>JARWLC010000005.1:85269036-85869036 GCA_033318265.1 Phyllotis vaccarum | reverse complement strand
ACTTGCTATATATTCCATCTTGGCCTCAATTCACAATTTTCCTGAAGTAGCCTGTCTAGTACTGAGATTATAGTCAGGTGTCACTATGCTGAGATAAAGGCTTACTTTTCCTTGTACTTCTCAAGAAACCTTTAATATACTCCTCAAAATCACTGCTACCATCCTTAAAGAACTTAGAACAACCATGGCTGAAGTGCTCCAGCCCTGGATTCAAAGGTGGGAGAGCCAGTACACAGAGACACCTGCACGTTCATGTTTATCATGGCTCTATCAACGACAGTCAATCTATGGGATCAGCTCGCTTACTGCTCAATGGGTTCAAAAAGAGTTTTATGCACACACACACACACACACACACACACACACACACACACACACACACACACACACAAATTGGAGTTTGGAGGTAACCATGAAAAAGAATGAAAGCATCTTTGGAAAAGAATGAATGGAACTGAGAAGCGTGATGTTAGGTGAAATAAGCCTCTTCAGGAAGACAAACGCCTCACATTTTCTCTCCTTCGATTAAAAAAGGAAAACCCATGGAAGGAGGAGACAGAATGATAGCAAAGGGAAGAGCATCAGCAGAGGCAGCACTGAGGCTGATGGAAGTGGATGTGACCAAAGCAAAGCATAAAAAATATGGACACCTGTTATTTTGCAAGTCAATACACACAAATAAAATTGTAAAACCCATTATCTGCACAATCAATATACACAAATAAACTTTTGGTTTTTGTTTTTTTTGAGACAGGTTTTCTCTGTTTAACAGCCCTGGCTATCTTGGAACTCAATTTGTAGACTAGGCTGGCCTTGAACACATAGAGGTCTGCCTGCCTCTACCTCCCAAGTGTTGGGATTAAAGGTGTGCGCCACCATGCCCAGCTATAAAATTATTTTTATAAAAATAATTGAAACCCATTTTTAAAGTTACCTGTATCCAATGATCAGGTAAACTTCAAAATAAATGACCTTTTAAAAAAATTTAAATTTCTTAAAGTTCTAAATTTCTATAACTTGGTTGTTCATATCCTCAAGCTACAATGAGCCACAGTTCATAATTTCAACAGCTCAACTGAAGAGCACCCAGCCATGCTCCAAGTGGTACACTGCATCAACTTCAGTATGAGACTGGATAATTTCATCATTCAGAGTAAATGCTTAAAACTCTCAGATAACTGATACACATAAAACTTTCCCCAAGCATGGCCATTCATTATATTCCATGCCACACATCTGCCCATTCCAATCCCTAGAAGTACTTCTTTCTGAGAGATTCCAGTGAGGTTCTTAAGACAGCATGGAGAGCGACTGTCCCCAGAGTGCCTCACTTCCAGAGTGCCTAGCATGCCTTCTTGTTGTTGAAGACAGCTTCTAACCTGAAGTCAATGGTCCAGCTGCCACAGACTCCCAGGGTACACTTACTTGCTTGCTCCCACGGCTGTCCACAAACTTCACGACAATTGCCAAGCATAAATCCTGGAAGGCACTTCAGAGACTGCCCAATCCAACCCTTCATTTTCCAAACACAGACACTGGAACCCACAGGAGGTCGATACTTAGCCAAGGTCATACAGCTCATTGATTCAAGGGCTGAGGTTAGAATTGCCCAACTGAAGATTCACCTCCTTGTGTGTCATTGTCCCAACCCATTCTGCTCTCCACCCTCGTTGGCTTTCAAACATTTGACACACAGTCCACACCCTCCCCGGATGTGCCAGCAGCCTACCAGTCTCACCAGGAGTGAACAAACCCGATTGACCTGGGGCTCTTTACCTGCAAGGGAATGAATGTGGAGGTGTAAACACTGGGTAGTGTTACGAGAGATGTGATCTATCCATCACTGTGTGTCTGCCAAGTCTGCTGTGCTGACAAGCAAACAGTGGCTACGTGTTGTTTATGACCTGAGAGTTCTCAGATCTTCTCCCCCATAATTTCCAGTGAGCTTGCAATGAAAACTTCAGCATTGCCCCCTCCATCATTTTATGTAGCAGCAAACATTTACTTAGGAGACACTGGATATTTATCATTTGCTAAGCACTATGCTGGCTTTAGAGACTCAAGAATGAGAAGGTATTATGGTGAGTGCTTTTCATATTGCGACAGAATTAGGCATAAGTCTTACAAATACACAGAAGCCATCACAGGTAAGCTTAGGGAGCCCAGATTCTTCCTTCCCGCTCCCTTTTCCTCCTCTTCCCCTCTCCTTATCACCTCTGCTTCTTGCTTTTGTTTCTTGTGCTTCTCCTTTTAAAGATATTTTTAACGACAGAGTCTCACTATGTATCCCTGGGTGGCCTCAAACTCCTAGAAATCAGACCTGCTTCTGCCTTCCAGTTACTTCAATTAAAGGAGTGTACCATCATGCTAGACTAAAAAAAAAAAAGTATTAAATTTAAAATGATCTAAGATGTATGGCAAAGCCATGAAAGTAGGTCAGAGAATCTTGTATATTCCTCAACTCAGTTTCTTCTTCTATGAATATCTTATATAGAAGGGTACAATTTTGCTTTTTCCCTAATTTTTATAACATTTGCTTATTTTATTTTCTCTCTCTCTCTCTCTCTCTCTCTCTCTCTCTCTCTCTGTGTGTGTGTGTGTGTGTGTGTGTGTGTGTGTGTGTGTGTGTGTGTGTGTGTGTGTGTGTGAGACTCTGTTTCTCCTTTCATCATGAAGGTCTCAGGGATCTAACCATTAGGCTTATCAGTAGAGGCCATTACCTGCTGGATTATCTTGCTGGCCCTGAAGTATTTTATATAAAACACTGATGTTACAAAAATTGTATTTAGAAATATCATGTAGATTCCAGGATGGGAAATGGACCAACAGGGATAATGCAGAAGATTGACTGGTGGGTAGACTCATGTCCAGCCCAGACTTTTGGGCCTAGCCTCAAGGTTAGGACCCACAGACCCGCAGAGACACACAGATGCTTAAAATAGTTTTAGGCTGATCATCCTAAGGCCCAGGTATATAACTTGCTAACTCTCTACCCTTAATCTAACCCATAATTTTTATCCTGTTCAGCCATGGGGCTTGGTACCTTTTCTCAGAGCAGCATAGGTGTCCTCTGCTTCTTCTGGCTTCTCTCTGGCATTCTGCTCTGTTCTTCTTGTTCCCAGAGTTTTCTTAGTCTGGGAAACTTCCTGTCTGCCTTTGGCCAATCAGTGCTTTTTATTAAACCAGTGGGTGGGACAATTATTTACAATGGAACAACATGATTCCCCTACAGACTCAGAAAAAAACACAGCAGGAAGAATAGAAAGAACATTATGACTTCTAGACATACTACAGAGATATAATTGATAGAAAATAGAGGTTAATTGAGGAGCTAAAGGTGGGAGATGAATAAAGGCTAACCCAGATTCTGGGCTTTCAGACTGAGAAGCAGTGTCATTCAGCTATGTGGCTGGGATTTGAATGTGAACCCCCATTCATTCATTAAAAAAAATTAATCCCAGAAGCAACAGTGGGATATGGGCCACAACAGAAGGTGTCTAGGGTGTGACAGCTCTGCTTCTTGAATGAGTGAATGCCATTATAAGCAGAACTTTCAGGAGGGGCCTCTCTCTGACTCCCCTGCTGCCTCAATATGAGTATGCAGGAAGCTCACTAGGCCAGATATCTTGAACTTCTGTCCAAGATAGAACAAACACCTATTATTCATAAATTATATAGTTTCAGATATTCTGATTAGTGGCCCTAAATGGGTTAAAATGGAAGTGAAGATGATTGATTCTACATTGAGGAGGTGATGTGTGAGGTACTCGTGGGCCAATGGAGAAGACAGTGTAGTCATCAGATAAGCTAGGTCTGATGGATGATAGTCCTATACAGTTCAGACACTTGGGAGATAGAGGCCGGAGGAACAGGAGTTCAAGGTTAGTTTGGCTCTATGAGATCCTCACCCAAAATACATCAACAGAGACATTGGTTACATATGTAGGTCTGTGTTTCTGGGGGTCAAAATGAGCTAAAGTCGTGTGGTAAATCACTATCCCAAGGATGACAGCTGAAGCCAGACTAGACTGCATATTGGTGTAGAGAAGACCCGAAAAGAACCTAGGAGGACACTGTCATTGAAGAGACAGCTGTAGAAAGAGGCTGGAGCATTGTGTGGGGAGACATATTGTATATTTAATAAAAATAGTCCGGAATATTAGAGGACAGAATCACTCACAGCCAAGCTTTGAAGGTCAGGGAGGGGTGACTCACACCTTTAATCCCATGTGGATCTCTGTGAGATTAAGGCCTAACAGTCAGGCTGTAAGGATCTCTGTGAACTCTAGGCCAGCCTGGTCTACAAAGCAAGTTCCAGGACCCTTGAGGGACTGTTACACAGAAAACTCTATCTTGAAAAAGGTGGGGGGGGGCAAAGAGATGGTTCTGTCCTCTGACCTTTTTTTTTTTTATTAAATATACAATATGTCACCACAATTGGGAAAGGTTGAGAAGATCAGAGAATGTGGCATCCCTCATGAAGGAGAAGAATGCTTTTCAGAAAGCACTGCGCAGCCAGTGGTGTCAAAGCCAAAGACAAGCTGAGAGCCTCCAAGTCCCTTGAGGTGAGCAGTTTCAGAGAAAGGATAGAGTTCCAGGCCCACACTGGCTTTGGACTGAGATTGAACAGAGAGTGAGGACTTACGGCTATTGGCATCTGTTACTCCTCATTTACTGTGACCTAGAGGACAGTGATAAATGAGACTGGAAAAATAATAATAAATATTGTTGGTGTAAAAAATATTCTTGTTCCATTTTGGGTGTGACTGAGCCATGATTTTCCTGCTGAAAAATTATTTATTAGTAGTGGCTAACATTTACTAAGTGGCCACCATAAATCAAGTGCTTTAAAGACATTATTTTATCGAGTCCACTCAACAGCACTTTGAATGGCAGCCACTGCCCTCTACTTCAGATAAAAAGCAAGAGAATAGGAAGGCTCATATCTGATCCAAGTTTTCACCTTCACAGAGGAGCTGGAATGCAAACCCAGCCTTTACTCCAAGAGTCTGCCCTTCACTGAAGTGACACCACCTGCATTTCATAGTTTGAAGATGAAAACTACAATGGGTGGCCAGGGAATTCCATCTATCATGGGAAGGACTGTGAGCTAAAGAGATAAATACCAGGGCTCACCCTTCTTATTCCAGGACAATTGCTGGGCAGAAATGAAGAATTTCTGTCTTTGAATCTCAGAGTACCAAGTAAGTTCCCTTTGAAGCTGTGTGCGCATGTGCACCAGTGTACATACATGAGGGTACAGAGCCAGATAGCTCAGGGTATATGAGGATCTGTCATTATTAAATAGGAAATAGCCTAAGGTCATAGGCTAGAGAGGTGACTTGATGGTAAAGAGCGCTCGTGGTTGTTCTTCTAGAGCACCTAGGTTTAATCCCCAGCATGGTGGCTCACAACTATCTGGAACACCATTCCAGGGGATCTGATGGCCTCTTTGACCTCAAAGTGAATCGGGCACATAGTTGGTGCACAGACATCCAGGCAAGCAAAGCGTCAAACACCTATAAAAGCAAAAGATTGTGCATAAGGGAAAATTCTAAAATAATACAAGGATTTTGCAAAATGTAGTTTATTCTAGAGATAGCACATTTTAAGGAAGATTTCAGCCACCTCACAGAGCCACGAGAGAGGACAAGGCGGTTCATGGAGGAGGATATAACGGGCTATTGGGTACATGGTGTGGAGAGACAGACGGACACATCCTAGAGAGTCGGAGACTGTCCAGAGCTGGAGGCAAAGGTGTTCAAGTCAGGAGCCAAGCATCAAAGACAGCTTACACTGTGTTCTCAATCTTAGCCTGGACGTGAGCCTTTGGGGCCATGTAAGGCTACACATGTTAGGCATGGCCTTTTTCTCCCCCTGATAAATTCCAAATATTATGAAACAGAATGATCAAAATACTTGCTGTTCTTTTTTCCCTTCAAGACAGGGTCTCATCATGTGCTCTGGCTGTCTTGAAACTGACTATGTAGACCAGGCTGGCCTTGAACTCAGAGAGATCCACCTGCTTCAGCTTCCAGAGTACTGAGATTAAAGGTGTGTGCTGCTACTCCTGGTGGAGGACCCAAATTCAGTTCCCAGCACCCACATGTGATTTCACAACCATCCAAAACTTCAGTTCCGGGCATCAGAACCCTCTTTTTGTTTCGGAGAGCAGAAAGCATGCATGTGGTATACATACATGTTTGCAAATTTGCCAAACACTCATACACATAAAATAAGAATAAATATATCTTAAAATGAATAAATAAGTATGTACTTTTTGATTTAAAAAATGAGTGATAAAAAACCCCATTGGGTTTTATGTAATTATATTGTTATAGATAAATAAAAGCCATAAAATTTATTTATTTAATAGTTTATAGTCATAGTTTAAATTGTTTTCATTTAATTTTTATGTGTGTAAGTGTTTTGCCTGCATGTATCTATGTGCATCACAAGCATGCAGTGCTTGTGGAAGCCACGTGACATAGTCAAATCCCCTAGAACTGGAGTTAGAGATGATTGCCAGCCACCATGTGTGTGCTGGGAATCAAACCAGGGTTTTCTGGAAGAGAAGCCAGTGCCCTTAACCACTGAGCCATCTCTTCAGCCCCAATGATATTGTTGTTGTTGTTTTTAGTGTCTATGTGTATATATATGTGTGTGTGTGGTGTGTGTATTGTGTATATGTGCCTGTGTGCTTGTGGAGATCAGATGTCAACACTGGATGTCTTACTGTTCTCTTCCATTTTTACATGTATTTTTTATTTTCAGAGAACAGATTGTAGGAATCATCTCTTCTTCCACTGTGTGGATCCTGGGTCATCAGGCTTATGTGTAAGAGCCCTCACTCACTAACCCTTCCTGCTGGTCCTCTTCACCTAACTTTATGAGACAGGATCTAACATGGAACCTAGAACTCGCTGTTTCAGAGAGAATGGGTGGCCAACGGGCCCCAGAAATGCTCCCTCTCTGCCTCCCAATGCTGGGGTTCCAGGCTTGTGTCACCACACCCATCTTTTACATGGGTGTTAGGGATCCGCACTCAGGCTCCCATGCTTCAAGGTAAGTACTTCACCCACTGAGGCAGCTCCCGGTCCTAGGAGTCATTATTTACTTTTGCATAGATGGGTTTTCCATCAACAGATGTCTGGATAAAGGAAATGTACACACAAAATGAAGTTTTGTTCAGCATAAGGAAGTGTATCTCTTAGAAGAATAAATGGAAACAAGGACCAGCTGGTTAAGTAAGATCAGAAAGATCCAGAAAAACAAATGTGAAACTTCTCTCTAAAAATATATACATATATATACCTACATACATACACACACACACACACATTGATACATAGATGTGGCATGAAAATAGAAAATGAACTGTTTTATTTGGGCAAAAAAAGGAAGCTAATTTGAGTGTGGGCACAGGAGAGAGTAATAGGAAAAAGTATTGTATTAATAAACAATATATTTAAATGAAAGTGTTATTATAAATCCATTATTTTGTATAATGAATATGTGTTAATTTGACTTTTTTAAATTAAAAAATATGCTGGACAGATCTGTGTGAGTTCAAGGGCTTCTGGTCTACTTGGCAAGTTCCAGGACAAATAGAACTGTACAGAGAGACTCTGTATCAAACAATGAAAACAACGGACTGGCAGATAGCACAACGGATAAAGACACTTGCTGTCAAGCTTGGTGACCTGAGTTCAATCCCCAGGACCCTTGGAAATAAATCCTTATATAGAAATATAATAAATGCAATTTGGAATAATATATTTTGGAAACTACTTTCTTTCAGTGTAATAGATACATGGCATTCATTCATTCATTCATTCATTCATTCATTCATTCACTCAATGGAGAGTGAGCCTTTATCACATATAAACACATGTCCTCAGTGTTTGGAGGACTTGAGAATGACCAATAGTATACTCGTTACATCTGAGCTGACTTCTTGGAAGGAGACCCTCTACTTATAAGTCACTCAAATGGTGAAGGCCTGACTATCAAAATGAGAGCAGAGCATTCTATAAAGAAGGTATTGGTCAAGTGATATTTAGCAAAATTCTCTTCATTCTTCAAGATTCCAAAGGACTCCTTCCTGGAGATGTAACTCTCTCATTGGGTAGTAATTTCTGGAAGCATGATACTTTATCTATTGGGTGAGGATGTAAGCATCTATCACAGAGCTGCTGTTATTTGATACAGGGTCCCATTATATAGCCCCAGCTGGTCTGGAAGTCACTACAATGACAAGGCTGCCAGATCCGCCTGCCTTTGCCTTCTGAGCACAGGGATCAAAAGTATGCACCATCACCAAAGCAGAAAACTCTTTGAAAACATCTTTTATTATGCTTGTTTGTTTGTTATTTACTGTTGAAGGCACCAGTATAGAAATCAGGACAACTTGCAGGAGTACCTTTTCCTCATGTGGGACTTGAGTCCTTAGTCTCCTCACTGTTGCCTGCCGACCCCACGAAGCACCCTGAAAGTCCAAGCCTCTCTTCCTTGTCCTGAATTTTGTTTCACTTGACTAATCAGACTTCAAAGTCAAGTTTATTTTCATTATGTTTAGTTTGGCTTTGATTTTCTTTGGTATGGGGGTCTCCTGTAGCCCAGGATAACCTTGAGTTTGTTGTGTTGTACAGGATGGACTTGAACTCCTAATCTTTCTCCTTCCAGCCCCTAATACCAGGAGTAGAAGAATGCCCTTCCCACACTCAGCCAGTGTCCGGGCAGTGTCAGCATGAGCTCCTCTCCTGAGGAATGAGGAAGGACAGGAATGGAGTGTGGGAGTAATAACTCAGTCAGCTGCCATCATGGCTGTAGGACTGTGACAAGGGCTCCTCTGCTGGCTAAGCCCTGCCTCTCCCAAGATAGAAAGAGCCCCCATTCTTTCTGTCCTCGTTTTTTTGGGGGGGAGAACTTTCAATGAAGGTACTCATGCTAGCAGAATATGATGGAAAGATGCAGAACTAGAGGTCAGAGACTCCCCCAGGTCACTCTCTCATTAACTAGCTCCTCTCCAGGCCTCAGTTTCCCTGTATATTATAGAGAAGTTGAACTATCTGGTACCCAAAGTCTACAGTTTTCTATAGATCACAAGGCATAAGCTCATTTAGATGCTACCTTGTATTAATTCTTCAATCAAAAATCATCAGTGAATTCTTTGCCGTGCACATATAAATTCCTCCCTGATGATGGAAATTAAAACATTTAATTCTCTTGCAGTTTGGTTGTACATTCTAAACACTTATAAGAGAGCTGTCTGGGAAATTGAGTCAAAGGAAATGGCTCCTAAATCCCTCCTGGGACCTAAATGGAAAACAAGACAGCCTATGACATCAGCTGCTATTTCCTCTGTGATCAAACTAAAGAACACAAATATCAATATTAAATTATGAATGCAAACCTCTTTATTTTTGCCTTTCAGTGCACATCACAGTAACTCCTTTACTCTTGGCCTTCAGTTCATTATATAGAAAGAAAACACGATGTGCTTAGAAATATAGCATTTTAGAGTTACAAGTAACTTCAAAGATGAGGCTTAAAGCACTCAGCATCCAGATGAGGAAAAATAATGTGTAATTAAAGATGGCTTCATCCAATACTAACTTCTGGAGCCATCATATTTTTTAATTTGCCTCACCTAAACCCACTGTGATTGGATGACACCACCAACCTATATGCTAAATAAATAGATATATAAATAAGCACTATTTAAAGGCCTAAAATGGGAAGACTGTTTCTTTGGGTATCCTCTAAGACAATTAGAGGAGCCATGTAAGGGGGGGGGGGGACCAGGTCACCCATATTAGCATCCTTGACGCCGAAGCAACCCCAAGACTAGATCCATACAGTAAACTGGGCTGCATAAATCAATTAATACTCTTCCTCACTCAAGGCTGAGGCACCAGACCTTCCTAAGAAATCTTCACACGAATTACATTGCCCTGGAGCTGAAGAAGTGCCTCAGAAGTGAAGAGCCCTTGCTGCTTTTGAGGAGAATCCAAGTTCCAATCCCAGCACTCATAGGGAGGCTCACAACCATCTGTAACTGTAGTTCCAAAAGATTCAACACCTTCTTTTGACCTCCTTGGGCACCAGGAGGTGTTTTTAAAAATCTACATTTTTTTGAAATCAATAAGCATAGATTTCAGTTAATTTAATCCTTTCTTTGATGTTCTGTGAATCCAAACTACTCAAAAGGATCTCAGAATAGTAAAAAAAAAAGTATTTCTACATCTAAATTCAGTTAGTGCTTAGAATCTAAGTTACTAGAATTATGAAATTATTTCCTTTCCAACTTGTTTCACCCAGCTTTTCAGATGGCTGGGATCTGATTATTGACTTTTTTCTTTGTTTGTTTTGTTTTTAGAGACAAGGTTTCTCTGTGTAGCTCTGGCTATCCTGAAACTTACTTTGTAGACCAGGCTGTTCTGGAACTCAGAGATCCACCTGCCTCTGCATCCCATGTGCTAAGACTAAAGGCATGTGCCACCATGTGTTGCAAGATCTGCTTATTGTCACATTCCTTCTTACCTTGGAGAATGTGTGTGTGTGTGTGTGTGTGTGTGTGTGTGTGTGTGTGTGTGTGTGTGTGTGTGTGTGTATACTGGCTATTTTGTTATCTGTTTTTGTTTTGTTTTATTGGTGTGGTAAATACCATAACCAAAGCAACTTGGAAAATAACTAATTTATTTCACTTTATGGCTGTAGTCCATCATAAAGGGAAGCCAGGATGGAAATTCAAGGCAGGAACCTGGAGGCAGAGACTGAAACAGAGGGCATGGAAGAATGTTGCTTACTCATTTGCTCAGCCAGCTTTTGATACAACTTAGTGTCAATTGTCAAGGAATAGTATTGCTCATAGTAGGCTGGATCCTCCCACATCAATCATAAATCAAGAAAATGCTCTCACAGACCTGCCCACAGGCCAATCTGATAGATATTTTCTCATTTAAAGTTCCCTCTACCCAGATGACCAAAGCTGGTGTAAACTTGACAAAAATTTAGCCAGCACACTATCTGACCACAAGTGATAATATATTGACATTCATACACTTCAAACTATTCTACCCTCGGTGACACAATTAGACTTCAAAGTGCACAGGTTATCAGAATCAGAGGGGATTTTAGAGCATCTAACCATATGCCTTCTCTTTGCTACCAAAAAAAACTGAAGTTGCCATGAAATAGGCTTCCTCCTGATCATGCAGTGGGAGGCCCTGAAGAGCATGATCTCTCCAGGTCCCTTCGGTAGCACTCACTCATGAGAGTTTAGCTGGAGATTTTCCTTGGGAGGCACTGCCTGTGCTCACCCATTGTATGAATTATAGATGCAAATGCTTACAAAAGCTTGAATAAGGAAATGAGAGTTTTTCTTCCCTAACCCCAGGTCTCACAGTCTGTCAATCTGGAAGGTGATTAGTTATGCTAACACTATCAATTGCTCTCATAGTAAACTACTGTTCTTATTTAATCCCAAATTTATTGTTGCTATGCAGTGTGCCCTCAAGAAAAGACAATCTGGCATTGAATTATGTGAACAACTGAGTTGTCTGGTTCGTGTCTGAGAACAGTGTGATCTCCTCTCATCTGTACAATGTTAATCAGATGGAATTTGGTTTACACCTGCTGCATTCCTCAGTCTGCATCAGGATATGTAAGGATCAGCTGACTCCAAAAAAGATACAGAAACAGTTGGAGAAACATTAAAACCCCAGTCTCTGGGGTTCTAGAAATCTAGATAGGTATGAAACTCACTAGCTGAGGGTGATGACCTTGAACTCTGGTTTTGTTTGTTTTTCAAGAAGGTTGTTGTTTGTTTGCCTTGGAGTTGTTTGCTTTTTGAGACAGTGTCTCTATCCCAGATTGTGTTTGTAATTACCTTGTAGCCTGTAACAAGAGATTTCTGGCCCCATCTGAAGTCACAGACGGCCTAGCCGCCTTCATGCTGTTTGGTCTATGGCTCAGGCACATTGCTAGCTAGCTCCTTCATCTTAACTCAATCCATTTCCATTAATCTGTCTGCCACGTGGCGTGGCTCACCAGTGTTACCTTACACCCTGACCCTCCTTCTCCTATTTATGCTCTGATTTCATGCCTACTTCCTGTCGTGGACCAAAACAGTTTTATTCACAACATATAGACATCCCCCACATCAGTAACCCAGGCTGGCCTTAAGCTTACAGTGACTCTTCTGCCTCCGACTCCTGAGGGCTGAGGTTAAAGGCGGGAGCCGTGTTCCCACCTTGGCCTTGGACTATTGATCCTCTTCTTCCCGTCGGCCCTCCCCTGGGATGGCAAGTTCACGCCACCGTACTGGGTTTTATTTTGCTTTTTCAACTCGACTCAAACTAGTTACTGGGAAGAGAAAACCTCAATTGAGGAATGGCCTCCACAGATTGGCTTGTTGGTGGGTTTGTGAGAGGCATTGTGATGACTACTAATGGACTATTAATTAGCCAACTGTGCGAAGTGCCTCTCTGCAGATGATCCTGGGTTGAAAAATGAAGGTAGCGGTAAGGACATCATCCTTCTTTGGTCTCTGCTTTAGTTCCCAGTTTCTGCCTCTAGGATCAGACTTGAACTCCTGCCCTGGCTTCCCTGGATGGTAGACTGTAACAGGTTAGAAGAAATAACAAGTCCTTTCCTCCCCCCACATTGCTTTGATGTTGTTTGTCCTACAAAAAACAAATTAACAGTCACCACACGAAGTTTATGCGGTGCTAGGGCTCGAACCCAAGGCTTCAGTCATGCTAAGTAAACGCTTTAGTAAATAAACTACATTATCAACTAAGTTTTTCAGGCTGGTGTGTTTTAATTTTCAAATAAAGGAAATGAAAATTATAATGTGCAATTCACGAAGTACTGTCTCGGGTACCCCATAAATGCTAGCTATTACTATTTATGGTGGTACATATGCACACGCCTCCCTGCTGGAATGCGTAAAAAACTTTACAGGTGGCACTCCCGGTTCCAGCCCCGTGGCCCACAATCTAAGAAAACAGTCGGGATCCACCAAGGCTCCGAGATTTAAGACCGCGGCCGCCCCCTTCAGGTCACATTGCTTCAGATGCCGTGGGCCGGATGAGGATTGTCTCTTGCAGGTTCCTGTTGCAGGACGGAAGCGAGGGGTGGGACAGGAAGTAGAGTCTGGCAGAGTTCGGATGTCTGGAGGCCACTGGAGGAGTGCAGTGTGCCGCGCCTGCAAGCTTTGGAGAAAGAGCCGCAATGTTTCGGATCGAGGGTCTCGCGCCGAAGCTGGACCCCGAGGAGATGAAGCGGAAGATGCGCGAGGATGTGATCTCCTCCATTCGGAACTTTCTCATCTACGTTGCCCTGCTGCGAGTCAGTGAGTGTCCTTCGGGGCTGTGGCCGTGAGGCCACGCGTCCACCCCAGCCCTGCATGCGGTCGTGGGTCCTTGAGCTGAGCGCCTTGGGGAAAACGGGAGAGGTGACATGCATGTACAGGCGGCCTCCCTGCATGCTCTCTAGGGGCCCTGCGGGTCCTGAGACTGTGCCAAGTGCACGCGGTGGCCGAGGGCACGTGCTTAAGTCACCTTTGCTAGTTTAAGGACCTTTAGGCGTTTTTCCTTGAGCAGTACCTCATGATGTGCCCTTAGGCCTATTTAGGTTTAGGAAAACCTAAAAATGGTCCCTAGGAAGTGGCTGACCGAAGGTCATTGGCGACTCAGAAAAAAAAAAAACAAAACTGACCTAGAATCCGGAGCTCTTAACTCGGTACAAGGCACTTTCCTTCCATGCTTGCCTCTAAAATCCGAAAAGATTTGCTTTCTTTGTGTTTATCTGTACAGAGGCCGAAATTAATAAATAGTTGGTTTTCCTTTTTCTGAAAGATGAAAAGACAAAGGTATGCATGTGTAGAGCCACTGAGAATACCAGAAGTATCTGATTTCTCCATTGATAAAAAGTTAATCTCGTTCCTTGATCCCCGTTCCTTTGCAAGAGAGGGCTTGAGTTCAAGGGGGCATATCAGAGTTAAAGACAGACTGACAAATTAGAAAGATGGTTCGCTGGGTTAAGGCACTTGACCCAATCCGGGTAACCTGAGCTGAATCTACATTTGGTGGCAGGAGAGAACCAATTCCCGAAAGTTGTATTTTGGCCTCCACACACCACAAAATACACACAAAATAAACAATAAAAAGTGAGTTTTTGCTTGCGGTGGAGGGAGATGTTCAGACGGGGTTTCTCCGTGTAGCCCTGGCTGCCCTGGAACTAGCTCTGTAGAGTAGGTTGGCCTTGACCTCAGATATTTTCTTACCTCTGCATCCTGGGATTAAAGGCAGGTGCCACTCCTGGCTGGCAATAAAAAGACTTCAAAAATTAGTTCTCTGATGATATGACAATTGACCCTCGAGTTCTCATACAACATACTTCTCATTGTTCTGTGGTCGTTTGCATGTAGTTGTCTGCTCTGTAGGTTGCATGAGGCAGGAATGGTTCTAGTAATTGAACATGCCAGGATCTTTGGGCCTCATTCAGGTGCCTTTAGCTGTATTCTCTCTGTATTGCTGACCTCTCCAGGAGAGGGCGTCCTGGAGAGCAGAAACAGCCAAAGCATCTTGCTCATCCCGAAACTGCTTCACCGTTTCCATCCTCTTGACCTTTTCTTAGAGAAAGGCTGCCAGGAAGATGTGAGCTTAGTGATCTTTGTATTTGATGTGCACCAGTTCAGCACTTTTTAAAGATTTGTATTTGCCTGTCCGTATGTGAGGAGCCACATGCCTGCAGATGCACAATCCAGAAGGGGGCGTTAGAGCCGCTAAAACTGGAGCAAAACAGGTGTGGATGCTGTGAACTCAGTTCCTCCTCAGACAGTAGACAGGATTAACTGCTGAGTCATCCCTATTAATGCCACTTAATATTCCACTCAGCCAGTGACTAGTGATCTGAAGGGCAGAAGTGACAGGTAGAACTAGAGAGAACCTTGGGTGTCACTTCCTCAGGGTTTTCCCTACCCTGAGCCTTCTTCCAGCTGTTTGTTTTCCCAGTATTGGGAATTGAACCTAATACCCGTCTGTTTCCTCTAGAATTTTATTCTGTTTAGGTTAAAATAAATTCCTAGAGCTAGAGAATACGACCTAATTTGGGGTTTTTCTTTCAGCTCCATATATCTTAAAGAAGTTGGACAGCATATGAGGATTGGGAGTGACGTGGATGCATGGTATGAAGAACCTGGTGACAGTAACTCTTCCTGTCTACAGACAAATTGGCCCAGAATGGTGTAAGACTGATTATATGGACATAAAAACTCTACTTGTTAAGAACAAGTCGGGCTTAGGGAACTGACCTTCATAGCTGAAATATAAAACTATTTGGGAAGTGCTCAAAGATGTCTTGTGGTCATGGTGTGCCCTTAGGCCTGTGATGTCCACCTCTGTGAGTGTTGATGGAATTGTAAAAATGTCAGACTCTAAGGGGCTTATGTCTGAATGTCTTGGCGCTCATTTCTATTACAACTTCTGTTCAGAATATTTATGGCAAGTGTTGGAGGTCAGCATACACCCCCAATGACATTTAAACAGAGAACCATCAGTCTATATTTTTAATAAACATTTGTCCCGACCTGCGGGACTTCAACTGGGTTCCTGTCACCTTTAGGGAGAGAATGATAGGGGAAGGCGCAGAAGAAGGACCACAGGACAAGTGTCTGTTCAAGTGGTCGGTCTTTATTATTTCTAGGCTTCTTATATATGCTTGTGCAGGTGTGGGGAGAAAAGAGAGAAGGGGCGGTTAGTGAGGGGGCAAAACTTGGCGTAGTGTTAGGCAGTTAGGAGCCATGGTCAGTGTGTTCCCTAGTAGTTTCCTCCAAGGACTGTCTTGATCTAAAGAATGCTGTCCTAATCTAAGGAGTGACAGAAGAGAGAATTCTTTAATTGAACCGGCTCCTGACAAACATTCTGATGAAAAATGCATTTGTTACTTGTTTTGTTATTTTTGTCCTACTCTTTGCTAGTGATGGCCATTACTGTGAAACTGCACAGGTCTTTGCTGGTGATGGCCATCTCTGTGAAACTGCGCAGGTCTTTGCCACTATTGCCCCTGGAGGGAGTTTCTTTTGAACTTTGTGTGGCTCGTGTTTCTTTTTCAAAGTCTTCATGAACTACAGCTTACTAGTTGATGCTGAAAATACCACAAAGTGTCTATGTGTGGGGGGGTGTCTGTGTGTGGGGGGTGCTGTATTTTAAAATCAAATAGTTCTGAGTTTTTTTGACTGAAGGGGGTGGACCTCCAAAGCAACTGTCCATGCTTACCTCTTTAATGTTTGTGGGGTTTGTTTTTAACATTGTTTTTATTTTGTGTGTGTATTTGTGTGCCTGCATGTGTGTGTGTGTACCACGCAGGTTCCCGGTGCCCAGGGAGACCAGAAGAGGACATTGGATTCCCTAGAATTGGAGTTACAGGTGGTTATGAACTGCCACATGGGCACTGGGCCTTCTGCAAGACCAGCAACACTCTTAACCACTGAGCCATCCAACCAGCTCCACCAGCGTGTGTCTCTTCAGTGACATGACGTCAATGTCATAATTTCTGCTTTAGTTGATGTCCACTTGCTGCCAAGTGTATTGCCAGGACGTGGGTTTCCTTTCGTTCTTTACACACGTGTCTGTTACCCTGTCTTCCTGTGCAGCCTACTGTGACTGGTTAGACCAATGGTTTTCTCTCCCTACCTACTTTTCCTTTTAACCTCTAGGTTTGGTTTTTCTGTGAACTTTCTGCTAAATTAAATAACTTTACCAGGTACCCTCATTTGGTTTGATTAGGCACTACATCTTCTCAGCTTCCCTGAGGAATCCTCCTTAGAGACTGAGTGGGCAGGGCTTGTTGGCCTTAGGCTCTTTCTAGGGGAGATCTTTTGAGATACTTCATTGGGAAGAAGGTCTGTGTCCATATCTTTAGGTATTTTATATTAAGCTGGTCTTTCCTCAGAGAGCATTCTTTGATCTTGAACATGAAGAATGAAGGCCTTGCTAGGATTCTGGGAGTCAGGTGATGCAGGAGGGCTGGGTTGAGGCCCTGGGCAGAGGGGGTGGCCGTTTTGTAGAGGTTGCTTAGCCCTATAGAGTTGCAGACCACATTTGATAACTTAGAGACCTTCACTGTCTAGTTCTTAGTTTGGTATGCAGAGGCACATGAAACTACCAGGTCCTAAGACCTGGGAATTCTATACTGTGGGAATTTGTTTTTCCTTCTGATGGCTTTTGCTTTTCAGCTTACTTTTTTTTTTTTTTTTTTTTTTTTTTTTTGTAACTGTTGCCTAATCTTCTATCTTTTGAGATTTTAACCTTAAAATGAACAAAAAAAATTTACTGTTATCGAATGGAACTTGAGGAGAGAGTGGACATACTGTATTTATTCATGTGTTCAGCCAATCATGTTTACCTAGACAACATATTTTTTGACCCTGTAAGTGGTATTGTATGTAGTAACTTACACCCACTCCTCAGTTGCATGCATGCAGCTTGTAACACCGTGACTGTGAACACTGCCCCCTGTAGATTAGTAGATTTGGCTTGGGGCCTCGCCGTGCTTGAGATGCACGTCTTTTGGTGGCTGAACCTCCGAATTAATTTTCACTGTGGAATTAGGGTAGTAGAATGCCTGTCCAGGGGAATAACTGTCACTATTACCTAGCTCTTGGTGAGTCATTTGCATTTCAGATGTGATAAGGTAGCATGCTGATCCTGACATATTCAGACTTCAGAATTATCAAGCACCAAGTAGGCAGGTGTGTGGCACCCACCTATAATCCCAGGAAGAAGGGTTTCAGTTTGAGGCCAGCCTAGGCTCCTGGAAAACAAACAACAGAATCATTTAAATTCATTACCAAAATATCTTCGACAAGTCTGTATCTTCAACAAATGGAGAGGTTTAGGTTCAACTTTCAGTGTGCTGTCTAGATAGCTTGCTAGGTCTTCGGGGCTTTAAATACTATTTGTGTTTTAGAGAAAAGGTTTGGTTGCTACAAGAGATTCTATTGTATATTTAGGCTGAAATTTAAAAAGAATGTGATAGGACCAGGCAATGATGGCTTCATGCCTTTAATCCCAGCATTTGGGAGACAGAGATAGGTAGATCTCTGAGTTCAAGGGCAGCTTGATATACAGAGCGAGGTCCAGGACAGCCAAGGAAACCCTGTCTCCAAAACAAAAAGAAAATGTGATGGTGCAGTTTTTAATAAGTGGCTTTTAGAAATGGACCCTTGGTGAACCTTGAACTTGGAATTCTTCTGCCTCTGTCTTCCAAGTGCTGGGGTTACAAGGCTATCTACCTACTGGGAATGTTCAGTGCTTGGAATAGACAGTTCTGGAATAGTACATTAGGAAATATTTAGGCAGCTGGAGCACTGGCTCAGTACTTAAAAGCACTGATTACTCTTACAGGGGACCCAGGTTCAATTCTCGGTCCCCACATGGCAGTTCTCAACCTTATATATCTCTAGCTCCAGGAATTACAGTCTAATGGCATCCCTGGACATGGGGCATACATGTGACGCACAGACGTAGATGCAGACAAAAAAAATTTCTAAAGAAAAAAATAACTATGTACATGGTTGGGATTTGTAGAGGACAGATTTGTAAACCTGAAGTTAGGGGAATGGGGATAGAAAATTTCCTTCTAATTAATAAGGAAACGGGATTTCAATTAAATCAACGCTCTTAGCTGCTAACGGTGCAACATTTGCCCTTTGTGGTTACTGTTGAAATAGCAATAGCTTTGCAGTCGGTATAATGAGTAGTTTTTAGGTTGGCAAACATGAGCCTACTTTTGGAGTGGAAGACAGGTGAGAAATCTGAACTATTTTTTTGCTTGATTCAGAAAAGAAACCAACTGGCATTTGCCTTTTTTGTCCTGTCAGTTACTTCATGAATTCTGTGTTCAGTTCAAGCCATCAAAGAAACTACAAATGTCAGGACTGGCTAACTTTGCTTTGGGTCAGTGGTAAATATTTCAGAACTTCTGGTCCACACAGACTCTCCTGTGCCAAGTCGGCAGCTGTGAAGCAAAAGCAGTCAGAAACCATTTAAATGAGCAAGCACCTCACAGAAATAGATAGCTGGCACCCCACTATGTAAAAAACATGTCACTAAGTCACAGAATTGTGACAGTAAAGATGAGCTATTTAGGGACTGGGGAAATAGTTCAGTGGGTAAAGATACTCACTGACAGCCTGAGTTCAATCCCTGTAACTATGATGAAAGGAGAGAACTGAATCTCACAGTTATCTTCTGACCACCACACATGTGCCATGGAAGTAATGTTTTTAACATTTTATTTTAATTGTGTGTGTTTGTATGGGTGTGTGCGTATGAGTGCAGTGCCCCTGAAGGCTAGAAGTGATGGGCCCCTCTGCAGCTGGTGTTTTAGACAGCTGTTCAAAGCTGTGCACAACCTAATGTGGGTGCTGGTAGCTAAACTCAGGTCCTCTGAAAGAGAAAGTATGTACACTCAGGACCACTAAGCTGTCCATCCAGCCCCCAATGTAAAGCATTTTTACAGATGAGCTATTTACTCTTGCTGGTTATGTAAAGGAAATATTTGTTACGGAGTCTGGTTTACAAAGCTCCAGAGATGGCAAATTCATTTCCACCACCCCCCCCCCCCAATACTGAGCTGGTACTGTGTACCAGGCACTGGGCTAGGAGATGGGCATGTTGGGTAAAGAGGGAGTGGTCAGTAAAGGATCGTGTACTGGTGAAGAAGGTCCAGAGTTGCCTACCTCAGATAACACTGCACATAAAGTGAGGGCTGAATTTGGAAGAACAAAGGGATACATGAGCAGAGCATACCCTGGATCGGCTGTGCTGTGGAGAAGGAAAAACATCAAGAAAACTGATCTGTAGCCTAACTGTCCTGAAGAAATAAGAAGATAATGAGTTCATTCTTATATCAAAATTGGAGATACTGAGTGGACATTTGCGTGTTGTCTTAGGGGTACTATTGCTGTGATGAAACACCATGACCAAAAACGACCTGGGTGGACAGGGTTTGTTTGACTTATATATCCTTATATATTCACTGAGGGAAGCCAAGGCAGGAACTCAAGACTGGGTATAAACCTGGAGGCAGGAGCTGATTTATGTAGGGGCCACAGAGGAGTGCTGGCTACTGGCTTCTCAGCCTGTGAGTCACAACCCCTTTGGGGGTTGAATGACCTTTTCACAAGGGTTGCTTAATTCCATGGGAAAATAGACATTAACAGCAAAAATAAAGTTATGAAGTAGCAACGAAAATAATTTTATTGTTGCGGGGTCACCACAACATGAGGAACTGTATTATAATGTCCCAGGATTAGGAAGGTCAAGAACCACTGCTGTAGAGCATCCCCCTTCACAGTGGCGGGGCCCTCCCCATCAATCATTAAGAAAGTGCCCCACAGGCTTGCCTGACCCCAGATCTTTGGCAGTGTTTCAAACTGAGGACTATTAGCTTGTGTCAAGTTGATATAAAGCAGCCAGTACAGACATCCAAACCAGGCCTCCACAGCTTGCTTGCCTTTTCAATTTAGATGGCAGGGCTGTCTCTGTAGGTGGACTTCTACTTCCCATCCGCCATTTCTCAACCACATGGAGACTCAATATTAATTATAATTGCTTGGCCAGTAGCTCAGGCTTGTTACTAGCTAATTCTTAACATTTCAAATTAACCCATTTCCATCCCTTTACTTGCTGTCCCGTGGCTCGTGATTTGTTACCTCATTTGTGCACATTCTGCCTTCTCTGCATCTACCTAGAGTCTGAGACTCCTCAGATTCCACCCTTTTTCCCAGCATTCTCTCTGCCCCCCCATCCTGCCTAGCTATCAGCCAATCAGCTTTTTATTAACAATGAGAACAAGACATAGTTATAGTATATGAAGATTGTTCCACATCATGCCTCCACTGTTTGCTCAGTACAGAGTACACATGCCTTAGGTTTTCAGTAACCTTACACCTTTTTGTGGTCTTTCTCAAAAAAGTTTTCTCAGTGAATCATTATTAATCCTTTGTAGATAACAGTATTTCATTTTGTGAAACCAAAGCCAACTGTACATATCTGTCATGATTTTACACTCTGGATGCTGGGAGCCACAGAGATACGAAATAGGAATGTTTGACACAGACAAGGCTGACCATCAGAGCTAAGGGCTTCGGATGGGGTGGGGGAGCTAAGGAGTTTTGGTATTAATTGCTCTTAAATGTGCCTAACTGGTTCCTACCAAGGATTTTTGTGTGTGAAAGCAGCTTCCTCCATCTGTTAATTTCCTTGAAATTTAAATCTCAGGAATCTTTAGCAGTGTCATCTTCCATTTGTTGGGCACAACCTACCGCATACCTGGAAGGCCTATGGCTATGTCCCCCCATCACTGTGAAAACAGTCATACAGACAAGATCTTCCAGGCCTCTGTTTCCTCTGCCCAGAGCTGACTTACTGTCTGCCTTCCCTGGGTTACCTCTCAGGTATCCAAGGGCAGCAATAGACTAAAGTCACCACCCCTACTGATAAGAGAGCTATTCAGAGCTAACCTTTCTTGCACCTGGATTCATTAACACAAGATCCTAACTTAAAGGTTTAAGGATGCAAATTAAGCCATCACAAACTCTCCTAGAGAAGGTGCTTTAGCAGATCAGAGCTACAAGGTCCCCTTCATTGTTTATTTAGTCACCTAGCAACACCTGCCCCTCCTTTACCGCCTGCCTGGTTTAATCAAGGAACCAGCCTGATTGGGTGGGGTATATAAACCTATGGCTTGCCATCATGCCCTGCCATTAAAGATGCATTAAAAGGGTTTACTCTAAGTCTGATTCCTGAGAAGAGATTCCTGTAAAAGATTCCCCTTCCTGGTAATAGCTATCGGCCAGAAGGTTTTTGTTATCTGGAGATAGAGTTTTTCTCTAGCATTGCTCTGCTGCCCAGAGCAAACCTGTAGAAGGCAGAGTTGAATGCAGCCGTGATTGAGGCCGTGAGGAACAGATGACATGAGCAGACAGGCAGAGCTCAAGTCATGTGAGGAGTGAAGGGTGGGAAGGAGCTGCTCTGTGTGGTGATAATACTGTATATTTAATAAAATTAGTCTAGAATATCGGAGGACAGAGCCATCTCTCCAGCCTTTTCTGTTTTCTGAGATAGGGATTTTTTCTGTAACAATCTTAGCTGTCTTGGAACATGTTTTGTAGACCAGGCTAGCCTCAGACTAAAGGAGATCTTCCTGCCTCTGCCTCTTAAGTGCTAGGACCAATGCCATGTGCCATTATTGTCTGGCTGGTCGCTTCTACAGAATGCTTGAATTTCTGGTGGTGGTGGTATCTCTCCCACTCAGTTGTTTCATTTTTGGGTTTACTCTGCATCAGAATCCTAGAGTTAGGATTAAAACTGTGAGCTACTACTGTTTGGTAGTTAGGCCTTGTGCTTACAGAAATCCAGAAAGATCTCTGTCTCCTGAGTGATGCCATTAAAGGTGTGGGTCACCACTCTGACCTTCATGGCTTGACTGGGTGATCCTGTCCTCTGATATTCCAGGCTGATTTTATTAAATATACAATATATCACCACACTGGCTCATCAGTCCTGTTCAGGCAGCTGCAAGAGTGGGGCCTGATGGACAGACAGGGAAGACCTTTTATACCCTGAGTGAAAGCCTTCAGTACAGAGAGAAGTTCCTATTCTGAGAAACACTGGGCCCATTCATTGATTGTTTCTCACAGAGAGATCAGTTGTAGCCTTTCAGGTTGTTATCAAGAGAAACAACATTAGAATCTGTTGGATTCACAACTGAGTGTATATGTGGCAGTTTGGAAAGGACTTACCTATCTTACCACTAAAATTATGCTGTCATCCAGCAACTGTTTCATGGAACCAAGAGTATGATTTTTGTGGGAATGTGCTGGAGCCCTAGGGAGATATAACAGCATTGTGAGTGTATGTACCAATACCAACCCAGAGCAGGTGTCAGGTGCCTCTCAGTCTTACTGTCTTGAGATAGGATCTCTCACTGAACACATTTTCTGTTTCAACATGTGCAGCTATTCCCAGCTTCCTCTGTGGGTGCTGAGATTTGAACTCAAGTCCTCATGGTTGCAGAGCAAACACTCTTATCCACTGAGCTGGCCCCCAAGCCTTTTCAGATTTCTACTGAAGCTCATGGGCCATTGCATTTAATTATTTGAATTAGTAGGAGTCAAGTAATATATGATCAGGTGATTGTTGGGATAGTTTTTTGTACATTGTGGGACTATGTGTCTCTGATCCTTCTTATCTGCCTCAGGTATTTTCTGATTGGTTTAATAAAGAGCTGAACGGTCTATAGCTAGGTAAGAGAGGATAATCGGGACTTCCAAGGAGAGAGGAACTGTGGGAAAGAATCTGAGGTGTAGGAGATTCACCAGCCAGACTTAAAGGAAGTCAGATGTATGGTACTGAGGAGAGGTAACGCGCCACGTGCTGAATGTAGATTAATATAAAGGGGTTAATTTAAGTTTTAAGAACTAGATGGAGACAAGCCCAAGCTAAGTCCAAGCTTCCATAATTAAAAAGGTCTCCATGTTGTTGTTCGGGAGCTGGTGGTCCACAGGCCTGTTATAGATGGTAACATAGTGAAGAGGTGGTTTTGGAACTGGCAGACAAGAACAGAAACTCAAAACCATCACTTGTATCGTCTCCTCCCAGTTCCAGGTGAAAGCAACAGCACAGTTATTTGGCATTCAGTTGTTTTCTGAGGCTGGTCTTATGTACCCCACATGGGTCTCAAGCCTACTCCTAACCAAGAAAGATGACCTTGAACCTGTTTCTTTTACCTCCCAAGTGCTAGGATTACTGGTATGTACACCTTGATTTTGCAGTATGGGGATAGAACCCAGAACTTCACACATCTGAAGCCCTTTACAAACTGAGCTACAGCCCCAGTCCTAGTGTATTTTAAATATTCATCTTCCTTTGTTGAAAAAAGAAAAAAACTATCGCAATGTATTTTTGCTATGACCTACATAGGTCTTCTGATCACATCCTGTGAATAGTAAATAGGCATCAGAGGCCATGTACCTGCAACTCAAAGAATACATACTCAGAGGGAGTTGGAAGGACCATTACACTGGTATACTGGGTGGTACCCATGGGAGGAGAGTTCAAGTTTAATAAGGAAAGCAGCACCTGTACAGTTACATAAGTTACTGACGTCATGTGCCAAGGTGCCTTCCGAAACAAACTGCACACTAATGCTGAGAAGCTTTTAACAAAAGACCTGTCGAAGCAGAATCTCTGTGAACAAGACCCAGAAATCTGTTTTTCATAGCATTCAGGTGATCTCATTGGCTCAGAAGCTGCTCTGGATTACTGATAACTTTCTATTAACCTAAGGTCATTTCCAGTTATAAAATTACATGATTGTTCATGAATAAGAAGCAAAAGGAAGAACGTGAGTATTTGTAGATTGCATGAGTAAGATTGTAGCATGAGGGACTTCTGGGCAGGGCTGCACACACCTGTCATCCCAGTGCATGCTAGGCAGAGGCTGTTTGAGGTCAGCCTGTGCTGCGTAGCAAGACCCTCTCTCAAAATAAAAAGGTCCTCTGCTCTGACAGATGCTTGGAGATTAGCCATATGGTCACAGTTAAGTGGGGTGGTTAGTACTGGAGAATGGGACACCAGGTTTCCAGAGAGAAGACTGAGGGACTGACTACAGGTGCTTGGCCCACAGACCTATCTTAGGTGCTTGAGAGGCTGACATTTGGTTGTTTTTGTCTTTTTAGGCGGGGTCTTTCTACAAAGACCATGGACCAGGCTGGCCTCAAACTCACAAATCCACTTGCCTCTGTGTCCTGAGTGCTGGGACTAAAGGTATGCACCATCATGCTTGGCTGAGAAGCTATTTATTTGTTTTTAACTACATTTCTTTACTGTGTGTGTCACACTTGAATGCTCACACTGTGGGGGTGAGAGGGCTGCTTTGTGGAGCTGGCTTTCTCCTTCCACTACCACATGGGTCCAGCTGAACTCAGAACCTCAGGATTGTCAGCAAGCACATGTGGGTACACCCGTTGAACCATTCTGCAGGCTCCAGAGAGCTGTTTTTACAGATGGAAGGGCTGTCTTTTCAAAGAGTACTTATCCCAGAGAGCAGAGTAGTAACACCATATTGAAGCTAAGAAAGAGGATGCCTTCCTGGATCCATAGCTGTGACCAATACAACTGGATTATGGAGGGAGCCTTTCCCTTGGAATTAATGCAGGTATCCCTGGGAGATGGGTTAAACAGCAGTAAGAACATCTGCCATGGTCTTTTACCTATTTCCAAAAACTACTTTATGTGAATTCTGTCCCACGTTTCTGTTACATCTTAACAAAGGGATTGAATGAATAAATGACTTGAATTAAAGGGGGAAACATTGACTTTGTGAGTGCAGCCTGTTGTCCAGGTATCAAAAGCCATCTACTAAATGGGGTACTTCACATTCATAAGTATTTCTTCCATTGCTTGCTGTGCACCAAGCATCAATAGTTAGGAAAAGGATGCTGGAGTTTCTATTACTATAAAGAGACATCACAACAACTCTTATAAAGGAAAACGTTTAATTGGGGCTGGCTTACATTTCAGAGGTTTAGCTCATTCTCACCATAGTGGGAAGTATGGCGCATGCAGGCAGGCATGGAGAAGGAGCTGAGAGTTGTACATCTGGATCAGAAGGCAGCAGGAAGAGAGGGAGACACTGGGTCTGGTTTGAGCATCTGAAATCTCAAGGCCACACTTCTAAAAGTGCCACTCTCTATGAGCCTGTGGGAGCCATTTTCATTCAGACTGCTGTGGTCTCTGAGTTTAAGAGGCTTGCAGGGCTGGAGAGACTGCTCAGTGGTTAATAGCGCTTACTGCTCTAGCAGAGGACCCGTGTTTGATTCCCAGCACCCACTTAGCTGCTCACAACCCAATTACTCAAGGGTATGACATCCTCTTCAGGCTATAGGAGTCTGTACATGGGTTGCCCCTAAATTCACATGGGCACACACACAGACAATGTGCTTTTTTTTTTTTTTTATTTTAAGGGAGGCAGGCATATGCCACGCTTTTAATCCTAGCACTTGAGAAGCAGAGGTACATAAGTATTATCTCTGTGAGTTAAAACCTACATTGTGAGACACTGTCTCAAAAAAAAAAAAAAAATAGGAAAAAGAAAAAAATATTTTATGGAGCCCAGAAGACATTATATCATCCCCCCCCCCATCATTTCATTTCTGATTATCATTATGCAAATGTCTGAAAACCAAGTGCATGTAGTTGTGAGAAGATGGAAGAGCTTGGACCCTCTTTGGTTGAAGAAGCAGAGAAGGCTCTGTTAGGAAGATACAGCAAGCAAATGGGGACTGTTAGCAGTTTGTCAGAGGAAGACACTGGTTGCTGTTTTCATGCTTCAAATAGATTCCATGCTGACATCTGCTGGCTGATGTGTGCACTGAAGTTCCAGGTTCCACCATACAAGAATCCACAGTAAACCACCACCAGGCTAGCTTCACACTCACAGAGATCCACTTGCCTCTGCCTCCTGAGTGCTGGGATTAAAGGCATGTGCCACTAATAGTCAATTTGAAATGAAACAAAATCTTTGAGGCAAGTGAGGCAGCTCAGGAGTGAGGCATTTGCCTCCAAGCCTGAAAGCTGAAGTTCAACTTCCTGGATCTAAATGAAAGGAGAGAACTGACTTGGCAGTTGTCGTCTGACCCCCCACCATACTGCACCCCTCCTACACACACATACAAACAGAAACATGGTAAGGGAAACAAAACACTATACTCTTCCCCTGCCCTGCTTTGTGGCCCTGCTGGAATCTAAGTAATGACTGCATCAATGGTCTCAGGATTAACTATGCTTGTATGTGCTAGTTATCAACATTTGTACAAATCACAAAAACAGAAGTCACATGTAAAGGGTGTATAAACTTGCCAAAGCATTAGAACATTACAAAAGCATTCACACACTTCATCTTTGTAAGAATGTGTGTGCAGGGCCTGGAGAGATGTCTCAGCAATAAATAGTACTTTCTGCTCTTGTAATAGACCAGAGTTCAGATCCCAGCATCCACATTGGATGGCTCACAACCACTTTTGGCCTCCAGACACCCATACACAGAGACACATAATAAATTATCTCTTCAGAAATAGAACATGAGCTAGACAGATGGCTCAGTGGCTAACAGTGTTTACTGTTCTTGTGGAAAACCCAGGTTTCCATGTGCCCATGTCATGCAGTTCACAACCAAACTAACTCTAGTTCCAGGAAACCCCCCACCCTCTTCTGGACTCCACAGGCAATTGTATGTGTGCACATACCCTCATATATCACCCAAAATTAAAACAATAAGCCTTTAGAAATAAAAGTATGCCAGGCCTGGCATGATGGCACACACATTTAATCCCAGCACTCAGGAGGCAGAGCCAGGTGGATGGATGAGCCTAGTCTATATAGCAAGTTCCAGCCCAGGCAAGGCTACTTAGTGAAACCCTGCCTAAAACAAGTTAACTAAATAAAGCAGGCACCTGCTTTGGGTTGTAGCTCAGCAGCTGAGGGCTTGCCTATGGTGCTGGAGCCCCTGACTGATCCTCAGCAGCACAGAAAGGAGGGGGAAAACAGCTACTCCATCCTTCATGTGCCCTGCTAGTCCTTTATTAGTAATTTTCATTTCTACTCATGTCTTTAAAATCCAGAAAATGGAAATAAAAGGTTTTCAGAGTACATAGAGGAGGGCTGAGGAGACTAGTTTCTGCTGGGCCAGAAGGCCTGAGCCTGGAACTCCCACATTACCCGAATAAACACTGGTATGAGTGGCAGCTTGGAGTCTTTAATACAGCATTGGGCAGACAGAACCAGGAGGCTGCTAAGAGTTCAGTGACCAGCTGGGCTAACCTAAACTGAGTTTCCAGTACAGCAATGATGCCATGTAAGCAGGTAGGCTAGCCTCAGACCTTCACTTCTCCCTCCACGATTCCAAATCCAATCCCTCAGTCTCAACCCCAGCTCTTAGTTCTCAGGGGACTAAGCAGTTCCTGGTGGAACACCCTGCTTTCCTCCCCCTGTGACCCCCTTTCCCCACCTCAGCACATCCCCAGCCCTAAGTGTCAACTTTCAATACCCAGAAACAAATTTTATCCAGAATCCCAGACCCCAGAAGAATTTCCTACCATACACCATACTCACCTAGGAAACAGAAACCAAGGAGCAATAAATAGATGGACTCAACAAAGACAAGACCAAGTTTCCTCACCTAGAATGACACTCTTCCCAAACCTAGATGCCTAGATACCATCGTAAAAACACACTAACAGCCAGGATAATGTCTCCACTAGAGCCCAACAACCCTACCACAGAAGGCCCTGAGTGTTCCGACATAGCTGAAGCACAAGAAAAGGGCTGCTAACAAGCCTTTCTGAATATGACATCGGCCCATAAAGAGGCAATGAATGAATCCCTTAAAGAAATCTATAAAAACACAGAATGAAAGAAAATAAGTAAAACCACCCAAGACTCGAAAGTGGAAATAGAATCGATAAAGAAAACCCTAACTAAGGAAAATTGGGAAATGAAAATTTTAGGAGCTTGAACAGGAACCACAGAGGCAAGCCTTACCAACAGAATATCAGAGATGGAAGAGAGAATTCAGCTGCTGAAGACAAGATAGACATGGATGCATCAGTCAAAGAAAATGTTAAATCTAAAATCCTTGCACAAAACATCTAGGAAATCCGGGACACCATAAGAAGAACAAATCTAAAAATAATAAGGATAGAGGAAGGAAAATAAACCTAGGATAAAGGCACAGAAAATATTCTCAACAAAATTGTAGGAGAAAATTTCCCTAACTTAAGGACATGTCTATCAAGGTACAAGAATCATCCAGAGCATCAAATAAATTGGACCAGAAAAGAAAATCCCCTTGCCACATAATAATCAAAACACTAAATCTGTAGAAGAAAGAATAGTAAAAGTTTCAAGGAAAAAGACCGAGTAACATATAAAGGCAAACCTATTAGAATTACACTTGACTTTTCAACGGACACACTAAAAGCCAAAAAGGCCTGGACAGACTCTAAGAGACCACAGATCCCAACCTGGACCACTGTACTCAGCAATGCCTTCAATCACCATAGTTGGAGAAAATAAGACATTCCCCCATTTTTTAAAAAAAAAAAAAAAATTAACTATTTATTTACAAACCCAGCCATGCAGAAGATGCTAGAAGGAAAAGCGAAACCTAAAAAGGTTAAGTACACCCAAGACAACACAGGGAATAAAAATCCCAGAGCTAACCAGAAAATCAAAAGGAGGAGGAACATATGCACATACAAACACAATCACAAAGCAACCACAGAATCAGCAATCAGTGATCACAGTTTTCTCTCACCATGACCAGCCTCTGTTCCCCGGTAAAAATAATGAAGATTAGCTCGGTAGTGGCTGTGGCGGCCATGGCAGCGCAGCACACCTTTAATCCCAGGTGGATTTCTCGTGAGTTTGGGGCCAACCTGGTCTACAGAGCGAGTTCCAGGACAGCCAGGGCTACACAGAGAAACCTGTCTAGGAAAAACAAAAACAAAAGACAAAGACTAACAGAATGGATGCAAAAACTAGGTCCATCCTTCTCTGCATCTAAGAAACACCTGAACATCAAGGATAGACGTCACCTCAGGAAGACACAGGGAAGGACACCACATACTCATCAAAGGGAAGTCCACCAAGAAGACATTGCAGTTCTTACCATCTGTTACCAAACACAAGGAGACTCAAGTTCATAAAAGAAATACTGCTACAGCTTAAGTCACATACTGACCTTCCTGCACTGATAGCAGGAGATTCAGTATTCCACTCTCCAATAGACAGGTCATCCAGACAAAAACTAAAGAGAAATGTTGGTGCTAAAGGTGTTACACACCAAATGGACCTAACAGATATTTGCAGAACATGTGACCCAAACACAAAATTGTACCTTCTCAGTACCTCATGGAACTTTCTCCAAAATTGACCACATACTCAGACACAAAGTAAGTCACAATAGATGTGAGAAAATTGAAATAACACCTTGCTTGCTATCTGACCCCTACAGATTAAAGCTGGATGTCATCAATAACAGAAAGTTTGCAAACTCATGGGAACTGGACAACTCACTACCAAATGAAAAATAGATCAAGACGGAAACTAAAGAACTTAATGTGCGGGATAGTTTTATGTGAACTTGACACAAGCTAGAGTCATCAGAGGAGGGAGCCTCAATTGAGAAAATGCCTCCCTAAGATCAGGCTGTAAGACATTTTCTCAATTAGAGATGGATGGCCCAGCCCATTGTGAATAGGACCATCTCTGGGCTGGTGGTCTTGGGTTCTACAACAGCACAGGCCTTGACCGGTAAGCCAGTAAGCAGCACCCTCCATGGCCCCTGCATCAGCTCCTGCCTCCAGGTTCCTGCCTTGTGTAAGTTCCTGATTACTGTCAGTGATGAACCGTGATATAGATGTGTAAATCAAATAACTCTCTTTCTCTCCCAGGTTGCTTGGGTCAAGGTGTTTCATCACAGCAATAGCAACCCTAACTAAGACAATTAAAGACTTTCTAGAAATGAAGGGAAATGAATACACACCTACCCAAAATTATGGGACTTAGTTCTAAGGTGAAGGCAGTTCCGAGAGGCAAGTTCATAGCATTAAGTGCCTACATTGAAAGGTAATTTGTGGAGATCTCCTTCTAGCAACTTAGAACACCTGAAAACTAGAGCAAGAAGAAATCACACCCAAAAGGAGAAGACAGCAAGAAATATTCAAATTCAGAGCTGAAATCAGTAAGACAGAAACAAAACACAATAAAACTGAGCTGATCTTTGAGAAAAACAGTAAGATTGACACACCCTTATTCAAATTAATGAAAAGACAGAGAATGAAGACACAAATTAACAAAATTAGAGATGAAAGGAGGGCATGACAACGGATACTGAGGAAATCAAGAGGATGGTAAGGACACACTTTCAAAATTAGTACTCCACCAGATTGGAAAATCTGAAAGAAATGGGTAATCTCTCAATACATACCACTTACCAAAGTTAAATCAAGATCAGACAATTTAAACAGTCATGAAACCCCTGGAGAAATAGGAACAGTCATTAAAAGTTTCCCAATCAAAAAGGCCCAGGGCCAGACAGTTTTAGTGCAGAATTCTACCAAACTTTCACAGAAGAGTTAATGCCAAACTACTCGTTATTCCACCAAATAGAAACAGAAGAACATTGCCCAATTCATTTTACAAGGCCATAGCTACTCTGATAACCAAACCACATAAACGCTCAACAAAGAGAATTACAGACCAATTTCCCTTATGAACCTAGTTGCAAAAATACTCAATAAAATACTTGCAAACCAAATCCAAGAACACACCAAAAAGATCATGATAAAGTTAGGCCTCATCCCAAAGATGCAGGGATACCTCAGCATACATCAATTGATAAATATAATCTACCATATAAACAAACTGAAAGACAAAAACCACATGATGCATAAAATACCTTTGGCAAAATCCAATGCCCCTCGATGATAAAAGTCCTGGAGAGATTAGGGATACTAACGACATACATCAACGAAGGCAAACTACAGCAAGCCCATAGTCAACATCAACTTGAATGGAGAGAAACTTAAAGCATTTCCACCAAAATTAGGAACAAGACAAGGTTGTCCACTCTCTTCCGATCTACTCAATATAGTACTTGAAATCTTAACAAGAGTTATAAGACAACTGAAGGAGACCAAGGAGGTACACATTGGGAAAGAAGTCAGAGTATCTTTATTTGCAGATGATATGATAGTATGCACACATAAGTGTCCCTAAAAGTTGCCCTCAGAAGGGGCCGGAGAGATGGCTCAATAGTTAAGAGCACTTGTTGCTCTTCCAGAGGACCTGGGTTTGATATCCAGCACCCACATGGCAGCTCACAACTGTAACTCCAGTTCCAGGGGACCTGACACCCTCAAACAGATATACACGCAGGCAAAACATCAATGCACATAAATAATTTTTTTAATGTTCCACTGGGAAGCTAATAAACACTTTTGGCAAAGTAGCTGGATACAAAATTAACTCACAAAACTCAGTACCCTCCTGTATACAAATGACAAATGAACTAAGAAAGAAATCAGGGAACAATGCCTTTCATAACAGCCTCAGATGATAGAAAACACATGGGATAACCCTAACCAAGCAAGGGAAAGACTTGTCTGATAAAACGTCTGGTCATTAGAGAAAGGCATTGAAATATCAGAATATGAAAAGAGCTCCACGCTCATGGATAGGAAGGATTAAAATAGTAAAAATGGCTATCTTACCAAAATCTGTAGATTCAATGCAATCTCCATCAAAATTCCAACATAATTCTTCACAGATCTTGAAAGAACAATTTTCAGCTTAATATGCGAACAAAATAAACCCAGGATAGCTAAAAAAAAATCCTGAAAAATAAAAGAACTGCTGGAAGTATCGCCATCCCTTATTTCACGTTGTACTACAGAGCTATAGTAGTAAAAACCGCATGTTGATCAATGGAATCACACTGAAGCCCAGACATAAATCCAAACACCTATGGACACCTGATTTTTGACAAAGAAAAGAAGCCAGAAAAATAGACACATTAAAAAAAAAAAAAGACAGTATCTTCAACAAATACTGCTGGACAAACTGGATGTTGGCATATAGAAAAATCCAAATGGATCTATATCTATCACCCTGCAGAAACTTCAACTCCAAGTGGATCAAAGACCTCAACATAAAATCAGATACCTTGAAGGTGACAGAAGAGAAAGTGGGGGTCTGGTAGTGGTGCACATCTTTAATCCCAGCACTTGGGTGGCAGAGGCAGACAAATCTCTGAGTTTGAGGCCAGCCTGGTTTATAGAGTGAGTTCCAGGACAGCCAGGGGCTATGCAGAGAAACCCTGTCTTGGGAAAAAAGAAAAGGAAGAGATGAACAGAAAAAATAAATAAAAGGAATAGAAAGTGGAACATCCTTGAATTCATTAGTACAGAAAAAGACTTTCTGACCAGACACTGTTAGCACAGGCAGTGAGACCAACAACTAATAAATGGGACCTCATGAAACTGAGAAGCTTCCATATGGCAAAGGACACTGTCATTTAGACAATGCAGCAGGCTACAGAATGGGAAAAGATTTTTGCCAACCACACATCCACTAGAGGGCTACTATCCAGAATATATATAAAGAACAAAAAACAAAAAAACCAAAAATCCCTAGATAAAAAAATTCCAAATAATCCAATTAAAGTATGGGGTACAGAATTAAACAGAGAATTCTCAAGTGAGGAAACTGCTAGAAACAAGAAATATGCAACATCCTTAGCCTTCAGGGAAATGCAAATCAAAAACTACTTTGAGATTTCATTTTTAAACTAGTCAGAATGGCTAAGGTCAATAAAACAAGTGACAGCTCATACTGGCAAGGATATGGAGTAAGTGAAACACACCCATTGCTGATGAGATACAGCTTCTATGGAAATCATTGTGGCAGTTCCTCAGGAAGATGGGAATCAATCTACCTCAAGATCCAGCTATACCACTTTTGGGCATATAGGCAAAGAATACTTGCTCAACCATATTCATTGATAATCTATTTGTAATAGCCAGAAATTGGAAAAACCATAGAACCACGGAGTATAGGTATGGAGTAAGGAACTAAAGGTGACAAATTCCTAGGAAAAGAAAGTATAATAGACAATTATGGATCCTGGGGGTAGTGGAATGGAGGATCAAGTGGTGAGGGGGAGGGGAAAAGGAAGGAAGGGGAGAGACAGCAAAAATTAAGGCCTATTTGAGGGGTAGTATGAAAACCTAATACAGTAGAAGTGTCCTACAATATATGCATATATTAAGGCAATCTAAATGAAATTGCCAAATAATAGGGAGACAGAGAATCCCAACTAGCCATCTCTTGTCACCAAATGAAGCATTGAGTATTGAGTTTGTTAGTCAAAAGGGGTCCATGGGAATCCCCAAACAACTCAGATGTTGCCAAGACTGTTAAGTTGCTCTCTATAAATTGACAGCAAGTCCCATTGTTGAAAACACCTACAGAACTCATGGAACAGGTAGCTTTATGTAGCTGGTTCCTACATAAAGTGTTAGCTCTTACATCCTAGTAGCTGATACAGGAAGAGAAATGTAAACACCAAGCCGGCCACAAACGCTTTGATCTACAATAGTATTATGCCTGCAAGATATACTAGGGCAACAGAGGCAAAAAGCTTGTTGAAGTGACCAACCAATCACCAATTTGACTTAAGGCCCAACTCTACAAGACAGAACCCATACCTGACATTGCTTGGTTGACCAAGAACCAGAGACTAGATAGTCCAAGGACCTAAGGTAAAACCAAGCACTACTTGTCTTTTAAAAAATGTAGTGATAAAATGACTCTTAGTGGTATTCTGTTATACTTATAGATCAGTGCCTTGCTCAGCCACCAGAAAAGCTTCCTTTGGCAGCAGATGAGAACAAATACAGAGACCTACAGACAAACATTATTCAAGAGTGAGAGACCTTGGCACATTCAGCCTTTAATAGGATGTATACACCAAATCCCTCCCCTCAGGGAAGCCCTCAGAAGAGAATGTGGGACATTTGTTAGAGCCAGAGGGAATGCACCAGGAAAACAAGGCCCTCTAAATCAACATGATCAAAACTCATGAACTCAGAGCCTGAGGCAGCAAGACAAGGCCTGCACATGGAAACTGTAATCGGCATGTAGGATGTGAGAATGACTTATTTTCAATAAAGGGGGAAAAGAGAAAAATAAACGTGGAGATTGGTAGACAAAGATGCTTATGGTAATCTCTGCCCCCCCTTCATGCACGTGCATGCACATGCACAAACAAGCATGCACATATGCCACAAAGAGAGAGAAAGAAGAAAATCATAGCAGATGCATAATATTTCTGCCTTTGAAACTGGATGTTCTACTGACAGCCGCTGCCTCTCCATGCAGCCACTCAAAATGTTTATTTTCAGCTTCCACAAAAATTCAGTTAAGAAACTGATGCAGAGACATAAATACAAAATGTAAATATTGTGGATTGTTGGAACATGGAGATATGAATGTGGGAAGAACACTAGAATCTGGAGCTCACAGTCCTTGATAACAGCTTCAGCATTTCAATATAAATTATGTGAGTCTGAATTTTTAGTTGCAAACATCAGAATGCAATTTTGGCAGTAGAAAGGGAAATATTTTATTAAAAAGATGAAAGGAGTTTCAGGATCAGGTTTCCTGGGAGACAGGGCAACTGGAACATCTCTGTCTGTTGGCCATTAGGTGCCACCGCTTACTCTGAGGGATGCAAGCTCACAGCTTTCATGGCCACATGATGCTCTACATCAAGTTGCAGACAATGTTCCAGGGTTGTTGTTATATAGCATGCAGGTCTCAATTCTTTAGGGAATATTTATTTGTAAAATGAGAATTACATGAAAAGACAAAGTATCTAGAGTATCTTCACTTCCATAGCAAACACATGGCTTGCTTCTCATCAAGCTCTTCAGTGATGAACCCCTAAATGTAGGAAGAAAGCTGATATCTGCAGGAAGCCAAAAAAGATGCCAGCTGTTATGTTGGACAAATGGCTCTGCCTGAGTCTAATCTTCCTATAAATAAGTTCACGTGGCTGAGGAGACTATATATTCACTTATCCATTTGCCATAAATACAAACTTTGTGCCTGGCTGCTAAGATGAGCAAGCCCACTGTCATTAAATGAAGGAGAAAAGTCAACTGACTGTAGGGAAAACCATTGCACACATGGTGGGTTGGAAGGCTGTACTAACAGGTCAGGCAGGAAACAGGAGCAACCAACTGTTGGCAAACAGATCTTGTACACCCACATACGTGCAGCCAAGCACCCCCCCCACACACACACATGAAATAAAAACAAAACATCTGAAATAAAACACTACTGTTTTGATATATAACGTCTCTCAATGGTCTATGACACCTGAAGCACAAATGAAGAGGACAGAGAGCATGCTGTGGGTGACACCCAGCACTGTTCTCCTTTGGAAAGCCCTAACTCTTACAGAAATGCCAAAACAAACCATCTTTGATGGCACAAATCCAGGAACTCAGCATTTTTATTGCTTATTGAAATTCATATCCAGCCTTCTGGTTTCATATAATGGGGCACTTTTCAAAGGATCAGACATGTGACCGGTTTGCGGGTCATGAAAAGCGAGCAAGAGTTCATTGTGTCCTGTGCGGGACTTGACCAAAACATCCTTTTCACTACGTCTGTGAGCCTGGAGTAGAGCTTTCGGTCTTTAAATTGTCGTTTTTAGATCTAGGTGTTTTGTTGGGGCTTTAAACAAATGAGTAGTTGAGAGCTGGGATGTAGGTGAAGGGGAGAGTCCTTGCCCAGCATACGCAAGACCCTGAATTTACTCCAACCACTACATAAAACAAAACAAATGAATTACCACATTCTTAGTGAGCTAGGCTTCTGTACTTGACAGCCTCTTCTATAATTCAGAGTCCAGATGCTTTTTTAAAGCTTCTTAAAATTACTTGGTGTATTGTGCTTTCTCTATGTATGTGTTTATACACCACACGTGTGCCTTGTACCCTAGGAGACCAGAAGAGGATGTCAGATGCCCTGGAACTCGAATTACAGAGGGTAGTCAGTGGCCCTGTGCATGCTGAGACTCAAACCTGGGTCTTCTGCAAAAGCAGCCAGTGCTTTTAATGGCTGGGCCATCTCTCATGCCCACTCCTGGCTGCTTTTTAAAATTAATGACCTTGATGCTACCCAGGCATCCCAAATTTAAGAAGTTCAAAACTGAGTTATTTATCCTCCACCTCCATCTATGTTTCCCTTACAATAGTCCGTTTCTTCAAACAACCTCCTGGAGCTGTCATACCTGGTTACACTAGAAGACTGAATTCCTCCTAGTTTCCCATAACAACCCAAATGTGACCCATATCTACTACCAGTACTTCAGCCCAGTCTCTTGTCTGTTCACTACAGAGTTGCAGTGTCAAAACACCCACATTCTCCATCCCTTCAATGGCTTCCATGTACATAAAGAAAAACCTTTATCACGCCTTATTAAATACTAATGACCCCTAATTGACCCCTTTTGATCTAAGACGGGGTGGGGGTCTGATAGGTGCACATGGCTGGAAAGTCAGCTTGGTGTTTAGGTGTATTGCTCTTGTAAAGGATCCCCTTGGTGGCTCACAACAACCTGTTCTCCATTTCCAGAGATCCAACTCCTTCTTCTGGCTTCCAGTGGCTTCTGCAAACAGAGAGTGCACACAAACTCAGGTGCACACACACACACACATATATACATACATATTATTAATATATATATTAAATCTTTGTTGATTTTTTTTTTAAAAAAGACACCCCCCACGCACACACTTTGTATTTCTCTAACAAGCAATCTAGCCTCCCTTGGCACATGACCTTTCTCACACAGGCTTTCCCTGCCCCTTTTCCATATAGCTACTCTCACCATGTCTCTCCCCCTCCCCCTAGTTTTAAACCAGGGCTCTTTCACACACTCCACATAATTTTAAACACATATGGACTTAAACAGCGTTTTGTGTTTACCATCACCACAGAATGGATTTCAGAACAGGAACCATCACAGCTTTGTTCTTTTGGGTCCATAACTAGTAGCTGGAGCAACAACTACTACACATCATTTACATACATCATGCGGTGTTATACCAAGAGCTTTCCATATAACCAACCCCTGGTCCCAGAGTCCTTCCCGACGTCTAGCCAGGGTCTGTTCGCGGGCTGAACCCAGCTCCAATGTGCTCATCCGCACGGAGCCCATTGGGCTGTTAGGCTAATGGTGCAGGGAAGGATCCGCGTTGACCCCCTGACATCCTCCTGCAGTTCTCGCCCACGGATGCTATTCCTGCCCCTTCAGAAGCTGCTCGCCCTTCACGAAGCCCCGCTAGCTCCGCCTTCCTTCCAGTCTCGGATCCCTGCGTTCACAGCCAAGCCCCACCCCACGTCACGTGACAGCCGTCGGGGGCGGGGCTCTCGGCGAAGACGGTCCTCCTGGCGCCGCGCCGCAGTCCTTGGGCAGCCCTGCGGCTTCCAGGGCGTCGCGGCCGCGGCCCAGCAGCGCCGCTCCCTGAGGTAAGAGCGCGGGTTCCTCGACGCGTTCCGGAGGCCTCCCGGGAGCCCGCAGGCCACCGATCTCGAGCCAAGCCTGTCTGGGGTTCGGGGACCCGGCCTGGGGCAGTGCGGGGGTGGGGAGACTTGGCCACCAGAGCTCCGGGAGAGCCGTGCCTTGGTCCCCACCCCCACCCGGGACCACCCACCCGCGATCCCCTCCAGTCCCAGGGCTTTGCGACTGTGCAGGAGAATTTGCAGTCTTCACCAGGGATGCAGGAGCGAGTGTGCAGTCGGGCACCCAGTAGGTCTGGTTTGAGCAAGTTACGGAGACACAAATTCTAAAATCTTTGTGAAGGAAGAAAAGGAAGAGGGATAACCCCTGCCCGGCCTCCCCCTGCACCGAAGAACTGATAGCAAAGCCAGTTGGTGAACCAGAACTCCAGAGTTGGTTTTAGATCCACCACCCACTAGCCAGACAATCTTGAGCCACGTCGATGGTGCTTCTGTTAAAAGTGGAGATGAGTTCTTGGCCAGAGGTTGCCTTGAGGATTAAGTGTGAAGAGACAAGCACAGTGCAGGCCAGAAGGCTCCTGACAGAGTGCTCTTCATGTGAGCATTATTAAAATAGCAAGCTAGAGAGGACTCCAACAGAGATGTCTCTATTGCAGTAAGCACACCATCCACTATGTATGAGATCCTGAAAACAGTGCCATTTTTTTTTTGGCTGTAGAACCTTCTCCCCTTTCCCAGGCCCCCTTTGCCTTCTGTTTCACATTGGCATGCGAACCTGTTGTTCCTACCGAATGAGTCAGGCAGGATGGGAACGCTAATTTACTTGAGCAGATGGGTATCAGATTCCCTCTGAGGGGAAAGAAAACTGCCAGGCATGTGCTCCCACCAAAAAAAGCACAGTAGAGTGATTGACTGTCTCCTGGAAGATGCCTAGGAACCCATGTAATCAGCTGTCTCCTGCACATAAAGAAATTGAAGCCAGAATGCGGCCAGGACTTTGATTTTGCTCAGACGTCAATGCTTTCCTATGTTCTTTTATTCAGGCTGCATGTTTGTACATCTGCAGGGAGCTGGATGAAGTTAAAGCTATGAACCAGACAATGGTGTCTGTCCCCATGAAGCTGTTTCCATAGCTGGCTATGTTAGTTTGAGGTTATATAAAACTAGTGTGTGTGTGTGTGTGTGTGTGTGTGTGTGTGTGTCCATCCCTCTGCTGGGTCTCAGTATATTTTATGATAACAGTAAGTTCCAGCTCCCAGAGAGTTTGCCTCCTAGCAAGCAGCTGGCCCCAGGGGACCAGCACACAAGAGAGGCTTGAATTGTTTCATGAACCTTGTCAGGTCTCCAGCCCTGATGGAAGCTTGATGAGATTTAGAGACTGAAGCTTTAGGAGAGGATTTCCTCAGGCCTAGAATGCCTGCATTTCTTTGTTGCTCTGGTTTCTGGCCTCATTGTTTTCAGATATCTGAAGAGAGCAAGCAGCCTTCAGCATAGCGCCTTCATTTGGTTTCCATGGTTATCGGGAATTAGATTTTCATGATAGCACCAGTAGCTGTTGAGCTGTGCAGCCAACCACCAGCCACTCACCCACCAAGTCCTGCTCTCTGTTTTTCAGTTGTAGTGCAGACATAGTCCCCCCCACACCCCCTTCAACAAGTGACAGTGTGAAGATGGCTGGGAATAAGAACAGCTAAAATAGAGACAGATCTTGGCCTGAGAGATCGCAGAATCCTTTTTCGGCCCAACCCGTTGATGATGATGGTTATAATGATGACGATGATAGTTGGTGCAGTGCTGTGCATAACATTGAGGGCATTGGCAGATGTGAGGGGAGGTGAGTGGACCTCTGGTGAACAAGCAAGAGCTCTCTAGGCAGAGTGACAGTACCCACTGAGGAACATGAGACAGCACAGTAGCTTTTCCTTACTGGACGAGTCTTCTCTTGAGTATGGGGAGCCGATGCTTTCCCTTTTAGCTGGTTTGTTCCATGTTCACCTGACATAATGGGGTTGTCAACATACAGGAGGCTAGAAAAGCACCTGTTTGGGAGCCCATCTGCATGTTTAATGAGACCTGTCTGTCTCATTTCTCAAGTTGGGCACTTATGCAAATCACACGTTTCTTTATTTTTCCAAGTACCCTCCCAAGCCTCCAAAAATCCTCATTAGTAAGGATTCTAAGCTCTGTTGATGCTTCTGTAGCTCAAAAAGGTCCTTTCAGAGGAGAGTGGTGAGTGGCATCCAAATTGTTATCTCTGTCAGCTACATGGGGTCACCGAGGAGGAGTCACCCTGCACAGTTCAGGGATGTGTGGTAATTGCTGCTCAGTGCCCTTTAGGGACCAGCTCCATGCCAGCAAGATCCCTGGCTTGGACACTGGGCTAGAGCTTTTTTTAGTTTGAGCTCACGTGCTTAGCTTTGTGTTCCCCAAAGCACACTTGTTGGGCCTTGCATTGAGCCTGCTACTAGGCTGGCTTCTGGAGTCACCATAGATCACCACGATTCTCCTTTTCAAGCCTTTTATCAGAATCTAAGGGCTGTATCCTTCCTTTCTTTCCTTAAACTGAACCTAAGTCCCTTTGGTAAACTGGCTCCGCTTTGTCACCAGAGTTTTTCCTAAGCAAAGATTCTTAGGAATGGTGAATTTCAAGAAGATGCTATCCTAGGACTTGGGGTATCACTTCAGCCTTGTTTTTCCAAGTGTAGAGGGCTTTGTCCTGGGCTGATTCTTTGCAAAGCATACATCTGTTCCCAGGTGACCTGTTTCCACCTGCAGTCCTAAGAGATTAGACAGTTGCAAACATCCCAACTTAAGCTGGGGGCGGTGCATGCTTGCAATTCTGACACTGTAAGTGTAGGCAGGAGGATCAAAGGTTTAGGCTCAGTTAGGCTACATGAAAGCTTTTAAAAGAAAATAGTCTTTACTGAAAGTGAAAATGTATTTGGTATATACTTTGTTAGGAATTTGGGAGGCAAGATTTTAAATTAAAAAACAAACGATTGTGGTTGGCAAGGTGACACTGTGGCTCTTGAAAGGCCGAGGCAGGAGGATTTCTTGGACCTAAAAGTTAGAGTCAGTGTAGTAAGATTTCAACTCAAAAACAAAACAAAAAGCTGGTTACAGTTTTTTTTCGGGACAGTTTTTGTGTTCTTTCCATTTCCTAAGAATCAGTATATTTATTTTGTTGTCTTTGTTTTGAATGTTTTTACTCTGAAAGATAAAACATATAGATGGGAGTGCGAATGTATAGTTTAGCAAGTAATTATGAGGGAAATGACAGTGTAAACACTGTAACCTCAAGAAATGGACCACTGCCAGTGCCTTCTCCCTGAGCGCTGCCATCTTGACCTGTAGGTGACTGTCATTCCTTTGTTCCATCATTGTGTGCATGTCCCTACACAGTACCATTTAGGTTAACTAGTTTAACTTAGTCTACTCATTTAACTTAGGTAAACTAGTTTAACTTCGTACTATGAGATCACCTTGTCTGCATCTTGTGTTGGGCTTCTCTTTCTTGCTTGCGGTATCACTTGGCATGCATCCATGAGGCAGCCTCACGTCCGTCACTAACGGTTTGTGCTGGGTTGTGTGCTGGGGTGAATAGGTCACGGTAAATTCAGTCAGCTGTGGACGGACAGTGGGTAGCCAAGAGCATTCTCAGACAGATTCTCTCTTTTAAATTGCATTTACTCATTTGTTTGTTTAGTGGCGGGAGACATAAGCGAGTTGGTTCTCCTTTCTCTGTGTGGTTCCAGGATCATCAGGCTTGCCTCCTGAGCCACCTGTGTGGCCCTCCTCAGGCATATCTGTTGTACATCTGAACGAACTTCTTTAGGTCACAGTCATCTAAGTAGAATTGCTTTGTTGGTGGTGGTAGTGTGTCTCCCTCCCCTGCCCCCAACACACACCTTGATTGGTTGGTTTATTTTTTGGTACAAAATCTTACTGTGTAGGTCAAGCTGTCTTGGTATTCAGTATGTAACCCTGTCTCACAACTGTAGCTAGAATCCACAGGTATGAGTTACTATACCTAGTTTCTAAATTTCTGTCTTAGTAGCAGTTTGTGAGTTCTACTTTCTTCCAGTCCTTGGGGGTTCTTGCTTTGGTCAGTTTATTTAACTATGTGTGTATTAAATCTTTTGAGGCTCTGATTTGCTTTCCTTGGTAGTTGCTGATATTGAGCACTTTTTTTTAAGGTTAATGGGATAGCAACTTTGTGAAATACTCAAGTCATCAGGGTTTTTCTAATGTGGCTCCAGGTTGGCAGAGTTGGCAGGGACTATTCACTAATTCATTCAGCTGGTCCTGAAGGTACTTTAAGTTAGTATAATTTTTTCCAGGCTCATCCATTTACTTTCATCATCTATAGGTACCATGTTTTCATCATTGATGGACATCTAGACTGTTTCCATGTCCTATGTATGTATTAACAAAGCAGCAGTGAACATGGTTCAGCAGATATCTCTGTGGTAGGGTACAAAGTTCTTTGGGAATGTCTGGGAATGGTATAGCTGGGTCATGTGATAGGTGTATTTCTAGCTCTTTGAGAAATCTCCACATTGATTTTCATAGTGGCTGTACCACTTTGCTTTCCCAACAACAGGGAATGAGAATTTCTCTCCCCAGACATTATTGCCAGCTTCTGTGTCCTTTTTCCCTCCCTCCCTTCCATTTATTTATCACATATACAATATTCTGCATGCATGTATACCTGCATGTCAGAAGAGGGCACCAGATCTCACTATAGATGGTTGTGAGCCACCATGGTTGCTGGGAATTGAACTCAGGACCTCTGGAAGAGCAGGCAAGTGCTCTTAACCTCTGAACCATCTCTCTGGACCCCTCATTTATTTTTTTTAATTTAATTGTTTTTAACTGTTAGCCTTTCTTACTGGGGTAAATGAAATAACAGCATAGTTTTAATTTGCATTTTCCTGATGGCTAATGCAAAGGTTAAATACTTTAAAAGATGTATCTTAGACATGTATATTTAAGTTGTTGTTGTTTTTTAAACTAACTGGTGTGTGATGGTTTAAATATGTCCTCCATAGTCTCAGGCGTTAAATATTTTGTGCCGCAGTTGGCACTGTTTGGGGAGGTTTAGGAGGTGTGGCCTTGCTGGAGGAAGTCTGCCACTGAAGATGGGCTCACACCCTCTGCTTTCTGTTTGTGGTTTAAGATGTGAGCTCTCAATTTGCTGTTCCAGCCATCACTCTACCACAGTGGACTCTAACCAAATGAACACTGTAGTTTCCTTGGTCATGGTGTTTTAGCTCAGCAATAGGAAGGTAACTAAGACACTGGGTCTCACTGTATATCCCAAGCTGACCTATAATTTGCTGTGTAGACCAGGCTGGTCTTAAACTGAGATCTCCCTGCCTCTCAAATGCTCCCATGCATGTTCAGAGGGCATCATTATCATCATCTTCCTCTTTATTACATTTAGAGAGAGAGAGATAGATAGAGAGAGAGAGTGTGTGTGTGTGTGTGGTGTATGTGTGTGTATAAGTACATGTGTGGAGGTATGTGTGTATGTGTGTAAGTACATGTGTGGAGGTGTGTATGTGTGTATAAGTACATGTGTGGAGGTATGTGTGTATGTGTGTAAGTACATGTGTGGAGGTGTGTGTGTGTGTGTAAGTACATGTGGGGGGTGTTTGTGTAATTGTGAAAGTACATGTGTGGAGGTGTGTGTGTGTGTGTGTGTAAGTACATGTGGGGGGTGTTTGTGTAATTGTGAAAGTACATGTGTGGAGGTGTGTGATGTGGGAATGCCTTTCTGTATGCGGTGAATCTCAATCTTTAAATAAAGGAGCTGTTTTGGGCCATGACAAGCACCATAGAAGAAGTAGGAGGAGGAATCAGAATAGGTAGGAAAGGAAGGGCGGAGTCAGAGGCAGATCTAGCAAGCCGCCCAAGGAGGACATGTAAGGAGCACTGGTGAGCCACGGGCCATGTGGCAGACAGATTAATAGAAATGGGTTGATTTAAGATGTAAGAGCTAGCTAGCAATGTGCCTGAGCCATAGGCCATACAGCATGAAGTTAATTTAAGTGTTTGAGTCATTTCTGGGGGCCTGAACGGCGGGCGGCTAAGGGGTCTGGCATGGCAGGCCTGGTGGGTCTGGACCTCTGGCCGTCTAGGACCGAGAAACCCTACTGCTACAGGTGTGTGTGTGTGTGTGTTTGTGTGTAAGTACATATGTGGAGGTGTGTGTGTATGTGTATGTGTGTAAGTATGTGTGTGGAGGTCAGAAGACAGTTGTCAGGAGATGGTTATCTCCTACCTGTGGGTGCCGAGGGTGGAATTCAGATGGTCAGATTTAATGACAGCTGCTCTCACCTCCTAAGACATCTTGCTGGCCCTTGTATTTCAGATCCATTAGCCAGTTTTTAAAATGGGTAGCGTGTTTTCTTGGTGTTTAGTTTTTCTGAGTTCTTTGTGTATTCTAGATATCAATTCTCTGTCAGGTGTGTTTGCAGAGATTTTCCACATTCTGTAGGCTACCTCTTCAGTTGATTGGCAGTTTCCTCTGCAGTGTAGAAACCTTTAATTTCATGAGGTCCCTAAGATTGATTGTTGGCCACTGGGGTCTCATTTAAAAAATCTTTACCTAAGTAAATATACCATCAAGTAGACTCCCTACTCTCCTTGTGAATTTTCAGAGATATGGGTTTAACACTGAGATTTTGACCCATTTAGAAGTTTGCGAAGGGTGGCAGATAAGAACCAACGTTCCCCACAAGACTCAGAGAACAACTCAGAAGAGGAAACAGGAAGATTATAAGAGCTGGAGGACCAGGGTGAAATAGTATCATCTGGATGAACAGGACCCACAGCAGCCATGTTACCTGACAAGATCAAGTCAGTCAGTACTCCAGCATGGAATGGGAGAGGTCCCAGGCCCATCTCTTTGCTGCTAAGGAGCTACTGACAGTTGGTGGCTTCTTGAGGAGGCTGAGTCAGTTTTCTTTTAAAAAGTAGCAGCATCAAAGCTAGGTAGTAGCCTCTCATAGGTTGACTGTGGACTATCCCATACCCATGCATATGTGAGCAACACAAATATCAGACTTACAACCACTTCTTCCCAGCTTCTGGGACTTCTCTTTTTTGAAAAGAGAAGGAATTGGGTGGAGGTTAGAGGACATATCTGGAGGAGTGGGGTTGAACAGGGTCAAATACAGTTGTCTCAGTCACTGGTCTCTTGCTGTGGAGAAACACCATGACCAAGGCAACACTTACAAACGAAAGCATTTAGTTGAGGGCTTACTGTTTCAGAAGGTCAGTCCATGATCATCATGACGTGTAGCATAGTGGCAGGCAGACATGATACTGGAGAGGTAGCTGAAAGCTCAGACCTCCTCTGCAAGTTGCAACAGAGGGAGAAACAGAGACACAGAGAAAAAGACACACTGGACCTGACCGGCAGGGGCTTTTGAACCTCAGGCCCAACCCTAGGGACACACCTCTTCCAAAAAAGCCACACCTTGAAATCCTTCCTAAACAGTTCACCAGCTAGGGACTAAGCAAATATATCAGTCCGGGGGCCATTCTCATTCAGACCACCACAGCACTATATATGTGTGTTAAATTAATTAATAAAAATATTAAAAGAAAAAAATCTCCGGCCAGTAAGATAGGTCAGCAGGTAAAAGCACTTACTGCCAAGCCTAGCAACCAATCCAATTCCCAGGATCCTTGTGGTGGAAGGAGAGACCTGGTTTCCACAAATTTCCCTCTGACCTCCACATATATGCTAGGACAGGTGCTCCCTCCAAAATAAATAAACATCTTTTAAAAAGAAAAAAAAAACTCTTTGTTTCTCTGAATCCCTTTTTTGTTTGCTCTAATTTGGCTATGTTCCTCAGTCCCTCAGTGATCTCTCCTGAGCTTCTCCCATTCCTGACAAGGGCATGGATATTCTGTCTACTTTGGGTCAAATAGCTATTCCATGTGGAACTTGCCTTGGCTAAGGCACTGTGAGTGACAGTCCGTCAGGTTAAATAAATGGACTGGACAAAGCTCTAAGAACAGGGAAAGTGCTAGGCATGGTGTCATAGGCCTGTAATCTCAGTTGCTAGAGAGGCTAAAGAGGGGGGTCACAAGTTCAAGGCCTGTCTGGGCAGCAGAGTGAGCTCAAGAGCAACCTTGTCTCAGAAGAAGGGAACTGAGGCAATAGTTTAGCATGTACAAGGCTCTAGGATCCTGGCCACTACCAAGAAATAAATGAATAAAAATGAGGAGGAAGCAGAAAGTTTAAGGCCAGCCTAGGCAACACAGCAAAATGTGGGAAAAAACTAAGGGAAAGGCTTATTAATATATGTAACTCAGTGGTGACAAGCTTGCTTAGCATGGTAAGACCCTGGGTTCAATCCCTAATGCCACCAATACACACACACACACACACACACACACACACACACACACACACACACACACACACACACACGTAAAGTAAAAGAGGAAGATGAAGTCCATTGGTAATGGCTGAAGGCCTGTGGCTGCTATGAAGTCAGACTTTCCACTGTGTCCTGGAGGCCCAACATAAGGTGCTTAAGTTCTTACTATTCATTCCCTTAATTGTTCTAAAAATAAAACAAAAAAACCCAACCTTCCTAGAATTGATATTTGGAATTTGGAGGCCATGCCTAGCTGGGTGAATTTCTGCTGCCAATGCCGGTATAATCATCCTGTTGTGAAAACTTATTCTCTTTGCGATTTGATGGGCAGGACCTAGGAACCCTTTACCTCAGTTACAATGAAGAATTATTGGGGCTGGAGAGATGGCTCAGTGTTAAGAGCCCTTACTGCTGTAGTACCTGTGTCAAGGGACCCCAAAGACCACCAGGGAACTGGATTCCAATGCAAACACATGAGGTTCACTTTATTCTTTTGGAAAGGTTTGAATGAACCCGGGCTGAAATGTTACAACGCAGCAGAGGAATTTATACCTGAGCTCAGGGATGAGGGGGTTTTTAAAGAAAAAGCCATATAAGTGGGGTGTTACACATCTTGGCAGTTCAGGATTTGGTAAAGAGGTATGGGGTACAGTAATTCTTGGAAACTATTGGCTAAACTTTCAGTGTGAACTCAAGTTGTGAGTCTATTGGATGTCAGGCACATTCCCCAGATCCTCCCAGACTCCTCCTGGACCTGGGCCCTGCCCTCAGGCACTAAATGGTCTTTCCCTGAAACAAAACTCCAAAATGGCAAATCAGTGCCTTCACACTGCGCTTTCTGAGGACTTGAGTTCTGTAGCCCTTAACAACTCCAGCTCCAGAGCATCCAATGCCCTCTTTGGGCCTCTTCAGGCATACTCACTCAAGTGCACATACTCAAGAAAAAGAGATGTATAATTAAAATAAAATTCTTTAAAAAAAAAAAAAAAGAAAGAAAAGAAAGAAAGAAAGCCTTGGCAACTATTCTAGTGAGCCGCTGACCCTAAGCCACTGCTGTGACCTCTGCACTTCAGACATTTTTGTGCTTTCTCCCCACCCCCACCCCCTTAAGTTTTCAAGCCAGGGTTTCCCTGGAACTCAGGCTGGCCTCAAACTCAGAGATCTGCCTGCCTCTGCCTCCTAAGTGCTGGGCTCAAAGGCAGGTGCCACCACTACCTGACCCCTTCAGACATTTTTATTTCTTCTTAAGATGCTGAGAAAAGTTCCTCAAAATGTGGTGAAGAAGTGGAGATGTGTTTAGGAAAAAATCACAGGAAAGGAAAGCTAGCAGGTCTTTATTCTCTAAAGAAGAGTTTTCCGCTGAGTGCTCTTCCATTTATTCTGGGTTTTGGTTTGGGTTAGAGGGTATACTGGGGTTTTTGTTTTGTTATTTTGGGTTTTGTGGGGTGGTAGGTGAATCTTTGTCTTCTGCTTCACCACTGAGTTAGGAAGCCTGCTGCATGATCTTTGACATAGCAAGCATTATTTCCTTGTCACACAGTATCTGTGGCTGTGGTGTGACGTCTGAGCGGGGCCAGTCCTTTAACAATGCTTTCATTCAGTGTTAAGTATCCACCACGGGCAGAGTTCTAGATGTATTACACACAGTCTCCAGAGTTCCTGCCCTCAAAGAGCTTACACTTCACTCAGGGAGAATAAAGAGGAGGGGAAGTTTCTAGACTGTCTTAGGGAGTGTCAGTCTAGGTAGGCAAGCTGAGGTCAGGAACCGAAAAACCCAGACAGAAAAACAAAACAGATGAGAGCCTTCATCCTAGCACTTTCCAGGGGGAGAGTCCTATATGCTCTAAGTCTGTTATTTCTACTTTCTACTCTAAAGTCTGTACCGTTTTGCTGGCTGAGGTAACCAGACTTTTCTGTCTCCAGTCTGTCACTAATACCTCATCTCAGGTCTCTGGTCAAGGACACTTCCTGAGAAACTGTCTCTGACAGCCTGTCTAAAATAGCCCTGGCAGTTCACACATGCACACAGAGCTCCTGCTCCATTTCTCTGTAGCATTTGTCTTTCTTCTCGCCTGCCTCTGAGGATAAGGACTTTATCTTCTTATTGCTTCTCAGTGTTTGGAATAGTGCCTGGCTCACAGTGGGCAATCAAGTATCTGTTAACCTCTGCCCTCTTCCTGAGGCTGGGGACACTAAGTGGCCTGGAAGCATGTGGCTGTCTCCAGAAGGAGGCTGGAAGAGCCCACAGAATGAATACCTGAGCTCACCTCTTAGGAACAAGTTAAATATGGAGGTGTTGGAAGCTACCTCAGGACCCACTTTCCTACACATTGTTTTTCCAGGTCTTACAGACGTCACACCACAGGTGCACAGGCCCTGGGGACTGTTGTTGCTTTTTAATTTTATGCTCAGAGGCCCCAGTGGCAAAAAGGAAAGGCAAGAGTTATAGAACACACTTTTTAAAAAGTGTTACCTAGTTAGAGAAATCCCCTTGCTGCATGGATCCCTGTGGATAATGTGGAGATTGTATACACAGAGCCAATTAGAACAATAGACAATGGGCAGTAGAGTACAAGGAAACCTTTATCTGAGCTTCAAGGGGACCTTGAAGGAAGAATTAGCCTCAGCCTCATTCTAGACTCAGACCCCTAGACTTGAGGACAGGTGAATCTGGATAAAGGATAGGAATTGGCTGCCTCTTGAGAGGCCAGCAGCTAGACTATTTGCTCCCTGAACCCCAAACCCAAAGCCCTGGTGGGTTCTATGTGAGATGTGGTCTTTGTCTATTTTCCATTGATATGACACAATATTTGAGCACATATGATTTTAAAAAGAAAAATAGATTTGTCCAAGGGCATACATGCATACATGAGATATGCCTGTTCCTAGCTGCTTGAGAAACTAAGACAAGAAAATCAGTTGAGCCCAAGAGTTCGCCATGTGTGCATAGCAAGATCCTATCTTTAAAAAGTAAATCTAAGAGCATGGTGTCAGTGTCTGCTCTAGGAAAGGCCTCTCATTCCGATATTAAATGACAGAGATCATCATATGCTGAGATGGCCAGTGAACTGTCACTAGTGTCATCGTGGGCATCCCGCTCTAACAACCTTATCTAATGGTAATTAGCTCCCAAAGGCATCTTCAGATGCCACCAACATATGACTTTGGAGATTAAGTTTTAGCATGTAGATTGTTACGAGACACACTCAAATTATTACAGATGCCATTGCACCAAAATTTCCCAGATATCCCCATATTCTGAGGGGGAAATGTTACCGTTTTATGTTTGCAAAGTTGTGAGTTTCTGCCTTCCCTGTTCCACTGACCTCTTCTGGGTCTCCTTAAAATACTGCTCAGGCCACGCCTCTCCCAAGAAACCTATGCTGGAGTTCCAGTTCCAGCTGCTGAGTTTGTCACTCAACATCTCTGTCAGTGTGGCCTGTGTCAGAGCATGGAACCTGAGTGGCTCCAGGGAGGCAGAAGTGAGACCAGCCGAGGAAGTAATTAAGAGCTAGACACCTGCTCGTTTTGAGAAGAACACTGCAGTCCCTGTGGAGCATCCAAGGAATGGGCAATCTCAAGGTTTGCAGAGGCTTTACTACGTGCCTTTGTGAGGCTTTGCAGCAGTTCTGAACCTGTGAATCTCAACCTCCTTGGCAATCCTTTATCCAAAAATATATTTGCGTTATGATTCATAATGGTAGCAAATTTTCAGTTATGAAGTAGCAACGAAATAATTTTATGGTTGGGGTCACAACATGAGGAACTGTGTTAAAGGGTCACACTGGTAGGAAGGTTGAGAAGCACCAGTCTGGAGCTTCACATGATCTGCTAGCTGGAAAGAATGGGACTTTCTCAAGATCTCAGCATCATCACTCAGAGAGAGACAGTCTCATGTAGAGCAGGCTGGGAGAAACAGACCGAGATCTGCCTGCCCCTGTCTCCTCAGTGCCGAGACTGAAGACGTGTGCCACCCCACTAGGTTTTTACTCTTTGATTCCTTATTCACATTATTACTGGAAGTATTTCTGTGTGTAAATTTCTAGTTCAGTCTTATTATGCATGGGAGGAGATTCCCAAAGCTACACTTATATGGTAGATTTACATTTGGTTGAGGAAATAATTATTCACCTGAAAATTGGAGTGGAGACTTGACAAATTTACCTCTACCTGTTGACTTATTTGTAACTAATGTAGTAATGCATTTTGTGCTCAGCTTTAGATGGGGTTTGCCGTTTGATTGTGACATTATTTTGTAACAGGCTGTTATTGTAATGATGAGAAACCCTTCTGGGTCAAAAGTTGGCATGCTGGGTGCTGTCGTGTATCACATGGGTCACATGATGAGTTGTCTGGGTCAAACACTTTATAGTAAGCCAGGTTGAAGCTGTACTTAGCATGACCAGTGACTGTAATTTGGGTAGCTGTGATCTGGATGTCTTTTAACATCTTTCCTAGGAATGCGATATGAGCGATAGATCCCAGGGGACCCTCATGGACAGATATGGCAGGCTGACTAATTTAGGAATAAGCTCTTACTCTGGAGCTCCTGCCACTTGTGATTTGTAGCAGTAAAGGACTCAAAATGGGCAAGTTACCTTGGGAAGTACACTGTTAGCATGCAGTGCTCCCTGAGAGAACAGTCCACAGTTAACACAGGAGAACCAGTATGAGAAAGTAGGACTTCGAGAACGGGTGTAGAAGTAGGTCAAGGCCCTGAGGGATGATCAAAAGATATTCTCTCTAGATGTAGCTTTCTGTCCTAATGAAGATGGGCACAGACTCTTGGAGATGTTTAGATGGTGAATAGTTGCATATTTTGAGGAGAAATTTATGGGGATATGGTAGTTCTGATGTTTTTAAATCAAAGTCACAGATATCAAAAGTGAATCGAGAAGCAACTAGCAGGGTTTATAAATGAGCTTCTCTTTGTAGGGAGAGGGAAAGCAGAAATACAAAGGTGTGGCTGGGATCGGTTAAGTGGGGGGAGACTGAGTCTAAGTTAGGAAGCAGAAATGTAGTGTGTGAGCATCAAAGCTAGGTAGAAGAAATGAAAATGTGATCCCAGAGGATGAGGCAGGAGGTTGCAAATTGAAGTCCTGCCTGGGCAGTTTAGTGAGGCCTTATCTCAAAGTGAAAAGTAAAAAGAGGATGTGGATTACAGCTCAGTGCTAAAGCACTTTCCTGGCATGTGTGAGGCTCTGAGTTTGATCCCCAGCATTGGAGGTGGGGAGTGTAAGCACACTAGCTTTTGGTATTAATAACAAAAATTGGATGTGGTAAGCTTATGCCAAAAGGAGATATTTACTTATTTATGACAGAGTCTCACAGCCCAGGCTGGCCTTGAACTCCTGTTACTCCCAAGTGCTTGGATTAGAATTGTGGGTGACCACACCTAATCCAAGGAGAATTTGTTAGAGGGGCATGGAGATAAGTATTCAAAGGCCAAGGGTAAAGCTGAGCTTTGAGATTGGCACCATGAAATACAGAGAAACTGGGATGTCCCTTGCTTCCAGTGCTTTCTCTGGTTCATTCTCTGAGTATACTTCAACTTCTGCTTCCTGTCCCCCATGAAAAAAAATGATTGATAGCACCTACTCCAGAACTTATTGCTTAGGAAAGAAGTTGCTGGTGTCCCATTATCCGAGAAAGAAGCCAGCTACTAGAATATCAGTTCATGTTCATCTAGAGAAGGTCTCAGCAGGCCATTTGTATCAGATGCAGCCAGAAGTCTGGGTACCGTCTTGTTTTGTACTGTTCTGAGACCCCTGCCTCTGTAAGAATGTGCTATAAATTGTTGGTAAGAGGGAAGGATATTTTCCAAAGAAAGCAAGGACGCAGACAGTGGGGCAGCCAGTCTAGGAGATGGTTAGGACATTAGGATTACATCAGGAAGTAGCTGAGCCAGGAAAACCCACACAGCCTTCCTTAGGGAAATAATGGTGATTAGTTAATCCAGACATGATAAACAAATACATACTTAGTTCTTGTTTCTATTTGGGACATCTAGACTCTAGGACCATTGTAGCCAAAGATGGCCTCCCTCTGTATGACTCCATTTCAGGGATGGAATTCCATACTTCCAGGGTACATGCACCTTTTTCTGCCTTGTCTTCATAGTTCATCTGTAACCCTTTCTGTATGGTTGTTCTACTGGTAGTGATTTGGATGAGAACGACCCTGATGAGATCCCCTGCTATGGCACTGTTTGTGAGGCTGAGTTATATCATTGAAGATGGACTCGAGAATAGGAGAAGGCAACAGTGCTCAGAAATGTCTGGACTGTGGAGGCCCAGCTCAGTGTTAACAACTAGGCTAGAGACACCTCTGTGCTATTTTGGCAAAGAATGTGGCTTCTCCGACTAGGATGCTCCATTAAGCTCCACTTACCATGTTTAATGACTTTTCTGATTCAGAGTTACAAAGTCCTCCAAAAACATTCCTCCAAAAACAAACACGGTCAGGTCTATCCCAACGATAGTGCCAACTTATGTGTTAGTTCCTTTTCTTTTGCTGTGGTAAGAACCATTGCCAAGGCAACTGATAAAAGGAATGGTTTATCTGAGCTACAGCTCCAGAGGATCAGAGTCTAACACTGTTGTGGTGGGAAGTAGGCAAGGGGTCAGGATCAGCTGACAAAGGGCAGCTTGGAGTGCAAGCAGGATGCACTGAGAGTGAACTCAAAATGACATGGGTCTGTAGACCCTCAGGCTCATCTCTATGTGACACAACTGTTGTTCTTTCCAAACAGTGTCACCAACTCAAGACCAAGCATTTAAACATCTGAGCCCATGGGGGCCATTCTTATCCAGACTTCCACAATCTACCCCCCTGGCCTCCAGAGGCATAAGGCCAGATCAGAATATAAGATACATTCAGTCCAACTTCCAGAGTCCCCATAGTCCTTCAGCTTCAACACTGTTTAAGATGCCATGGGCTCAGATGGCTCCATCCTCCTCCTTTGCTGCCTGCAACAATTCCACCAAGTTTTCTTCACAAGGTGGGGACTGTACCAGGAGTCGGGGTCATATTCTTAAAGACTAACCTCCTGACGGCAGTCTATAGCAGTCTAGACTTTTCTTGTCATTCTGACTGAATACCTGACAGAAACAACATAAAAGAATTACTTCCTTTGAGTCGCAGTTTTCAGGGCGGACAGTTGCTTTTAGCTGTATGTGGTTGGGTGGCATATCAAAACAGAGAGAGTATCTGATAGAAGAGGAGAGTTTTTTGGTTTTTGTTTTTTAAAGACAGGGTCTCACTATGTAGTTCTGGGTGTTTCTGGAACTCACTCTGTAGACCAAGCTGTCCTCGAACTCAGAGATCCACCTCTGCCTCCCAAGTGCTGGGATTAAAAGCACTACACTTGGCTCTTAGAATATGGTTTTAAGAAGATATTTATTTTTATGTGGAAGCCTGAATACATGCTTGTTCTGTATGCTATGTGAATGCAGGTGCCTGTAGAAGCCAAAGAGGGTTGGGATTACAGGGGGTTGCCAGCCACCTGATGTCCTGATGTGGGTTGTGGGATATGAACTCAGATCCTCTGGAAGAATAGTAAGTGCTTTTAACCACTGAGCCAACTCTCCAGCCTAGAACGGTTCTTTACCTAATGGCATATAGAAGCAGAGAAAAGGCTATTACCCGAAGAGATCAGGGCAAGAATACAGCTCCAAGGGCATGCTGTCAGGCCCTGCTTCCTGTAGCTAGGCCCTGCCTTTTGCTATTTCTGATAATGCCATCATAGTATGAATCTATCAAGGGATTAGCTCATTGGTTCTGCCACAGTCCTTATCTCTGGAACTGCGTCACAGACTCACCCAGGTATGCTTCACTTGTCTTTTAGCTGTTTCCAGTCATAATTAGCCATTACAGATTCTTACTGAGGAAATGAAGCTCTCTGATTGGCTGTGCCGTGATCACTCATCATCACTGGGATCAGGAGATGTTATTTTTAAAATGGAAACAGTAAAAGGGGAGTAGACAGAAATCTTCTTTTGTGTCTTTCTTCTAGGTGATCATGGAGACGGGTGGCCTCCCCCTGGAGTTGTGGCGCATGATCTTAGCCTACCTGCACCTGCCTGACCTGGGCCGCTGCAGCCTTGTTTGTAGGGCCTGGTATGAGCTGATCCTCAGCCTTGACAGCACACGCTGGCGGCAGCTGTGTCTGGGCTGCACTGAGTGCCGCCACCCCAACTGGCCCAACCAGCCCCACGTGGAGCCCGAGTCCTGGAGGGAGGCTTTCAAGCAGCACTATCTCGCCTCCAAGACCTGGACCAAGAATGCGCTGGACTTGGAGTCCTCCATCTGCTTCTCTCTGTTCCGAAGGAAGAGGGAGCGCCGTACCTTGAGTGTTGGGCCAGGCCATGAGTTTGACAGCTTGGGCGGTGCCTTAGCCATGGCCAGCCTCTATGATCGAATTGTGCTGTTCCCAGGTGTGTACGAGGAGCAAGGTGAAATCATCCTGAAGGTGCCAGTGGAGATTGTGGGCCAAGGGAAGTTGGGTGAGGTGGTTCTGCTTGCCAGCATTGACCAGCACTGCTCAACCACACGCGTGTGCAACCTTGTCTTCATGCCAGCCTGGTTCTCGCCAATCATGTATAAGGTAGGTGCACACTGGATGCCATCCAGTCCTGATCCCATCACCTTGGCCTCATTAGTGCGCTTCCTTTTTTGGTTAGCGTTGAGACTTTGGTAGTTAATTTCTATGCACACACTCCTGAGAGTTGAACTGGTGGGAAGGTCAGTGTAGTACAGAATTATGATTTGTACCTTATTTCCTTCAAAGCAGCATTAGAAATGAGAGGTGGGCTAAGGACAAAAAATTCTATATCTCTTCCATTCCTAACCAGATCAGCGAGAGCTTCAGGTAGAGCACGAGGTGAGAAAATGTCCAGGGAAGGCACAGTGGTTCTCAGCACCTGTACTTACACCCTTGCTGAAACCATTGCTTCTCAAGGGTACCTGGAGGGAAAGTCAGGAAATATTAGTCCAGCATGGCATTCAGTAGCACAGAGCAGTCACAGTCTAAACAAAGCACAGGTGGAGGAAGAAGCTGCTGGTCTTGCCAACTAGTATGGAGCCAGAGCATTGGCTAGACATGTGCCTAGCCAGTCTCATCCCTACTGTATAATGATCAGCACCCTGCTGGCCATTTGTGACCCTCTCTATGCACCAAGTGCATGCTTTACAGACATACCTCACTTCCTCTTCCCCATAGCCCCTGAGAGGAGGCTATACTGCCTGGATTTATAGATGAGGGAAACTGAGGACCAGCCACAGCAGCATAACCAAGGTTTCAGGCTCATGGGCAGAGCTTGGATCAAAGCCTTATTAGTCAAGACAGCCTTCCATCTAACCAGACGTCTGAGGTGTTCAGTAGCTGCGGTTCCCTTAGGCAGATGGGGGAGATTAGCAAAAGTCAGAGAGGCTGGTAAATTTCCCAGGTGGGTAATTAGTGAGTTAGGGCTCAAATTCTAGCCCTCTGATTTATAAAATTACATCGTGGCAAAGTCCTTGGGAGCCTCAAAGCCTGATTTTTAGCCCTAGGATGTTTCAGAAGGAATAATGGGTGTCTCTATGCTAGTCTGCAGGCCTGGAAGTAAAGATTGCTTTGAGAAGCAAAGTTCCATACCCTTCCTGCCTTGAAATATATTGATTCTTAAGAGTAAGTGCTCACTCCAATCGCTGCCTCCGAAGCACAGCTGTAGCTCATCAGGAGATAGGCCTGGTCCCACGATTCTTTGGATCAGCTTTCTGCTTTAGTGCCGGGTCCATGATTGTCTTTCAGCTAAAAAGGTCTGAAGTGTCCTTGCCTGAAAACTGAAAAGGCCAGGATGATTTCACAGAAGTTTTCAGGGATCTCTTAAGAGAACACAGCATTTAATGCATCTCCAAGAAACTGGGAGGACCAAGGAGGGGAGATGGCTTTACTGGCCGCAGGGGAAGCCGTGGAGCCATAAGGAAGCACCTAGAGCACTTGGGGTCAGGGAAGTTACCCTCCTCTGAAAACTATCAAAGCAGGTCACTGAGAGAATGTTCAAGAGATAGGTCTGTTTGGGTTGTTGATTAGACTTTTGGGATGCTCCTTTATAACTGAGATGTATCTGGTGGAGTTTATGTGAATCCAGAAAAGGGGATAAAGCACCTCACCAAGCTTACCTGTCACTCAAGCCCAGGGTCAGTGGTTGAATTAACAGGTTCAGTGCTTTCCTATTGTACTCCCACACTCCTGAGGTCCTTGTCACTGGGTGATTATAAACTAGCAAGCCTAATGCTACAGACAGGGAAACTGAGGCTTAGAGAGGCAAAGCCATTTGTCCTGGGTAATGCACTTGGAAGAAGCAGAGCTCCAGTCGGCCACCAGAGCATACCTCACCCCTAACATCAGTCCTTGTCTTTTCTCTTTGAAGATAAGACTTGTCATTTTCTTTGTCCCACCACACACCAGTAGCTGCAGACTGGTCTATCTAATGCCTGTGCCTGGCCAACCCCATAACCTGTCCCAGTCAAGGGAATCTTCAGCCCCTTCTGAGGCCTGTCCTCTACTGTGCCCTTTAGAAGGTCAGCGGAATTAGAAAGATGCAATGATTGACAGTTTTTCTTGTGCCTCTTTGATACAGACATACTCCCCAGTTCCTTTGAGTGACAGCTGACATGTCGTCCTTTGACAGAAAGGTAGAACGTGTCCTCCTTAAAGAGTAGCTTGGGTGAAGACCATGAAAACACAGGGTAGACTTCTTACCATGTCTTCTCCTTCTTGTCCCTCAGACCACATCGGGCCACATCCAGTTTGACAACTGCAACTTTGAGAATGGACACATCCAGGTCCATGGCCCGGGTACCTGCCAAGTGAAATTTTGTACCTTCAAAAACACCCATGTCTTTTTGCACAATGTGCCCTTATGTATGTTGGAAAACTGTGAATTTGTGGGCAGTGAAAACAACTCTGTAACTGTTGAGGGTCATCCATCAGCAGATAAGAACTGGGCCTACAAGTACCTGCTGGGCCTTATCAAATCCTCTCCGATCTTGCTCCCTGCAGAAGACAATGATTTTTTAATGTCCTTGGATCTAGAGAGCCGGGATCAGGCCTGGAGCCCAAGGACCTGTGACATTGTCATTGAGGGCAGTCAGAGTCCTACAAGCCCAGCCTCTAGCTCTCCAAAGCCAGGCTCCAAGACTGGCTCCCAGGAGGCAGAAGTAGGCAGTGATGGGGAGAGGCTGGCCCAGACTCCAGAGAGCAGTGACGGTGGCCTGAGCCCCAGCGGTGAGGATGAAGATGATGAGCAGCTCACATACAGACTGTCCTATCAGGTCCAGGGCCCACGTCCTGTCCTGGGCGGCTCCTTTCTGGGCCCTCCACTACCAGGAGCATCCATTCAGCTGCCCAGCTGCCTTGTGCTGAACTCGCTACATCAGGAGCTACAGAAGGACAAGGAAGCCATGGCATTAGCCAGCTCTGTACAGGGCTGCCTCATCCGCAAGTGCCTCTTCCGAGATGGGAAGGGTGGCGTCTTTGTCTGCTCTTATGGCCGAGCCAAGATGGAAGGAAACATCTTTCGGAACCTAACTTATGCAGTGAGGTGTATACACAACAGCAAGGTAGTGTCCTAAGGACCAATACTGTAGACTGAAGCCTCACTGGGTGATCGCTGCCAAGAGCATGAACCATGCTTTTTATGGGAAGCATGTGTGGGAAGGGGGTGATGAGATACTTGCATTTTTAAATGATTTTTCAAGCTTATTAGATATATTTGTCTTCCTGTCCATCATCTGACTTGGATAAGACAAAATTCTTCTCATTTCCCAAAAAAGAAAACAGGCCCAGAAAGAGAAGGAATCTTATTCAGGGTCACCGAACAAGTTTGAGACAGAGCCTAGGTCTTGTACCTCCATTTACTGTGTCATTCTGCTTCTCAGGCATGTCACCTGGGTGTCTGCTGGTTTTTTGTCCTCCCCCCCCCACAGGTCAGAGATGATTTAGAGAGACATGATTACTGATTTCATTTTAGAGTCCAGTGGGATAGTTGGTAAAGGGGTTCTGCAGGAACAGATGTCTGAGTTGAGTAGGATGAACAGAGGAGAGGGTGCAAGGCAGATGATAGAAGTTCATCTTGTTCTGGGCCGTTGGTGGGGTTGACTCACCCATGCCACTGGAACACGTTGACAGGTCATGGGGCTGAAAGCTGGCTTAGTGGTTAAGAGCACTTGTTGCTCATCCAGAGGACCTAAATTTGGTTTCTAGCACCCACATGGTGACTCACAACCATCTGTAACTCCAGTTCCAGGGTACCCAAAGCCCTCTTCTTAACCTCAGGGGCACCAGCCAAGCACATACATACATGAAGGGAAAAACAAACTCATCCACATAAAATAAATCTTTTTAAAAAAAAATGAAGCAAAGCTGTAGAGAACAAGCAGGAGCCACCTTGACCAGAGTCTAAAAAGGTGGCCATTGCACTGTAAGAACAGCCTGCCAGTCACTGATGAAATGACTGTCTTGGAGGCAAAGTTATATTGAGTGCTGGAGAATATCCTCCATGTCCATTAATGGTTATTGCCACAAAGGGTTTTGAAGGGTGTGCAGGCCATGCAGAGGAAGCTTAGCTGTGCACCTGGGCTGGGTCTCAGCTCTTTACTGTTTCACTGTGCATTACCTGCACTTGTGTACTGTATAAGTGTTCCGGAGTGGCTTCTCTCTGAGTTCTGAGGGCCTGGTGCTGTGACATTAGCAGAAGTGCTCAGTAAAATGATGAGCATTGTATAAAGTCTAATGTGGGGCTTAGTGACAGCTAGAATGGTTATTTACAATTGTATTTTAATTGTATAATACCAGGCCCACTTCTAAGGAAGATGTTAAGTGGTGTGACCATGAAAACACAAGACTATATACTATTATTAGCAGAAAATAGTTATTTTTAAAGGAAGAGGGTCTAGCCTGGTATACATATCTAGAATCACAGTACATGTGAGATTGAGGCAAGAGGTTCATTACAAAGCCAAAGCCAGCCTGGGTTACATAGTGAGACCTTGTCTGAAAGGAAGCAGACTTGGAAGGAGGCTACTTTACTTCCACGGGCGCCATGAGGGAAGGATAAGTTTTAAGGCCTCAGGGTAAACTTTTCTTCACAGTTATTGACAGCATGGCTGTTGAGCAGAATTCTGGCTCTGCTTCCCGTGCTTCCTTAAGGTATGGAAAAGATGATTAGCAAGGTTCCATATGGAAAGTATGAGGTTGGTCATGGTGGTGTGTACTGTAAGTCCAGCACTCTGGAGGTTAAAGCAGGAAGATCACAGATTCAAGACCAGTCTTGGCTATTGTATCTAGGCCCTAACCTCGAAAAAGGGGGGTGTGGAGGAGGGGAAGGGATGGGGCTTAGTTAGGTAAAGACTCTAAGTACAAGAGGTGAGTGAGAGCCTGAATCAGAGATGGTGTAGCACCCACAGTGGGTTGTGAGTTTCTCAGCAGCTGTGGTGGGAGGGGAGGGTGGCAGGAGGAGCCCAGGGAGGCCCTCTGGTGGAGCCACAGAGGAGGGAACAAGGCTGGAGGTGTGGAGCATGGCAGCCTGGGAAAAGAGGCCTAGGAGGATAATGGAGAAGTGAAATCTAGGTTTCTGGCCTGAGAACACGAGGCAGTGGTGGAAACGTGGAGATTGAGGTGTGCAAAGAGACAAACCTAGCTCTGGGCACACTAAGATGGAACAGGTGACCTCTGGCAGATGTGTCGGCTTCTCAGCCCAGAATGTGGAGTGTGTGCTGGGAGCACCCAGGAGCCATCATTGTGCAGGTCACGGTTGGAAGCATCAGCAAGGACAAATGAACTTAACACAGCCTTATCTGTAGCTGTCTTCAGAGGCTGCCCCAGGAGACACTTGGCAGGAGTTAGGTGGCCAGAAACTCCGGATTAGTTTCTAGCAAAGAATCTAGAAACTGATTTTCAGGGATTTTGACTAAAAAGGAAAAAGTCATCGTGTGTTTGGAAAGCACCAATATAAATGCTGAGTGGTGGGAACACAAGCCTGTAAGTGGGAGTGTGGGGCTTGCTGGGCTCCTTACTGAATTGGGAGCCAATTGGGAGTCTTGATCCAGAGGACTGCCACTTCCCTGGTCCTAAAATATTACAGCAAGGTGATAACTGGCAGAAACAACCTGGTTGCTTGGAGCTCCAAGATGCCCAGTGTTTTTGTGTGGGCTGATTTCCTAGTTGGAAGTCAGGCATCTTGATAAGACACTAGAAATGGAGGTAACTAAGACTGTATTTGGAAATCAGCACACATCTGTGGTCTTTCTGGAGTCAGACTTTCTGGGCAGGAATTGAGCTGGTTTGGATGGTGGTGGCATTGTGGTGGCTACAGTTTCCTTGTCTTTGCTGCGTTCTCTTTTTCTCCTTCATCATCTTGCTGCTGTGTAGCTGGTGTGTGTCAGCCTACACAGCAGAGCCTGGCAGTGACAGACTTCTCCGGTATTGTGTTTCATCCTTGGTCTAGGTAGGGATTACATCCTTGGGTCTTGGCAGAGACTCTGTCAATGACGCTTTCTCACCCCTAGAACTGGGGGCTTTTCTTGTGATCCGGGACCAAGCTGGCTTTCCTCCCATTGCCCACAAGTCACAGGCAGGACCTGAGTCTTGGGCAACCTGTCACCAAAGTATCCCTGGGGCACCTGGTAAAGTATTCAGGTTCTTGTGTCCCAAAACAAAAACAATGAAAAGGGTATGCTCCAGAAGTGCCGGGCCATGACCACACTATCTCTTTTGCATTTGTGTGCGGTGGAGCTTTACTTGAATGTGTTCTATAGTATGATGCCTAGGTTGGGGGGGGGGGGGGAGGCTTCATTCTCTTTCTGTCAACCAGCTGCCACACCAAGACGTAAACCTGGCTTTTATTTTCCCATTCTCCTCTTTCCTAGGGGTTCTGGGGGTGTGTTGCCTTTACCCCACTACTTAAGGCAAGTTCTGTGGAAAGTTATAGACGAGTCCAGGACAGGTAAATTGGCCAGGTTTTTGTCAAAATAAGCCAGAGTCATCAGAGAGAAGCGAACCTCAGGTGTTGAATTAGGTTTCTGGCCTGGACTTTCAGACCCACAGTCCCATAGTCCCATAGTCTCACAGTCCCACTGAAACACACAGACACATTAATTGTCTGCTGATTGACCTGGGGCCCAGCCATATAACTTTATAGCTCTTTACCCTTAAACTAACCCATGATTCTTATCCTGTTCAGCCATGAGGCTTCAAACCTTTCTCAGAGCAGCATAGTTGTCCTCTGTATCTTCTGGCTTCTCTGAGGCATTTCTGTCCTGTTCTTCCTGTTCCCAGAGTTTACTTAGTCTGGTAGCCCCGCCCACACTTCCTGTCTGCCTTTGGCCAATCAGCATTTTTATTAAACCAGTAGGCAGGGCAATTATTTACAATGTAACAACATAATTCCACTACACTTAGGTGAAAAAATGCCTCTATATGGTTGGGCTATAAGCAAACCTGTAGGGTATTTTCTAAATCAGTGATTGATGGGAGAGGGTCCAGCCCATTTGTGGGTTGTGCCATCCCTGGGTTCTATAATAACAAAGTCCTGGGTTCTATAGTAAGAAAGCAGGCTGAGCATGCCATGAGGAGCAAGCCAGTAAGCAGCATCCTCCACGGCCTCTGCATCAGCTCCTGCCTCCAGGTTCCTGCCCTGTGTGAGTTCCTGTCCTGACTTTTTTTGATGATGAACTGTGATATGCCAAATAAACCCTTTCCTACTCAACTTGGTTTTGGTCACAGTGTTTCATCACAGAAATAGGAACCTTAACTTAAGACAATAGGCATGGTACCTTAATCAGCACTGTACTCACACTGGGTGTGTGATCAGCACTTGCTCAGGCAGGTGGATTTTGATGAAGGTTCATAGGGAGGGACAGATCTGGAACTGATTGAATTAAAAATGGCTATGGGCTAGGGATGTGACTCAGTTGGTAGAGCTCTTGTCTAGTATGTGTGAAATTCCAGTTTCACTGTCTAGCGGTCCATGAAATAGTGTGTTGTAGTGCAGCCCTGTAACTCCAGGATCTGGGGTTCCCTGGAGCTCAAGGTCATTGTTGACTAGAGTGAGGTCAGCAGGGCCGTACAACACTTTGTAGAATGGAAGATCAAGAGCATGAAATTTGAAGAGGAATGAAAAAAAAAAATAAGAAAGGAAGGTCCCAAGCTTCAGGGTATGGTGGAGAAGAAAGTCTATTGGAGACAAAAGGGAGAGCATGGGCAGAGGCAGGAACATCTGGGACAGTCCAGAGTGGGCATGACAAAGAGACCAAGAGACCAGGAGGGGAAATGGTAGACAAAAGGGAATAAAAGGCTGGTTTTGGTTTTTGGTTTTTTTCTGTGTATCCCTGGATTTCCTGGACCTAGCTCTGTAGACCAGGCTGGCCTGCTTACAAAGGTCCACCCACCTGTGCCTCTTAAGTACTGTGATTAAAGGTGTGCTCTGCCATTGCCCAACTCAAAGTGTCTGGATTACATAGGGGAGGGCAACTGGAGGAAAGACAGCCCAGCCCTGGGCTGGAGAAGTCTAGGGTAGGGGTGGGGTGTGCCAGCCAGAAGGACCCCGTCACAGATGTGGACTGAGGGGTGCTGAAAGAACCTGGTGGCCAGGTCCACTTGATACGTTAAATAGGAACCTCAGTAGCCCATTATTGGGTTTGAGATCAGACAAAGACCACTGGGTCTGTAGGTATCTCTCCATTCCATCATCTGATTGTGAGGCTTGAGCCCAGGACCACGCTTCTGGGTTTTAATAACGATCTGGCCTGAAGTAAACAGCACACAGGGCAGTGTCCACTGGATAGGGAGATGATGTCCTCTGAAACAAGAGTGAGATGATGGGGTGCACCCTTCTTACCAACTATGAACTGCTGGAACTATGGGAAGGAAAAGACTTGTGTGCTCTTCTTGTAGGGTTTGTTATTATTACACACAGTCGAGTATGATGTGTGCGAGTGAGGGTGTTGTGGGTGTGTCTGTGTCTGCATTTGTGCTGTGTGTCCATGTCCATGCGTGTGTGGTATATATGTGGTGTGTGTGAGTGAATGTGTGTGTGTGTGTCCCCGAGGATGTGGTGCCATGGTGCGCATTCGCACACACCACAGCATGGGTGTGGAGGTCAGAGGACAACTCTTAGGAGTTGGTGCTCTTCTCCCACTGTCTTGGGAATTGAACTCAGGTTGTCAGGTTGTCGGTAAGAGCATTTATACCCTAAACCCTCTCCTCTGGTAGTTTTTGACCATCCTTTAACCAAATGTTTTTTCTCTTCTGCTTAGATCGTCATGCTCAGGAATGACATTTACCGCTGCCGGGCATCAGGCATCTTTCTCCGATTGGAGGGTGGAGGCTTGATCGCTGGCAACAACATCTACCACAATGCAGAGGCTGGCGTAGACATTCGGAAGAAATCCAACCCACTCATCCTGGTACTTTTCTCTGTCCTTTCGAGTTTTAGAAGCCTTGTCTGAGGATGTTTAAGTATTTCAAATTGGTTCCTGCCCGTTTTTGTGTGTTGTGATAAAAGCAAATGTATATCCCTCACACTGAATCCTTTCATACCTGAGATTGTTTTTTCTTTATTTTGGCTTTTCCAGAGATTTCCAGGAACTGGGGAATTGTGAGTTTCGAAGGTGGTAGCTATCATGACATTAATGTTCTCTTATGTTCCAGATGCTTCTAAAGCTGTCTATAGATATTAGTCATCAATGAAGTAGAAAGATTTTCTAGTGAAGACGTGGGGTGCAAAGGTGAAGGACCTTGCTGGCTACTAATAGGGCTAGGATTTGAGTCAGGCAGTCTGACTCAAGGTTGGTATTCTTAGCTCGTTGTAACCAAACTGGCCATGAAAACTGAGTGGCTTCTGCCCCTGCCCATCCCCTCACTTCACGGGGCCTCTGCTGTTCAGCTGGTGAGTGAGCACTGCCTCTGAGTAGAAGATTCCTGACACTTGGGTGGCCTGCTGCAGCAGAAGGCAGAGTGGGGTCCTGCCTTAGTGAAATGAGGCAGGGGAGTCACGTCACATATACCTCCTCTCTAAGCTTTTCAGCCTTGTGAGGGACTTCTCGGGCAATGGCCGCCTGTGAGCTAGCCAACTCTTCCGAAGTTCTCAAGAGAGAGCAAATTAGGAGAGCTTGTAACCCTGGAACCTGCTGTGGTGGTTACCTCTTAGTATACAAAGTCAAAACAAGTACAGCCAGAGCATATGGGTAGAGAGAGGCTTAGCAAAGCTGTGGAGAGAGTGTGAGGCATCTCCGAGATGACACCCTTCCTGTACAAAGGAAACATGGAGATTGTTCCAGGAACTGTGGACATATTCATGTTGAAAACACTATAGGGGTGGGCACATTCCTAGGCATGCTTACCTAAGGATGAACTTTAATTTAAGGTCATAATTTAAAGAAGAAAACATGGTGAGCACACTTAGGACATGCTTAGCTCAAGGTCATGGAGTACATGCTCAAAATGTTAAAATGATGGACAGAAACACCTGGGAATGCTTTGATTTTTGTCATAGTCTTAGTTGAAAATAGAGGAAAAGGTATTTTGAAGGTGCATTGAATATAGGAATTTTTCTGCCTTGATTAATGGCTAATAATAAGAATGTTTTAAGGCTCTATGACATCATTGTTCTGTTGGTTGGTTTGGGTTTCTTTCTTTTTTAAATAGGGACTTGTTATATAGCTCAAGCTAATCTTGGACTTGGGATCCTTTTCTCTCAGTGCTGGAATTACTGCCATGCCCAAATTGGACAACCTGGATTTTTGGAAGAGATTGTTTGTAATCTCAGCACTGGGGAGCAGAAATAGGCAGATCCTGGGGCTCACTAGCCAGATAGCCTAGTCTAATTGGAGAGTTTTAGTCCAATGAGAGACCCTGTATCAAAAAACAGGGTGGGTAGTTACTGATGCATGACACCTGAGTTGACCCCTAGCATCTAAACTCACACACTTGTACACATAGACACATACATACATACATACATACATACTTCCACACACATGAATAATTAGAATGAGAAAATTTTACTAAAATCTTTGTGATCTCAAATTGTTGAGTCTCTAACTACCCTAAGACAGCAAAACTAGATTTCAGATTGGCTCTTTCATAGACATTTTGTACAGGCAAATGTCTGTTCCCCACTTATACAGAGAAAGTCAGAAGTAAGTCTCCCTAGCACCCTGCACTGGTAGACCTCCTCTGGTCTTTCTTCCTGAGGCAGAGAGCCCTCAGTCCTGCACCAAGTGGTTCTTACCACTCTGTGAGGGTATCCTCCATGGGACTGTCACTGACCCATATTCTTCTTGTACTGAATTGATGCCCTTCTCTGAGGGATGGGCACATTCCTGGCTGGATGATTTTGTTTTGAGAGTGAGAGGCTTTGGAGAGACTCAGACACTTGACATAGCTTCCTGCCTTGGAGAAAAGCACAGGAGCCCTCAACAGCAAAGGCCACAGAGCCGTTTTCCATGACTGCAGGGAGGACCCTTTCATCGTCACTTCCTGACTACTGTTTGCAAGGAGAGCAGCTACATAGCTTAGTCCCTTTGCTGTGTGCTAGGGACCTTCTGGAGGTGTTCTTGTCATGACTGTGTCCCCCTTGGTGCAGCTGTGAGGCGGTCCTCAAGCATTCTCCACACTCTTGACATGTTTGATCTGTCTGTCACATCTCACTTTCACCTACAGTGTAACCAGATCCACCACGGTCTTCGATCTGGCATTGTTGTTCTTGGCAATGGCAAAGGCGTCATCAGGAACAACCAAATCTTTTCAAATAAGGAGGCTGGCATTTATATCCTGTACCATGGAAATCCGATTGTGAGGTAAGCACTATTCTGCCCAGACTATCTGATTCTTCCACGGTCCCTCACTCCCCTTCTCTGTCTTTCTTCCATTTGAAAGCCTGTTTACTATAGCTGTGCCTCCACATATGTCGTAGGTCATCAGTGGGAAGGGAGGGGCAGTGTTGGGTGTGTCTGCCATCTTAGCAGTAGTGTGGGGCTGTGAAGAGGAAAGAATCATTCTGTCTAAGAGCATGTAAGAAGGCCTTTTACCACAAGTGCCATTCGAGTTGATTTCAATGGTTGGGAATAGCTCATGGACGAAAACTTGCCCAGCATGCACCAGGCTCTAGATGGTTCGGTCTTTCACACTGCAGAAGAGGAGGAGGAAGAGGAGATAGTTGGGGCCTTTAAATGTGGGTGGGACTGGAGCTCTCTTGGAGCTATAGCGGCCATTGCTAGGAACAGGGACAGCAAGAGGTGAGGTGACAGCAGCACAGAGCCAGGGGCCTCAGCCATGTCTCCTGTCCCAGTGTATCGCTGCCCTGGGGCCATGTAGTGTGACCTGTGCCCATGGTATACCTGTGTCTGCCATGCAGCATAAGAGTGGGGGAAAATGGCAGAAAGCTTGTGCGGACAGAGACAGGTGCATGGCAGCCAAGCGGAGCAGAGTGGACTAAGGTTTTGAGCAGAAGCCTCAGTTATGTCAGAGCTTTGGGAAAGCTGGCATCAGTGTACAGCAGATGTGCCCTCACTGGGGTCCCCTGCACTTTTCCATATGAGTTTGTCCAAATGTTGTTGTGTGGTACTTATCTATTTCCCTTGGGAAAATCCCAGGTCATATGCATATCATTGTTCTCCATGTTTTGTCTGGTCCTTCTACTTAGGCAGATAGTACCCCATTGCTGAGGACAGCTTACAAAACATAATGCAAAGACATAGGTATCTTGCTTGTGCTGAGAAACCATTAAAGAGTTTCAAACAAAGACTCACAAGATGGTGTACTTTTAGAAACATGGTCACCCTGAGCGGATAGGCTGTGCTCTCATCCCTGCATATTTTTGTGTTTTAGGAAGTGGGTGCAGAGGAGGTAGACCAGAGGAGGGGACACAGCAAGAGTCTGAGGTCCCAGCTGAGGCACTACAGCACTGTGAGCTGTAGAGTTCTGATCATTCTAAGAAAGCTTGGTACTGCATTCTAGGAATGCTTCATGCTGCTAAGACCTGCCCTGTGATACACACCATGGTGACAGCTGTGTAAATGGTTTGTGTGTTGACTGATGCAGTATCGAAAAGCCACAGAGAGTTGAATGTTATTGTGCTCATATCCAGAGCTGTGAGTTTAGCTTTGGGTCAAGCTATCCCAGGGCAGATAAAGAGTTCCAAGTGCTCTTAGCTTATGGGATTCTAAATTCTCTCTCTCTCTCTCTCTCTCTCTCTCTCTCTCTCTCTCTCTCTCTCTCTCTCTCTCTCTCTCTCTCAACATTTTGAAAATGTTTTTAAGGATGGCACCTTGATGACATAGATGCCTTGGTCTCACATCTTTCGCTGTCTTCTGTTTTAGTGGAAACCACATCTTCAAGGGGCGCGCAGCTGGAATAGCAGTGAATGAGAATGGCAAAGGCCTCATCACAGGTACATGGTGGGAACTGCTGGAGCCATAGCCAGCCAGTGCAGGTAGCAGCCAAGCTACCATCCCCTGGCATGACCCCCACCAGCTTCGGGCCTTTATGCCACTCCTTTGCTTGCCCTAGACTTCCTTCTGTGATTATAAAGTGGGCATCTAGGGGTGTCCATTCTGTGGTTGCTGTGCTTTTCATAGGCAGGCCCAGCATAGCCTATGGGGAGTAAAACCTCTGGAGCCACTGGCCAGCCAGCTCACACTTGCAGCTGCACCAATTAAACAGGTGTATGAGGTATCCTTACCCTGTGCGAGCTTCTGCTGCTTTGCAAGGCTGTCTGCCCAGTTCTTATGTGTATGTTATGTCTCAGCTTGTGCTACTTCCTGTGGAAATCCTGTCTTAACTCTCCTCATCCATGCCCAGGATTCCCAGGACACCTTCTCTGTTGAACATTTTACAAGATTTCTTAGTGCTTAGTCTGTATCCTCTGGTCCCAGGCAAGGATCACATCTGCCTGGTTTATCACTGGAGCCTGGGATTTTTTTTTCCTTGTTATTTTGAGACAGGGTTTCTCTGTGTAGTATTAGCTGTCCTGGGACTGTAGACTAGGCTGGCCTCAAACTCATAGGTCTTTGGGATTAAAGGTGTGCACCATTACTGCCAGCATGGGTGGAGCCTGGGATTTTGACTACATGTAACCATCATTTACCAAATACTCGGAACTCCGTTGTAGACCACTTGCCTAGCATGTGTGTGGCCCTAGGTTAGATATGAGCATCGAGAAAAAGGAAAAAGCAACCAACAAACAATACTACTTATTGAGAACCAGCCATGTGTGGTGGCCCTTGTTTCAGGATCTGGATGTGGTGTGAAAATGGAAACAGAAACTAACTCTGCTTTCAGGAATTGACAGTTTAAAAGAGAAAGCATGTAAGTAAGTAAAAACAAAATTTCCCATCTGAGAGTGATACAACCATCTGCATACGGAGATAGAAGGACTGTGAGGGGTCACAGATTCTCTTCAAAGATGACACGTAATCCAGACGCGAGCTATGGAAGGGGTCAGTGAGGCTGCTTGTAGGATGGAGTGTAGGAACAGGGGTAAAAGGTCTGAGAGAGGGGTGCAGTGGCAGGAAGGGCCCATCAACTGGCCAGTGGTGGTGCACACCTTTAGTCCCAGGACTCAGGAGGCAGAGGCAAGTGAATTCTGTGAGTTCAAGGCCAGCCTGGTTTATAGAGTGAGTTCTAGGACAGCCAAGGTTACACAGGAAAAACTGTTGAAAAACAAACAAACAAAATAGTGCCAGTCTCTGGACCCAAGTCGGCCTTGTCACTGTGCTGAGGCAGCAGCGTCCAGGACCACCCTTCTGATGTGAGGTTCTTCCACTAAGTCCTCAGGTAGCCCCCAGGGATGGGGCAGGCCTGGGCTGAGGACAACCTTATGGGATGGGGAGTTCTTCCTCAGCCTCAAGGCTGCTGGGTAGAGTGGGTGTGGTGTGGAGACACAGGAGTGTACAAGACAAGAGACTTTGTCCTTGGGAAAATGGAGTCCCTGAAACAACCAGTGGGTAAGCTTTCAGGACCTTAACTGCTGCCTGCTTGGGTGTGGGTGACCTGCTTTGGGTGAGTGTTGAGGAATACTTTTTTCTGTTAGCTCTCTTAGTCACCATGGCCTGTCCTGGAGGTGGCTCTTAGGTACTGACCTTTCCACATCACCCCATAGAAAATGTCATCCGTGAGAATCAGTGGGGAGGAGTAGACATCCGCCGTGGCGGCGTCCCAGTCCTCAGGAGCAACCTCATATGCTTTGGCTACTCGGACGGTGTGGTCGTGGGTGACGAAGGCAAAGGTCTGATAGAAGGAAACACCATCTATGGTAAGGAGCCTGTTCCTGGGGCAGTGGTCTACAGTCCAGCCCATCTGAGAGGCAGAAAGCCCAGTTTTCAGCTTCAGCTAGTGGGTTCTGAGAAGGTGGTCATTTCCTCCAGGCCTCAGAGGCCTCCCTTGTAGAACAGACATGGTCTTGGGGCTTCTCTTACACCTCCTGGTCCACTTTGAGCCCAGAGGTCAGCAGACAGTTCTCTAGCTCTATGTAAGACAGTAAAAAACTGTTACCTGCTACAGTGGCCCATGTGAGCTCCAGCACACGGGCATCTAACTCTATCCTGTGATGCAAACAGTGAAAAATTTAACAGAGAAACAGGGTTATTACAGAAAATACTGTTCTCACCATGTGACTGTTAGCCAAGCCTCAAGGTTTCTGGACCTTATCTAATAATATCTGTAGCTAGTGTTATTCAAGCCTAACTCTGTGTGTGTTGTCACATTTACTCTTCAAGACGACCCTGTAAGGGCTCAATCGTCAATGCCAACAAAGATGAGGACACTGAGGCACAAGAGTTCAGGAAGCAAGAGGACTGGTCTGCACTGAGCCTGCTCCCCTGTAGAGACATCGGTGTCCCCCTTTGCACTGCCCCCCACAAAGCTTGGCATTCTCAGAACATTTCACACCCTGAGGGATGATCCTAGATAGTGAGGTGAATTGTCATTGTCCCTTTGTATGAAGGAGAGGCCCATAGCCAGAGCTATGAGGTGACTTGACTCAGTACCTGTTACTTTCCCTTTGGGGAATAACACTGGGTGCCGCTTCACCTGTCCCTGGGTGGCAGTGACAGGCTCTTTCTCACTGTCCCAGCTAACAAAGGCTGTGGTGTGTGGATGATGTCCTCCAGCCTGCCCCATGTCACCAGCAACCATGTGAGCTACAATGGACTGTATGGAGTGGCAGTGTTCAGCCAGAAAGATGGCTCCGGTGAGTTCCCTGGAGGCCATGGGGCCCAGGAGAACTTCAGCGAGGATGGTGATGCCATCCTCTGGGAGACGGAGCTGGAGAAGGAGGATGACCCGCTGCGCCGGCCCATCACCATAGCTCTTGTGGAGTCTAACAGTATTAATCACAATGGAGGTGAGTGTGCCCCGGCCCCTGCTGGTACCCTTCCCTGGCTCCTACTGGCCTGGGGCTCTCCGTGCACTGCTCCCAACCTTCCTTCCAGCCTCATTAGCTGTTTATGAATAAATCAGCTTCCAGACTTCTCCCCAAACTCAAATCCATTTCTTCTTACCTCTGCCCCACTGACTTCACCAAATGTGCTGCTTTTGCCCGAACTGTACTTTCTTCCTATACATCCCACACCACCGAGGCCTTCCTAACTGCAAACACACCCCCTCATCCTTTCTTCCTTGGATGTGTGCTCTAACCCATACCCGGTGACATGTGTTCATGAAGGTCTTTATTTTCTGAGTATTTTTTTAGATTTATTTATGATGTGTGTATGAGTGTTTTACCAGCATGTGTATCTGTAAACCACATTTATGCCTAATGCTCATGAAGGTCAGAAGAGGGCATTGGATCCCTCAGGAACTACAGTTACACTGTGGGTGCTGGGAGATCAGTAACAGGGGAGTGAGTTTTGCCAGCACATCCCAAGTGGTATGCTGCTTCATGAAGCTCTGCTGCCTAGTAGCACAGGCTAAGCCATGTAAGGCAAGTCATCCAAGCTAGGGAAACAGTACAGGTGCTACCTAGAGGCTGGCGCAGCTGCTGTAGGAGCAGCGCAGGGGCTTGTCTTCCACGCTGCCCCCTCCTGGCGCTGTCCCTTTACTCCTGCTGTGACACTCCTGCCGTTAATAGGATGAGTTTGTAGGAGACCTGGGGTAGAAGCTTGGGACAGTTGAACTGAGGAGTCTTACAGCCCATGTCCCTGGCCACCATAGCAGGGACTCCATGCCTCTTTCCTACCAGCCTGGAGCACACCCTCAGGCGAGGCTGTTCCTCCTGACTGGCATTGTCAGGGCTCACTATGGGATAACCTCTGCTCTCTACTCCCACACTCTGTAGCCTCAGGACTCTTTGTCCAGAGCAGCGAGGCACTGCAGGTCATCACTAATGTGATTCATGCCAATGGGGACAGAGGCATCACCATCGTTCAGAGCAGCCAGCTCACTCGGGTGGCCAACAACAGCATCTCCTGTAACCGCCAGAGTGGGGTCAAAGTTGAAGCCCAGTGCAAGGTGGAACTCCGGGGCAACGGTATCTATGACAATAGAGGCCATGGCATCATTACCAAGGGTGACAGTACTGCTGTTGTGGAAAATGACATCATTGGCAACCGGGGCAGTGGACTGCAGTTGCTGCCCAGGTCTGACACTAAGGTAAATGTGTGATGTATGTGATGAAAGGTACTAAGAGGGCTCAGGCCTGGCTTGCACGCTCTGAGGAGAAACAGAACCGTCAGCACTCAGAGCCATAAGGAGAATCAGAACTCAGTCTAGACAACATGGTCCACAGAAGGGGAGCTTCACAGAGGGGAAGCATCACAGAGGGGGAGCATATAAAGTTGGCCCCAAAGAATGAACACAAGTTCCTCAGCAGGAAGCCAAGAGAGTGCTGGGAGCTTTCTGGGTATCTTCTTGGTCTCTATGACAAAGTCCCTGCCATGTCAGCTCTGTCACTGACAGAATAAGCTTGCACTGTAGATTGCACAGTAGGTAGTCGCCAGGAGAGAGCTCAGGGCCTTCTCACACACTGATCTGTGTGGGGAGTCCTCTTGGCCATTCATATACCTGACTGTCACATTTTAAAGGAAGACTTGCTGAGTCTCCCAGGCTATTCGAAGTGCTCTCTTTTGGACCTTTTGGGCATCCACTCACACCCTCTTGAGCACTTCTCAGTGAGTGCCCTGTTTCCTTACTTGTCTTGGTACGTGACTGTGAACCCTGAGCACCTTTTAGGTAGAGCATTGCCTGGTGCTAGGGCTTCATGCTAGAGCCAAACAGATACAGCCACTGCCCTGGGGATTACCCTACAGGTTCTCAGCTCTGTAGCTTCACAGATCAGTGATGTAGCAAGGAGTAAAGAACTGGACTCTTTCTGAGCCCTTAGACCAGGAGCAAGAGGGGCACACTGTGAGCCCAGTCAGGGTGCAAATAGGCACAGCTTCTGACACAGCAGCCTCCTCTGCTAGGCCTTTCTGTACTATTCCTTGTGGGAAGAACTGTTCCCAGATCAGCCCTCCTCCAGCCTGTCCATTAGCTCTAGGACACCAGTGACTCCACCAGGCTGCCTTCTGGGCTCTACCCAAAGCTCCTCTTGTCCTGTGCTGACCCCTCCGACACTCAGACTCCATGGTTTTATAACAGTCGCTCACTTGTCCAGCTTCCACCATTCTGTGAGTCTCTGTGACAAGCCCTGGCTGCTTCTCCCAGGTCCTGAAGAACCGGATCCACTCCTTCCGTGCCTATGGCATTGCAGTGCGGGGTCGAGCTAAGGCCCTGGTACAGGAGAATATCATCTTCCAGGGCAAGACCAACAAGACCATCTTCCAGCAGATTGCCAACAACCGAGACTGCATCATGCAGAACAACAAATTCCTGGTCTTTAAGAAGAAGTAAGTGGGTATGGAGACGGCTCCCGGTGAGCGTGGGGACCCAAGTCTGGATCCCAGCACCCACGTGCTCTTATATTGTCTTTTGAGCCTGGTCCTTCATTTAGCTGAGTGCATTGTAGGGTCTGATGCATGGCTTGTGAGTGGCTTACTCTTCCACCCCTCCTTTTAGGTTGCATGCAAAGCAGTGGGTTTTATTGTGGCGTTTTCATACATATATCATTAATCCAGTGCTTTCCTTAATATTCCTGCACCTCCCCTGCCCCCTTATTCTCCCGAAATAGTCCCCATTTCTTTGTTCCTGTTCCAGATAATGTTTAGTTACCTTAGCCCTCTAAGATGAGGGACCCAACAAAACCTTGGCATATGGCTCATGCCTTTAACCCCAGCACTGGGAGGCTGATTCAGGAGCTCACCCAGTATGAGGTCAGCCCGACTTAGACTGACAACAACAACAAAAAAAAGTGTGAAGATACATTTTGATACATTTGATCCGTGACTAATGCTGTCTAGTTCTCAAGACCTGAACTTCATTCAGACATCGGTCATGTTACTAATTCTCTTCTGCTGCCTCTTTATGAATGACCTCTGGGAAAACAGTAATTACTTCAACCTTGTAAATGTTTGGGAGTATGTTGACCCTGAATGTTTTAATGAGATTTCAAATTCAATATTCATCAGTAAATTTCATTGGAATATAGCTTTGTTCGTCTGCTGATGCATTGTCTAAGTCTGCTTTTCACACACAATTGCATCACAGTTGTAAATACAAGACAATATAAACTGTTTTAGGGTTTCTTTTACTGAGAAGAGACACCATGACCAAGGTAATTCTTATAAAGAATAACATTTAATTGGGACTGTCTTACAGTTCAGACGTTTGGTTCATTGTCCTCATGATAGGAAGCACGCAGCATGTAGGCAGACATGGTGCTGGAGAGGTAGCTCAGAGTGCTAATCTAGATCTGAAGGCAGCCAGAAGAGACTATGAGACACACTGGGCCTAGCTGGAGCATATGAAGTCTCAAAGCTGCCCACAGAGACATACTTCCTCCAACAAGGCCACACCTCCTATGGGCCTGTGGGGACCATTCAAACCACCACGTAAACCTAAATATTTACTGTCAAGGCCATTATAGGAATTTCACAGAGCTTTGGTTTTAAACAGCAAAGTCCCAAACTTTCTGGAATGTTCTGGGCTATTTCAAGATGGCTACTATCTGAAAAACTGCTCTTTTTAATTAACAAGTACCCAGTCAGTCATATGTAGTGCACAGCTATCATCTAGTTCCCTAAAAATGACAGCTGGAGGTGTAGTAGCTGACTAGCCCTTGGCATGAGCCCATTGCTGCCCTATCCCTAAAGCATAGCTGAACATAAACATTCTCTAGAATTCTATCATAGCTCTCAGTAATTCTCTAAAAACAGTTTCAACATTTTCTTCTCATCTGAGCTGAAGTATTGTGAAAGTGACTGTGTACATTACTCAACAGAACACATAAAGTCCTAATGGAGCAGATTTTACCAGTGTACTGTTGTGGGTAACTGCTTCCTTACAGGGGTGAAGACCACTCTACTTTGAAGTCATCCTGGGCTGGCATCTCCAGAAATTGGAAGCTGGCTATTCTGCACATGCCAGAGCTCCACAGGACACAGCCAGGTGGAGGCCACCCAGGGAAGGCCCCTATTTCATCTTACCTGTACTCACTTTTTCCTCTCTTCCCATCCCGTAAGATCTCTTCCCTGTCACATGGTCCCTTTTTTGTTGACAGAGTGTGTGACAAGACAGCTTAAGGAAGGCGGAGTTTATTTTACCTCACAGTCTGAGGGTGGAATCCATCACAGTGGGAGAGCCATGGTGGGGAGGTCAGCTTGTCAGCAGGAGCCTGGGGCAGCTGGTCACATCAGTGTGCTACTTGATCTCTCCCCTTTTCTGGCCTTTTTCAGCCCTTAGGATGATGCCACCCACACACATCCAAGCTGTGTCTTCCATACTCCTCAGACTTCTCTGGGAACACCCTCCCTCACAGACACACTCGTACAGATAGGTGGCTGTACTTGGTTGTCAAATTGGCTGCACCTGGAATTAACTAAAACCCAAATGGCTGAGCACACCTGTGAGAGATCTTTCCTTAATTAAGTCTTTTGAGGTGGGAAGATACACTTTATCTGGGCCTCGCCTTCTGGTGATGGTCTATATAGACAAGAAGGAAGCTTTCGCTCTGCCTGCCTGCTCTTGTTGGCAAGCCCATTACTTCACTAGCATTAGAACTTACTTCATTGGGATCTGGCATATACTGAAGACCCACTGAGATACCCACTCTCATGGACTGACCAACTACTGGATTCTTAGACCTTCTGTTTGTAGATGAGTATTGTTGACTTGCTGGGCCACAGCCTGTAAGCCAGTCTAATAAATCCCATATACAGAGAGAAGAAAGTTGGATCCCTGAAAATCATTCTGTTTGATTAAGACAGGGTTTCTCTGTAGTTCTGGCTGCCCTGAAGCTCTGTAGACCAGGCTGGCTGAAGTACTGGGATGAAGTGTGTGCTACCATGCCCTGCTTCATTTATTTCTTTTCACTGTCTAATAATTTCCTGACACTGATACAGAAACTTGTTTGTCTGCTCATCACGAGGGCTTTTAGGTGGTTTCTAGTTTGGGGTGATGATAAATAGGCTTTTATACCATTCATGCTTACAAAGCTGGTGTGTGTATCCCCTGGGGTGTTGGGGGGGAGATAAGGCTAAAATCCACTCATTCACATCCAGATCCAAAAATACGGGGAAATTGAGGAGCACAGAGGCCTGTCCTTTAGTTTCTCAGTTACCTCACTGGGTAGTCACTGACTCAGGAGATAAAACCGACACCTAGATTTAAACTTGGAGCTCCAGAGAACTGGAGCCAATGGTGAGACACAGGCGATCACCCAGAGCCTTCAGCCTCCATGCTCACTGGCTCTCCTTTTGCACCTACAGGTCTGACACCTGGCGCCTGGTGAACCCACCAGCACGGCCCCACCTTGAAAACTCAGGCAGGGGCTCCTCTGCGGCCCACAGTGGGCATAAGGTGACAGCCATGGCAACCAGGATCACAGCCCGTGTGGAAGGTGGTTACCACAGCAACCGCAGCATCTTCTGTACCATTCTGTAAGCAAGAAGACCTGCCTCAGGCTCAGGCTCCAGTGGGTGCTCAGAAGAGCTAGAGGCTAAAACTCTTGGGATGGAAGTTATGCCTGGGAAGATTCCCAGCCCCGCCCCCATCCTACATACCACCACTCTTGAAAAGAGGCTTCCTGGGCACTAGGAACAAGGTACCTTGAAAACCCTTTAGCTCCACAGCCTTCAAAAGGAAGGACCTTGGAAACATTCCCCGGGAGAAAAAGGAATAGCAATTGGAAGGGTTTGCAGTTGCTCCAGCTCTGGGAGGTCATGGAGAGCTAGGGAAGCTCAGACAGCACCCACAGCTTTAGTCAATTGTCCCAAGGTACAGAGAACGTCACTTTAGAGACCAAACCTGGGCTCTTCTCAAGGAAGAGAATACTTCTGATCCAGGGAAGTGGCTGTGGTGAGGTCAAGACAACTGCCCTCTTTCCTGGACCTGTCCCTCCCTCTTGGTCCCTCTGGGGACTCCTTATCAGCCTCCCAGCTGCCTCTGGGGGTTGCAGTGTTTTTATTAAAGACATTTCTTAGACCAGCACATGGCCCTGTGGATGGGAAGGGGCTTGGAGGAAGGAGTTCCTCCTGAAAAGCTGCCCCAGGAATTAGGGGACAGGCTACAAATAAGAGGGGCAGATGCTGCCTTCAGATGTGCAGGCAGGCGCTGGACTGGACCGTGTGGGGATGAACAAAGCTCCACTGTCCTCAAGGAGTCCCCTAAATTCAGAGCATTAGCTCATCCTTCCATAGGATTCAGAGTGTGTGTGGACACGCATTCCAGCTGCCCCTGCAAGCTCCAGCCTGTCTAGACGGAGGTGCCCTCCGACGTATCCATATCCTCATGGATTATCAGCTGCCTTGACCAGCCCTACCATAGTCCCCACTCTGTGCCTTGGCTTCAGCTTGTTTTTCCTGGCATGCCCTTCCCAGCCATGTCCGTACGTGCTGGCCCCACATTTTACTCAAGGTTTAGCTCAGACACTGCCATCTCCACGCGACTCTCCCCGTTCCCTACGATGGTGTTACTCCCACCCCAAGCCTCACCCACCCTTCCCACTCCCTCAGGGCACTGAGCACTTTCTGCCTTGCTTTGGAACTCTCTGGGTCCATACCCTGCCCTGCCTATTTACCTTTGAGCTCTCTGAAAGTAGAGCCACCTGTGTCCTCAAGTCCCAGCCCAGAAGCGGAGTTGAGTTAGTAGCCTGAATGATAGATAAGACCAGCTCCCAGAGGGCATCACTAGACTGTCCTGTGAATGTGACAAGCTTTGGACCCACTGTGGAAGGGGGCTGCATGCAGGGCCAGCTCTGCCTTGACCCCTTACCCCTTGGCCTTTACTGCAGTGTCCCACGCTGGTTCTGTGGAGCCCTAGGTGCTGCTCTGTTGCTCTGACTTCTCCCTGAGTGCTCCGGTCTTTCCTATCTACAGCACTGTCCCTTGCACCTGTTTGGTGGCCCCAATGTGAGTGGCTGTATAAAATGCTGCCTTTGTTATTTTGTAAGAAACGACTTTTCTGTGAACCACGTACTCATAAAAATCTCAGTAACCAAAATAAAGTTCTATATATTTTAAAGGAAACGCTCCAGGGGTCTTAACTTGGTTCACATATTTGCTGAGGTTTCAAGTGACCAGCAGGCCTCCCCACAGGTGCCAGCGCCTCCACTGAGGATGCTCAATGTTTCAGCTTGCTCCCACCATGGCTCAGAATCCAAGGCTGAAGGGCTACATCCCAGTGTCTCCTGATCCAAGTTTTAACACCTGTACCCCCCAGGGGCCTTTCTGAATTCAAAAGGTGATACTACCTCCATGCAGATCACCTGGTGAGCAAAGGGTCTCATTGTTTTGAAATTTACTGTGTTTGTGTGCATGTCTCATAGCATCATAGCACACATGTGGAGGCCAGAGGACAACTTTGGGGAAGTTGGTTCTGCTTCCCCCATGTAGGTTCCAGGGAGTTACCTCAGGTCATCAGACTTGGCAAGTACCTTTACTGAACACTAAGCCATCTCTTGGCCCTACTATTAAGTACTTTTGTCAGTTCCCATAGCACTCATTTTTTCCTTCTAAAATGGATCAACTCTCAGAAGCCAACCCCGGAGCTAAGGTAAACCTATCTTTTGAACTTCTGGACAAGCAGTGTTCAGAGTCACCCACTTATTTACTTTCCTTGTGGGCTTCTTACCCACTATTTTTCAATTTGTCATCTCTAGCTGAAGCTACCTCCCAAGTGCTGGGATTACAGGCATGAGCCACCACTCCCAGCTCAGACTAGAATTTACATCGCCTTGAGCTGTTTCCTAGAAAGGACTGATTTCTTTTGTGTAGTGCATGGTCTGGGTGAAGAGGCCAGAGTATTCGGGTGTCCTGTTACTGACTTTTACCTTTGAGGCAGGGTCTAGGCAGCCCCGATGGTTTCCTGTCTCTGCTTCCAGTGTTGGGTACTGGGTTGGAACTGAGGTGTCAGTGAGATCTTTAACCACCGAGCTCTCTCCAACCCCCAAAGGACTGTTTTTCTTGTTGATTTTAAGTTCTGTTGGTCTGGGTGTGTTTGCCATGGTTCACGAGTGCAGACAACTTGCCTGTGGACCCATGATAGGCTTCCTATCAGTTTCTGTCTTACACTCCCTTGCAGAATCATGGCCACAAGATCATTTGTTAAAAAGACTCAAGCCTCTAGTGCAGGTCCCCTCTCCAGACCCCAAGGAACAGTGGGTCAGTCTGTCAGGCCTGAATCCAAAGCCAAGTGGCCCCTCCATGTTGATCCAGGCTTCCCACACTGTATTCATCTCCAAGTCCCCACTCACTTGGCCGACTATGTCCTCTGTGTGGTCTCAACAAGAAGAAAGCTATGGTTATCACTCCTGACTAGGATCCTCTGTACAGATCCCACCACCAACCCTGAGCCCTGCTTTGCTTGCGAGCTGCTCCTCCACCCACTGCAGAGTCTCTAGGTCTCTATAAACCTTCATCCTTTCTTTAGGCTGAGTTCAGCCTGATGTGATCCTTTGACCTGCACTTCCCCAGACCTGAAAAATCTGCCGTTTCTAACCACACAACACCAAAGGAGGGAGATGAAGTCACACCTGGGCCATCGCTTTAATTTCTGCATGAGGTACACCTGGGATGCTGGCGGCAGTTGGTGGTGGAGCACAGCAGAGTTCCATGCAGGCCCAGGAGCCACAATCCTCCTGCCCCAGTCTCCTGAGTACTTGGGTTATCGATAAGTACCACAACATCCAGTCTGCTTCCTTTTTCAAAAGATAAAAATGGGACCGGACAGAAGTGCTGTGATCTGACCAGAACAACCCATCTGGAAAACATCTAGCTCATCTTCTTGCGCTTTGAGCGGTCTGAGGCCTGGACTGGAGGCAGTGGGACAGATAGGGTGCCCAGTCTGTGAGCCTCTTCCCTGCCGTCTGCCAGAGTCACCTTTCTTTTGGAGATCTTCAGCCTCATGGCTTTTGCTATCTCAATCATCCTAAGAAAGGAACAAATGGAGGAGTCTGTGTGCCCCTCAGGTCTGACAGAGGCATGTGTGTACCTCACTTCAGCCCCAGATCCATGGAAGATCTCTAGTCATAGCAATCAAAGCACAAAGGGTTATTCAGAACAGAAAGCTGTGGGAGGTCTGTGCCTAATGCCCCAGCACACTTTCTGGGAGTGAGATCTTGAGAAAGTCGTTCCTTCTCCAGACCTGAGATTCTTGTTATTTGGGGGAAATTAAGAAGGAGGGAATGAATTCAGTACCATGCACTCAAAGTTTCTCACCAATCATTCATTCACCGGAAACTGTCTTCTGGTCCCAAGATTTTTCCACGAGAAACCTCTGTTCCTTAACCACCCTTCCATAGGGCCTCGCGCGCCTGCAGGAGCAGGGATCCACCCAGGTGGCTGCAGGGCCCAGCATTACTCCACTGTACTCACCTTTTCTCACTGAGCTTCAAGTCTCCCTGCAACACTGTCAGGTCAATCTGGAAGTTATTTATGTGCAAGGCAAGTATGATGGCATATGCAGTGATCTTGGCCTTCATAGAACTCGAAATTAGGTTTCGCAAACTGCAGCGTAAATGGACATAAAGGACAAAAGAAGTCAAATTCCAAGTACTAAATAAGACCACTGGAGCCTTATCCTGTGAAGTCAGTGTTCCCAGTCTAGGATTGATCGAGCCACACAACCTGTTCCTTCCAAGGTGCTCAAGTCTCTCTCACAGTGAACAATGAGTCAACTCCCATGCTTCCCCTAGTAACAGACAAAGCCCTGCCCAGGTTTTCCCCAAGTAGTATGGCAGTATTGCACTCATGAAAGCCCTCTGTATGAATCTGTTACTGCCTGCCCAGCAGGCCTGCAGGAAAAACAACCCCAAACTCAGATTCCAAGCACAATCAGGAGCGGGAAGCACTGCCCCATCAAACAGATGCAAGCAAGGCCAGGAGACTGCTGGAAAGTATCTTCTAAGTCACCATGCTGGCTGCCATTTTCTGCAGCATTGGGTCTCCAGTAAGTACATTACTGCAGGGTGCTTTACCCCATAGCCAGAGACAAATGAACCCTTCCAAGGGGGACAGTGCATGAAGTGTCCCCAGAAGCCCGCCAAACGGTAGTGAGCTCTTTGGCACTAGATCTCTGGTCATGGAACTGCACCTGAATCCCCACTTCCCTGCCACCCCATCTCTTTCTTTGTCACAGGAATAGCCCCTGACCTGCCATTGCTGTAAGTCAAGCAGGTGAAGTTCTTTAGCAGCTTGCTGTTGATGATGGGGGGGATGCCGGGTCCCAGGGCACCTACAACACAGGGTTGCATTGGATCACTTTCCTGGAAAGTCCACAAGCCACACATCCAAAAAAAGGGGGGTGGGGAGATTTGTAATGGGTGGAACCACATGGTAAAAGGAACAGGGGCCTAAGATCCAAAGCAGCGCTTTAAGGTCAGATACACACACACAAGAGGTATTTATGAAGGAGGTGTGAAAATACAGACTGAGGACCGAGAACACACAGTACGATAAATAAAGTGGACTGCGAATGGAGCCATTGAAATGGGTCAGTGGGTAAAGATGGGCCACCAAGTTCCATCTCCAGAGAACTGACATCTAAGTTGTCCTCTGGCTAGATACTAGGCATCAGCACAACTGAGTCTGTTCTAACAGATCTCTTAAATTCGTCTCATTTGACCTGGATACTGTGTCTACCGGACAAAACAGAAGCAGTGAACGTGCTCTCTGGAAGCCCCATCTACCCGTCCCCATTTTCCAGAACAGAAGAAAGAAATACAAAGAGAAGAGAGCCCTGCCAGGCTCAGACAGGCGGGAACAGGAGGAAGGGCAGGCTGCACGGAGAGGGCCTGGACAGATTTCCCAGGTGGGTGAGAACTATAGAAAAGAACTGTAGGGGTATTGTGCTATTTCATGGTAAACAATTGTCCCACCCACTGGTTTAATAAAAAGTGCTGATTGGCCAAAGGCAGGCAGGAAGTGTGGGCGGGGCTACCAGACTAAAAACTCTGAGAACAGGAAGCACAGAGCAGAACACCAGAGAGAAGCCAGAAGAAGCAGAGGACAACCATGCTGCTCTAAGAAAAGGTACCGAGCCGCACGGCTGAACAAGAGACATGGGTTAGATGAAGGGTAGAGAGCTAGCAAGTGATATGCCTGGGCCTGAGGCTGATCAGCCTAAAACTATTGAAAGCATCTGTGTGTCTCTGTGGGTCTGTGGGACTGTGGGTCTGTGGGACTGTGGGACTGTGGGACTGTGGGTCTGTGGGTCTGTGGGACTGTGGGTCTGTGGGACTGTGGGACTGTGGGTCTGCGGGACTGCGGGACTGCGGGACTGTGGGTCTGTGGGACTGTGGGACTGTGGGTCTGTGGGTCTGTGGGTCTGTGGGTCTGTGGGACTGTGGGTCTGTGGGTCTGTGGGACTGTGGGTCTGTGGGTCTGTGGGACTGTGGGACTGTGGGTCTGTGGGTCTGTGGGACTGTGGGTCTGTGGGTCTGTGGGTCTGTGGGTCTGTGGGACTGTGGGTCTGTGGGTCTGTGGGACTGTGGGTCTGTGGGTCTGTGGGTCTGTGGGACTGTGGGTCTGTGGGTCTGTGGGACTGTGGGTCTGTGGGTCTGCAGGTCTGTGGGCCTAGACCCTGAGGCAAGGCCGAAAAGTTAAGGCCAGAAACCTCCTACAACAAAGAACCACTGGAAGTGAGCAGGACAGACGCCTGTGGGGCTTACTTTTTCCCTTTATCACTTTTTGAGCTCGAAATCTGATGAGGGCATCTAGGAACCAGATGCTTCGAGCTTGCCGGTCTCGACTCTCCTCATGTGATGGCAAAGACTTCAGCATTTCTAAGACGAAGGAACAGTGGCTAAAACAAGGAAGGGAAAGAGCACATGAGGGGAAACAGGCTAAGAGGAGGTTCCTCCAGCACTGTTCCCAGACTCTCCATACACTGAGCAAGCTGGCTAGGGAGACTAACCCCAGCAGGGTGCACAGGATTTGATAACAGAGAAGACAATCACACACACATAAAATCTAAATATTAATAAGAGTAGGACTGGAGAGATGGTCAGTAGTTAAGAGCACTTGCTGCTGGGGGGTGGAGGTGGCCCTGATTTGCTTAGCACTCACACTGGGCCACTCACAATTGCCTCTAACTACAGAGCTAGCAGATCCAATGACATCCTCTACTAGCACCCACACCCACATCATACATGCACATATGTAATCTTATAAAAATAAAAGGAATAATTAGGAGACAGGGTTCAGAACTAAGAAATAATCTAACCATCATTTTTTAGAGTTGTTTTAAGAGGGTTAATCTGTTATTTAAACTAGATATACAATATTTAAAATATGCATATTTAATTTTACAAACATTGGCAAGCATGCTACCATAGAGAAGCTCTCACTCTGGTTAGCACCCATGCCAATGCTAGCCTTTGGGCATTGCCAGTGGCAATCATCAATACAACAGTGGGGTCTGAGGCTAACTTTGGTCCTAGGCCCCAGATTTCAGGACCTTGCCACCATCTCTCCAGCTACAGGCTCTCCACACATAGGCCAATCTGCCCAGAGCTCCTGAAAGCCTAGGGCAAAGCTTGCTCCTTTATTCCATGGTGAGCAGACAGCTCTCCACTGACTCGGGAGCTGCTGCCTTCTGAGCAGTCTCAGCAAGTCTTACATTATGTCAGACTCACAGATGCCCCATCTGCACACACACAGATACCTGTTCTCCTCCATCATCTTCAGTATGTCTTCTGATGTGACCTTTCTGAAAGCTTCAGATGGGCTCTCAAGAGCATCATACTCAGCCTTGGACAGAACTGGTTATAGGTCAAGAACATGACTGACCAAAACGAGAAAGCACTGAGCTAGGTCATCTTCCAGGGCCTCATTTCCCAGGCAGGAAAGTGAGGCCCAAAGAGGAAGCAGGTCACTTCCTACCTGCCCCCCACCTTCATCGACAGACCCACTGAGCAGTGGATTTCTATGTTCCCACCCTTCTTTCAGTATGTCTGCTCTAGACTTTGATACCAAACAACTCAAAAGTCATATTCTGACTATTTGTGGAGAATGACCTCCCACAGGACTAAACTGTACCCATTTGTTCTGTTACTGATAATCCCTCTGCAGTTGAGGGAGTTAAACTGACCTGCCTCTTGCTAATAGCACTGGTATGTGGGAAACTTTGGATGCTGCATTTATTGTCACAGGACCATGACCACCCTTGCACAGCCTGGCTCTGCCAGCGTGTACAAACATCATAGCCTGCAAATGAGGCACCTTTCCCACTGCAAGGATACTGTCTTCAAATCTGTACACATCTTCAGGCTTGCTTGCATCAGCATAGCAGGGAGGAAGGTACAGAGAGTCATCCTGCAATTCATCCTGCATGGCGTCGCTGACCAGAGCTTTCAATGGAGGGAAGTTAATATGAGTGCTCCCCAGTCTGTCAGCAGGCTCTCCAACACTCATGAACCCTATGCAGTGGAGACTGCACACATGGGCCAAAACTCAAACCTGAACACCTGCCAAGATCTCAACTGCCCGCCAGGCTGATGCCAGGAATCCCAGCCATGCAGAAGGTGGACAGTGTTTGCCTTCTCATGTAACTCAGAAGAGAGTTCAAGAGAGCATGCTAATAAACAATCATCACACATCAGAGAAGCTACAGCCATGCGCCCCTGTCTCCTCCCCTGACAGAGGACAGCACAGTGTCACACATTTCCTGTACTTCCAGAATCGTTCCTGAAAAGGTCCTCAGCAAGCAACAGAAGGAATCCAGCCTTCAAGCCCACTGCTTGCATCTGTGAGGGGAGTAACAGATCAAGTCTGCAGGTGCATTCTTTACCCTAAGCTCCAGCTGCTTACCATTTACACCCTTTGTATCAATAATGTTCTCTGCGGCTTTAGTGACTGTGAGATTCAAAGATTCACTGCCAACTTTGTTCATTCTCCTGGAGTTGAGGGACCGCTTCTGCTTGGTGCTTCCAAAGGCTTCAATGCAAGAATCCAACTGTGCAAGAAACAAACCCAATTATAAGGACAAGCTGGACAGCATGATGTGTAAACAAGCAAGCTCTGGGCTCCCTGAGTCAGGATTTCCTCACCTGTCAATCAGGCTGAGTCCTTCCTCATACCTCTCTACCTCATAGGACTGAAGTTTGCTGTAATGACTCTCAGTTACAAATCTATAGTTAGTTTTCCATTAGTACAGAAAGACGTGACTGGAATTTGGGTTGGTAGGCCCACCATCTGCCATCTCCTCCAGTCACAGACACTGTTGTTAATAAACCACTCACTTGCCTCCAACAACAGAATCTTCTCTTTGGAGTTGTCCAGGCAGCACTGAAGTTCAGTCTGCCACTCTGGGGTGAGATGACATCACTAAGAATCTTTTACATTGAGAAGCTCCAAGAACTTACTTTGTTTATGTGAGTCTCTAAGTACAACCATGTTTAACAGTGTGGACCAAATCCTAAGAAGCTTTGTACTACACCTCCATCATCCCAGAGAACAGGGTGCAAATTAGCTGTGTTCCCTGGCTAAGGCAGCACCAGGCCTGCTCCCTGAGAGGCCGGAAGGCCTCTGCAGGTGGCAACCAGGCAGAGAACCACAGCCCCATTGAGCTGGAGCAGCCAGTGACGCCCACATTCAAGGCTGTTACACTGATGGACAAACCAGGCCCTGAAGGAGCTTCCGTAACTGTCACTCACCTTTTCCCTGAAAGTCTTGGTCTGATTCTCCAGAGGAGGCTCACACTCAATAGCATCTTCTATAGAAACACAGAACAGGGAGAAAGCACACTAAGGCTCACAAATGAGTATTTTACTAGTGATTTTTAATGGGGTCTCACTATGCTGTCCAAGATGGTCTTAAACTTGTGAACTCAACTGATACCCTGGTCTCAATCCCACAAGCAGGGGGGACCGCTCAGCTCTGCAAGGCCTTAAAAGTATTAATTTAACACTGATCTAAGGAACCGATGTCCTTATTCTGAGATTTCCCTAACATGAATGTGCACTGGGAATGCTGGCCGCACACCTCAGTTGGCACAAGTAGGAGAACTAGGGAATCGAGTCTCTGCTCCAACTTCTCAGTTCACAAACAAGGAAAACGAGACCTGCAGATACAGAGAGCGGCCCGGCATTCCCAAGGCCAGGCCAGAGGGAAGATAAATCAAGTCCCTGGCTCTTCCCATAAGTGGATTTGCTTTTCTGGTCAAAGACCTAAAGAGTATGATGCACATTTTCGCAGGACACTCTCCAACTTCCCACAGAGCACACAAGTGGTGAGCTGTATAACCCGGGAGTAGGGACACTAGCTCTGCAATGGCCTTGCCCGAGGTAGCTCAGCAGAGGTCATCTGACTCAGCCAAGCTCCAGGGCTGGTAAAGAAGGAGTAACAACAGTATGTATGGAGTAATTATGTGGTGCTTACTATGATGTTCAGAATAGTGAGTGGCAAGCTGTTGGCAAGGACCCAAAACTAAAGCTGTGTATGCACTAGCCAGAACAAGCCCTTACTTATAATCTATTTACACTCAACACAAATATATCTCTTCAAGAGCTAAACAACCTCAGAGTCTAAAGAGACTCAGCAGTTAAAAGCACTTGCCACTCTTATAAGAGGACCCAAGTTCAGTTCCCAGCACCCACATAATGCCTAAAAACCATGTGTAACTCCAGCTCCAAGGGATCCAGCGCCCTCTTCTGGCCTTCATGAGCATTGCATGTATGTGGTACACAAGACAACAGAACCATACACATAAAATAAATAAATCTTTTCTTTAAAAAAGAATTTAAACAATTTCACCTTGGTAGGCTGGTAGCGGTATCTGTCACCAAGTCTGATGACCTGAGTTCCTATTCCTAGATCCACATATTGGAAGGAGAAAAATTAACTTGCTTGAATTGGCCTGTGACTTCTATGTATCACTGTGGTGTACACACACACACACACACACACACACACACACACACACACACACACTTAAATATAACAAATAAATGTAATAAAGAGCCAACAGACAACTTCTCAAACAGGTAGGTCAGGACAGCAGAGGTTCTGCTCTAACCTCCACACATGTGCTGTGGCATGTGAATACCTATCCTCACAGACAGGAGGAATTAAGAAAGGCCTAAGATAGAAAAGAACCTATGAGGCACCTCCCTTAACATTCTGTACCAGTGCTATTCATCTTGCTTCAAAGACTGATTTCTGAGACAACATCCATAAATACTGAAAATATAGGATCTTACTTGTAGTAGGGAATCAATAAATTATTCGTATAATATATATGTGCGCGCGCACATGCGTGCGCGCGCGCACACACACACACACACACACACACATCTTTTCAAAAATCAAACAAACAAAAAGCAGTTGGCAAGAAGGTGTCCTGTTATGGCTGAGAATAAGCTACATCTGCCGGGTAGTTCACACCCCCTCACCATAGAAGCCTGCATGGTGGTACACACTTAGGAGTTGAAGGCAGGAGGACCAGAAGTCCAATGCCATCATCAAATTCAAGGGTAGCCTGGACTACATGAGACCTTGTCTCAAAAAGGTGTTTGTAGGGGAAGCCATTTAGAAAAAATTACAAATGCCTTTTAGAAAATGAACTAATCCAAAGAACCCAAACCACGCAACCTTTAACTGAGTCTTCATTTCTGGAACCTACCAGCAAACAGTGGCTGCATGTTGAACAACTCAGCATCATATACTTCCATCTGGCCAGAGGTTTTATTCAGAATTCCCACAAAGTGTCTGAGTATAAAAGGAATAAGTCAATAATAGGTTATTCAAAAGGTTATTATTTACACAACCCTCTTTTTGCTGTTTACAAATTCCTAGTTTCCTTCTGACACAGAAAGGCATCCACTTGTTCACATGTAACAATAATCCCTGCATGGAGTGGGAGGGGACATAAAATGGTTGTGGACCGAAGAAGCCACCAGACAGTTCTGATAAACCAGTCACATTTAGAGCCTCCACTGCTAATGGATACCCTAGGCTAACAAGAATCTAGGATTAAACAGAAGATTGGCATGCATGAATTTCATGTAGACAAATGAGCAATCTGAAGCGGAGCATCTTGTAAGGGGTGCAGTGTTAGGATGTGACATTCTGTTACTCTGCCTTCACTGTGCTACCATGAGATCCCATCTACACTGTGTCAGCCTGTGAATTAAAGACTCTGCAGACTGGATGATGATGTTACACAGACACCAGAGGTGAGTCAAGGGTGAAGTTGCCAAAATCATTCACTTACCAGTGACATTACTGGAGGGTTACTTTGTTCCAACCCAGGGGCCTTAAAGATATCAAATCCTCTAGTCCCAAGGCAAAGTTGAGGCAAGCTTTGACCTACTGATCACACATTCTAAATCAGCAGACATAGCTGTCTTTTGGGATAAGGCAGTCACAAATGGTGTCATAACAAATGAGGTCTTTAGGCATCTTTTCCTTTCTAGGGGTGTCTACACCAAGCATAAGGAACTTGTGAGTCTAGAAACAGTAAACCTGCATATTCCCCCACCTATTCCCCAAATAAAGACTGAAGATAGTGGGTGTCACTGTCACCAACACCACCCTCCCAACACTGCTGTCACTGCCTAGTTGTCCATTACCTGCAAAGAGTGTTGCATTTGAGGGCGCCAGTCCCAAAATTGTTTCCAACATAGGAGAGCCTGTCTGTTTCAGCTGCCTAGAAAACAGGAGTGTCCATTCACAATTAGCATTGAAGGGTACTTGTGCATGGGCTTTTTTTGATGTGCAGAAACCTTAGAATCCAGGACCAAAATATACTAACCCTAAATATCCTCCAGGAGATGATCTAGCCATCATACTTACAGGAATCTAGAGTGTCTCTGGGGAAAAGGCAAGAGAACTTTAGAAAGGGGACCCCAAATACCTTAAGGAAGCTTTGAAATGAGAGGTAAAGTTCTTGGGGCAGTGACCTGGGACTGCATGAAATTAAAGGTTCTTCACAGCAAAGCAAATACTACGCAAAGTAAAGAGAACACAGAAGGGCTAAATCCCTGCCAAATATGGTAACATTCATCCAACAAGAAATTAATATTTAGAATATACAAAGAACTGTGAAAATAATATTTAAAAACCCCTCAAATAATCTAGTCACTAATAAGTGGGCTGATAAGCTGAGTACAGTTCTCAAAAGTGATGCAAATCTCCCAGAATATTTGAGAAGTGCTCAAGATCCTTTATCACCAGAGATAATGAAACTGCCTTGAAACCTGCTTCATTTGTAGTTGAGATGATGACCTGAGTTAGACCTTATGGCTGACTTCCACACACATGCATACACGTGTGCCCACACACACACAGGCACACGCGCTTTCTCACATAGAGAAAACTTTTAAAATAAAAAACAACAACACCCACTTTGGGTTGGTTAAGAAGGCTCAGTGGATAAAGCTGGTCCTGCTAAATCTGATGACCTGAGTTCAATCCCCAGGGCCCACGTATTACAGAACTGACTCCCTTGTCCTCTGACCTCCAAAAGTGCACCATGGCATATGTGCACTGCTTCCTCCCTCCCCAAACTCAAATGTTTTTTAAAATGTTTTAAATCCTAGAACCTAGGAGTCAGAGGCAGGTGGATCTCTGTGAGTCTGAGGCCAGCCTGGCACACAAAAAGAGTTCCGGGATAGCCCAGGCTACATGATAGAGAAACCCTGTCATAAAACCTCCCTTGAAAAAAATTGCTTAGAGATTCCATGACACCCCAATCAGAATAGCTGTCACTGAGAGAACAGCAGCAGATGCTGGTGAGGACGTGGGGATGTCGGGAAGGGAGCCCTTAATCACTGCTGGGGGAAGCAGAAGCCGATGCTGCCATAACAGTCAATGCAGGGGATCTCAAAACCTAAAAATGGAACTAGAATGTTGGGCATACACCCAAGGGATTCCTGTGTAGACTGCATGCCATCCAGAGACTCCTACAGTCTTGAGTCCTGCTGCACCATTCACAAAGGCCAGGAAAGAAACCAGGCTAGACACTCGTCAACTGAAAAACGAATAAAGAATATGTGGTACACATGTGTAACAGAATTTTCTTAAATTATATTGGTAGGAAAGTGAATAATTATTAAATTAAGTGACATAAATCAGACTTAGAGAAAAACAAATATGGTTTTCTCTCATACGCAGAATATAGATTTAAATGTGCGCGTGTGTTTGTATGGGTGTACACACATCCAGGACACAATAGGAGAAAGGAGCCTGAAAAAGAGAAACAAAAGGACAGGACAGCAGAGGATAATACAATATGTATGTAATGAGATATCACTCACTGTTGAGGGTCTTTTGCCTATACATGCATATATGCACGCCTTGTTTATGTAATGCTGGCAGAAGGCAGAACTAGAGTTACAGATATGCACATCATGAAAGGGACAATTATTTGGGAGGGATGCAGGGGACCAAAGAAAGAACAGGGATAAAGGAGAAGACAGTGAAAATACAGGCAAAAAATTTAATTGATTTTTATCTTATGAGCATTAGTGTTTTGCCTGCCATGTATGTCTGTATGAGTGTGTCTCGTCCCCTGGAACTAGAGTTACAGACAGTTATAAGCTGCCACGTGGGTGCTGGAACTTCTGAAAAAAGTCAGTACTCTGAACCGCTGAGCCATTTCTCCAGACTCCAGATAAAAATATTTAAAGTGAGGGAGAAAAACAAAAGTTCTTGAGTGAGCTGCACCTCAGAATCGGACAGTGAGGTCTCGGAACTCCAGTGAGTAATTACCTTGGCCCAAGCCCTAGAGCTTTGCCAATCTTTGTGATACCAGTTTTTCCAATACCCCAGACACTGGAAATGGCTGGCTCATTTCCCAACCAGACAAGCTTTTCTTCTCCCGTTTCACTTTGAACCCCAAACCTCTGCTATCCAGCTGTCCCCCACTCTTCCAGAGCTCACCCTGATGCATCCTTCCCAAGAAGGCATTCAGACAAGTAGAGACTACTTTTCCTACTGAGCTCCTTAAGCGCTACACCCTGAGCTTTTCTGCTGACTGCCTGTACTACATAGAGAATCTGCATCTCTGAAAAGCAGACATTCTTAACCCTGGCACATACTAGGTAGAGACCAGAAATGCTATTAAGCAGTGGAGCCAGGTGGTGGCAGCACAAGCCTTTAATTCCAGCCTTAAGGAGGCAGAGGCAGGCAAATCTCGAGTCCAAGGCCAGCCTGATCTTCAGAGTGAGTTCCAGAGTAGCTCACAACCATCTGTAACTCCAGTTCTAGGGGATCCAATGCCCTCTTTTGGCACCCACCAGCTACCCACATAGACAAAAATAAAAACTACCCATGCACATAAAATAGTGCTGAAGCTGAGCTCTCCCAGAATGCTGCCAAATGTGACCAAGGTGCTTCATTAGTCTGCTATGTGAGAACGAAGTGAATATTCAGTAAGTTCATGTCAGAAAAAACAAAACAAAAATATATGAAGCCGGGAGTGGTGGCCCACACCTTTAATCCCAGTAATCAGGAGGCAGAGACAGGCAGATCTCTGACTTGGAGGCTAGCCAACTACACAGTGAGTTCCAATATAGCCAGAACTACACAGAGATCCTTTCTCGAAAGAAGAAACCCAATATGTGAAGTTATCCTTTCACCCCAAATCTTGCACTTCAGTCACAGTCCCATACGCTGCTCTTCCTTTTCTTCCCCCTCAGGCCCTCCCATATCTGCCCACGCCAAGGGCCTTCTGAGGCCTGCAGGGCTCTGCAGAGACCTGCACCTGCAGCACTTACCAGGATCCTCTGATTCCTCTGCCTGGGGTTGACCAAGTCGTTGCTGTTGTACAAGGTGAAGCGCATGTTGCTCGGATTCTGCAGCTTCCCATTGGAGAACTGGACTGTAAATGTAACCCAAGAATGAGATAGGGCAGGACCAGCAGGGGAGCAGGGAACCCGTGGCGAAGGTAAGGGAGCTCATGCCCAACTTTTAAGACTAAAGAAAGTCCTGGTCCAGTACTAAAGGGGGGGGGCGCTCTGGGCAGCTGTTATGACAAAAGAAAAATGACTGAGGAAATGTCATTCACTAACTGGCAGAGGAGAGAGGGAACTCTGCTCCGTGGTGCCCGGACAGAAGGGGATTAGGGCTACGGGGAACTCCGCTCCGGTCCCGCCTCTTTACCCAGCACAGCCTTCTGCCTGTCGTCAGGCTCCCCACAGTACAGCCACTTTGCACTCTGTAGCTCCTCTGTCTTCGTGTCTCCAGCTTGGCCGTCCAGGACGGCCTGGGTAGCCATGCGCTCGGCTCGCTAAGTCACACGCGGACGCATACACCGGAAGTGTTGCTCTGAGATGCTTCTCAGAGTAAGCGGTCGCGAGACCACGCCCCCTCGGGTGTTGGAGCTTCCGCCAGGACCACTCTTGGATCCTCCCGCGCTGGCCACGCCCCCTCATGGGCGGGCCTCTGAGAGATACACTTTCTGATTGGGACAGTGCTCCCGCTTGCGCCCTAAATTGCGCCACTAGCCAAATGCATCTTGAGCCTAGGTTTCTAGTAGAGCTGCTCCCGACTTAGCATCATCTAGAAAGAGGACTATCTTTCTTCCCACCCACGAAAATGCCTTCCCAAGACCTGAAAAGGCCAAGTTGAAATTTAGAATCCCAGACATTAATTCCTACTGCACCAAACAGATGTGTCAGTAAGATACCGGTTGCTCCGTCGCCCACCATGATACCTCCTCTGACCGAGGCGTTAATGCTCTGTCCCAACCAACTCCGGAAGGAAAAGCCATAGAGAGAGAGACAGAAAACTCGGGTCATTTGAACAAAAGCTTCTGAAGTGGAATAGGAGGGACGGTCCTGGCGATGTACAGATTTTCTCGAGGGGAACTGTGAAAGCAAGGGGAAGAAAGAGCATTAGGCCAAAGCCCCTTTGCCCAATACAGGTCAAGGCTGATTCATCTCTGTTCTCCAAAATGCTGTCTTTTGAGAACCCCATGCCCACCTCAACACCCAGACCATTATAATGACTCTAATTCCAGTATGAACCTTGATTACGCTTTCCTGATTACTCCTTTATAGAAACTGCAACATATAAAAACACTTGGAGGCCGGCAGTGGTGGTGCATGCCTGTAGACCCAGCACTCCAGAGGCAGAGGCAGGCAGATTTCTGAGTTCAAGACCAGCCTAGTTGACAAAGTGAGATCCTGGAGAGCCAGAGCTACACAGAGGGGGAAAAATTGCAAATACATTACAAAGAACTTTACCCCTGAACATTTAAATGTCGATCTGATAACCCACTCACTATTGAAGACTAGACTTTGCTACACACTCTCTCCCTCCCTCTCTCCCTCCCTCCCCCTCCCCCCTCCCCCTCCCCCTCTCTCTCACACACACACTATGCCTTGCCTTTTTGGTGTCAGACCCTGTCTGACTGGAAGGTTGCTTTCTTTGACCCTTACTCAATTGTTTTTCAGTTGATTGTTTCCAGAAAAGGAAGGAGATGAAAAGGTTTCATTGTCTAATTATTCACCTGCTTCTGTCAGTCTTTTCCATATTAAGTTTATGTAACTAATTTTGGAGCTAATTAGATTATTTATTTATTTGGTTCTTGAGAAGAAATGTGTGGTAAAGCAAACCTCATTTGGTGGACAAGTATGAAAAGGGGAAGGGGATAAGGCCCCCCCATCCCCTTTAGGCTCAGACTGCCTTCAAACTGCACCTACTATGTGCCTGAAGGACCTCCTCGTCCTCCTGCCAAGTGCTGGGATTACATGCACCCAGCCAGAAAATTTACCTCTTTTCCTTTGCTTCTGCACCTTAAACTCCTGGAAGGTCCTATAAAAATGGAGACTCTCAATAAATTCTGAATGAGAAAACTGGCAATAGCTCAGTGGATACAGACGTTTGTCATATAGCTTGATGGTCTCCGTAGGACTCACCTGGTAGAAAGGAGTTTACACAATCACAATAAATAAACACATAAATGTAAAACAAATATTGAGCAAATGAGTGAAAGGCGATAGGTCACTAATCCTTGGAGCCTAGAACAGGGAGTAGATCTTAAAGATACCCAGTAATGTTCTTGGAAGTATTTAGCATAGGGTTTATACATAATAGAGACTATGAAAATGTTCACTGGTTAATTGAAAATGAACTGTTTTATCAGGTGCCAAAAGAAGACCTCAATATAAGGAATCAAATACAGCTCTCGGAGTGTAGAATAGGGTCTCTGGCCATGCTACTCAGCGTGCAGTGGTCTGTGCAAACAGCAACATTACCAGCAAGTAGTGTGAGTATAGTTGGCATGTGGGAAGCTCTGTCACACTAACAAGTGTCCCTTTTAAGGAACCTCTTTGCCAGTCACTGAAAATCGTCTGCATTGGCTGCTGTGTTAGTGGTGGGAAATTGACAATTCCCAGAATTACAATAGGCAAGAATTCAAAAGATAGACATTCTGTCCAGGAAAGGGAGTTTTACAGATGGGGAGCTGGGTCAGAATTGAAGTGTGCCTCAATGTTGTTCAACTAGTTAACAATGACTCAAAATACATAGACAACATATAAATATGCATACATTAAATAACAGAAATGAGACAGGATTCTGGGAGTCTTGTTCAAATAGTTATGTAAAGTAAAAAATTCACAGTGGCCTCTCTCGCAATTAAAAGTGTGGATTCTTAAAGGTATGCAAATTTTACTTCTTAAACTTAGTTTGGAGATTCAGAGATATCTAGAATTCTCTTTTGCAGGGAGGTAGGCTGCGAATTCTCCTTTTTCAGGGCAATATCCCCATCTGCTGGTGTTTCAGGATATTGCTAATGAAGGAAGAAATGCAAGGGATAGCTTGGTTTGTGGTGATTTGCCCACAATTCCAAAACCGACACACACCTCATCTTATTTCTCCTTTTTCTTTCTTGAACCTCTACCTCCCTTTTTCTTCTGTTCTCTTCCTCTGCATCCCTCACTTTTTACATTCTCCTCTATTCTTCCCTGTTCCTCTGTATCACTTGCTGCAGAGCTCTGTGAGGCTGATGTCATAGTGGAAGGCTTTTTGTTTGTTCTCCTTGCCCAAAGAAAGCTAAAGCCACCGCAGCTTCATCCTATACCTATAACCTGAGTTCTCATTTCCAGGGCTGTGCAGAGACAAACCAATTCTTCTGCCAGAGCCTGGTAAAAATCTCCCTTCTCCTCCTCCTGTTCCATCTTCCTTGTTTCCCACTCACCTGCCTCAGCAACTCTTCCCACCTCTCAGCTGTGCTGCACACATCAGCACCTGTAGATCTTTTTCATTCTGGTTCCCTCTGTGAGCCACATGCCAGTGTTCCTATATCTGATGTCCCCACACGCATCAGTGCCCATCCCTGGGCTGGAAGCTCAGAACTGAGTCCATCCTTTACACGACACTATGTGCATTCTTTATTTACTTGTTTACTCGGGGTCTTGGTAGATGCCCCTGGCTGACCTGGAACATACTACAAAGGTCAAACTGGCCTCTAATTTGGGGGCAATGTTGTGTTCGTTTCGAAGTATGTCTGCTCCTTGATTAACTTTGGGACAGCAGTAAGCAAAACAGTAACTTTTCTTTGATAGGTTCTTACTTTAAGGTTGCCCTTTCATGCTCTGAGTAGCCCAGGTTAACTCAGAACTAGAGGTCACTTTCCCTCTTCTGTGAATAATTAGGATTATAGCTGTTCATCAACACACTCAACTAACAACAAAGTGACAACATTTTTGCAATATTTTTACTTATCTAATATTTATTTATTTATTTGGAGACAGGGTTTCTTTATGTAGCCCTGGCTATCCTGGAACTCACTCTGTAGATCAGGCTGGACTTGTGCTCAGAGATTCACCTGCTTCTATCTCCAAGTGCTGGGATTAAAGATTTGCACCACCATCGCCCAGCTTTTTTTTTTCCCCCAATATTTTTAAATAAAAAGATTCACAGTGATGTGGTTCAGTGGAAAAAGGCACTTACTGTGAAAGGTTGGCAGCTGGGTTCAATGCCCAGATCCCTCACAGTGGAGAGAGAATACTGACTTTAGCCAGTTTTTCTCCATGTGTACTGAGGCACATGCGTCATAAAATAGGAGTCATGAATAAAACATAAAACATGTAAAACAAAAACAGTCAGTTTTATATTAAAGCTCGTTAAGCATATGAATATTCTCATTTTCCATGACATTTATTAAATTATCAAAACAATTATTAAAGCAACACCTATTGGATGTAGAATATTTGAAGATACAGAAAGCTATGGATAATAAGATTGTAATAACCCACGATCCCACACCCCTTTTAAGCCGGCCATGGTTAACATTGTTTCACCCCCTTGAACTTACCTCTGTGCCATGTTTCCTTTTTCCTTTTCTTTTTGAGACAGAGTCTTAATATATAACCCTGGTTGGCCTGAAACTCACCAAATAAACCACAGAGATCTAACTGTCTTTGCCTCTGCCAAGTGCCAGGACTAAATGTGTGAGCTACCACACCTGGCTGTATTTTTGTATAATTGATACCCATTCTTTCCAGCTCTGTATACTCTCTTTATACTGTACTGGAGGGGATAGTAAGACATATGTGACACGAACAAACAGGGAGGGAGTATTGGGAGCTAAGCTTCAGTCTGGGATGAGGACTGGAATGAGGGAGAAGAGAGGTAGTCTTGGAGGTTAGGAAAAACCAAGGATATACCAAGAAGCCTTAGGAAACACTAGTAGCTTGAGAACCAGTTAGAATCTAATTTTTAAAGATTTACTTTTATTCATGTGTACACGTGTGTGTGTCTCTTTGCCTCTTGTGTAAAAGTGCCTAATGAAGTCAGAGAGGGTGTAAGAGCCCCTGAAACTGGAGGTAAGGCAATTGTGCGCCTGGTGTGGGTGCTCAGAGCAAAACTCAGGTCCTTTACAACAGCAGCAAGTGCTTTTAATCACTGACCCATCTCTCCAGCCCACCAAACTTCCTCCCTCCCTCCCTCCTTCCTTTCTTTTAAAAGAATTTGAACAGAAAGGCCCCGCACTATGGAACAATGATGCTCCTAGAAGGTGGATTATTAGATAAAAATCTCAGTGCCTGGCAATAGTTACTAGGTATTGGTCAGCCTATTCTACATAGAGAACTCCAGGCCATCTAGGGCTACATTAAAAAAAAAAAAATTCAGCCCTGAGTGGGGAAGGATCCCCAAGGCTGAGGCTCTATTAGCAGTTGACTGGCTGCTGGGGAGGGGAGGAGAGAGGGAGGGAAAGAAGAGGAGGAGGGAGAGAGGGAGAGGAAAATGTGGATGAAAGTGAATTCTATCAACAGACATCCTAAATCGCCTCCTATATACTCAGCCACTTTCTATCCCCACTAGTAATGAGAAAGTGAAGTTGTTTTGTGCACAAACTGTATCATGTTAACATGATACAAACTTCATTTTTTTCCAACTGGAACTGCAAATCAGTGATGTCCTATTGTATTTTTTTAAATTAACTTATTTTTATCCTTTATATGTGGATGTTTTGCCTTCGTGGATGTCTGTACACCACATGTGTGCAGTGCTCACCGTGTTGAGGTGTTAGACCCTCTGGAACTGGAATCACAAGTGTTTGTGAACTGCCATATTGGTGCTGTGAATTGAATCCTGCTCCTCTCAGAAGGTGAGCAGCCAGTGCTCTTAACACCTGAGCCATCTCTCCAGCCCTATATTGTGTTCTTTTGTTTGAGACAGATGGAGAATCTCTTATAGGTTTGTGAGTTATCTGTATGCCCTGTCAGTTGTCTCTGTTTGCCACCATGGCAAGTGTTCCCAACTACATGTAACCAAACTACATGCCTAGCCTTTTTTAAAAGTATCTTTTTTTTTTTTTGAGATAGAGACTCACTATGTAGACCTGGATGGCCTGAAATTCACTACGTAGTCCAGCTAGCCCAGAATACAAGAGGTCACCTGCCTCTGCCTCCAGAGAGCCAGGATTGAAGGTTTTCTATCACTGAGCTATACAGGTTCCCGCCCAGCCCCCAGTGCAGGTTATTGGTCTTTTTATTTTTAGAGTGCTAGGGAGAGAGCCAATTTTGTGTTAGGAAACGTTCTGCCACCGTGTTGAACCCTCTGTGTGACCTTGGTTTTTCAGACAAAAATAGTCCAGGAAAGCCTCGGACTTCTGAGTCTTCACTTGCCCCTCTTCCAGAGTCCTGTGCTTGTTAGAGGGGGTAAAACCAGGCCGGTTTTATTCTGTATGTATATGGGTTCAGAAGAGCAAGGCGTTATACGCATATATCAATATTTAAAAACTCTCCTACACACATTTAGATTGTATCTGTCTCTTCTTCCAGCTGTACTTACAACATTTTCTACATTTCAGTTGAATGTGTTCTTAGAAAAAAATTGCCAGCAAGAAGAGAACGTATATTTTACATTTTGAGACCTTTCTTCAAAGACAGCATCAATGATAGTGCCCCCCCCACACACAAAAGGAAATGACCTCATTTACAAGTTGTTTTTAAAAACCACTTGCATGGTATGAAGTGTTATCTAGGTTACAGAATTACCTTAGGATCCACATATGTGAAAGGCTTTCTCATTAGTGCCAGGCTTCTTGTCACCACTCCATATTGTCCCACTTAGTTTGTATTGTAGTCACTTGGGAGTAGGGAACCCGAACTGAAGAATTGTCTACCTCAGATCAGACTGTGGTCAAGTCTGTTCGGCATTGTCTAGATTGCTTGCTAACTGATTTAGTAGGGCCCATCCACCGTGGGCCTTACCATCCCTAAGCAGGCGGTACTGAGCTGCACAAGAAAGATGGCTGAGCCTAAGCCAGGAGGCAGAGGTAGTCTACGGTTTCTGCTTCCTTCCATGACTTTTGGCAAAGATGGTTGGTCTTCTAGGAGAGTAAACTAAACAAACCCTTTCCTCTCCCAAACTGCTTTTGGCGAGAGTGTTTTATCAAAGCAACAGAAAAACATTCTAAAACACATTATCTTGATTTTACTGCTCGATGGTGTGCTTGTATAAGAACCATAAGATGTCAAGAATTGGCCATACTTCATCAAGGCCTTAAAGAAATAAACCCAGAGGTTTATTTCATGACTTTCAGGCGGTAACGTCGGAAGGGACTACCCAGACTCGGTATCGGACTGTTCGGAAGGTGCGTTTAGAAGCCGGCTCCGCCTGCTGAGGTCACCCTGCTCCTTGTCTCTAGCACGGAGCTACGGGACAGGGACCTGAGAGGGCAGGCACCTGGATGCTCGTGTGGCCGCAGGACCTTCCCCTGCCCCACCTGGTCCTACAGACACTCTTGTGGCTTTGCTAGGAGGGCTGACCCCTGCGGTTTTACGATAGTAGCGACTGTAAACTTGGTTCTGCAGCCGACGCCGTGATGGGCAAGTGTCTTACTTGGAGTCGGGATCCGCCGGTAGCTATACCTGGACGTCGGGGCAACCGAGACGAGACGCAGGCGACGCAACGGCCATCGGACAAACAACTTTCCATTTGGGTTCCATTCGATTCAAATGGCTTCTTGGGATTTAGTTTTTTCTCTTTTCCCAAATCTACAAGTTGGGAACTCCCTTGAGGACGACTCTGTGTGAGGGAGCCTGGGTGGGGATCAGCAACAGACTCCAGGTCACTGCAGGACCAGGGTGGGAAAACTGTCTGCACCAGCCAACGGAGGGACACAGGGCTGGCAGTCTTCTGCGCAATGGGCTCGAAAATACAAGCTTTCTTATCCACGGTGGATTTTGATTGGGTGCAACTGAAAGTCGCCTCGCGGCAGTTCGAACCAGGTGTTGCTTAGTGATAAATCCCGCCTTCAAAGGTCTTTGGAGAACAATTTTACATGCTGTAAGGCAAGCTGTAATTGGTTAGAGCGTTCACAAATGCTTTGGTAGTAAACATAGCCCTGTTCCTGAGACCGCAGATTGGTCAGATTTTCATGACGCCCCGCCTTGCGTGGCACCGCCCTCCCTCCTGCTGATTGGCCATAAGCGGTTTATGAGGGCGGGGATATGGATACCTCACATCCGTTTACTGTTGGCCGTCTCCGGGTTCGCAAAGAACCGCGCGAACGGGCAGAAGGAGCCCGGAGCGAGAGGCGGAGCAGGCTGGGAGGCGGGGCGGGCGGAAGTCACAGCCGGGAAAGCCAGGCTGGACCTTCCCGCCTCCTTCCTCGGGGTCAGTCCGAGCAGCGGAGGGTCACCGCCTCCTCCTGCGCGGAGAAGGGGGGCGGAGCCCGACTCAGGTGAGGCGACCCTATCAGCTAGAGTGGCCTTGGCTCGCGCGCGCGCGCAAGGCGCGCTCACGTGCAGGCGGTTGAGCACCGGGAGCGCGCCGAGGCTTGGGGAGTGCGCAGACACGTACGGGTATCGCAGGTCCACCCCGTCTTGCTGCTGAGGGGTATTGTTACCCTTCGCCTCGGAGGGACCAGGCGGGTGGAAACCGGGTGCTTGTGCGCAGGCGTCCCCTGTGTCCCGACGCCCGGCTGTCTATGCGGGGTGGGGCAGGGGCTGGTGCCCTACAGATCTCCCGCTGGAGATGGAGCCTCCCGGGATGCTGTGGGAAAGGATTCCCGATCTGCATCCGGGACCGATGAGCCGGGAAGAGGCTGTCCTGCGGGTGGAGGCGAGTGGCTTTCTTGCCCCTGTCCTGGGTCCTTCTGAACGATGAGGTTTCGTTTCATCAGAGCAAGGCCAAAGCGGTCTGGATTCCGGAGCCAGCGGCCGACTACAGGGGTGGAGTCAGCGTTTGGGAATGCCCCAACTTGTTAGACAAAAGTGTTTAGTAGGCGTTTATTGAATGCCCACTTCCAGGCTTCGTGCGAGGAGCTGTGGGATTCGGTGGTAAGAGATAGCCATCCGGTCTTCTCCCCCTGGGGACCAACTGCTTTGCACATAAACAACAGTAGAAAGGTTAAAGGAGGCTTTGAGGTTAGGGTTTTTGTTTTTGTTTTTCTAAAGTGCCACTCACTATGGTCAGTGTCTGTTCTAGTATAGTGGAGGGTACTGTAGGAGCTACGTTTTTGGTTATTTAATTTGAAGGAAATTTTTAGGTTAAAGACTCATCGAGGTCGTGTGCTCTGAGTCTAGTTAATTTAAGTTAATAAAACAAACTCATGACTTTTAAGTCTTGAAACAAATATTTTCAAAATGTGCTCTTGTATTGTTGAGTTGCAGTAAGCGTTAAGAGAATACTGTGCCTTGCCTTAGCCATTTGTGATTTGTTTTTCTATGAGATGCGCTTTACAGTATTTTAAGAGGTGGACCAGGCACTTCATTGTTTCACTAGAGATTTTTGTTTTCATTTGCCAAAAAGTCTTGTGGTTGACAGTAAGCCAAAGTTGTGGTAAGGGGAGAGGGCAGATGGGCAAAGGAGAGAGTTTGAGAGAAAAGCCCGTTAGCAGAAGAAAGGCCTTCCTCCACTGCTCCATTTAACACTTCTGGAAATCTCAGCAAGCTTGGGAAGACAGACAGACCGGGCTATTGCCGCAGACTTGGTGACCTGCCAGGTAAGGTTAACAGATTAGGACTCATTCTGGGCTCTTGGGTTTTGCTAAGTGAACCAAGACTTTTTGAATAGTTTGTTTTCTGAAGATTTCTCCTCCCTAAAAGTTGTATGAAAGCAAAACTTTCTGTCTGTTGGGGTGCTGCCATTTTTATTCTGGGTAATTAATGTGCCTTTAGCATAATTTTCCTGAATTGATATGTAGTAAGATTTTGGAAAAAGCATTTATACATGGGGCATTTTTCTAACTTTAGGGGTCAGTGTGTTCAGAAGGGACTGTTTGAGACTATCCAAGTGGAAGGATTAAATAAATCTTTTGGACAGCAAAATGCATGTGTTTTATAGTAGTTAAAGCTCTTAGTATTAATCATATTTGAGATTTAAAAATACCCTGTGTTCAGTGAGAGTGGCAAAAGGTGCCGTGCTGACAGAATCTTGAGTCTGCGTCCAGTTTTCCCAAGAAAGGAGAAAAAGAATCCTAAATACAAATTCCATGTCAACCTGCAACTGAACTTGATTTTTCTCCTAGTGTATTTGCCTTTTGTTAATAGGGATGTTGTCTGCTGGAGGCCGACTTCCTCAGGTGAGATGGCAGGTACTACTACACTGTATCTTTGGTCTATCTGAAATGAACTTCTCAGATGCTCAAGACCAGATGTTTCTGAGAAAACTCCTGCTTCTTCTTGGGAGTGCCTTTGATTTTATTTATTATCATTCTGTTTGGTTTTTGTTGTTGTTGTTGTTGTTTTGTATTTGTTTTTGAGACAGGGTTTCTCTGTGCAGCTTTGGAGCCTGTCCTGGAACTTGCTTTGTAGACCAGGCTGGCCTTGAACTCACAGGGATTCTCCTGCCTCTGCCTCCCGAGTGCTGGGATTAAAGTTGAGAGTTGCCACTGCCTGGCTTCATTCTGTATTTTTAAAAAGTTTTTATTATGGAAACTGGAGGGATGGCTCAGCGGTTAGCACTGCTTGCTCTTCCAGGGGATCAGAGTTGGTTCTCCACACCCACCTGTCTGCTCCATTTGTAACTGCAGTCCCAAGGGATCCATTGCCCTCTTCTGGCCTCGTACACATGGTGCACAGACATACTTGGAGGCAAAACACTCACATATAAAGTTAAAATAAGGGAAATTCTTTCCAAAGCTTTTGTTATTGGCCTATACAGATTTGAAATTATGTTGTATTACTGGCTTGATGTGATACAGAAAAGATGGTAGGTTCTTGGTATTCAAGCTTATTTTATCTGTGGATAATTTTTCTTTTGATCTCTTAATACATTGGAATCTGTTAGGGTTCCATTAGTTCTCTTCCATTCTAAAACTAAGGTTTTGGTTTTTTAAAAAAATTTATTTGTTTTTACTTTATTGAATTTGTGTTTTGACTACCTGTATGTCTGTATGAAGGTGTTGGATCTCCTGAAATAGAGTTACAGGCAGTTACGAGCTGCCACGAGAGTGCTGGGAACTGAGCCTGGGTCCTCTGGAAGAGCAGCTTTTAACTGCTGAGCCATCTTCTCCAGCCCTAAAGCTAGTTTATTACATTTTACTTGCTTGGATAATGTTTAGTCAGGTATGGTGACCTTTAGTTCCAGTACTCTGGGGCAGGAGACCCCGTCTCAAAAAACAAGGAAAGTAATTGACAGCTTTCTTTTCTTGTGTTATACCAAGTGATGCAGTTTCTAACCACTGATATTTTAGGCTTAATAAATGTGGGCCAATTAAAGGACTGTCCTCAATTAGTTCATTATAAGTGCAATCAGTGAACTTTACAGATTTGCTTTTGTGCTTCTGAGAAAGTTGGTTACTAGAAAGAGCTTATTAGGAGTGGGGCTCTTCCTTAGATAAATGGGAATTAACAAACTTTTTGTTTTACAAACTTTAATGAATGATTAAATTGGTGGTGTGCTTTTTGGAAAGTATACATGATAATCTGCTGCAATTTTATACTCAATAAATGGGTTTACAAATCCTTTATAGTCCTCTTCTTACATTTAAATTGATTAGAGCAAATTTCTTCTGATTTCCTATATCTATGATATTGTAACATGGTATAATTGATTTTCAGTACATCTTAATTATTCAGTAATAGTTTATAATCAACTCAGCCACTACCTTTCTCTGAAACTTCCAGTAGATCACTTATAAAAGTCCTCTTTAGTCTCTACTTGGGGAGGTGGGGAACAATGACAAGGAAAACAAAACCTGCTCTTCCCTCCACCCAGAAAGGCCACAGACCCTTGACACACCTAGGACAACAGCATACGTTGTGTTCTGTATTGGACAGATGGACAGAAGCAACTCAGCATGATTAAGTGCTGCACACTGAAACTTTTATAAGTGATTCATGCTGCTTTGAAAGGAAACTCAATATAAGAAATTAATTCCCCCCCCCCCCCCAGGGATTATTAACAGAGCTTCAGGGCAAAAGTCTCTTAGTTGCTAATGCTAATCTCAGCCACCTGGCCCAACATTCCAATCAAAGACAGCATTGGTGAAGGGTGGAAAAGCGGCTCTAACCAGTGTGATCCCATGGGGGACACATGTTCAGTAATCTCAGGTCTGTCTTGTGTCAGTGGACAAGAACTTGAGATTTTGTAGGAAAGGGAAGCACAGAGACAGAGGATTGCAAAGCCAGTGGCCCCATTCCGTCCTGGGCGGATCTCATTACAGGGAGGTCTTTTTCTGCCAGATTAGCATTGATGCAGTTAGTTCCACTTCCCTAACCTACAGATGATTTTTCCTCTGTTGTACTGTTCCTAGAATTGAAGGTAACTGCAGAACAGAAAAGGTCAAAGGTTAAAAGTTAGAGGGACAGAATGGATTCAGGCCTGTGATTGGGCTGTTCCTTAGTACTATAAATATCAATGTGGAGGGTGCTTAGGTGTGGTGAGATATTGTATATCTAATGAAGTTTGCTTGGAAATCAGAAGACAGAACCAAACCACATTTATCCAAGAAGGTGGGAGACTGGTGATCCAGGCCTTTAATCCTCTGAGTTCAAGGCCAAACAGCTGAGCCTTGGTGGCCTAACTCTAGGATAAATGAATGGGGAAGTGAGAGAGCTGGGCAGAGGAGTCGGAGTCGGGAGTTCTTCCCTCCACCTGAGCTTCCTGTCCTCAGAGGTGATTTACTCCGGGGACTCCTGGGGAGTTGGCTAGGTCAGAAGTGGCTGGTTCTGTGTCCTCTGATCTTTCAGCTTTTCCCTAATATCTGGCTCCAGGTTTTTATTAATAATACCAAGTACAATTCGTGCAATGCTTAGGTATTGCTTTCTTCTTAAGGCCTACCTCCTCTCCCCGAATAAAATTCTAGATAGGTATAGTGGTGCACACCTTTAATGCCAGCGTTTGGGATGCAGAGGCAGGCAGATCTGAGTTCAAGACCAGCCTGATGTATAGCGTGATTCCAGAACAGCCAGGGCTACACAGAGAAACCCTGTCTCAAAAAGAAAAACCCCTTTCCTTCCTCTTTACTTGTTTAGAGGCGAGGTCTCCCTGTATGGAGCTGGGTAGTCTGAGCTTGCTCTGTACATCAGGTTGTTCTTAATCTCGCTGCCCTTGTTGCCGGTCTCTAGCCAGTACTAGAATTAGAGGAGTACGTCATTACCCAGCAGGAAGTAATCCCTTAGTAATGAAATGCAGTGAAGGCTGTTGGTGTGTCCTGGTGTGCACTGGCAGACGATAACTTTGAAGAGTCTGTCCCCTCCACCTTCACGTGGGTTCTAGGAATTGAACTCTTGATTTCCCAGCTTGCACACCAAGTGCTTTACCTGCAGACCCCATTGCCTCCTCCCTTCCCTTCTTTTGAGGCAGGCTCACATGTAGTCCAGGCTGGCCTCATATATTAGAGAGTGAGTGACCTTAGACTTCTTATCTTCCTGCCTCCATCTGCTAAGTGCTGTGATTATAAGTGTTCCCTGCATTTCCTTTACTTTTCATTGATTAGTTTTAACCTTTATTTTTATTTATGTGTATGGTCTTTTGCCTGCTTGTTGGTCTGTGCACCATATTGAGGTAGTGCCTAAGGAGGGAAATGCTGGGTCCTCATTTTACGCATGTGGCTGTTTTGCCTGTATTTATTTCTATGCTCCGCATGTATGAGGAGGCCAGAAGAGGGTATAGGTTCCCCCGGAATTGAGTTACAGTTTTGAGCTACCATGTGGGTGCCGGGATTTTTTTTAAGATAGCATACTTGTATCTGACTATACAAATTTATACCAGTACCAAGCTTCATTGTCAGTGATGTGAGAAATTGAAGATAATATTTGTGTTTTCCACATTTCACCTGTTACACATACTACTTTCCACTTTGTAAATGCTCAGTTCTGTGTGTCTCATTTCCACTAACCACCTGTGACCTTAGCACTCTCCCATATAAACCTAGGTTTAGCATTTTCCTTCGAAAAAGGTAAACACTAAAAACATGAGGTGGTACTAGAGAGATGGTTCAGTCTGTAAAGTGGTAGCCGTGCACTGAATTTGAACCCCGAACTCAATTAAAAATAAAAGCTAGTAACACAGCTCTAACGGAGCACTGGGGAGGTAGAGACAGTTGAGGGGTCACTGACTAGCCAGCCTAGCCTCGTTCTAGCTCCAGGCCAAGTGAGAGACTGTCTTATAAACCAGGGTGACTGGCTCCTGAGGAATAAAACACAGGGTTGGCTTCCAGACATGTGAACTCACTTGAACATGCAAATATACACAGAACATTAGGTAGTTGGATTCATCTAGCAGATGTAGGCATGCCTCCCTGTGCTGTTGAGAGCATAATCCTCCACAGTATGGCTCTGTGCTCCTCTTTCTTGTCTTCTGGTGGTTGTCATGGCCCCTCATTGGGTAGCCACCTGCCCTCATTCTAGAGTTGCCCTTGCCCATCTTAGTCAGGGAATAAGAAATACCTACATTTTATTTAAAACAAAAGATTGAGGGCTTGAGGGATTTCCCTGTGTGGAAATCTTTCACATGTAGGCTTTGGTCTTTATGCGGCATGTTTGGAGACATTTTCTCTCTCTATTTTGGCTGGTTTGAGCTCAGAAAGCTGATTATTGAGTAGCTATGCTGTATTGCCGCAGGTATAACCAGAGTTCATTAGAAAGTAATTTGTCGTTGTATTTATCAGTCATTATAGAGTTTCAGGGAACAGTTCCTGTTCTCAGTGAGCTCTTTTAGGAGAAAAACATTTGAATTTGTGCTAGGACTGTAAGACTTTTTTCCACTAAAACTCTGTTACAAACTTTGAGGTCGGTTCATCCCAAGGGTTCTGGAAAACAGGGTGGCAAAGTGATGATGATGATGAAGGCTCTGGCACAAGCTGCCTTCTCACCTTTAGTTGGCAGTTGGCAGTAGGCTCTGTCTAGTTTCTGAGACGTCCCTGAGTAGATAGAGCTGGAGAGGAGATAGAGCTGGAGAGGTGACGGCAGCCGCTGTTCAGCCTTCCCTGCTCTGTTGGTCCAGCAGTCTCTGTCCAGTGTTTGCAGACCTAGTGAACTGAATCCCAGGAGACTACTGACCTGGAAAGTTGTCCTGCCTGTAGGGGGGTGACCCTCTCAAACACAGATGATAATAATAATAATAAGGCCCTGTCTTCTCAAGTGGAACTTTGTTTGTTTTTTTCCTTCTCTATAAAGTGGAGGGAAGGTGCTCTTCTTTTCCTGACATGATTTTCCCCCCAGCCTTATAGTAAATGTTAAGAATTCCTTAGAATTTTAAGAAGCCTCACCTGGCAGACAAGTGGGAAATCACCCGATACAGTGGTAACATTCGAGTATGGGTGTGCTGTTTTTATGAATTGTGTATATTGTTGAAAAGCATGTGAGTATGCCACTATATAAATCAAGTAGTTGTTAATGTATTACTTGCTGGCTTCTTCTGAGATAGAAGCAGCTGTCTTATTGGACTAAATAACACATTAAGAAAGCCAATCTGTAGCAGAAACAGCGTGTTTTGAGTGTTTACGTTAATGTACAGAGCGACGGTGTTAATGCATTTTCTTCATTATACTTAGTTTTGACCTTACGAAACGCCTGTTTCTGCAGACAGTAAGTGTACTGTGCCCCATGTGGGTCAGAGGCACCAAGTCATAGATTGCTGGAGTGAATCCTGTTTTGATGTCTGTGTAACTAAATGGAGTCTTTGCCTCTTCATTTGGAGGGTTTAAGGGTAAAGCTTTATCTTCTCAGTGTGAGCTCTCACAACTTTTATTTATGTGTATGCACATGCATTCCTGCGGAGGCTCTGTGAAGGCCCGGAGGAGCTGGAGTTCTGGGTAGTTTTGAGCTGCCTATTGAGGTGCTAGGAATGAGACTAATATCCTGTGTAAAAACAGCATCTCTTCAGCCCTTGTGGCCTTCGGACCAGACGCGGATTCTGTTAGAGTCAGTTAGCGTGGGCAACAACCTACCAGAACATAAAATAGCACACTACATCTTACAGACTAAGGGAGTCTTAGGCATATCTCTTTTATACAAAAAGTTTTGGTCATGTTATTAATGAGCCAGTATGTGGCTCATGCCGTGCTATGTAGATTGGGCTTGTCTGAAATTCACTTTGTAGCCTACACTGGCATCAGTGGAGTCTGCCTGTCATGGATGCGCTTCATTGTGCCTGGTTCTATAAAGGTCTTTTTAAAAAAAAAAAAAAAAATTTATTTCCATTTTATGTGTATGAGTGTTTGGCCAGCATGTACATCTGTGTACCATGTGTGTGTGCCTGGTTCCCAGAGAGGCCACAAGAGGATGTTGAATCTCTGGAACTGGAGTTACAGATGGTTGTTAGCTGCCATGAGGGTGCTGGGAATCAAATTGGAGTCTTACGGAAGAAGAGCCTGAGCTTGTGATTTTAACTGCTGAGCCATCTCAGCATAGCTGTTGCTTGGGTTATTCTGGGAGATGTAATTTGAACCTCATCTATGACTTCATGGCAAAGATCCAACATAAGCCAGGTGCCATGGTTTGGTTGTAGCTTAAATGTGTTGCCTAGAGAGTCCCGTATTGGAAGCTTGGTCCAGAGGAGTGGTGCTAAGGTGCATGGCTCCCTGGCTTTCTATGATATATTCCTCTTGCATTCTTACAGATCAGGAGGAGAGATAGCTGGCAGAGCTCTTATCAGAGGTGTTTTATGTAGAGACCTAATATTTCATTATAGTAATGGGAAAAACACACTGAGAGGAGGTGAAGGGAAGAGGTAAATTCATTGGCTCCTGAAACCCCAAAGTTCTGTATATTAGCTTCGGTCATGATTGGATCTTGGGGGTCTTCATATCTTCAGGGTGTTTGTTTGAACACAGTTTTCTCTTACATTCACCATGGACTGGTAAGAGTGGCCACCCTCAATGATTGACTTAAGTCTCCTTTGCAGATTTACATTCTCCTTCTCCCTCACCTGGGTACAAACAGGATCTCCATGATAGCATCAATTTAAAGTTCATAGAGGAGACTCTTACCTAGCTTTGTGGCTTGGATTACATAATTATCCTCTGAAAGGATCTTGGTGATTAGTACAGTGGAGATGAGTTGGCCAGGCTACTGTGCATCTTCTATCAGAGCCTTGGGATCAAGAATTGGTCAGAAGGGGCTGGGATGTGGCTCAGTTGGTAGAGTAAAGCCCTGGTTTTTATTCCTAACAATATATACCTTAATCTCAGCATTCTTGGGGTAGAGACAGAAGTATCAAAAGTTTGAGGTTATTCTTAAGCTTAAGGAATAGCTCAGCAGGTAAGAATGCTTTCTATGCAAGCATAGGAACCTGAGTTCAAATCCCCAGACCATGACCTGAGTTCAAACCACAAGAATGCTTATAAAAAGCTAGGTGTAGTCATGTGGTGAATGGAGTCAGGCCCGTTTCTGGGGCTTGATAAAACCCTAGCTCCAAGTTCAGTGAGCAACCTTGTCACAAACAAAATTAAACAAAGATCAATAGAGCAGGACATCCTTCTTTGGCCTCCAGAGAGCTCTTACACAGGCACATTCAGCACCTACAACACACACGGACATACACATTTACATGCACAGAGGAAAAAAATTATTTTTGATTGTTTTATTAGTCAATAACAGTTCATTTATTATTCAATGATAATTCACAGCATACAAAAAGACATCCCACATCACTTCCCCTTTTCTGTCTAATCAAAAAGATTTCGATTTCAACATAGCAAAATTACATAAAGCAAAACATCTATCTAGCAGGGGTTACAGTTATAATATTTAGTCTATTTGCATTTAGCAAAATTAAAGAAAATATTCTATCAACTACCTTATCCTTGTGAGTCCAAAGTTTCATATCTAATTACCTTATATTATTACTAAGGAAAACTATAACTATCTAATCATAGTGAGTCTAAAACCAGCTACATTAGATTGTGGTCGCCAGACAGACAGACAGAAGGATACCTTTAGAGATACTATCTGAATGCTGATTTGTGAGGAAATGTTAACGGGTTTTTACCACTGCGGACACTTACTCAGAACCTCATTTAGTTATGTCTTATGGTTTTGGGAGAGTAGGCTCAAAATGATCCTTGTGGTTTGTGATTGTCAGAGTCAGCCAGTTGCTGAGACTAGAGTCATCTTGAAGTCAAGCTTATGTGTCCGGAAGGATTCTGTCAGCTGACCTTAAACTAGGCTTCCTCATAACTTGATAGCTTGGTTCCAAGAGAATGCATAAAAGAGACAAGAGCTACTTTTTGTTGTTTCTCCAGACAGGGTTTCTCTGTATAGCAGCCCTGGTTGTCCTGGAACTCACTCTGTAGACCAGGCTGGCCTCAAACTTAGAAGTCCCCCTGCCTCTGCCTCTAAACTGAAACTACCAAGTGGAGGCACACAAAGTCTTTCTCTTTAAAATGCTATACATATACATACAGTTAACGGCTTATTCTTATTTTATGTGTATGTGTGTTCTGCCTGCATGTGTGTTTATATGCCACATGCATGTCTGATGCCCTCTGAGGCCAGAAATGGGCATCAGATCTAGAACTGGAGTTACGTGTTGGTGCTGGGAATTGAACCTGCGTCTTCTGGAAGGGCAGCAAGTGTTCTTAACCACTGAGTTATGCAACACACATTTTGACAGGTCTCACTGTGTATTTCTGGCTCGTCTGGAACTCATTGTGTAGATCAAGCTGGCTTTGAATCTGGAGAAATCTGCCTGCCTCTGTCTCCCAAGTGCTGGAATCAAACGAATGTGCCACTGGGCCTGACCCCTAAATATATATTTAATTAAAATATAATCACATCACCCCCACACCATTCCTTTCTTCCCTTCAATCCCAATCTCTTAAACTGGTACCCTGTTTTTCTTTTATTATCATTAATATGTATATAGATACACAAATACATTACTACAACTTGCTGAGTCTGTTGCTGTTTGTATACATGATTTTAGGTTTGGCTGTTTGTATTGAATAACCAATTAGGAGGCTCATCCCTGGAGAGGCTAATTCCCCTCTCCTCAGCAATCATTAATTGCCTGTAGTTCTTTGTTGTAGGGGTGGGACTCTGAGCTTCTCAGAGATCTCTCCTGAACATCTCTCCTACCAGAGTTTGCGCTGTTTTTAGACCTCAGTACTGAGGGATTGGTGTGATATGCTGGCCTTGGTATGAAAGTTCCTGGAATATGCCCGAGGCAGATCGGAAACAGAATACAAGTGGGAGCCATTAGAGGATATTCAGGTGCTGTCAGGGAACAGTACCTAAGAGCCGTCTTTATATGCTCTTGGCTTACTGACTTTGGAAGTGCTGGGAACAAGTGACAGGGTCTCCATATGATACACTGGCTGACTTCAAGTCCACAGTTTTCCTGCTATGCTGGGATTGCTGGCAAGCACCACCATGCCCAGAGTGAGTTCATTTTATTCTGGCCATTTCCCCTCTTGTCTCAGAATAGTTTTCTTTGAAGACATCACTGATTAGCCATCTGGTCCCTTGGTCTCACCTGGCCCTGGATGGTGTCACCTCATCACTGGAATGAAATCTGCTCTGGTTGATCTAATCTCATCCCACATTGGGAATGGGCGGATTACAGATGCCAAGGAGTCAGTGCTTGGAAAACTTCTTGTGCAGATGTAATCAACAGAAGGTATAGAAGTGGATTAGGCCAAACCCATGTGAAAGCCACTGTGTTTGTGTGTGGGGGGCATGTGTGCAAGTGCATGCACATGGAAGTCAAAGGAAGGTGGCAGGTTCCATTCTGTTTCACTGAATTGGAATCCTACTCTTTAGCTAGGTTTACTGGCAAGTGAACTCTTGGGATCCCCCTGTCTCTGCTCCTCGATGCTGGGGTTACAGACACAAGGCAGCCACACCTTTTTACATAGGTGCTAGGGATTCAAACTCAGGTTCTCATGCTTGCATAACAAGCACTATTATCCACTTACCACCCCAGTTTCTAGAGTCTTTTTTTTTTTTTTACATTTTTTTTGTATGTGCATACAACAGCACGGATGTCAGTGTGAGAGGACAGTGTGCAGGGTCACTTATCACCTACATGAGTTCTAGGCTTGCCATCCCACACTGCTGAGCTGTCTCACCAGCCCCTGCCATCTATTCTTGAGTTTAATTTTGTCTGGCCTGTGGGTGATGTACTTAGTGTTTGAAAAATTGTAATATTTAGTTGTTATGGTTAAGTTGTACTTGTGTAGGATGTTGCTAATACAAACATAGCCAATAAGAACAAGTATTTTAATTTTTATATTTAAATTAATGAAGAAAGGCACCATGAATTTGAGAGAGAGAGGAGGGACATATGGAGGGTTTGTAGAAGGGAAATGATGTGATTATATTGCAGTCTCAAAAAATAATTAAGAAAAATGCTGCACAGATATGCTCACAGCCCAGTCTGATGGAGGCAAGTCCTCAATTGAGATTCCTTCTTCTGGTGACTAGTTTGTGTCATGTTGACAACCTGCCCCACAGGCATGCTCAGCCATCTGCCCAGGTTTCAGGTCTTCTGCATGTCTGTGATGGGATTTTGTCTGGCCCATCCTCTGTCCCGGAAACCAACCACCAGAACCCTGAGCTTGAAGCACTCTGCCATTGGCTGCTGCTTTTTATTATTGTTGTTTTTAATCTCTGTAGCTCTGTCTCTTGCTTGACTCTGCCTCCCAAGTGCTGGGATTAAAGATGTGTTACCAAGCCTGGCCCTATTTCTTTAAAAACAAGCAAACAAACAAACACACCCAAAAGGATGCACTATTTTTCTGTCTTCCACTATTATTTACATGCTTGTCTTGGGTCATTTCAGCTGCCTCAGTAGTCTCCTGTTAAAGATCTGTAGGTCATGGGAAAGTTTCTCCAGAAGATTGTTGTTGGGGGTCACAGTTTCAGTTTGTGAGTTCTCTGTAGAAAGCAGGGTTGGCATTAGACCTTGCCATTTTAGTGAATGACCTTTTATAGAAAAGAGTAGTGCTTTTAAGATTCTACTGACATTTTAAAAAGTAAGCAAATTTTTCTCACAGCTGTGCTTGTTGAGAAAGGCACTGAATAAAATCCTTTTTGTTACGTTTGGGTTAAAGCCAGGCATAGTGGTGTACACCTTTGATCGACAGGAGAAAGAGGCAGGTAGATCTCAGAGTTTGAGGCCCGCCTGGTCTACAGAGCCAGGATCAGCTAAGGCTGTTTGTTACACAAAGAAACCCTGTCTCAAAACAAACAATTATACAAAAAGTCTGGCATGAAATACAGTTGAGAAGTAGTACTTCCTTCCTCTAGGGCTGCTGAAGATTAGGAGTAATGTAAATATGAAGTACTCATGACTGAAGAGACGGTTATTGGGTGAAGCACTTGCTGTACAATCTTGTTCAGAGCCTCAGGACCACCTAAGGCTGGAGGCTGCAGTGTGTGTACAAACCTAGCACTCCTTTGGCAAGGTGGGATATGAGGTGGAGACAGGAGAATCCTGATGGTCTGGCATATGAATGGGGAACAAGAGACCCCATGATAGAAGCTGAGGACTGGCCGGTACTCAGTTGCTCAACATGTGCACTGTGCTGTGTGCCTCCTCACTCATATGCAGGATCACACACATAGATTTAAAAACATAGTGCTTAACACAGTGATTGTGAGCATGCAAGCACAGCCTTGAGAGTGACTATTCTGGAGATTGTCACAGCCTCACTGGCTCTGTTCTGCAAAAGAGAAAGCTACTTCTTTCTCTAATAATGTCCAGGTTTACCCCTTCTCTTAGTTCTTAATGCAGCTCTGAGCTTGTATCAGTTTATACTAGAAGCCAGGGGCTCTCGATCTGTGCTCACGACTCACATTGTTAGTTTAGTTGAGTTTTTGATATTTTAAGAAAGGGTTCTACTATGTAGTCTTGGCTAGCCTAAAACTATGTAGATCAGGCTGGCCTGGAACTCAGAGATCCGTCTGCCTTTGTCTCTAAGTTCTGGGATTAAAAGTGTGCTACCACATCTGGCCCAATTTAATCTCCCCAAAGCTCTTGGCCCTTGGTGAATTGGGTGCAGGTCTGGAGTGATGTATGCTACCACCTGCCACTCTTGGTGCCCTACAGAAATCCTGACAGAACAAGAAGGTGTGTTGCAGTACCTGCCAGTCTGTGACAGATGGGGATGTGTAGTGGATATAGTCTGCTGCTGGAAAGTCATCAGAGGTTTAAAGAAAAGGAGAGAGTGGGAGACAGCTCAGCAGGTAAGAGGGATTACTGTGCCAGCACAGAGGCTTGAGATTAAATCCCCCACACCTCTGTAAAACATCTGGGCACTGCCATTCATGTCTGTAGTCCTAGCACTGAGGTGGAGGATTGCTGGGGCTTGCTGGTCACCAGCCTCCAACTAGGCTCAGGTCAAAGGTGGTAGAGCTTAACACCCAACATCCTCTGGGCGCACCTCCCCTCCAAACACACACAGAGAATCATAATAAAAGAATATGGCTAATACTAGGCTACTGCTTGGAGGACTCTGCTGCCCTAGGGGTTACTTTCCAGGCAGGGAAAAGTGGCACAGTGCCCTCAGTTGCTACAATAGGCCTTTGGTTTTTTTGGGCTAGGAATTGCCATGGTCTGGTCAACTCTGGCTTGTTTGGGAAGATTAGGGTACTGGGCAAGTGAGCTTCTTGGCATGTTGCCATCACTTGCAACTCTATTATGAAATGCTGTGTGGTGTTTATGAATTTGGAGATTACAATGATCTTAGGGTGCATACCTTTAGAATGTCAGAGATCAGGACAGGCTAGATTGCTCAGAGGTTAAGAGCACTGGCTGTTCTTCCAGATGTTCTAAGTTCAATTCCCAGCAACCACTTGTGCCTCACAGCCATCTATAATGAGATCTGGTGCCCTCTTCTGGTGTGTAAGTATACATGCAGGCAGAACACTATATACACTATATACACTATATATTATGTATATATTTATGAGTTTTTTTGTTTGTTTTTGAAACAGGATTGCTATGTGGTCCTGGTTGTCCTAAAACTTACCACATAGAGCAGGCTGACCTCATTTTAAAGAAATCTTCCCACTTCTGCCCTGAGTGCTGGACTAAAGGCATATAAGTATGTGAGTGTGCTCTTCCTAATTCATGGTCCACTAGGTTTGTAGCTATGAGACCACACACCAGACATCTTGTTCTGCCCCTTTTCCTCAGAGGCAGCCATTTTCAGGTGTTTATGCTGACTTCCACCATTGCCTTCTGAACAGCCTTTCCATGTTTTTGAGATAAGCTGACAGTTGGCATTCTGACAGGGGAGACCTTTACCATACACTTCTTTGCCCTCCTCACTCTCCCGCTGTTTCAGATATGGCTGTTGTTGGTATTATTATGATTACAGATTACAGCTGAGCTGCTGCCTTTCCCCCACAGCATGGCCTTATAGATTCTTTCTGTAAAAGATTTTATATGTATGTGCGTGTGTGTGCGTGTGTGTGCGCGCGCTATCAGAAGAGGGTGTCAGATTCCCTGGACCTATAGTTACAGGCAGTTGTGAGCTATTCCATGTGGGTGCTGGAAACAAATTTGGGTCCCCTGGAAGAGCAGCAAATGCCCTTAGCTCTGAGCCAGCTCTCCAGCCCTCACCCATACCTTGTTTTTTCAATGATGTATCTTCACATTGGTGAAACTGCTTAGTCCTTGACATTCAGTCACACCAGAGCTGTTTCCCCTTTTACCCTCTTGAGGAGAATACGTTAACTCCTCCAGACTGGACAACCTAGCTTTCCCTACTGAGGTTCCCTGTTTTCAGACTTATTTTTATCCCCTATTGCACTTGATACCCAAGTTTGTAGAGTAAGAGTCTGGGACCTGGCAGTCCCCAGCATGAGTGTCCTGGGGAATTTAATTCCCAGGGTCTACCGTTTCAGGATTCCAGCACAAATGCCTCACTGAATGTCTTCTCTCCTGCCAGGATGTCATGGTGACTCTGAGGTCTCCTATGTTGTCCTTTTGTCCTTTGGCTGTCTGGCTGTTTTCTTAGCTTGCTTAAGTACATCCTTCAGTAACTTCCTGAGATGGGGATGTAAGAGACACTCTCTGACTGTAGCCTTTCTGAAAATGCCTCAGTTTACCATCAGAATTGCTTAGTAGGCTAGGAGTGGAGTCTCTGTTGGAAATAATTTTATTGCAGAATTTTGAAGGAATTATCTTTTAACCTTCAGTATTGTTTTGACAGGGTCTAATGCTAATTTTACTTCTAATTCTTCATAAACCTGTCACTACTACCTCACTACTGGCTCCAAAACTCATTTTTTTTCAACTTAAAAGTTTTATAACAGTTTGATTTCTTGTGTGTTTGTGCAGGCCTAGTCCAGAGGACAGCTTACAGTTATCATTTCTCTCCCAGGATAGGATTCAGGTCCTCAGGGATGGTGACAAGTTCCTTACCTTTGGAGCCGGCTCACCTTCCCACCTGGCCCTAGGTTACTTCCTAAATCATTTCCCTCTCTGTCTGGAAATGCAAATTAGGCTTCAGGAACAAGTGTCCCCCCCCCCACCCCACCCCCTTGTTCAGGTCTGGTTTCCCTTTATCTTACTATGAGATTTGCTCACTGACTTTCTTTCAATTCTGTTAACTTTACATTTTTTGCCATTTTGAGTTTCTGGTACTTTTTCCGCTCCCCACTCCCATATTCCCTTTCTTTCCTCTTTCCCTTCTCTCCCCTCACCCACAGTCTGGCTGTGAACTCTCAATCTTCCCGCCTTAGCCTCCTCAGTGCTGAGATTACAGCCCTGTGCCACCAAAGGCATGCTGTCTTGCTCCCAGAACATTCCTTCTTATATATATTAACAGGGGGTGCTGGGGGTGGTTAGAGGCCGGAGAGATGGCTCACCAGTTAAGAGCACTGGCTGCTCTTCTAGAAGATCCATGCTCTATTCCAGCACCCATAAGCTCACGACCATCTTCAGCTCCAGTTCCAGGCCATGCACAGGCACCAGGCATGCACATGTTATACATAAGATAACACTAAATAAATAAATCATTAAAGAAAGAAAGTCACCGAGTGGTGGCATGAATCTTTAATCCCAGCACACAGGGCAGACGCAGGCAATTCTGAGTTCAAGGCCAGCCTCATCTACAGAGCAAGTTCCAGGATGGCAAGGCTGCACAGAAAAATTCTATCTTGAAAAATAAAACAAAAAACAAAGGAAGAAATATTCTTATTTCATGGATGTGCTATCTGCTGTCTTGTCTGAGGATGTTAATTGAAGGTGTTTCTTACCTTAGTTTCCCCATATCATTCTGTGTCCTAAGTGTCTCCATCACTATTATTCCATCTCATGTGTATGAGTATTTATTTGCCTGCATGTGTGTCTGTGTACCATGTGTACTTGATATCAGCAGAGTCAGGAAAAGGGCATCTGATCTCCTGGAGCTGGAGCTATAGACAGTTGTGAGCTGCCACGTGGGAACACACCTGTGTCCTCTAAAGAGCAGCCAGGCAGCCAGTGTCCTGAACCAGTGAGCCATCTCTCTAGCCCTGGTGCTTTGCATTTTGTGCTGGAGTTTTGTTCTCTGTGCTGTTGCTGGACGTTCATAGCAGGGGTGAAGCCTGGACTGATTGGAAGGCTCGTGGGTGGGCTGGCCTTGGAGATGAATGTATTTTACCCCATGAAAGTCAAATGGGACTCAAGTGTGTTCCTGGGCTTCTCAGTTATCCTACACATACATAACTCCAGTCTTCTTGGGAAGTATGAGCCTGGTGCTTGTCTTCTCGTCTCTGACAGGTAGGGGTGGGAGTGGCGGAGGTGAGGGACCAGGTACAGTCTATTAGGCTTCCTTGCATTATAATGTGTTACTGTAAACAGCTTATTAAGCATGTAGTCCATGCACTTGTAGCAAATTTGTGAGTTATCCCACTGTGACCACAATTGAACTTGGTAACATTTCTGTCCCATGCCCTGGGATTCCAATCCCAGTCCCATTGACTTGTGCTAGGCTCTGATTTTTTTTTCTTTTCTTAATTTTCTTTTATGTGTATGCATGTTTGCCTCCACATGTGTCTGCATACAATGTGTGCAGTCTCCACAGAGGCCAGAGTTGTCATCAAACTCTTCTGAATGACTAGAAGGTTTATGAGTTGCCCTGTGGATGCTGGGAATTGAACTAGGGTCCTCTGGAAGAGCAGCCCCTGCTACAGACCTGGCTTTATACCTTCAAAACAACAACCTAGAGACAGTGTTTTCGGTGCTCATTTCAGAGCTGCAATGAGGGGTGTGAACGTGTACTGTCTGCTATCATCTCTCAATAGCCAGAGTTCTTTTCCGCTATTGATTTGCCCTTTTCACCAAGGTTGCTAAGGCTGCTGGAATTTCTTGGCATTCGCTGTTCTAGGAAATGTTGAACGCTAACAAATTTCAGTGAGGCAAATAAACCTCCTCTCACATACTGGGCTTTTCTAACAGAGACCCTCCGTGTCCTAAATAGTTAATGAAAGGCTAAGGGATCTCTCGTATACATGGATCTGGAGCTTGAACTGAACTGACTTTGCTTTTTAGTTGATAAGTTCTTACATGTAAGTCAATTATTAGACATCACAAGCTTTAAAGCTCCAAATGTGGCCAGCTGTGCTTTAAAGTTGTCTTAAATCACATTTTTATTTATTTTGTGTGCATGCACATGTGCATGTCGTCTGGTGTGTGTTTAGCAGTCAGATCACAGCTTTTAGGAGTTGCTTCTCTGGGACCTAGGGATGGAACTCAGTCTGTCAGCAGGATCATTACCTGGCTGAGCCATCTAGCCAGTACCAACCTCTCTTACTGCATTCTATGTGCTGGATCTGAGTTAAGCTTTGTTAGGTCTTAACACTTTTTTCCTTTATATTTCTGTAGGACAATGGATTTTCCTGGTCACTTTGAGCAGATCTTTCAGCAGTTGAACTACCAGAGACTTCATGGCCAGCTCTGTGACTGCGTCATTGTAGTGGGGAACAGGCATTTCAAAGCCCACCGCTCTGTGCTGGCAGCATGCAGCACGCATTTCCGAGCTCTGTTCTCTGTGGCAGAGGGAGATCAAACTATGAACATGATCCAGCTAGATAGTGAAGTGGTGACAGCAGAGGCCTTTGCTGCACTGATTGACATGATGTATACCTCCACCCTCATGCTAGGGGAAAGCAATGTTATGGATGTCTTATTGGCAGCCTCTCACCTGCATTTGAACTCGGTTGTTAAGGCATGTAAACATTACCTGACAACAAGGACGCTGCCCATGTCTCCCCCCAGTGAGCGTGTTCAGGAGCAGAGTGCTCGAATGCAGCGCTCTTTTATGCTGCAACAGCTGGGACTGAGCATTGTGAGCTCAGCCCTCAGTTCCAGCCAGAGTGTTGAGGAGCCGCCAGCCCCCATGAGCTCATCCATGCGGAGCAATCTGGACCAGCGGACACCCTTCCCCATGAGACGCCTTCACAAGCGCAAGCAGTCTGTCGAGGAGCGGGCCCGGCAGCGCCTCCGGTCCTCCATAGATGAGTCTGCCATTTCAGATGTTACTCCAGAGAGTGGACCTTCGGGAGTTCATTCTCGGGAGGAGTTCTTTTCACCAGATTCTCTGAAAATTGTGGATAACCCTAAACCCGACGGGATGGCTGACAACCAGGAAGACAGTGCTATGATGTTTGATCGGCCTTTTGGTGCCCAAGAAGATGCCCAGGTGCCCAGCCAGTCAGATGGCAGTGCTGGCAACATGGCTTCTCGTGCAACTCAGGTTGAAACTGGTTTTGAACAAGAAGCTGTAGCCGAGAAAGGCGGCTTCCAGTGTGAAAATGCTGAGGTTGGCCTTGGGGAGAAGGAGCATATGAGAGTGGTTGTGAAGGCCGAGCCCCTGAGCTCTCCAGAGCCGCAGGATGAAGTGAGCGATGTGACCTCCCAAGCAGAGGGCAGTGAGTCTGTGGAAGTGGAGGGGGTGGTGGTCAGTGCCGAGAAGATAGATCTCAGTCCTGAAAGCAGTGATCGCAGTTTTTCAGATCCCCAGTCCAGTACAGACAGGGTCGGGGACATCCACATTTTGGAAGTCACAAATAATCTAGAACACAAGACCTCTTTTAGTATTTCAAATTTCCTCAGCAAGAGCAGGGGGAGTAACTTTAGCGCAAGTCAGAGCACCGATGATAACATCCCAAATACCACCAGTGACTGCCGGCTGGAGGGCGAGGCCCCTTACCTGTTGAGTCCAGAGGCTGGGTCTGCCGGTGGGCCTTCCTCTGCCCCTGGTTCACATGTGGAGAATCCATTTAGTGAACCTGCAGACTCCCACTTCGTCAGGCCTATGCAGGAGGTGATGGGCCTGCCATGTGTGCAGACCTCAGGCTATCAAGGAGAACAATTTGGGATGGACTTTTCCAGGTCTGACTTGGGTCTCCACTCTTCCTTCTCTAGGGCAATGATGAGCTCCTCAAGAGGAGGAGCCAGTAACTTTCCATACTACCGACGCATAGCTCCCAAAATGCCCATTGTAACTTCTGTCAGGAGCTCCCAGATCCCTGAAAACTCGACCAGTTCCCAGCTAATGATGAATGGGGCCCCTTCATTTGAAAATGGCCACCCTTCCCAGCCTGGCCCTCCACAGTTGACCAGGGCATCTGCCGATGTCTTGTCAAAGTGCAAGAAGGCCTTGTCAGAGCACAATGTCTTGGTTGTGGAGGGCGCTCGAAAGTATGCCTGCAAAATCTGCTGTAAAACCTTTCTGACTTTGACAGACTGCAAGAAGCACATCCGGGTTCACACGGGTGAGAAGCCCTATGCCTGCCTCAAGTGTGGCAAGAGGTTCAGTCAGTCCAGCCACCTGTATAAACACTCAAAGACCACCTGCCTGCGCTGGCAGAGCAGCAACCTCCCCAGCACTTTGCTTTAACCCTCTCCTTGTGAGACAGTACATGGGCCAGCTCTGTACTGAAGTTAAAATCCTGTGGGCAGGCAGCTAATGCCACCAGATGTTAGGCCTCAGCTGGCCGCTGGCTCTTGGAACTTCAGCCAAGTAAGCAGAGAACTGTTTAGTGTTTACACTGCAAGCATTTGAGGTGTGCACCAGGGAAAGCGACATGATCCCTAGAACCAAGTCCTTCCTTAGGGTTGAGGAATGCAGTCATAAAATAATGTCACTGATGGAAGAGTGTCACATTTAAAAATGGAAGCACTGAAAACATTTTAACACTATTTAAAGCCCTGTGAAGCATTTAAACTTCCTGTATTCTCTGGGAATGCTCCATCCCTGAACAGCATTGCAAACATACCTCTGTGTGTCCAGGTAACTTGGTGCTGTCCAGAACAAAAAGGCCCTAGAGGGCCAGCCTGTGTGCCACAGGTGCCCTAAAGTGTGTCCCGAGCTAGTCCTGGGCCTCAGAAACACTGTTTGGTTTTTAATCTGAGTTGCAGTTAGAGTCACTGCCCTCTGATGGTGCTGACACTGGGTCCAGGTAAACATGCCCTGGGACCAACAGGTGTATATACTTTTCAGTCATCTCTATGGAATAGGTGTTTTTAATAATTTTTTTCTGGTTTTAAAAACAGTTGTAGTGGAGTATATAATTGTAAGGAGTAACAGTGAGGTGTTTGTGTATGTGCTGTGTCAGTGTTTAACCAGTGTGTTCTGATGCTGTAGTTCTGTTTGAAGTCAGCAGGAAGCTAGTGTCTGTCTTCGTTCTGGTGATACGGAGTCCTGTTTTGTGGGTTCTCATGGTGCATTTGCCTTTCACTCCATCCAGATGTCAAGGCCAACCTAGTCACTTCTCACTCCATAGCCCCACAGAACATTGCTCTGGACACACAGCTGAACTAACCACAGAAGCCATGGTTTCATCACTGTTCTGTGCTACGGTTTCAAAGCTACACCTCAGCTGTCAGCTGCTGCTTCCTTAACCAATATTCAGCATTTAGTTATTTGAAACCTAAGTAGGGTAGTGTTCATGGCTCAGTGTTTTCCAGGCTTTGGAAGAGTTAGGCAGCCCACAGCACAGAATTCACCAGAAACATCCAACGTTCTTGGAAAGGCATTGAGTCCTCTGTCCAGGATGTCAGTGTCCTCCCCCTGCCTTGCTACCAGGGCTGCTGCATCCTGGCTTGCACAGGGAACAGCACAGCTCCATGCACATCTGTAGGCTCATTTAGTTTTCTTATGCACTGGAATTCTCTCTCTTTCTTCATCTTTTTTCATAAGTACCAAACCATTGTGCACAATTCAGAGAAATTCAGTTCTTAAGTGTAGAAGACTACATGTTTCTGTATTTCCTAAGACAAAAATGAGTGTGTGTCTTCTCTTAAGCTGGTGTGACCATGAATCTGTGGATAGACCTGAGAGGGCATGGCATCTGAACTGATTCCCAGGGAAGAAAGCCCAAACAAAAACCTAGACCCTCCTTCTAAGCAGGTGTGTGGGAAAGAAACCATTGGAGGCAGTGGGGTCACTTGAACTGCTGTGTGGCTTATTGTCAGCTGTCCTGTTGAGATATGACATGGGCGGGTCTCTATACCCACCTTCATGATGTAGGGACCAGTGGGAGTTGTGGGTCAACATGGAGAACCAGAGATGCTCTGCTGGGTGAGGAGCCAGTGTCGCAGGCAGAGAGTGGCAGTCATCCTTCCTTCCTGTCTTAAGGATATGGTGCTTGGAGTCTGCCCCTCACCTCAGCTTGGATACAAATGGACTTTGCTTTAGGGTTTGTCCCTGCACATGAAGGGGCCTGCCTCTCCGCTGGATGGACCTGGGATCTCATCTACCTCGTAGTCAGTCTCTACGTGTGAGAAACAAGCTTGCAGGCCAGGGTCCTCCAACATGCTATAGCACTTAAAAGATTTCCAAGGGTCCCTGGAAACTAGACCCAGGGTTGCTGTGACCTGGGGTTTTACTGGGATTCTAACTGGTACTGGGGACCTGACTTAATTTTTTTTTTTAGCCTTAATTATAGCCCGGCATAATCATGTACAAGCTTCTGGAGATGGCATCAAGTGTAGAGGCACCTTGTTGGTGCTAATGCTGGTCAAAGCAGATTTTGAAATAAAAAAATTGTCAAACTCATGCCTCTAAGTACATGTTCTCTACTTAGGTTAAGGTCTAAACAAAACAGAAAGTGCTTCTTAACTGGCCCTGCTGCTGGGTGTCTTCAAATCAATGAGCCTCCCAGAGGAAGGCCCCTGCTTTCCCTGTGCCTGCCTGTGGGGGGCTGTCTGGGCGGTCTTCCAGTGGCCCTGTAGCCTTGGGAAGAGGTGAAGGGAGATTTCAAGGGGCATTAGCTGGAGTGCAGAGGGGGCAGTGAGTAGTCATGGACACAGACGGTGAAATTGGGACTCCTGCCTTGGCTGTGGTGACAACATGCTGAGCTCAGCACCTCTCCTGCATCTCTCCCCCTTTGTCTGCTCTCTCTCACCATGGTCCAGGTAGTGGGTTCAGGTGCTGTATTTTTCTGGTTCTGCTCATCTTTCCTCAGTGAGGGAAGGGGAATTTGAGTGAGGGCAGTGTGAGGAGCAGAGACAAGGGACCACCAGTGCCCTGAGTCAGAAAACAGAGAGATAGATGCTCTTTTTTAGTGTCAGTCACAGGCTGTCTCAGAAATGATTTAATGCTAGAATTAGAGGCTTTTGGCTTGGATATGGCAAACCTGTTTGCCAGTCCCCATATCCCACTATAGATGCAGTAAAGGCTTCCACCAGGCTCTTTCCTGAGTCCAAAGTCCCCAGCAAGATGTCTTCAACCCATGAAAGCCGGTCTGGCTACAGTTTAAGTTCACTGGGCATCGGTTCCCCTCTTAGGCCAGCCAGCAAGTTGTTAGCCGCCAGCAAGGACATGGTGTTGCGAGTTTTGTAGGTGGCGCTGCCGATGTGGGGCAGGATCACTGGAGGGAAAAGGAAGCATTGGTCCCAGATTGCCAGCCAGCAGGTGGAAGGTTCTACCTCAGTACCTCAGTGCACCACTGCCTGTGTTCTAGACTTCAGGCTTAGGTTCCCTATGAACACCATTCCTTCAGGTTGGGGTTCAGTAGAGCAAATGCTGAGTCCCAGATCCAAACAAAAGATTTGGACACAAGAAAATGGTAGGCAAAAGGGAGTCTTGTTGCCTATATGGATGGTGAAACTAGGCACCAGCTTAGGAGCCTGGCAGCTACCACACCATGCACCCTTGAAAGTGGGACACAGGGCTTGTGAACAACTGAAGCAAATCATGATGAAATGCTGGGGACCACTGTAGCTGCTGCTGCTGCTGGTCCCGGTGCACAGCCAATGAGGAATTTACCTCTTAAGAGCTAAATGGGTACATGAAATGGGGATAGGGCCAGCTTTCCTGCCTATGGACAGTGACCACACATCATGGCCAGCGTTCCTTGCAGGCTGGTGTGGGGATGGGCTCAGGATTGCCAAGGGCTGAAATAATGGGAGCTTTCACTGAAGAGGCAGCAAGAACTTGTTTGGGCTTCCTCTCCAGAATAGAGAGACATCTATAACCCTGATGCTTCTCTCCAGGAGTCTAGAGACAAAAACACCATTTCCTAAATGAAGAGGAAAGGCAAAGGCTAAGGCCAGCATCTCAAAATGCTCCTAGGGCCAGAGGCATCAGCTTCAAGTCATCAGGAGCTAGTTAAGAGCACAATCTCACAGCCCAGACCTGCAGAAGCTCTTAGGGCAGGACCTTCAGGAGACAATAAAGGGAAAATCAGAGCTTCTGAACTTGCTGGCAATATAGCAATAGCCAGAAGCATCCAGGGCCCTCAGAGGACAAAGGGAGAATTCAGATGCCCAAGGCAGAAGTCTGGAGCACTGATCACTGATGACTGCTGAGCCCAATGTTGGAAAACCTAAAGCTGGACTCTCCAGCCACAGCACGAATGAGCTGTTGGCTGCTAGAAGCTTCATAACACTGGTTGTGTAACAGCCATTTAGTGATGAGTTATCCCCATGAGTAGCTACAGGAGTATGAACAGCCTTCCTTTAACAAACCTATTTGCTTCTTGGATCTGTCCCTATGAGGACAGAGACTTAGCTGAGCATCACATTCCTGTTAAACACTACTCACTAAACCTACACACTCCTAGTCCCTGGCTGTGCCCTCTGGATTAGCATTCCCTCAGCTAGCTCCATAGCCAGGCCTGGACTGTGCTCAGCACTCCATAGGTAGCTATGTATTCGCACTGGAAATAGCTCTTACCACAGTTCTTCAGGGTCAGCAGTGGGTGGCTTGGAGGCAGTGGTTCTGGGGTGGTCACATCCAGCCCTGCTGCTGCAATCTGACCACTGGTTAATGCCTGGTACAGGTCGTCTTGGTTTACCACATCTCCCCTGGAAGTGACAGTGATGATCAGGGGCCCAGACACTCCCTTCACCCAAACCTCCTTTAGGGCAGAGCAACCCACAGAATGCATTTTTCCATCCATCACTTGGCACTGACCTCAGGCAGCCTGCATATGAATGCTAATTTGGACTTTAGCCCTGCCACTTTGTGTGTGTGTGTGTGTGTGTGTGTGTGTGTGTGTGTGTGTGTGTGTGTGTGTGTGTGTGTGTGTGTGAGACAGAGCTAATAAACTTTCCTGGGCTCCTGAGGAAACCCTAACTTCCAGGAACACTGAGGGATGGGAATACTTAACATACTCTAAAGGACCCTCTGTAGGTCCCTCCCTTTGTAGCAGAGGTATATGGGCCTGCCAGGAGTCCCTGGTGACTTGCTCCCAGAATCACACTACTGACTGATGTTCCTCACCCATTTCTCAAAAGGCCCTTTCTGCATTTGAGCTGTTGTACTATAGGTGACTCACCACCATCATTAGGGGCAGCTCTCTCAAGGAGTGCGGGGAGGGGGGGGACCACCCAGGGGTAAAGGGTAAGCTACCTGCTGATGTTAATGAAGACAGCTGTGTTCTTCATCTTCTGGAAGAAATCCTTGCTGCAGAGCCCCCTGGTAGCAGGTGTTAAGGAGCAGGCCACTACAATGAAGTCCGACTTTGCAGCCAGCTCAGCAATAGGCACTGGGGGGAAGAGACAGTACAACTGGAGTAGCTCCCACCTCCCACAAAAGAAACTCCCAGGATGCCAGGCATGATAGCACACACCAGGAATTCCAGGGCTCTGGAGACTGAGGCTGTAGGGCTACCTTAACTAAGCCAGCCAGAGCTACATAGTGAAACTGTCCAAAATCAGTGGGCTAGGGAGATGCCTGTCACCAAAGTACCCACTGCATAAGCATGAGAACCTACAGTTTGTATTCCCAGGACCCACCTGAAAATCTGGGGAAGATTAATTCCAACCCTAGAGAGATTGAGACAGGTGGCTCCCTGGAAATCCCTGGCCTGCTGCTCTTAGCCACATCAGTGAGTGCTAGGTTCAGTGAGAGACCATGTCTCAAAAACTACGATGGAGGGGCTGTAGAGATGAGTAGCAGTTAAAACTATCATGAGAGTCAGAGTTAGGGTCCTGGCACCCACATGACATCCTGAGTACACCTTTAACATTAGCTCTAAGATGGGCAGAAATAAAGACCAATTGCAAGGGCTTCCCACCTAGATGCAAAAACTCAATTCCAGGACACATGATGGAGATCTGTGCTCCTGAGTGGCCTTCTGTGTCCCAAGCAGGTAAACTAGATAATACATGGGGGTCACAGAAGCCCCTGACAGTTGAAGATCCTGAATCCTGCCTGTAAATGACACATCCCACCATCATCATGGCACACAGATGAACTCCAAGAGATAACAGGGTTTTACTTACCAAACTCCGCCTGGAATTCTGCTGCTTCCTGAGGCCTGGGCTGGCGTCCCGTGTAGAGAAATCTCTGGACACCAAATGGTTTCAGTCTTCTAGCAATAGCCTGACCTAGAGGCAACGAGTCCACAGCTTGCTCCCACCTTCCAGAGGGAAAGTGCCACTGACCCTCAGACATGGATCCTTTTCTGTTTTTAACAGACCTAGGCTGGCCCAGTGTAATGATTCCCGAGACAGTACACTACTCTCAAGGATTTAGAGGCAGACACACTCGACTGGCTTGCACTAGCTTCACATGGTACCAGTCATCTTGAGGGCCATCTGCTGACTTTCTCCAAAAACTAGATGAGTCACCTTTGAAGATAGGGGGTCAAGAGGTGCCCTCTCTGCTGAATTTTTTACTTCTGTGAACACAGCCCTACATCTTGACTTTTGGTGGCACTGCCTAACTGCCAACTGACCCACAAGACCTACAAGAATTTTTCACACGTGCTACTGCCTACAGGCTTGGTCACTTGGGCTCTTAGACCCCAACACACTCCAGGGTTGTGGCACTCCTCCAAGAAGCTCCAAGGACTGCCGGCTGGCCAGGCAGGCTACCTCATTCCCTACCCCCTGGCTGCCTCCATACAGGCAGGATGACAACACCCTGGCCTCTCAAGGCTTCTGAAGTGATAACACTGAAGGAAGGAGGGCCCTCAGCTGTGACTGCAGAGTGGGAAGAAGCCTGCCTTCCAGAACCAGGGTGGTACAGGCTCCCCCACAGGAAGCCACTGCCCACTGCCAGCCCAGTACCATATAGCCTTCATATTCATTAGCAAACCCAAAGAACCCTGCCTCTCTGCAAACAGCTTCTGTGAGCCAGTGAGTTCCTGAGAATGCTTGTTTGCCTTTTTCTTTAAAAAACAAAAACAAAAAACCTCTTTGAGCCTCACACAGCCTCTCCAAAGGACAGTCACAGAAGTGAAAACTCAACTCAACCAAAAGGAAAAGGTTGGGGAGCAGGTGGTGGGAGCCTCACCTATGCGCCCCAGCCCCACAATGCCAACAGTGCTCTGCAAAAGTCCATAGCCGCACATCCATAAGGGACTCCAGGTGCTCCAGCCACCACTGTGGGGAGGAGGGTAGCAATTAGCCCGACCTTGGGAAGAGACCAGGGGCCAGAGGAGCCCACACACTGAGCACTCCCGGCCTTGGTCTGAAGCTAATCCTGCCTCCAGGTCACAGGGCAAGAGTGGCCAGCTACAGGACCTCTGAAGCACACCTGCTTTTGTAGATGGGGAAGCCTGCAGAACAGTGACCTGCCTGAGACTGCACCAGCAGGGAGTGGGGAGCAGAGGCTGCAAACTTAAGATCTGGGGTTACAGAACAAGTTCTGGAACCAAACACTCTAGAGCAACACAAAAGCTACCCTCCAGGGTGTGCCCCATGGCCCTGCGTGGGTCAGACTCAGGCTTCTCACCCAGAACTAGTCTTCCAGCTTGTCAATTTCATCATGGCAGGTGTACAGCATTCCATTCAGGAGCTGCTGGATCCACTCCACTGCCCCAGGTCGGCAGAATTTGCCTCTCCCTGGGCCCCATCACGACTTTCCTTCCCGTCCCCTTTAACACAGCCTTGTGCTTTATCTGAGCTCTCCTCCAGCCAGGCTGCCTGAGCATTCAGACCACACTGCTTTCCCACCAGGCATCAACTTACTTCTTTACTTCCTCTATGGCCTCTGGCAGCCGTCGGGAGGTAGCGAGCAGCAGAGAAACTGCAAGTTCCGCGGTGGCATCTGTCAGGACACCTGGTGTGTAGCCCACCCGGATACCTCTAGGAATCAAATATCTGGTGGTAACACTGACCTGAGCACCTTCAACAGTGTCTACTGATGGGTCACTTCCAGGATGTTACTTTGTTCCTTCCCAGCTCTGACTACCAGGAAGCTCAGAACTGTAAACCATCCTCATTCCCATCATTTCCCATTACAGGGGTACATGAAGACAAAATCAGGGCTCAAGGTCTGGAGCAAATAGTCAACCATTGGTCCTGATTTCTTCATTGGGGAGATGACAGCACTTGCCTTTTCTGCTTCCAGGATATCATGGAGATCAGAAGAGATAGCAAACATGACAAGTGTGGTCAGAGGTCATCCCCCCCCCCCCCCCCCCCCCCCCCCCCGCTTCCAACCTGGGTTTAAGTGGCTTGTGCACATGTGGATGATTTTAGCATAAGCCACTCTGCACTCCCACAGGGGCACACAACATGAGACCAGAGACCCCTTCTTGCCTACTCTGGTCCTTCAGCCCTCACCCCAGCTGTATTTACCGCTTCTTGATTTCATCCAAAGCCAAGTGGTCAACTCCCACTGAAAAGGTGCTGATGACTTTGAGATTGGCTCCTGTTGTTTAGAAAACACACATACATGTCTGTCCTCATGGACTTCAAAGCTATGCTCTGGGGATGATCCTGGGAACATCTACTTATTATTAGATGAAGAGAAAGCTGTCATCTCTGTCCCTCATATAAAGTTGATCAACCTCTGCCACCGACAGAGCTCAGGGAGTGCATTCTCCCAATCACAGTACACCTCGGGTCTTCTCATGCCTACTGGTGGCCTTCTCACGGACATTCCAAAAGTGCTCGGGTGGCAGTTGGGATGTGACTTCCTCCACCACTAAGCATCTGGTTCAAGGTCAGAGGCAGGAGGGGTTCTACACTGAAGCCAGTAGCCACTGGGACTTTCCTTAAACTGTCGAAGTATGGCTCACAGGGTGATGTTCACCCTCTCTGGGAACAAGACCTGGGACCTATCAGTGAGCACATATGCTGAGAGGCTATCAGGCTGGGTTCTCTGTCGTGCAGCACACAGGCCCAGAGAAATCTCAAGGTCACAAAACATGGCTATGGCACAGCAAGAAGGTTCAGAGCCCATGGTACCCTCCTCCGCTCCCCACCCTACTCATGCAACATGTGGTTTTTGCCCTCTTGGGGCCTCTCAAGAACTTACAAGCCAGATAGGGGACAGCACATGCCAGTTGGAGCTACTGCTGGGAACACCCTCAGAAAGACAGGGAAAACACTACAGACCAGCTTAAAGGCCAGCTACAGCATGTGCTCATAGAGCAAGCTCCCACTCAGAAATCTGGCCAGGCCAGTTCAGCACATACCTGCAGCATCCAGAAGTTTCTTGTCCACATTGTCAGAGAGTCGGCAGAGCAAGCCATGGGCCCCCACCACACTTTTCTCCAGTTCCTTTCTGGGGATGGGATCATCTGAACTCCACTCCTCAACTTCACAGCTGAAGGGAAGGGAAACCACTCAGAGATGCAGGGAGCCTTCTAGATGCCAGAACACATACAGCTGTCAAACATGGTTTTCCACCTGCTATGGCTTTAGGCTGGCCAGAAGTAAGGTCGGGTGTGTATGGGGGGGCTCAGAACTACTTGGAATGTAGTTAGGGGAAGGGACGAAGGGCTGCCAGAGTGTGGGGGGGAGCTGACAAGAGCTGAGGGCCCCCAGGACAGAGCTTAAGCAGAAAGGGGGGATGTCCTAGCCCCAGAAAGAGCTCTCTCCTAGTCACAGTGAATCTCTAGGCAGCCAGCTGTGGAGAAAGTTGGGGGAGGGTAAAGAAATGCATAGGAGAGGGTGCTACATCAGATGATCGGGACTTATTTACAATGACCAGTTACACTTTGGAGTTCACAAAATACAAAACTTTGCCCTGTGGACTCCTCAGCTCAAGGCTGCCTAGCTGTGGAACAGTGTGCTTCCTTAGCAGCCAAGTGTGAGGTGCTCCTCCAAACCCTTGCCATTGAATTCAGAGCAGTCCCGGCATGTGCACAGGAGGTACAGGACAGTGGCTGGCAGGTCACCAGGTCCATATGTCCCAGCACTGCAAGACCCAAAGTCCTAACAAAACATGTCCTCAGGAAAAGTTTGTACTATGCTAGAAAAAAATTCAAAACAAATCACATTCCCCCAACCCATCAGAACTGAGTACCGAAGGGGTCTCACCTTCTCCCAGACAGACAGTGCAAAGCTGTCAAGAGGAAGTGGTAGATTGCAATGGGACAGGTCTGAGTATAAAGGCCAAGTCTGTCACCCGGAGCTGAGTGAGCCTGGGCCAAAGTACAAGCCCCATCTAGTCTGTTTCAAATGGAAGGCTGACTTTACATTGTTGGGAAGGCTGAGAGTTAGCGTTCAGAGATTCTGGAAAGGCTAGCGACCAGAGAAGGTTCAACAGGAAAAAAACCAGATTATCTAAAAGCCCTGTCACATCCAAGGAGCCAAACCAACGACTGTCACAGTCCCTGACCCCTCCTGTCAGGCAACCCCAGGGTAAAATCCAGAGCCTGGATCTTGCCTTGTAGGCAATCTCCCTTCCCTGAAGGCTGGAGACCTATAGCCTGGAGAAAGCTGCACCCTAGAGAACTTTCTCTAAGACGACCCCAAACTCCAAGCCCACCCGCTGAGGACGCAGCTGGCAACTCCTGGGCAAAGCCCCTGAGTGCCAGGCCCAGCCTCTGGGGTCCTGGCTCCACCACTCCACATCCACCCCCACCAGCCAGGCACTGGGGTCTTTGGAGGTCCCATCCTCCCGGACAGCTCCGGAGGCCCCGGCGGCGTGTCTGGAGCCGCCAATCCACCCTGTGCAGGTGCAGGGGCGTCCGAGGTTCGCCCGGGCACCCCAGGAGGACGGGGGGGGCGGGCCGGGGGCTTAGCTGCCGCTTCGGTAGAGACGCGGGCGCTTACTCTGCAGCCTTGGCGAGCACAGCCCTGCCCTCAGCCGGCAGCGGACCAGTGATGAAAACCTTCATGAGTCGTGCAGGTTTCATAAGACACACAACAGCAAACACGAACCAGGATGGCCCTGGGCACGGCGACGGAAGTAGGGGCGGGGCCGACGCTGGGGGCGGAGTCGGAGGCCGGGCATTCAGCCACCTAGTGTTTTTGTGGGCTGAGAGTAGGGCTCTGTGAGGGGTGTGTGGGTGTGGGTGTGTGTGTGTGTGTGTGTGTGTGTGTGTGTGTGTCTGTGTGTGTCTGTGTGTGTCTGTGTGTGTCTGTGTGTGTCTGTGTGTGTCTGTGTGTATCTGTGTGCTTTGGGCATACCGAAAAGGGACCTGTGGGAATAACCATGGATATGAGAGTTTCAGATGAGGAAGGGAGATGAACCAAGCTAGTTCTACTTTAGCCACAGTATCCCAGGCAGAGGTCTCTGATTAAAAACATCAAACTCTAAGCCAAGCCTGACCTGCATACTCTCAGGAGACTTGGGGAAAAGGTCTGAATCCAGATAGTATACCTTTAATACTTAATTCCCTACACAAAATCCACAACTGTGGTAGGCAGTTTAACCCAACACAGGCCACCCAGGTGGGCTGGACACCTGCTGACTGGCTGGAGGCAGTTCCTGAATGAGGTGTGGGGGCAAGTATGATCAGTCATGGGTAGATCCGGGGTTTGCAGTCAGATAGGAGGTCTGGATCTTGGCTCTAACCCTTTGACCTTCATGAAATGACATGGGAGTTCTAATCTGTACCCCCACCCTTATTTCTTCAGACACATAAAGAAGATAACACTCCATTAAAGGTTGTTTTCAGTTCTGAACAGGGATGATTAGCCTGAAGGATGTGGAGCTCAAGGTGTAGTGCCCAGATGCCTGGGACTGAATGTCAGCTCCACCACCATGAACAATTATTAAAATGTTCTGTGCCTCAGTTTCCTAATTCGTAAGATGGAGATTATTTATAGTAGTACTTGACTTTTGGCTTGTCAAGAGATAAATATGTTCTGTGCTTGTAATAGAGACACTGAGCGAGGTATGCTGATAACTCTAGCATTCAGGAGGTAGACACAGGATTGTGTTTGAAGTCCTTGAAATCCAAGGCCAGCCCAGACTTCACAGAAAGCAGTGCAGATCCTGAAGGCAGTGTAGGACCAGCTCAGGGCCCCAGGCCTGAGCTCTGCAGACCTCATTTCAGCCTTAGGGCTGCTTAGTGACTTATTCTCCCAGATCTAGGAGGGCTCTGAGGGCAACCCAGTGGTTTCTTTACTGTTTTTATGGGGACCCATAAGGATGACAGTAGATAATGTGCACAAGGTTGACAGATGTCAACTGAGCCACCTGAGATCTTTATTTTTATTTTTGAAGCATGTAGCCCCAGCCGGCCTCCAACCCACTGTATAGCAGAACATGGCCTTGAAGTTTCTGGAATGATGTGTACCCAGCACCAATTTCTGCTCTCAGCTGGGTTCATGCCATGGATTTACTCTGCCATCCCAGTCCTAAGTAACACATTAATAAACGTCTCCCCTACTGCCCTTCATGTGTATTGCTAGGTCACTTCAGGGGGAGAAAAGAGCCAGTAATTTGTCAAACATTGACACCAAGGTGTTTTTGTGCCCCCGGGCCAGGCCTGCTGAGGGATCTGGTAGCTCTGCTCCACTCTCTCCATACACTAAGGACAGGCAAGGGCACTGAGCACTGGACAAGCATGTCAACAGGAGTCATGGGTCCCTCCCTCAGGTTAAAGCATCTGGGTGACATTCAGAAGGTACTATAGGCTGGTAGGAATTAGAACACAAAGCCAGCCAAGGGCCCTGGAGTCTGCCCTCTGCTTCAGAGGCTAAAGCCGATGAGCACAAGACATTGATTGTTATGATTAGTAAGCTCAGGAGACCAGGCCAAACACTTTCCATGTGAAATACCCTAGTCACATTGTTTCCTTAATGTACAGACCAGAAGCTGGGGACAGGAGAGAGAGAGAGAGAGAGAGAGAGAGAGAGAGAGAGAGAGAGAGAGAGAGAGAGAGAGAGCGCTTTTAGCCTGAAGTCACATAGCTACTAAGAGGTAGAACTTGGACTGAAGCCCTCATCTTGGCTCTGGTCTCCAGCTTTTCACCACCTGGAATGTATTGTAGGAGACAGATACAGGGTGCGAGGGAAGGGCAGCTTCTCACACTGAGCAGAATCCAGAGGTGGGCACCAGGAGAATATGGGGAGTGCCAGGTATTTGGAGTAAATAGTAGAGGCCAGGAGGGGCTTATGGCCCTGAAACTTGCTGGGTGGTGAGCTGAAGCTGGCATCCCAAGGTCCTGGGTTCAGAAGCAGGAGCCTAGGGACACCTGGTCACCAGTAAGTCATGGGGAGGAAAATTAAGTGTGCAAAAATTCAAAGCGACTGTAAAAAATGACCCAGTATCTTGTTTGAACAGGTTAATAACCACTATCTGCCCTCCTGTGGTGGCACATGCCTATGATCCCAGCACTCTAGCGGGAGGCAGGAGGTGGGATCTGAGGCCAGCCTGATCTACAAAGTGAGTCCCAGGACCGCCAGGGCTACACACAAAAACCCTATTTCAAACAACAACAAAGCCAACCACCCGTCTGCCAGCACTAAGAGTAATTTATCAGCCAAATGTATTAAAGGGTGTCAGAAACACTGGACACATAGGCTTCTCAATCACATTAGGTGACCCCCTGAGACCATGAAAAGAGGACCCCAAAACCAAGATGTGGCCAGCACACTTCCTAGTCACCTGATTGCTCACCATGAGCCTCATCCAGGAAATTGCCACAGTGGAAAACTGTCTCTGTCCTTGGACATCAATTTAAGCACAATTCTCCTTCCCACGATACTGGAGCTGCCTCACACTGACCTTCGAAATGGCCTGCCACCTGGACCTGCTCTTAATGTCACTGTGCCTGATTAACTGTACACCTGAAGCTCCTAAGGCTTCCTATCTGGTCCTTTCTAGATGTTTCCTAGAGTCTATGTCAGCTCTCTGCCTCCAGCTTCAGGTCAATGGGTCTGAACTTTGAAGCCACTTCAACCCCCTGAAACCTGCACATATTATTACTGTGTGGAATGTAATGCATTAATATTAGAAAGACAAGGCCACTGAGGAGGAGGCTCTGTCAGGACTGATATGAGTCAGGCCAACCTGGGCTACAGAGTGAGTTCCTGGCCAGCCTGAGACGCAGTGTGGGGCCCTACCTCAAAAAGAAAAGAAGGAAAGAAATAAAGATTGGAATAAAAGAACTTACGTTCTCCAAAGGCCGGCTATCCAGGAAAACGGGGCCAACTGGCAACGTGAAGCCAACAGAAATAATGTAGCTTGTGAATTTGTTGTCAATCAGTAGATTCTGACACCGTGGAAAGAAAGACACGGCTTGCTCATTTATGCTGCTCTAACATCCTGGAAATGGTGTTTAGACCATGTTGTGTCTATGGCTCAACATGGGGCCTTTTCCAAATGGCTAACAAGTTACTCAATAACACAAAGATTGTGTAAACACAAAACAAATGTATAAGATACAAGTGACCCATGATTCAGAGGCATGGAGTAAACGTCCTCTCTCTCCTGGCCTGTCCACCAACCTCTCCCATACCTGTGGCCTCTTCTTAGAGGCTGGTACTGTTCCTAGTTCCTTCTACAGTTTTTTAGACTCATCCTGTTCAGCTATGCGGCTCGGTACCTTTCCTTAGAGCAGCATAGTTGTCCTCTGCTTCTTCTGGCTTCTCTCTAGCATTCTGCTCTGTGCTTCCTGTTCTCAGAGTTTTTTTAGTCTGGTAGCACCACCCACACTTCCTGCCTGCCTTTGGCCAATCAGAGCTTTTTATTAAACCAGTGGGTGGGACAATTATTTACCATGAAACAACACAATCCCCTACATAGGAGCAGAATTCCTGGCTCAAAAATATGTGCAGTACAAAAAAGAAACATCTGAGCACTATAAATTTTGATAGATCTTGCCAAAATGCTTTTTATGAAGATTGTTCAATTTAATTTCCTAACATCAATGAATAAAAGCACCCATTCCCCAGGATACTATTTTTAAATGTTTATCACAGTTTCAGGTTTGGGCTCTTTCTTGAGCAAAGATGAGCCTTTTCATACACTTAAGAGTTCTGAGGGGTGGGGCTTGAGGGATGACTCAGGGGTTTAAGAGCGCTTGTTGTTCTTCCAGGGGACCCAGGTTTGGTTCCTGGCATCCACATGGTGGCTCACATACATAAATCGGATGCCTTCTTATGGCATCATGTGTGCAGGCAAACATTCAAACACATTCAAAAGGATAAAGCTTTCCTTTTGTAAGAGGAGCCATTTGATTTTGCAGGACCTGCTGATGCCCTTGGCTTCTTCAGATGGCCTGGCTGTCTTTGTCTTGGGAGTTGGTAGCATAATAAGGAAATTAGCAATTTGTCTGTAATAGGGATTGTCTGTTTATCTTGTGATTTCATCCATTAGACTTTCCTTTCCTCCTTTTTGTGGGAGGTGATGAGGATGAGGATGGACTCCAGGCCCTTCCACCCCCACCTCTTAGGAAAGTACTCTGGTATAAAGCCAGACTCACCCATGCCTGATTGTATTAATCTGTTTGAGAAGGACTCTTGCTTAGCCTGCTCTATAATACTCAGCTCTTAGAAATTTTTTTAGTGCAGTGTTTTTATTTTTATGACTTCAGGACTTTGTCACATAGAGTCACTATCACTTTTCTATGTTGCAGAATGAATGATCTCCCAAAAATGGTGATTTAAAGCAACAGCTTAAACTCCTGTTGTTGCTTATGATGGGGGGGGGCAGTGGGTGGTGGTGATCAAGGCTGCACACAGTGGCAAGCAGGTAGCAGGTGGCCTGAGTCACCTGAAGGCTTTCTCACACTTGTGTTTGGTCATTGGTGCCAGCCAGCAGCTGAACTGTTGGTATCAACATTTACACCGGACCTTGCTGTGTATCTTGGACATCCTTAGGGCCCAGCATGGGTCTCATGCATGAGCCTTCTTGAGAGACTGAATGAAAGCTTTCAGTTTGAGGCCTGATCCTGAAATGTACATAACTAGGCAAGTGCCCCAGCACTGAGCATCTCCAGCTTCAAGACTCCCTCTGATGGAAGAAGACCAGAAAGCAAGGGCATGTATTAACATTGTTAGTGCCAGGGTGCTCCCAAGGCATGCAACACAGCATTTTAAAGGGCCTTTTCCACAATGAGTTTGGTGTTTAAAAAAAAAAAAAAATCTCACGCTTTGTCATTCTGGAAGTTTTGTGGGGTTTTGATTGTTGTTCTGCTGGGTTTCTGAGACAACCTCTTACTTTGTAACTCTGGTTGGTGTTAAGGACCAGGCAGGCCTTGAACTCAGATTTACCTCTGTCTCCCAAGAGCTGAAGCTATGGGCATGTGTGACCAGATCATTCATTTTGTGACACAGGTAAGTGATAGTGACTCTGTATGACAAACCCACCAACTATAATGGCTCTTGGAGTTTGGGAAATTTGTTTCTTTTTTTTCATTCAATTACCAGATATTTAACATCTTTTATAAAATAATGCTCTTTTTTCTGTTTAATTTAAAATTTCTGGCTGGAGATGTAGCTCAGTAGGTAGAGTTTGCCTAGCATTTATGAAGCACCAGGGTTAGTTCCCAGCTTCTTACAAACCGGGTATGGTGGTGCATGTCTGTAACTCCAGCACTCTGGAGGTGGAGTCTGGAGGATCAGAGGTATATATCTTCTGTGACACAGTGAATTAGAGACCAGCATGATACCCTGCCTCTAAATAAATACACAATAAAATTTCGCTGCTATTAGATACTGAACTCCAATCTCCTGGAATCTATTTCTAAACTTGGTTCTCTTCTTCAAAGATCTCAGCTTGTAATATGTGTTACCTGGTGCCTCACTAGGTAAATCATTGTACATTTATAGTATAGTGAAAACATTCAAGGGTTATTTATTGACTTCTATGTCCTGTGCAGACTAAATTCCAAAGTCTGCTTATGTTCTCTCTGGATGTTGGACCTTGGTTTGTCTGCCTGCTTATTCCACTAACAATTTTAGTAATAATATATTTTATTGGAAATAGAGTTGTGCTACATAGCCCAGGCTGAGCCAGCTGCCTCAGCCTCTGAAATGTTAGAACTATAGGTATGCACTACCAGTTTCTGTGGGGCCGGGGGTGGCGGGGCAGGGCACACCTTTAATTCCAGCACTTGAGAGGCAAAGGCAGGCAGATCTCTGTGAGTTCGAGGTCAGCCTGGTCTACAGAGTGACTTCCAGGACACCCAAAGTTACACAGAGAAACCATGTCTCAAAAACAAACAAACAAAAAACCATTTTAATATTGAAGTACAACAAGTCTCTATGCAAGGAATTCTAAAAGATGTGAACACCTTTCCCTCCCTCCTTCTACAGTAAACCCATGGTTTTTCAGGAAGCAGGCACAGCCATGCCTCCTTTGGGAAGCAATGTTGTATTGAAGGCCCCTTCTCAGGGCTCAGAGACGCTAAGATTCCTGAGGTTGGGAGTTCTTTCCTGCACCCAGTAACGGGTGCAGACTTACCCTTACTGTATCAAAAGGTACAGCATCAGACGTCTCCCCTGTTGACTGTGACAACTGCGACCATCCCTGAGGTGGAGAGAGTCTGTGTACGAGCGCTGCTGGGGACCTCTACGCCAAGGAGCCCCAGTCTTGCAGTCACAAGGAACACACTATGCTGACAAAGAGCCCGAAGTTCCGGGATACCCGAGCAAGAGCAAACACAGGCTCCTGTGAAGCTGAGAGGCAGAACAGAAGTCTGTGGTCCTAGGGATGCTTTAGCAAGATTTAACGATGATGATGATGGGGTTAGGGGGATGCTTTGTGGAATCAGCCAGACTTTGTGGCTTGAATCATTGCTGAGGCATGGTGAGAAGCTGGCTCCTCAAAGGACTGGGCCACAGACTGGCTGGGTGATATCAGTCAAATCTCTTCTGTCTAATTGTTGGCAATCGCTGGGACCACTTCATGGGCTGTAGGCTCCAAGACTAACCCTCAGGGAGCACTTGATCAGTGGCACAGTGGGATTGGCTTACACCGCACCCTGCTGGCCGTGGGAGGAAATACATTCTTGACATATCCCGGTCCTTGTGGGGCTCTGTCTCCTCCTGGTTTCATCCTCACATTTTTGACACATGCCCCTCTAGGCTGGCTCTGAGTCTCTATGACCTTGGTCAGAGATGCTGAGTAACTTGAACCCAGATCAGCCTGGCTTAATGTCCGGCTTCTGGTCACCTAGTTTCTGTGAGACCCCCAGACTTGTGTTCACTTTCCATTTCTGGAATCTGGAGGCTTGCAGGTTTGGTAGCCCTCCAGCAGCTGCCCCAGAGTCCTGTGCCATTCCCTCCCCCACTGTCCTCAGCTACGTCCAGCCTTTGTCCCAGTGCAGGACTCCCAAGCCCTCCCTGCCACCTGCCCAGAACATGCACAGGCAAAGAGTGGTCAATCTGGGGCCTTTTGCCTAGAAACACCTGGAGACCTAACACCCAAGGGGTCAACTCAGAGAGTATGGTCTGCTTTTTTCAGCCAGGGGAGGGGCTGCATAGGAGCCAAATCGAAGATACAGCTCAATACTAGGTATGTACAGGTAACTATAAATGCATCAATAGCTTAAACTTCAGATCTAGAATTACGCACAGCCCAACAAAATGGTTAACAAAACTAACATTATCTCACCTGCATGAATATCAGTCATGCACACTCTGGTGATTTGAATGAGAACACACTCCATAGCCTCATATGTTTAGATATTTGGTTCCCAGTTAGTGGAACTGTTTGGGAAGGATTAGTGGTGTGGTCTTATTGGAGAAGGTGGGTCATTAGGTTTCAGCTTTGAGGTTTCAGCAGCTCATTCCAGTCCCATCTCTCTCTGCAATTTGCAGATGATATGTGAGCTACCTCTCCAGCATCATGTCTGCCTGCCTGCCACTATGCTATATGCCATGATGATCACAGACTGACCCCATTAAACTGTAAGCAAGGCTCCAATTAAATGCTTTCTCTTACAAGTTGCCTCGGTCATGGCCTCTTCTCACAGCAATTGAACAGGAACTAAGGCAGCTAATTGTTTATTCAACAAATTGGTTAACAATACCAACATTACTCTGAAATGTCCCTAGAGTTACCATTTACCACCCGCAGGGATATCAGTCATGCACACTTTAGTGGAAAGAGCCCATTTCTCTCAGATACCACCCACATCTCATTCTGGGATGAAAACTAGATTTACTTGAAGTAGAATTTAAATTTTTGTTGCTGTGGTCATGATATATATATATATTTAAGATAAGGTCTCTTGTAGCCTAAACTGGTCTCAGAATTAAGATGACCTTGAACTCCTGATCCCCTTGCCTTTACCACCAAGTACCTGGGTTACAGTACAAGTTCTATTTACCTGGCCCAGGCTGACCTCAAAATCTTAAACTTCCTCATGAGTGCTGAGAATATAGGTAGGGACCACCATCTCCAACAGGATTTTAAGATTTCTCTTCCTTCCTTCCTTCCTTCCTTCCTTCCTTCCTTCCTTCCTTCCTTCCTTTCTTTCTTTCTCTCTCTCTTTCTCTCTCTTTTTCTTTCCTTTTTTAAAACTTTTTAATTTAAAAGTTTTTTTTTTTTTTTAACATACCCACCACTGTTCCTTTTCTCTTCCTGGTCATCCCCCAGCTTCCCCCCACCCCATCAGAAAGGGTAAGGATTCCCAGGGTGAGTCAATGCAGTTTGGCATAAGATTTAATGTACTCATAAGTTTTCTGGCCTGGCCTAGCCCCCAGGTTCAGACCCAAAGTCTCTTAGTCCTAAACAACCACACATTAATTGCAAGCTGTTAGGCCCATGGCTCCGACTTACCACTTGCTAAATCTTATGCTTTAAGTTAACCCATATTTCTATCTATGCTCAGCCATGTGGCCTGGTTCCTTTTCTCACTGCAGCATTCCAGTCTTAATTCCTCTGTGTCAGGCTGGGGTTTCTCTCTCCTCTTCCTCTTTCCAGAATTCTCTTAGTCTGGTAGCTTTGTCCATACTTTCTGCCTAGGTCTGGCCAGTCAGCATTTTATTAAACCAATATATGTGACAAATATTTACAGTGTACAAAAGCATCCTTAAACAATTTAAGATTTCTGATTACATCATCAATTTGCTTTATTGTTAGTATCATTGTTATTATTTTGAGTCAGGGTTTTACTATATCGACCTGTCTACATGGGAACTCATTGCAGAGATCAGACTGACCTTGAATGTATGGCAATCCTCCTGCCTTTACCTCTAGTATGCTGGGATTGCAGGCTTTGGCCATCACTACAAATCTTGGAGACACTAACCTTTTCATCAATGCTCTCTCCAGATGCTGATGAAGTAGAGAGCCAGAGGATGAGACATAGAATTCAGGGTTTCTTGTGAAGCCTTGGACATGACACTGCCCTTTTTGGGACCTTGCTTCTTCATTCATAAAACGTGAAGTAGACAGCTTGTAGCAGAGATCAACAGATCGTCTCTTCAATAGGCTAGATAGTAAATGTTTCCAGCTTTCATGCGGTAGAACCTCTGGCTACTATATTGGTGGTTACTGATATTTGAACATTGTATGTTTCACAAACTGTTCATTTTTAGTACTGGAACCTATTGGTGGCCAGAGTTAGCCTACAGGTCTCATTTGCCGCCAAAGCTCTGGGGTAGCTCTCCCGCTTCAGCATGCATGTGAATTATGTTAGGATCTTGTTGAAAGGCAGATTCTGATTCAGCGCATTTGAGGAGCAGGAATCTATTGTTTCCTATGAGCTCCAGGCAGCTGCAGCTCCTGCTACATTCCAAGTGGTAAGGAGATAATGATCAGTTCAGTTGTAAGGGTTGATTTTTTGACCAATCTTGGTTCCAGTCAAGCAACATGGACACGCTGGGATCCTGCTTCATCTAACGTCCTTTTCCCCCAGCTTGCCTCCTTGAGAGCAGAGTCCTCACTGAATCGTTTGCTAGTCCTGCCCTATAGCCTTACACTCAGAGAATAATTGCTAATAACCTACTGATGTAGTTCGGGTCGTCATCGTTCTATCGCCACCTAGTGGGCACTTTTCTGAACTGCGGGATTGGGGAGGAAGAAGCACGTGATTGACCGGGCTCCTTCCAGGCAGCAGGTGGAGGTGGCTGTTGTGGGCTTTTATACTCTGCTCTCCTGGTACAAAGCTCCTTGGAGGAGAGGCTTCCTGAACGGGGTAGACAGCATGGCAGAGGCTGTTAGCTTAGCATGTGCTAATAAGAAAGAGGATCAGGGACAGCTGAGGTGGTCTGGAAGATGAGATAGAGAAATGACAGTGGAGGAAAGTCCTCAGGAAAGGGAATTTCCAGGCCAGTCACTTCGAATGCACATGAGGCCATTTAACCCTACAAAGATCAGTGAAGAATATGATAGGACTCCCATTTTATACACGAGGAAACTGACGCACAGATGAGTGAAATGGGCATATTGTAGGTCTCAACTTCTCACAGAAGGAGATTTGAATGAAGGGCATCTTTGCAGATGAATAAGAATATGTGTTTAGGTTTGTGCTTGTGGACTGTGGTTTGTTGGTGGGTGCAGAGTTTATACAAGACACCTTTAATTCAGATGTGGACACAGAAGCCCAGGGTTGGGGGCAGGGGCAATGGAGTGCCTGCCTTAATGATGTCCGGCAAATAGGGTCAGACTGACAGTTTGCTTACTTGAAGTTCACAGTCCCAGCAAAAAAGCCTGATCCTTGACCACAGAGGGTAGCAGAGAGCTTTGTTGGGACCAGGTAGTACCCTAGGCCTCTGAGAATTGGAGAATTGTGTCTGAGTTTCAGTTCCCAGTGAGGCTTGTCCCTGGGGGCTGCATGAGTATGTATAGAGTACAGGTGGGGTGGGGGATGGGCCTCCCCAAGAGGGAAGAGAGCCAGCAGGCCCTGCCTCCAGGCTGACGGATGTTCCCCCTCATCAAGGCAAGATGAGAGATGTGGGGCACTCAGCTCCCTCAGGCCAGCAGCAGAGCTGGGAAACCGCACTTGCAAACTTGTACAGCCTTACATTCAACAGTGGAAGTCAACTGCCTGGTTCTGGGGAGCAGAGGGCTTCAGCCTGACAGACTTAGATAGATGAAGGAGATACACTTTCTCAGACAGTGTCAGGTCCCCAGGCTACGCCATTCACTCCCCACCCCAGCCTGAGGGTGAACCTTATTAGGATCCTCTCTGATTTTTTTGTAGTTTGTTTGTTGGTAGTGTGGGGATTAGACCAGGAGCCTTTTGCAAGCTAGGCAACCACTCAGTCACTGAGCTGCACCCCTAGTACTCTTTTCACGTTTTATTTTGAGATAGTATCTAGCTTAGTTGCCCAGGCTGGTCTTGAACTCGCAACTCTTCTGCCCCTGCCTCCTGGGTGGCTGGAACCCTCTTTTGAAGTGAGAAAACGGAGGTGCAGATGGTCACAAGTCCTCCTGCCAGAAAGACACCTCCCAAGAGCTCCAAGTTTAAGCTGAAATCCAGGTCAAAAAACCCAGTTTGACCACAACTCCAATAACTATCCAAGCTCTGCTCCCTAGGTCAAGCTGTTCAGCCCTCTCCAGTCTCTGGGCATCATTGGAGCCAGCCACTTCCACCCAGGACCTCTGCCACCCTCCAGTGTTTCCCTAACCAGGTCCACACCTACGTATTTGACATCTCTCCCCAACCCTCCATGCCTCTGTGTGAAGCCTGGGACCACCACAGAGCATAGAGCCCTTTTCTGAGAATCTGATGCTCTGTCCAAGTCCTGTGGGCTGGACACTCGTAAGCCCATTTCCACCAACAAAAGAATCCTTGTAGTGGTGGATCCCGTCCCATTATTAAAAGGGGTTCGTAGGGACATAGCCTGTCTGAATCTGAAGTTTCAGGCAGAGCATCAACCTGTGCACCTCAGCTTCCAGTCATGGGATCATTTAATCAGACCCAACTCCCCATCAGTTGCTCAAGTCCCACAGGTCAGTCAGAAAGCCTTTTTCTGCCAGGTGGAGACTTGTCAGCTTCCCCACCAGCCCCTCAGTGTGCTTCAAGGAGAACTCGGGAGATTAGAAGTAACTGGATTTTTAGGACTTCCTAGGGGGAGCGTGTTCCTTCTGCTGGGCCTTCCTTTATTTATCCAGCTCAGGGCATGGCTGGCCTAAAGTAATGCTGAAATAGTTGATTCTGAGAGCTGGGACTCAGCATTTTATTCTCACACATACAATGCTTTCTCTTCTTTACGATCCACAGAGCTCCTGCAGAGTGGGTGTGGGAAGCTAAGACCCAGAGCCCGGAAAGCCATTGCTTGCCCAGGGCTGCAGGGCCCAAGGAGCAAGGGTGGCAGCGGTCTGCGCAGGCTCAACCGTGGGCCAGCGGGGGGCGCTGTCTCCTAGAGCCTGGCTGGGCATTGGCCCGAGAGCAGGGACTTCCTGGGCCACCAGAATCTCAGGATGAGGCTTTCCAGTAGCAAAGATTCCCACCCAGGAGCGTCAGAGGGTCAGAGAGATTTCTTTCCGTTCTGGTGCCATTCACAAGTCTCATCCCGCCTTTGCGCGGGGAGCTGTAGAATGGCCCCGGCCAGCACAGGCCACAGCGGGAAGGGCCGTACCCTGGTCCTCAGCTTAGCCTCTCTGGTTAATTTAGGGAGTCACCAGAGTCATGCCGGTCTCATCCGACCCTGCCTCCACCCTAGGGCGCCATGCTTGGGACACAACTTTCCTCCCTGCTCCAGCGCTGGCCGGAACTGTTTCAGGCTCTCCTCTCCAGCTCTTTTGTGTCGAGCTTTATTTTCGGAGAACTCCAAACAAAACTCGGAAGATCTCATTTTCACAGTCACCGGGAACTCAGAGGCTCTCGGGAGCCTATTGAGGCTGAGAGATCATTCTGCAAGTAGATCTGCTCACCAAAAAATCCTACCTCTGTGCGCTCGCGGGAGCCCTCCCCTGCCCCTACTGGTCCCCTGGTCCAAGCCGCAGTTAGCTGGTACTTCTGGGGCTGCCTGCAGCCGGTCTCCCAGCTTCCGCCCTGGCCCAGCCCTACTCCAGGAGCTTCAGCCTGGCTCCCTCAGGGCTTCACACTTGTTCTGTTCTCCAAGGTTCCCATGCCCTTCAGGTGAAGACCAGAGTCACAACAGGCAGGGCCTCATAAAAGGCATACCCCAGTGTCCTGCCAGCATCTGGTCCTAGCTATTGCATTCTGCCCACCCCACAAACGTCTCCTCTGCTGGGAGCATGGCTCCATGTCCTCAAGTTCACTCACACGGGCTTCCCCCATAAATCTAGACCAAGAGTGAGTCCTTTGCATATCTGCCTGATTGCAGACTGTCCACATGGCTGAATTCTTGGAGAATGATCATCAAATGAGCTAATAAAAGGATCTTGTCTGTCATACGGCAGGGTGGTTAATATACTTAGGGGGTGTTCCCTGGGAGGTGTGGTGACAAATCTGGATTTTAAATGGAAGTTCTGGTTTCAGTCTGACTGTAGACAGCAACTGACCCTGGATAGATCCAGTTTTCATTTGGGGGTAGACCCTCCTCCAGGAAGCCCTCCCAAAGCTCTTCTAAGCCTTCAGTGAAAGTGGTCCTGCCTCTCTTTAGCCTGAAACTTTTTCTTTCTTTCTTTTTTTTTTTTTTTTTTTTTTTTTTTTTTTTTTGTGGTATTAGGCCAGTGAGTGATATCCCAGTGGGACCCTGAGTCACAGTCAGAAAGCACTTGGGAACTGATTAAGCTTCATGGAGCTCCCAACCACCTCAAGGTAGTCATTGTCACCCATTTTACAGATGAGCAACTGTGGTTAGAGATTTCCCCCGTGAGCTCCATGACTTGCATCACATAGTAGCGACTCCTAAGCCTGAAGGCTGGCCAGGGCTCAGTGAGTGCTTGGAAGCTGAGTAAAAAAGAAAATCTGAACTGTTGGGCTGAGCACCCAGCTGCAGCTTGTGCGTGCCCATCCCCAGCACCTGCTGACCACAGCTCGTGAGAGCCACCTGCAAGCATGTGCCTCCCCTGCAGAACTTTCTTACGTGCCTGGCCTTTGCTCTGTTGGGAGGAAGGGTGCTGTCTGGAAGCTGTGCTATGGAGAGAGCAAAGGCTGAGAGACTTTAGTGATAATCCCCTCTCTGCAGGCTGGAGTGCCCCTGCTGCCCACCCTCAGGTAACACCAACTGGCTCTCCACACTCAGTCTTTGCTCTTCTGTACTTGATGTAGGCCATAATGGCTGCATTAAAGATGTGGCCTCGGTTTCCTTGTCTGTAATGTGGGGTAACTGCACCTGCCCGAAAGGGTCAAAGATTGAAGAAAAATACTGTAAAGTGTTTAGCATAGCCTGACAGAAAGTAAGTCCCTCCCTCCCTCTCTCTCCCTCCACCCTTACTATCTCTCCTGCCTCCTCTGTGTGTGTGTGCTTGTGTCTGTCCATACACACTTGTGTGCATAGGCCAAAGGACAACCTCAGATATCTCAGTCATAGGCTCAGTTGGCCCAGGGAGGAGGAAGCTGAGCTTGAGACAGTTTGGGTTACATAGTGAGCTGCATGAGGTCTCACCTCCAACAAAAACAACAATAAAATCCCAACAACAAAACAAGAAAATACAAGCACATGAAGGTGTTGACAGAAGTGTTGTTTATAGCTGAGTAATTGGGGACACACACACTCTACCAATGCAAGTCTTCATCTAATAGAGATTATTTTATTATTAGATTATTTATCTAATAAAAATCATAACCCTGATTCTCTGCAATGACTGGTGATGTTTATGTGAACAGGCTTCTTTCTTTCTTTCTAAAATTTATTATCTATTGTGGCGTTTTGCCTGTATGTATGTCTGTGGGAGGGTGACAGATCCCCTGGAACTGGTATTACAGACAGCTGTGAGCTGCCATGTGGGTGCTGGGAATTGAACCCCAGTCCTCTGGAAGGGCAGCCAGTGTGCTCTTAACCACTGAGCCACCTCTCTAGTCCCCATGAACAAGCAAAGGAAGACATGAGGACTGTGGTGACACCTCTACTACCAGAGACACCTTTTCCTCTCTCTGTTTGATTTCCCAGCAGCCATTTGATGTAGGAAAAAAGGGGGGGGGGGTCAATGTGCACTCTCCCCTGTCATGAAGTGGGGAAGGCTGAGCTGGAGACACCAGCAGAGGCTCTGACTCTAGAGTGCCTAGGCTGGCAAGACTTCTAAAGAGGAACCCAATGCTGCTTCTGAGGAACCTTGGACAAGGAAACCCAGGGCAAGGCTGTAGGACAGACAGCCCCAGCTCACCCTCTCTACCCCACCCACGGCCTCTGGGCTGTCCCTTATCAGTCCCTCAGGGAAACTTAGAGGAATCCGATTCCTGGGTTGTTCTAACCCTGAGCTGAATTCACAGGAAAGCTTGCAGCATTCCTGAGTCAAGAGGCCCTTTGGGGAAACCCTGGGAAACCTTCTAACACCTCGAGCTGGTGCTTTTTCAGAAATCTTTTTTAGTTGCAATGCAGAAGATTTCTACTATGTAAACTTTGCTAGAAATAATATACAAGCATTCCTGCTGCTATTGCCCAGCTTGGGGAGAAAACTTCACAGGGCAGCCTTCACAGGGCAGCACCTCCAGGCATGCCCCGTCACATGCCCCAGCTCTTACCAGGGCTCCCCAATTTCATTTCAGTTTTTATCCACCTACTTAAGGGGCCTTTCTTTTGCTCCATTGAAAGTTGTTTTTAGAATTACATTTGTGTGTGTTTGTCTGTGTGTGTCTGTGTCTGTATCCTTCTATGTATGCCTCTATGTGTTTGTGCAGTATGTGTACCTGTGGGTACACATATCAGGGCATGTGTGTGGAGGTCAGACTAAACCAGAGATCAAATTCAGGTCACCAGAGATGTTTGGTGTTCTTGTTAACTTCTCTGTTGCTGTCATAAAGCACTAATGGAGAGCAACTTAGGAGGAAAAGGCTGCGTCTGACTCCAGCTCCTAGTCCCTATGGGGGCGTCTGACTCCAGCTCCTAGTCCTTATGGGGGCGTCTGACTCCAGCTCCTAGTCCCTATGGGGGCGTCTGACTCCAGCTCCTAGTCCCTATGGGGGCGTCTGACTCCAGCTCCTAGTCCTTATGGGGGCGTCTGACTCCAGCTCCTAGTCCCTATGGGGGCGTCTGACTCCAGCTCCTAGTCCTTATGGAGAGATCAAATCAGGAACTGAAGCAGAGGCCATGGAGGAAACTGCCTCCCGGCTGGCTTCCATTCAGCCAACCAGCCAACTAATTAACCAGTAACTGACTGACTGACTTTTTTCTTTCTTTCCGCCTTTTTTTTTCTGTCCGTTCCTCCTTCCCTTTCTTTCCCCTCCTTTCTCACTGTTCTGGAACTCTGTGGACCAGGCTGGCCTCAAACGCAGAGACTCACCTGTCTGCCTCCCTAGAGCTGGGATTAATGACACGTGACTGCTTGGTTGTTTCTTCTTTTCCATTTTACTTTTTCCATTGTGTGCATGCTTTTGGTTGAACGCATGCCTGTGCACACGCATGCCTGGTGTCCCAGGAGGTCATCAAGGACCTCAGCTCTCCTAGAACTGAAGTCTGTGAGCTGCCATGTGGGTGCTGGGAACTGAACCCAGATCCCTTTGCAAGAGCAACACTTCTCCAGCGCCCCCTCCCTTCTACACTCCATGACTACCTGCCCAGAGATGGTACAGTCCCCACCCCAAAGTGGGCTAGGTCCTCATACATTACCATATGCCATCTCATAAGTCTCTGGAATGCTGTAATTTTAGGCAAGTGTCACCTTTCCATATCTTGATAATGTACCTGTCAGTCTGATTTTCTTTGGATGAGGGTACTTATCTAGCAGTTATACTTGGAATGTTTTTAAATCTCTTTTCTTGTCTTTTACTCAAATAGCATTATCTTCAGCAAATGTCTTTTTGTGCCCATGTTAGCAAATTCCTAAGGCCAAAGTTGGAGCATGTCCCACCAGACTCTAGTCAGACAGCATCTCCCTGAGGATCTGGGCATTCTGGGCTGTTAGAGCTTTAAAGATTCTCTCTAATCCACCATATAGGATGCTAGACAATTATTTAAATCTAAATCTGCTGGGTAACATCTGAACATATGTTTATTGGCTTTTGCCTATCCAGAAATCTTCTTAAGCAAGTGATTGGTTTGTAGGTTTCTCTGAGTGTCTTAAACAGTGATGCCATCTGCTGATAGTGGCATGGAGTGGCCTCCGACACGAGGGAGAAGCTGACCTGCTTGAATGATCCACCTCCTCTGGAAGGTGAACTTAAAGATATCCATCCCCTAGACTGAAGAGATACAGCAGAGATGCAAAGAAAAATGCAAACAAAGTATTGTGGGCTGGCCCAGGGACTCTGACTTCTAAGCCACGGGAATTCCAGAAGAACAGAAAGAAAAAACAACTACATTTCTTTTCCTGTTTCTTAGAATTAGACATAAATACTGAGGCCAATGCATGAAATAGCCTCACACAGAGAGATTTCAGTGTGCTGGGGACCTAGAAAAGATCTTCCAAGTTTGCAGAGAAAATGGTGACTCAGACAAAGAACTGATAAGCCTAGTGATCTTTATGACCATGAGAGAGTTCACTCAAAACACAGGCCTTATTTATGTAAAAGATTTCGGAAAAACCTTCAGTGACTCCAGTTGTCATCACAGACATGATGGAAAAGCCTTCATTATCTCTGGTGACGGAGCAGACGTGGAAGGCTTCACTCTATTCAGTTGCTGGAATGTGGAAAATCTTCACTGTGTCACTTGGTGTCAGTGGAAGCCAAGGGCACAATCCAGGACAGCCAGGGCTACACAGAGAAACCCTGTCTCAAAAAACCAAAAACAAATAACAATAATAGAGTCTTGGTTAAATTTATGACAAAATTTAAGATCAGGCAAGAATAAAGGCAAGTCACTTGTTAAGTCCAGGGAGAAAGCAGCTATTTCCTGGAAACCATTTGAAGAAAGATTTAGTGGTGGTCATTTCAAAGTCAGAAACTGTAAAAGCAAAAGCCCTTTATGGGGGGGCGGATCTAGGATTCCCAATTAGGGGAACACAGGTTTAGACAGTGCATGAAGCTGCTAAGGCAAGCAAGAGGACCCACGAAGTCCCACAAGTAACATGGGAGGATGTTGATGGGCACAAAACTTAACTGGGCTGGCCCAGTAGGTACTTTACAGCCTTAGCCCACAGTGGCAGCACCTTGCTCTGCCAGAAGCAAGTAACAGTCTCCATTTCCCAGTCTTTATGGACTCCATCAAGACATGAGTGAACCAATTGGAGGGTTTAAAAGGTATTTGTGTTTGGTTTTGTTGATTGCTGTTTTTTCAAGACAGGGTCTCACTATGTGGCCTGTCTCACTTGGAACACACTTTCCTGCCCCACAGCTTGAGTGGCTTCCTCATTTCTTTGCCACGAGTCTTTCTCAAACTTAACATACTTCATGGTCTCTAGTTCTTTCATGAATTTGTTGTTGCTGCCTCTTGCCCATTTTTATCATGTTCCTCTCTCACTCTTGACCTGTAAGGGCGCCTTTAAATAGAAAGCCTACTCATTCTTTATCTATGTCACCCCACAGACACTTTCCGTGGGGAATCCTTCTCCTTTCCTTCTTAGAATAAGGGAGTTTTGACTCTTGTGTAGCTCAGTCCCTCTCTTATGTTTCTCTTGTGCATATGTTTTGCCTTCAAGTTGAAGTCTTCACAGGCACTCTTCCAATGGCTTTAGCCTACAGCTCTCCCCATTTCTCATCTCTGAGACCATGGCACCCAGGCCACTACCGGCGCTTGTCTTATCATGAGGGGCACAAAGTACCTGTGACTCAAACCAAAAAATCGGGGCAATTGTAGGGCACTTAGGAAGCATTGTGCTCTCGCCTGTGTCTTTTTCTTCCTAGGTGAAAGGTTAGCTGTCACTTTCCAGCTTACCTTGTTGGATGGGGCCATGTGACTGATCTGGCTGTGGATATGTGTGAGGTGCACGGTCCTTCATGGCCCCTCAGATGTCCTGTGTGGTCTTCTTGTTCCTCCTGTCCAATGTGGAAGAGCTGGTGGGCGCACATTAGGTGTTAGGGACAGAAGACAGAAGGTGCTTCCTCTTGGAACATGCAGATGGGAGGCAGCAACTAGCTGGAATCCTCATGATTGTGTGAATGGGAACACTACACTTTTATTGTGGTGTCTCATTGGGGGACTTTGTGTGATGTTTGATATGGCAGCTAACTTTACTGAAACCTAACAGAACACTTGAATTCTAGATGTTCTGGATTTTGCAGAATGAAGCTCAGTACTGTTTTAGTGGTATGATGTCAGCTCTCAGTTTTATAGATGCATTTTCCTCTTGTGCTCATTCTAAAAACCAGATCTTGGTATTGGAGTTATGTGAAGTTTGCAGAATTAATTGGGAAAATTTGAGCTTTCTGCTAAGCTCTGGGAGAGGTTAATAGCTCCATGTTAGCTGACAAAACACATCCTCGAATGACTTGTCACAGCAGGTGCTTTAAGGAGCTGCATTCTCTTTCTTTTTCAAATTAATTGTTGTTATAGGCAGAAGTACACTTCCCTCCGAACTCATAGACAAAGCACGAGCAGCTCAGGTGAGTGTGTTTGGGGATAGGTCCTCAAGGAGGTGGTTCAGGTAAACTGCATCATGAGGGTAAGGCTGCTGTGCTGCGGTGTACTCATGAGGAGCGACACCAGGGCCTGGGTGTGGTCAGTGGTAGAGCACCTGCCCAGCATGTGCAAGACCCTGTGTTCTGCTAAGTGGGACTGGAGAGAGAGAGGGGGAGAGAGGGGGGGGGGGAGAGAGAGAGAGAGAGAGAGAGAGAGAGAGAGAGAGAGAGAGAGAGAGAGAGAGAGAGAGAGAGAGAATGAGGGAGGGGGTAGTGGAGAGGGGGGAGGGAGAGTTCACAGGAAGAAGACATCTGCCAGCATGGATAGAACCTTCTGTAGAAACCAGCCCCAGCCCTGCTGGCACCTTGAGCTTTGACTTCTAGTCTCTAAAACAATTTCCTCTTGCTTATCATACCCTGACTTTGGTGTTTTGTTACAATATTCCCAGAAAAAAAATACAGTTTTTTTCTCTAGTGATAAAAAATAAGCAATAAAAAAAGAAATCTACTTATAATGCTACTTCCTAGGAATAACCACTGAAAGGTTTTAACCAAAGATGGTGGCACACACCTTTAACCCCAGCACTCAGGATCTCTTCCAGGCCTGATAGAGTTACACAGTGAGACCCTGTGTCAAGGAACACAACAATAAAAATGCATGAAAAAGTTTTGTTGCAAAAATTTCCAAATATGGGGTCGTTCTCCGCATACAGTCTGAAATCTCCCAATGTCATATTCCCCATGTGTTCCACTTGCATTTAGTTATTTTCTCATATTCTCAAAGTAATAAATGCTCATTATAAAATATTTAAACATCACCAATAGCCCCCCTCCCCCGAAGTAAGTTAGAGCAAGCCATTGAAAAAGTATAACAACAGGTATTATATTAGCTGGCAGCATCGGTGAAGGAAGCTGCCTTTCTTTGTTTGGAGATTCTGAGCACGTGGGGTTTGGGGAAAGAGGGAGGGAGGGGAGAGGCAGGGCTTTCTTGACCATGCAGGGGCTAGCAGGGGCTAGCAGGGGCTCCAACCAATCATATGTAGAAAGCAAAAACATTTACACTTCTTCCAAGACCTCTGGATTTTGTTTTTAAACCTGAGTCAGTCTATTAAAATTCTTTTAAAAAGTATTTTGTTTTTGTTTCATTTATGAGATTGGCTCTTTTTATCATGTAGGCCTGGTGGTCCTAGAATTGCTCTGTAGACCAGGCTGGCCTCAAACTCACTGAGATCCACTTGACTCTGCCTTTCAAATGCTAGAATGTGCATGTTCTACGCCTGGCTTCTATTAAAATCCTTTTTCATTATTATTGTGTGTGGGGACACATGTCCTTTTACACGCGGGGTGGTCAGAGGATTTCAGGGAGGGAACTCCAGCTGTCAGGCATGCGCAGAGAGTGCCTTTACCTGCTCAACTGTCTCCATGGCTGGAGTCAATCTCATAGGAGTTCATCCATTTTATCTTATTTCTTTTTCACAGATGAGGTCTTAGTATGATGCTGAGGCTAACCTCGAGCTATCTTAAGCTCCTGAGGCAGCTGGGACTGTAGATGGCTTCAGTGTGTCTAGTCATTGTTAACTTAGGCCTTTAATAAAAGTCCCCAGTTCACATCACCTTTCTCTGCACCCATAGAGCTCCAGTCAAAGTCTCTTCATGCTTCTTTACGCTTTCTCTGTCTAGCACCCACTTGTCTGGCTTCCCGGGTTCTTACATACCATCATGTTCCCTCCCTGTTCCTTTCTTCCTACAGCCACCTGGACACCAGTGGGGAGAGCTGGATGTGTCTCAACTCAGCTGTTTCCCTTTGGGTGGAGGACCCTCTCTTTAACCTGTCTGAGCATGAACAGTATCATCTCTAAAATGGGAGACTAACTGTACCTACTTCCTCGGTTGAGGTGTGAATTAAATGCAAGATTCTCATCACCATAATATTTGACAAAATTCCCAGATCCATCAGCTCTATGGTTGGATCTCACTAATTCCAGGAAACTGACTGAGACCATAGAACCCTTGAGAGAAGCTGGTAGGCTGGCTCTTCACTTCCGGTTAGTTTTCCAGCATTTGAGACGTCTGAGGCCCTGGCCCAGGAAACCCCACATAGAAGGCTGGTCTCTCACCTGATATATGACTCCGGTGTTAGACCAAGAGCTGGAAGCTGCAGAAGAAGCTGATTTTAAAACATTTCTTCTTGAGAATCTGAGAATACAGGTCAGTCATCAGAAGCCCCAGGTTGGATCTCCAGCACCACATAAGGCATGATGGCACGGGTCTTAAACCCAGCACTTGGGAAAGAGAGGCAATGAGATCAGTAGTAGTTCAAGAGTCATTCTTGGCCACATAGTGAATTTGAGGCCAGCCTGGGATATATGAGGCCCTTTGCGAACAAACAAAAGTTTCTGCTCAGAAATATTAACCATATGGGTGAGAAAAATGACTCCTCATTTAAAAGCACTAGTTGTTCCTAAAGAGGGCCTGGGTTCAGTTCCCAGCATCCCCGTGGCTTCTCACAAACAGCTGCCAACTCTAGTTCCAGGGGATCTAATGCCCTCTTCTGGTTGACTTGGGCATCAGGCATGTACATGGTGTGTGGGCATGCATGAAGGTTAAAACACCTACACATATAAAATAAAAATAAATAAGTCTTAGCCTGGGCATGGTGGTGTATACTTTTAATCGCAGCACTTGGGAGGCAGAGGCAGGTGGATCTCTAGAGGCGAGTTCTGGGCCAGCCTGGTCTACAAGGGGAATTCCAGGGCAGCCACAAAAAGACAAATACAAATTTGACTTATGTGAGGTCCCAGGGGTAATAAAATTCACAAGCATGGAAGATGAAATAGCAGTCCAAGAGGAAGATGGGGAGGTTAGTTCTGTAAGGTGAAAAAGGCTTTGGAGGGGGGAGCAGAGCTACTAACCTAACAGAGATGTCACAATGCTGTAGTCTGAACACTGAAAACAGTTATATCGTAAGGGGTTCTTTGTGTCCTTTCCCCCACAACTAAGAAAGAAAAATGCTTCTTGGGCCTTCTGGCCGTCCAGGCTGGGGAGTTATAAGTCACCACACTTGGGCCCCTGAGCACAGAGGCATGCCCTCTGAGTTCCTGGCTGTTTCTGTGAGCATTCAGTCCCCCCGCCTTCTTTCCAGGAAGGCCTCAGGTGCCAAACTCTATGAAGCAGACATCTATGGCTCCTTCCCAGCTCCAAGGAGCTCAGATGAGAAAGCAAGTGGAAACAGGTATTTTTTTTAAGTAGAGAATTAAAAATTCAATCGAAAAATCACACTCAGCATTCCCAGATTAAAAATATTCTTTAGAAACTGTCTTATTAGAGGACATGCTTCCTGCGTCGTGCAGGAGGAGGGGGTCAGGTCAGCGGGGCTCTCAGTTGGGGGCAAGCAGGTGAAATGATTATAAAATATGTCAAATAAATGGCCCCTTTTTTCTTGCAAGGAGATAAGGAAAGGTAATTTGGTCCGTCAGTCGCGCACAGAGAAGACGTCATGGCCAACTGCGTTAATACTGAATGCTTTGTCCAGAGTCAGAGAGCTAAAAGAAATTACAGCATCTCAGCAAGGCTTCCCCATGAATTCACGAGACAGACTGTGGATGAAAGGCTTCCCTTGGGACTTCATTCCTCTGCCACATCCATTTAGACTTTAACCTTCCGGGTCTGATTTTGTTGGGATCCAACCCCAGCTGTTTCTCATGACTTCCTGGGACCACTTGTGCATCTGGTTGGGCCTTTTCCCACCCTGGATGGTTCTTTCTTAATGCACACCTGTCAAAAACAACCTCTTCCAGGCGACTTCTTCTGGGCACTGCGCAGCCTCTCTTCACCCCGGCGGTTACCTCATCCTGGTGGTTACCTTCCCTTCTATCTTTTGGGTCCTGTCCCGGCAGCTTCCCCTAAACTAACACTCAGGGGTTTTCTACATGAGACTGCCCCCCACCGTGTGTGTGTGTGTGTGTGTGTGTGTGTGTGTGTGTTTAAGGGATACCAAGGAATATGGTAAAGAGAGCTCTAGAAATTGCTTTAAACAATGAAACAAGACAAAAAACCCAAAGAGACAATGCCATAGAGAGTATCCGATGGTTTCCAATTCAGTTTCTTTTTAAGTTAACTGAAATTTTGTTTTGAAACAGGATCCTGCTGTGTAGGCCTGACTAGACTAGAACTCACAAAGCTTCACCTGCCTCTGCTTCTCAAACACCGGAATTAAAGGTGTAGACCACCATAGCAAGCCCGTTTTTTTTGTTTTGTTTTGTTTTTATTTTTGAGACAAGGTCTTACTGGGTAACCTAAGGCTAGCCTTGAACTCCTCACAGCAATCTTCCTGCCTTGATCTTCTGAGAGGAATTACAAGTGAGCACTACCAGTCTTCTTTTGGAGCTGGTGGTGGAGAGGATACATTGTTAGGGTTTGGTGTAGACACTGGAGTAGTCTGAGTCCGTTGTCCAGTCATTGACTTTAAGGGCCCTTCTTGACCTCTCTCTCCTCTGCTTGGCCCCGATAGAGAGCAGTAGTCAGAGCCCTTGGTGGTTGGATGAAGGCATCTGTCTGCTTTGGGACAGAGATGTGTCTTGGTCTCTGGGCCAGCTAAACCTCTTTCAGGGCAGTTACATTCCCTCATGCTGTAGGTATAGTTGTTAAGCTGTTTTTCCCAATTGATTTTAATATCAGTTACAATTATGCATTAACATTAAAAAAAGTATTTGCCAAGTTACTTAAACTCAACCACATATTTGCTTCCTTCCTTTAAGTGGCCATCTGTTGTTTCCTGCTAATGGGGAAGCTTGTTTTAGGCAGTTATCTGGGGCTCTGACACAGACCCATATTGAGACCTATCTTGGTCTTGAAGGTTGAGCTGCTGTGAGGCTGGGAGACGACACCAGGATGTGAAGCTGTGCCATATGCTAGGAGCCCTAGCCTTCAGTAATTAAGGAGAGGGATCTTTGCCCTAAGGACATCCCAAGTTATTTGTTTTTGTGAGCTTTGCCTTCTATTCACTTAATAAACACTGGAGTACTTTCTTGATCTTGAGGTAAGAAAGAGAAGAGGTTTGTTGTGAGTTACATTTTGGAGGTCTCAGCCCATGCTCAGTTTTCCCTGTTGCTTTAGGGCCTGTGAGGAGACAGGCCATGATGGCAGAAGTGACTGACCATAGAAAACTGTTCCCTTCATGGCCTAAAAGCAAGAGAGAGAGAGAAAAAAAAAGACAAGTGGACAGACCCTACAATCCTTCCTGAGGGAAGGCCCCATTAGGTAAAGACTTCCCTCTAGGTCCTACTGTCTAAAGTTACCCATCAATAGTCTTTTAAGAGCCATACTTTAAGGGCTCAGTGAAGTGCTTGTCTGATACATTCAAGGGCCTGGGCTCAATAGAAACCAGCACCATAGAAACCAACCAACCAACAAACAATTCAAAGATTCAAACTGTAGTCAAGGGTCTTGGCCTATGGTAAATTTGAACAAAAACACTAAGAGACATAGAATCCATAAGGATGGGGTGGTTGACTCTGCCTTGAGAAATCAGAGAAGGCTTCCAAGAGGAGGTGATGTCTGAGCATAGCAATCAGTTGGAAAGACTGTGTACTTTGTGAGAGGAACATCTGATTCTGTTCCCTTTTTGTCCTTATGAACAGAAACCTTAACTGCATCATTTACAATATTTTGCTTACATCTAGGCTCCCGTGAGACTTCAGGAACTAGCCATTTTACATGTTAAGCTGCACTCCAAAAGCCTGCCATTGTAGCCCAAGCCCACATGCCTCACCAGGGTGTTTCTGTACCAAGGGCTCATGTGAGAGACACAACTTAGAAGCTGCTTTGGGCTCTAGACCATTTTTAAAGCTTTCTATGGCTTTATGTGGGTATATATTATGTATATGCCCCACGTTGGGCTGCCATTTGTAGTAGGAGGTTTCTGGCCCGGACTTTCGGGCCTTTGCCTCAAGGTTTAGGCCCACAGACTCACAGACCCGCAGAGATACACAGATGCATACGATAGTTTTAGGCTGATCGGCCTAAGGCCCAGGCATATAACTTGCTAACTCATTACCCTTAATCTAACCCATGACTCTTATCCTGTTTAGCCATGCGGCTTGGTACCTTTTCTCAGAGCAGCATAGTTGTCCTCTGCTTCTTCCAGCTTCTCTCTGGCATTCTGCTCTGTTCTTCCAGTTCCCAGAGTTCTCCTAGTCTGGTAGCCCCACCCACACTTCCTGTCTGCCTTTGGCCAATCAGTGCTTTTTATTAAACTCAGAGGCAGGGACAATTATTTACAATGGAACCACCTAATTCCCCTACAGACATCTATATCATATGGTGCAGATCTGCAGCAGTTTGTAGGAGCCCTGTTGAGTGGGCCGTCAGGTACATTTGGTTGCAAGGGAGAGACCATAACTCTATGGAGCTTAGGCAATCAAGGAATCCATTGGTTCCTAGAAGGCAGAGGTCTGGCAACCAGGCCTGGCTGGTAACAGGGGCACAGACAGTGTCACTAAGCCTCAGAGCCCATTTGAAGAAAATTGGGGCTGGAGGGAGAAAGAATAGTTCTCCCAGGAAAACTTGCAAACGGCATAAAATCCATGTCAAAGAGTAAGGGCCCTTCTAGGCGGGGCAGGCAGAAATCTGCACTCTGGACTCAGGGCCTTGGCAATTCAGGACATTTATCGTTGTAAGCAGCAACCTCTGAGCGCAGCTGCTCTAGGTCTAGGAACTGCTGACCTAGAAATGGAAGAGAAAGATGGCAGTCCCTCCCACCTCTCCTTCCAGCTCAGGGCTCAGAAGACTCTTGGAGGTCACGGCTTGAGCTCTTTAGAAATAAGAGCTTCTGGGTGCCTTGCTTTCCAGAGTTCCACTGCTCAACCTCCAACCATAGGAATTAAATTTGTGTAGTGCATTTAACAGACAATGAACACCGAGCAAGGTCACAGATACATGTTGGGATTACAAGACAAGATGCAGAGCAGGGGCCTCAGTCATCCACATCCCAGTGATGACTGCTTGCAATAGCTGTCTGTGCCTGCATGCACAGAGCTGACATGGCTCCGTGTGTCATGGGGTGGCCCTTCATGCGGCACTCTGTTCTGCATTTGACACCACTTTGTTTTTTAAGTATAGTATTTTAATTAGTTCTTTAAGAATTTCATACAATGGGTTTTGATCATATTTATCATATTACCCCTGTCCCATCCCATCTCCTTTCAGATCCATCTAGCCCTCCCTGTAACCCTCCAAACTTCATGTACTCTTTATAAACAAACACACGCCCTCCCATAACCTCATAGATTCTATCTATGCTGTCTACATAGTCATGGGTGTGAAGTCATCCACTAGGGCTTGTTTGACCTACAAGGGGCTACACTATCAAATGAAATGGAATCTTCCTCCCACAGAACCCACCAGTTGTCAATAGCTCAAGGTGGGGGCTTGCATGAGTTACTTCTCTATTTCTGTGATGAAACATGACCAAGACAACTTATAAAGGAAAGAGTTTAATTGGACTTACGGTTCTAGAGGGCTAGAGTCCATTGTAGTACCCGTGTAGAGAGACCCCCAAAGGCCAGAAGGAAACTGGATTCCAATGCAAACACACCAGGGACAGTTTATTCTTTTGGACAGGTTTGAGCCTGGACAGGTTCGAACCCATGCTGAACTCTATGTTCCGAAGCAGCAGAGGGTATTTGGCCCTGAGCTCAAGGGTGAGAGGGTTTTTAAAGAAAAAAAAAACTACGTAAATGGGGTGTTACATGTCTTGGCATTTTAGGATTAGGTAAAGGGATATGAAGTAGAGTAATTCTTTAAACTTTTGGTGGGAAACCAAGTTTTGAATCTATTGGCTGTCAGGTGTGTTCCTGAGATTTTTTCCTAGATTCTTCTTAGGTCTAGGCCCTGCCCTCAGGCCCTAGATGTTCTAGAAAAATGGTCTTCCTCTGAGATAAAGTTTTATAAAGGTAAATCTATGCTTTCACATCCACGAAGATGGCAAGAGCATTGGCAGCCGGAAGAGCCAAGAGCTCACATCTGAAGCCATAACCAGGAGGCACAGAGCACACTGAGGATGGCATGGAGCATTAGAAGCCTCAAATCCTGTGCCACAACACCTCTTCCATTAAGGCCACACCTTTTCATCTTTGCCAAATGTCCCCCTACAGAGGACCCAGTATTCAGACATTTGAACCAATGGGGGCCGTTTCTCATTCACACCACAACAGGATTCATAAGCAGTGGTTCCCATTCTCCCCTTTAATACAGCTCCTCATGTTGTGCTGACCCCAACCATAAAATTATTTCTGTTGCTGCTTCATAACTGTAACCTTGCTAGTGTTATAAATTGTAATATAAATAAATATCTGTGTTTCCTGATGGTATTAGGTGACCCCTGTGATAGGATTGTTTTATCTCCCCAAAGGAGTTGTGACCCACAGGTTGAGAACTGGTGCTCAGGAGTCTTTTCCCCCTCCATGCTGCAGTTTTGGGTGGTTTGTTCTTTACCTGCCAGGTGACCACAGGTTCATTGGTGACCCAGTCAAGGCTAGCTGAAACTAGCCAGCCCAGTGGGTCCCACTTGCCCTAGGTACTCCTGAGAAGTGGTACTTCTTGTTCAAAACAATGAAACTTTGTTGGGCTGTGTTCCACAGTAGCTGATGGATACGGAAGTGTTTTCTGATGAGGAGAGGGAAGCATGTTTAAAATGCAGAATAAAAATACCCACTGCAGAGCATAGAGGTGATATTCTCTGTGCTAACCCACACCTGCTCACTCTGATGATCGGAATACTTCAGAGCAGGATCGAAGGGAATAATGTTATTTTCTAATTTTGATCTTTTGCCTCCTTCCCCTTCCTTCCCCCATCCCTTCCCATCCTCCCCCTATTTCCTTTCCTCCTTTTGTAGAACTGATGTTTGAAGCCAGGGTCTCACACATAGTAGGCAAGCGTTCTACCACTGAGTTAAACCCATGGCTTTCTTCCTCTGTCTAAATTTCCTGGGATGCCATCACATGACTTTTATAAAAAATGCCGTTTCATAAAATGAAGCTGCCCTGTTGGGGGTGACAACAGTCCATCACTCACACCGCCACTACCCTGCTCTGCAGCACTGGGCCTCAGTTGGTCTTCTCCTTGTTTACTACGTTAGCGTTAGCCGTGGCTCAGGAATGCTGTCCTGTCCTACCTGATCCACAACATTCTCAGCCAGTTCACACTCCAAACCCTCATCTTCTTGGGAAGCAACCCTCTCCTGTTCAAGTGAAGAGAACCTCCCTGCTCTGAGCTTCTGGACCCACCAGGTCTCCTTCCTATTGTGGTCATCTGTTTTCTAAACTCCGAGGACAGGGTCAGTCATCACTCAGAATGCATTTGGTTTCCCCAGTCCTACATCCATGATAGTAGCAGAGCTGAGAGGAGCTGGAAGCTGTCATTTCTAACCTCCTTGACAATGTGAAGATGAGAGTTTGTGTGAAGTGGGGTCTTAGTCCGTGGTTTCTGGATATAACAATTGCTGATAGCCAGAGTAACATGTGTGTAGTTTGAATGCAATTGGCCCCCATAATCTCATAAGAAGTGACCCTAGTAGGAGGTGTCGCTTTGTAGGAGTAAGTGTGTTACTGTGAATGTAAACTTGAAGGTTTCCTATGCTCAGGAAACCACCCTGTATTTCAGTTAACTTCCTGTTCCCTACAAGCCAAGATGTAGCCAGCAACATGTATGCCTGCATACCGCCATGTTCCCCAACATGATGCTAATAGATTGAACCTCTAAAACTTTATGTAAGTTACCCCAATTAAATGTTTTCTTTATAAGAATTGCTGTGGTCATGGTGTCCCTTCACAGCACTGAAAACCCTAAGGCAACATGTAAAGAGATTTTTGCTTTGTTTTGAGTGAGGGTCTCATATAGCCCAGGATGGCCTCAATGTTGATATGTAGTTATGGCTGACTTTGAACTCCTGATCTTCCTGTCTCTGCCTCCTAAATCCTGGGATTACAGGCATATAATGCCACACTTCTGAAGAGAGCTTTGGCTCATGATTATGGAAGGCAAGTCTGGCAACATAGTGCTGGTCCTGCTGAGACCAACAAAGCTGTATGGAAATGTGGCAAAGAAATGGGGTGGGAGGTGGCAGAAGCCATCAAGAGCATGAGGTAGACTTGCTTTATAATAACCTGCTCTAATCCAGTCGTTAGACTCCTAAACCATCCCTGAGGCATTAACCCACTCATAGAAATGTAACTCTTTTTTTTTTTTTTTCTAAATATTTCAGTCCTTCAAATTGCCACACCAGGATCTAAGCTTCCAGCACATGAGCCCTTGGGAGCAACTCACTTCAATACTATAGCAGGCAGCAAAGCCAAACAGAATTTGTCTATAGACTCAGTGACTTCTTGTATAGCTAGAGTATGGCCAGGTTATCTGGTCCAGAGTACAAAGTTGAAGGGGACACACTCTGACTGAGTCTACTCTTGCAAGGCCAGGACAATGAGTGTTTCTCTGGCTTGTGGTAGGTGGAACCTGAGTTGTGTGACAGTCTGTGTCTGAGTGGCCCTACCATACAGTGATGCTGAGGGATGCTGTCACTGCATCACATTCCCAGTGATGCTGAGGGATGCTGCCACTGTAGCATCTTCCAAGTGATGCTGAAGGATGTTGCTCTGGAGTAAGCACCTGGGGAAGCCACCAGGACAGGTGAGCAGAGGAGCAGGGGACCCCAAAGAACAGTTACTACCCAGTGACCACTGAAGGGCCAATTAGCTATGTTCTGTTTTATTTGTGGGTGTTGGTCATAAGCTCCCCTCTCCACATGTGCTTCCCTCCAGAGTGGATTTAGTTGCTGAAAACGGCTGAGGAGAATAAAGTCTGGAAACTCAGAAATGGCAAAGGCATGGTGTTGAATGGCAATTCAGAATACTGATAGAGGCCACATAGCTTCTAGGCATCCCTATGGGCTTAGTCTCAGCTTCTATTGCCCTGTGTGTCAGCTAGTCTGTCCCCTTTCTGGGTAAGGATGTCATGATCTGCCCACCATAAGCATCCACCATGTCAAGAGAACAACCATTTGCCAAGGTCATTCATCTGAGCATGGGGAGAGCTGTTGACAAGTTCCACCACCTCTTGAAGTGCCCGGTCCCCAACAACCAGCTAGACTGAGGACCTAGACCCCACTTCTGCTATCACCATGGCCTTTCCCACATCAGCAGATAAACACAGATGAACCAGCACTCAGTCCTAACTGCCAGCTGCCCTTCTTGGCCTCTTACGAGTTTAAATTGGGCACAGTCCTTTGGGAACTGTAATTTTATTCATAGACACTACACTATCTAATTGGAATACAGAAAACTGTACTGGCAAGATATGGGGTAACCATATGGCTTCTCCTTTTTTCTACTTATGGGCCTAGCCTTCCTGAGGGCACAGTGAGCCAGAGAGAAAGGGCCACACCACCATTGGGCAAGAAAGAACACAGACAGTATGAAAGTCATGTTAAGCCAAGCCAGTCAGAGCATGGCCTAGATCTTTCTTGATGGATGTGATGGAAGTGAGTTTACACTACCTCTCTGGGTGGCAGTTTTCTCATCCATAAGTGGCAAGAGCACTAGATACCAGGACTGTAAGAGCCACACATCATGGATACCTGGAGGGAATGCTGCACAGACCACTCCTGTATCAAGCCTTTAAAAAAAAAATTTCCCCATATGCACCATTGCTCCCCCTCCCTCTCCTCCTCCTCATCCTCCTTTGCCTCCCCCCATCCCCCATCCATTCCCCAGGGAGGGCAAGGACTCCCAAGGTGAGTCAGTTCAGTCTGGCATATCCAGTTGAGGTAGGTCCAAGCCCCTCCCCCCAGTTCCAAGGTTGAATTAGGTGTTCATTCCTCTGTAGGGAACAGGCTCTGAGTAAACTCTGGTCCAACTGCAAGAGGCCCCACAAACTGCCTATACCATTGAACTGTCATCTACATTCAGAAGGTTTAGTTCCATTCAATTAAGGTTCCCCAGCTGTCATTTCTGAGTCAGTGAGCTCCCAATAGTTTAGGTCAGTTATTTCTGTGGGTCTCTCATGATCCCGATCCCTAATCTCATATACTCTCTCCCCTCTCTTCAGCTGGACTAGGGGCTTGATACAGTGCTTAGCTGTGGATCTCTGCATCTGCCTCCATCAGTTGCTGGATAAAGGTTCTACAAAGACAATTAAGGTGGTCATTCATTTGATTATAGGGTAAGTCCTGTTCAGGCACCCCCTCCACTAGTGCTTGAAGTCCTAGCCAGGGTCATCTTGTGGGTTCTTGGATGTTTCCTTAGCACCAGGTTTCTCTCTAACCCCACAGTGACTCCCTCTATCAAGATAACTACTTTGCTCTCTCTCTCTCTGTTGCTTCCTCCACTCAACCATCTCATTCTCCCATGTTCTTTTCCCACCTCCCCTTGCTCCCTCCCCCATCATATGATCCCAGTTTACTCAGGAGATCTTTTCTATTTCCTTTTCCCATGGCAACTCCTAAGGATGTCTCTCTTAGGTTCCTCCTGCTACCTAGCTGCTTGGGGGTTGTAGATTGTAGCCTGGTTATCCTTTGCTTTACATCTAAAATCTACTTATGAGTGAGTACATACTGTTTTTATATTTCTGGGTCTGTGTTACCTTACTCAGGATGATATTTTCTAGATCCATCCATTTGCCTGTAAATTTCAGTATGCCATTTTTTTTTTTTTTAGCTGCAGACTGGTAGTCCACTGTGTAGACATACCACAATTTTTAAATCCATTCTTCAGTTGAGGAACATGTAGGCTGTTTCCAGGTCCTAGCTATTATGAGTAATGCTGCTATGAACATAGTCAAGCTAATGCCCTTGGAGTAAGAAGGTGCATCCTTTGAGTATATGTCCAATAGTGGTATTGCTGAATCATTGGGTAGATTGATTTCCAGTTTTCTGAGGGATCATCATACTGATGTCCAAAGTGGCTGTACAAGTTTACACTCCCACCAGCAATGGAGCAGTGTTCCCCTTGCTCCACACCCGTTCAGCATAGGCTGTCATCTGTGTTTTGATCTTAGCCATTCTGTTTTGATTCGCATTTCCCTGATGGCTAAGGATGTTGACAAAATTCTTTAAGTGTCTTTTAACTATTTGAGATTCTTCTGTTGAGAATTCTATATTTATCTGTATACTCTATTTTTTAATTGTGTTATTTGTTTTTTTGACCTGTAGTTTCTTGAGTTCTTTATATATTTTAGAGATCAGTCCTCTGTCTGATGTAGGATTGGTGAAGTTCTTTTCCCATTCTGTAGACTGTCCTTTTGTCTTAATGACCATGTTCTTTGCCTTAAAGAAGCTTCTAAGTTTCAGGACCCATTTATAGGTTGATGCTGTTGCCAGTGTCTGTGCTATTGGTATTACATTTAGGAAGCCTGTGCCGTTGTGTTCAAGACTATTTCTCACTTTTTTTCTATCAGGTTCAGTGTAACCGGGTTTATTGAGGTCTTTAATCCACTTGGACTTCAGTTTTGTGCAAGGTGATAGATAAGGATCTATTTGCACTCTTCTACATACCACCACTCAGTTATCCAGCACCATTTGTTGAAGATGCTATCTTTTTAAAAATTGTATATTTTTGGCCTCTTTGTCAAAAATCAGGTGTTCATGGGTGTGTGGATTAGTGGTGGGGTCTTCAGTTTGAATTCATTGATCCACATGTCTGTTCCTATTCCAGGACCAGGCTGCTTTTGTTACTGTAGCTCCATAGTAGAGCTTGAAGTCAGGGATGGTGATGTCTCCAAAAGTTCTATTATTGAACAAGTTTTTTTTTTCCATATGAATTTGAGTATTGTTCTTTCGAGGTCTGTAAAGAATTGTGTTGGGATTTTGATTGGGATTGCATTGAGTTTGTAGATTTCTGTAGGTAAGATTGCAATTTTTACTATATTGACCTACCTATATAAGAGCATGGGAGATCTTTCTAATTATATTCTTCAATTTATTTCTTCAATGACTTAAAGTTCTTGTCATACAGGTCTGTCACTTCTTTGGTTAGAGTTACCCCAAGATATTTGATGTTATTCGCAGCTATTATAAAGGGTGATGGTTCCCAGATTTCTTTTTCAGCCCTTTTATCCTTAGTGTATAGGAAGGCTATTAATTTTTTTGAGTTAATCTTGTACCCTGCTACATTGCTGAAGGTGTTTATCAACTGTAGGAGTTCCCTGGTAGAATTTTGGGGGTCACTTATGTATATGATCATATCATCTGCAAATAGAGATAGTTTGACTTCTTCCTTCCCCTTAATCTCCTTTTGTTCTCTTATTGCTTTAGCTAAAACTTCAAGAACAATATTGAAAAGATAAGGGGAGAGAGGACAGCCTTGTCTTGTTCCTGATTTTAGAGGGATTACTTTGAGTGTTTCTCCATTTAGTGTGATGTTGGCTGTTGGCTTACTGTATATCACCTTTATTATATTTAGCTATTTTCCCTGCATTCCTAATCTCTTCAGGACTTTTATTATGAAGAAGTGTTAGATTTTTTTTTCCAAAGGTTTTTTCAGCATCTAAGGAAATGATCATATGTTTTTTTTTTCCTTTCAGTTTGTTTATATGATGGATGACATTCACAGTTTTTCATATGTTGAACCATCCCTGCATCTCTGGGATGAAGTCTACTTGATCATGATGGGTGATTTTTTTTTTTTTTTTTTTGCTATGTTGTTGGATTTGGTTTGCCAGAATTTTATTGAGTATTTTTGCACCAATGTTCATGAGGGAGACTGGTCTGTAGTTCTCTTTCTTTGTTGAATGTTTGTGTGGCATGGGAATCAGAGTGATTGTGACCTCATAAAAAGAGTTTGGCAATGTTCCTTCAGTTTCTATTGTATAGAACAGTTTGAGGAGTATTGATATTAATTCTTCTTTGAATATCTGGTAGAATTATGCACTGAAACCATCTGGTTCTGGGCTTTTTTTTTTAAGCTTCAATTTCCTTTGGAACTATCTGTTTAGGTCATTTATCTGATCTTGATTTAACTTTGGTAAGTGGCACCTATCTAGAAAGCTGTTCATTTCTTTTAGGTTTTCCATTTTAGTGGAGTATAGGTTTTTAAAGTATGAGCTGATAATTCTCTGGATTTCCTGGGTGTCTGTTGTTATGTCCCCCTTTTCATTTCTGATTCTATCAATTTAGATACTCTCTCTCTGCTTCTTGGTTAGTTTGGATAAGGGTTTATCTATCTTGTTGACTTTCTCAAAGAACCAACTCTTTGATTCATTGATTCTTTGTATTTTCTCTTTGTTTCTTTTGTATTGATTTCCACCCCAAGTTTGATTATTTCCTGCTGTCTGCTCCTTCTAGGTGAGTTTTCTTCTAATTGTTCTAAAGCCTTCAGCTGTGCTTGTGTGAGATTTCTCTAGGTTTTTCATATAGGCGTCTAGTGCTATAAGTTTTCCTCTTAACACTGCTTTCATTGTGTCCCATAAGTTTGGGTATGCTGGGGATTCATTTTCATTAAATTCTAGGAAGTCTTTGATTTCTTTCTTAACTTCTTCCTTGATCTGGAGATGGTTCAATTGAGAGATGTTCAGTTTCTATGAATTTATAGGCTTTCTGTGATTTTTGTTGTTGTTGAACTCTAGCTTTAGGCCATGGTGGTCTGATATGATACAGGGAGTTATTCCCATTTTTTGTGTCTATTGATATTTCCTTTATGACCAAGTTTGTGGTCAATTTTAGAGAAAGTTCCATGGGGTGCTGAGAAATCTGTATATTCCTTTGTGTTTGATGGGAAGGTTCTGTATATATCTATTAAATCCATTTGAGTCATAACATCTGTTAGAGCCCTTATTTCTCTGTTGAGTTTCTGTCTGGTTGATTTATTGGTTGACCTGTCCAAGGGTGAAAGTGGGATATTGAAGTCTCCCACTATTAGTGTGTGGGATTTGATGTAACGTTTAAGCTTTAATAGTGTTTCTTTTATACAAGTAGGTGTCCTTGTGTTGGGAGCCTAAATATTCAGGATTGAGACTTCATCCTGGTGGATTTTTCCTGAGCTGAATAAGTAATGTCTGCCCTGGTGTCTTTTGATTGATTTTACTTTGAAGTCTATTTTGTTAGTAGATATTAGGATGGCTACTCCAGCTCATTTCTTAGGACCATTTGATTGGAAACTCTTTCCAAACCCATTACTCTGACCCTGTGTCTGTCTTTGAAGTTGAGGTGTGTCTCTTGTATGAAGCTGAAGGATGGCTTCTGTTTTTGTATCCATTGTGTTAGGGTGTGTCTTTATAGGTGAATTGAGTCCATTGATATTAAGGTATATTAATGACTAATGATTGTTATTTCCTGTTATTTTTGGTGGTAGAATATGTGTATTTCTCTTCTTTGGGTTTTTCTTCTGTGGGATTATTGATTGTTTGTGGTTTCATGGGTGTATATAGCTTCCTTAGGTTGGAGTTTTCCCTCTAGTACTTTCTGTAGGGCCAGATTTGTGGATAGGTATTCCTTAAATCTGGTTTTGTCATGAAATATCTTGTTTAATCTATCTATGGTGATTGATAGTTTTGCTGGGTATAGTAGTCTGGGTTGGCAGCCATGCTCTTTTAGTGTCTATATAACATCTGACCAGGACCTTCTTGCTTTCATTGTTTCCACTGAATAATCGAGAGCTATTCTGATGGGTCTGCATTTAAGGTAACTTGGCCTTTTTCCTTTGTAGCTCTTAGTATTTTTTCTTTGTTCTGTAGGTTTAGTAGCTTGATTATTATATGGTGAGCAGACTTTTTTTTTTGAAGGTCTAATCTATTTGGTGTTCTGTAAGCTTCTTGTATCTTAATAGGCATTTCCTTCTTTAGGTTGGGAAAGTTTTCTTCTATGATTTTGTTGAGTATATTTTCTGTGCCTTTGAGCTGGTGTTCTTCTCTTTCTTTGATTCCAATTATTCTCAGGTTTGGTCTTTTTATGGTGTTCCAGATTTTCTGAACATTTTGTGTTATGACTTTTTTGGTTTTAGTGTTTTCTTTGACTGATGTTATCTATTTCCACTATTGAATCTTCCACTCCAGTGATTCTCTCTTCCATCTCTTGCATTCCGTTGGTTATGCTTCATCTGTGGTTCTGGTTTGTTTCTTCAGGTTTTCTATTTCCAGCTTTGCCTCAGTTTGTGCCTTCTTTATTGCTTCTATTTCAACTTTTAATTCCCAGAATGTTCCTTTCATCTGTTTGTTTTCTTTTTCTTGGTATTTTCTTTCAGGGATTTGTTCATCTCTTCCAATTTTTTGTTTGTATTTTCTTCTATTTCTTTAAAAGAATTTTTTATATTCTCTTTTAAAACTTCTATTTTCTTTATAAAGTTGTTTTTAAGGTCGTTTCCTTCTGTGTCCTCTTCATTGCCATGCTCAGGCCTTGACGTTGTAGAACCACCATCTTCTTCTGGTGGTGTCTTGTTGTTCTTTATGTTGTTATATGTATTCTTGGACTGGCTTCTGCCCATTGCTTCCTTGGTTCACTCTTAGTCAGCTCTTAGTTGTGTACCCAGGGGCTGTGTGTCTCCAGTTGTGGCAGGGTGTGTTCTTAGTCGGCTCTTAGTTGGCTGTAGTCCAAGGGGCTGTGAGTCTCCAGTTGTTGTGGTGGTCTTTCTTAGTTGGCTATGGGCCAGGGAGCTGTAGGGTCTCCCATTGTCCAACTTTAGAGTTTTCTTTGACTGACTAATCTATTTCCTATATTGTATTTTCCACAGCAGACATTCTCTCTTCCATCTCTTGCATTCTGTCAATTATGCTGCATCTGTAGTTCCTGTTCATTTACTCATATTTTCCATTTCCAGCTTTCTGTCAGTTTGTGTCTTCTTTATTGCTTCTATTTCAGCTTTTTAGTTTTGAGCTGTTTTCTTCATCTGTTTGCTTTTTCTTGGTTCTCTAGTCTTTTTAAAAAGAGATTTATTGTTTTCTTCCATTTTTTTGCTTGTCTTTTTCTCTATTTGCTTAAGGGAGTTTTTCATTTCTTCTTTAATTTCCTCTTTAAAGGCTCCTATCATCCTTATAAATATATTTTTACATTTTCCTCTGCTTCTTCTATATTGGAATGTTCAGGTCTTGGTGTTGTTGAACCAGTAGGTTCTAGTGATGCCATATTGTTCTTTATGTTGGGAATGTATTTTTGCAAGGTGTTCCCTTGTCCCAAAAATGGCATTTAGAGTTGGGGTGGGGTCTGGAGGAGATCAAAGGGAAAGACTGAGGTCCACCTAGCATACTGGATCAAAACCCACTCCCACCATGGGCTCTGCCAGGACTTCCCTCAAGAAAGGCCATGTCCTTTCATAGCCTCCTTGTTTCTCAAATGGGATAAACTGTTTGGCCTTTGGACAAGATCCTCCCTCCATAAAATAATGTTGCTATCACTAATTGAGCACAATTATCTAATGCAAGTAGAATTCAATTCGTCCAGTTGAGAATAAAGGAGTGAGTATTTTGGGCAGTTTCACCCTTGCAAATCCTAATATTCTCAAGTAAAATAAAAGCAAGGAGGTTAAGGCCATTTGCTCTCTGCACAAACCTGGGGAGTTGCTGGATTTTCTGGAGTTGCCCTCACTCATGGCTGGGAAACTGGGTCACTTTATGGTCCAAAATAAAGGGTATGCTGATGGCTGTGTCCTGGAGAAGAAGTTAAGACCTTGCCGGAGGCCCTGGGGCCTCTGAGTGGCAAAGATGCTTGCTGGTCAGCCCTAGTGGTGGCTTAGCCAGCAGCAGGAGGTCTTCTGCCCTGAGTGTAGGGAAAAGTGGCCAGCTAAAGAAAACCCACTCTGGCTCTGGACACAGAGCCAGTGAAAGAAACCCACCCTGGATTTAAGACCAGAGCCAGTAAAAGAAATACTTTATTCCTGAACCCAGAACCAAAAAGAAATGTGCCCTGGCTATGAAACCAGCACCAAAGAAACACACTTTGTCCCTGGAATCAGAGTCAGTAAAAGAAATGTACCCTAGCCCTGAAATTAGAGTCCCCAAACCCAAAAGAGCCAGTGAAAGAAACATTTTGGCCCTGAAACCAAAAACCAAATCAAGGTTTTTTTTTTTTTTTAAAAAAAAAAAAAAAAAAAAGGAAACATCTGACCTTTTCCATCTGACCCTGGAAGACTGACCAATCCCCTGGAAGACTCTCTAAAGGTGCCCCCCCCCCCCCCCACAAGCCGCCCTATATACGTCTTTTGCCCCAAACCCTTTTCCTGTGTCTTCTCCCACCCCAGGCTGAGGCAGACACACTATCCTGGATCCTTCCTTCCCTATACACCTCTTGAATGAAGTTTGGGTGACAGCTTTCTTTCACAGGAGCATGGACTGGAGATCAGCCGAGGGAGTGAAGCTGTAGCCACCCAGGTGACCTTCCCTGGCTGGGCTGAGTTGTTACATTCCCTGAACAGAGAGCAGCCAGCATCTGCAGAGAAGTGAATTTGACTGGAAGGCCCTCCCTTGCTGGAGTAGAGCTGATAACATCAGGGATGCCTTTCCCTGAAGCAGGGCTGTAAGCTGCTGCCTGAGCTTACTGTGGCCTGTGGTGTTCAGTGAGTATTTTGGGCAGTTTCACCCTTGCAAATCCTAATATTCTCAAGTAAAATAAAAGCAAGGAGGTTAAGGTACTGCCTGAACACTTTTCCATTGGAGCTCCACTGTCCAGTGTGCCTGGGCTCCTGACTGCCAGGATCTCTTTCCATCTGGGTTGCACTGGATTGTACAAATACCTACACTGAGGCCCCCTGACTTCAGCTGCTTGCCAGAAGTGCTTGCCAGCTAGCCAGCCAGTGAGGCAACTCTGAGCCACATGTCTCCCCCTGCCAGGACCTGAGGGCTTCTGGGCACCTTCTGCTCACAGGAATAGCAGGTGCAAGGATGAGTGGGAATTTGGAAGGAAGTGCTCTTAAGGTCAAGTCTTCCGCTAGTGTCCATTGGTCCTGTCACACACCATTGGCCAAATGGCTACATCTAGGGATAAGAGGGACACCCTTGCCTGGAAGGCCTACATCCAGGGCATGGTGCATGGAGGGGTGAACTAGGTCTGGTATCACTACCTAGTACCCCCAGCTCTGCTCTAGTCTTGACTCCCCCATCAGAGTCCTCACCTCAGGCTGGAGAGATGGCTCAACAGTTAAGAGCATTGACTGCTCTTCCAGAGCCCTGAGTTCAATTCCCAGCAACCACATGGTAGCTCACAACTATCTATAATGAGATCTGGTGCCCTATTCTGGCTGCAGGCAGACATGGAGGCAGAATGTTGTATACACAATCAATCAATCAATCAATCAATCAATCAATCAATCAATCAATCTTTAAAAAAGTACCGAGTCCTCACCTCTGACCTCTGCTTCCCCAATCTACCCACAACAGTGTAGTTTGCTTCTCTGCATAAACCATGTTTTTATTCAGCTTAAAGCCCTCACACCTTCATAGGCTTGGTGACCTTCTTTCTCTTTATTGGGACACAGTCACCATTGCTTACATTGCTAGGTGATATCATCATCAAAAACTCAGGTGACTGTCACTAGGCCATCTTATAAAAGGCCTGTTTTGACCAAGTGTTATTATGTTATTATGAGGCACATGACTCTAACTGAAATTCAACTGGAAAGAAAGGAAGAAAAGGAAGAAAGACAGGAAAGGAAACAAGAAGAAGAAGGAAGGAAAGTTAATAAAAACTGTTCAGACAGGCCTTTCTCTGAATAGCTCAGGCTGGCTAGGGTGTTGTAGCCCTGGCCTCCTCTGTGAAGGCATTATGGGTGTCCCTAATTAAATCACTGCCTAACAAAGTTTCAACAGTACAGTTTGGACTCTGGTCCTATAACTGAGTGGCTCTAGTCTTCCTTGCTTACAAATGGCAACACAGGACCTTTGCAATGTCAGCACAAGCCAGAGCTTCTGAAAAGACTCCTGAGCAGCAGGGCCACAGCAGAGGGAGAGGCACCATTGAGTGCTGTTGCAGAGGAAGGCCATAGCACAGTGCCTGGCCTGTGTGTGTGTGTGTGTGTGTGTGTGTGTATGTGTGTGTGTGTGTGTGTATGTATGTGTAGGGGGTTTTGTCATTCTCTTCCAGGTGCAGATCTACCTGGATGTAAACTTTCCACAAGGACCCAATTGTGTGTAACCAGGCTGTATAGATAGATGTCCATTACTGTCACCCAGCACACCACTCAGCTCTTCTTCACTTCTGTTCCTAAGGTTTTCTCAGGGAAGGATGGAATGTGTGGATCTGCTCTCTAGGGCAACTTCTGTATCTTATCCACTGTAACAAATGGCCCAGCTGCTCTCATGCTGTGCCATCTCAGGTCTCTTCTAAGGACATGGACCTGAGGTATCCAAGGATCTCTGAGTGGTACCCCAGAGAAAAATCATGAAGACAAGGGGAAAAGCTAGTTACTAAAAATTAATCATAAATGGTATAGTAATAAAAATGAGATGCTCAAGCTGGGCAGTGGTGGCTCAGGCTTTTAATCCCAGTACTCTGAGGCAGAGGCAGGTGGATCTCTGAGTTCGAGGCCAGCCTGGTCTACAGAGTGAGTTTCAGGACAGCCAGGGCTACACAGAGAAACTCTGTCTCAAAACCAACAAAATAACAACAAAAACAAACAAACAAAAAAAGAAAGGTGAAGCTTTTTCCACACAAGAGATAACTGGTTATAAAAGTTATGCAGTCATGAAATAAGAGATCGGGAAGAACTGGGTTCACTCAGGAGGCTGAGACATAACCCTGATATGATATGATAACCCTGAGCCTGGGTTACACAGTAAGAACCTGCCTATTGAAACTTTAGAGACTTTCACAACAGGAGGGGAAAAGGCTTAGGACATAATGAGAAGTTTTAGAAAATCAGGATATGGGTGGAGAGATAGCTTAGTAGTGAAGAGTGTGGACCGCTCTCATAGAGGACCTGAGTTCGAGTCCTATCACCCATACTGGGCAGCTCAAAACAATCTCTAATTCCAGTTCCAGGAGACTTGATGTTTCTGTGGACATTTGTACTCACATGTGCACACATATATGAAGAGATAAATATGCATAGCTAAGAGAAAAATACATCTTAAAAGAGGCAGAATATCACCTGGGCAGTATGGGGAGCTGGCCCCACCCCTTGCCTGCCATGTGGTAAGCACCCGATAGATGGCCACACCCCTGGGCAGATAGGTGAGCTGGCTCTACTCCTCACCTAGGCAAAGTGGGAGAGCTGGACCCTGGTGACTCTGGTGCAGGAGAGCTAGGGGTCAGGCCAACTCAGCCCCAACCTAGGCTCAGATCCAGGGCTCTGAGTTAGCCACCCCAGCACCTACCCTTCCATGGTTCTTCAGGAGCAGGTCCTGCAGAACCGAAAATGCAGAATCTCCATGATACAGGCCAACAACAAGATGTCTGAAAGGAGTCTCAGTGAGGGCCCAGTATTGAGATGGTGCAGCAGAAGCCAGAGGGCTCAAACCAGCCCAAGGACTCACTGCAATGAAGACATACTGTGTGATATGACACAGCTTCCACAGAGGGGAATGGAGATGAGTGGGATTGGGGTGCATGATGTGAAATTCACAAAGAATCTTAAAAAGTTAAAAAAAAAAGCAGAATATAAAACTATATGAGCAGTCCCCTAACACGTGTAAGCGAGAATGTTGTGTACAGACTCAAGCACCATGATTAACTGCATGAAGACAGAGAGGTGACTGCTGGTTCAAGGATACAGAATATGTCTTTATCTTTTAAACTTCTGAAATACAGCTCTGTTACTACATACTGAGAAAAAGTTTAGACTTAGGAACACATTTACAGGAACTTCCCAGTCACTAACCTTTACTCCAGTGTCCCAGGACAACACCACATTTTATGGTTTAAGAAAGTATACAGTAAGGCACATCACCTCAGAACTTCTGCTCACTCAAACTGGTCGTTCACAGCTCAGCAAACTAGGACCAAGCCATCTCCAAGTGCTGCTCTAGGCATGGAAGGCTGTGACTGGCTGTTGTTGAATGTTATTTTTAGCTAGGCAAAGATGTGTTACACTTATTTATGCTGTGGAATTTAACCATGTAAAGGTATGTGACATTTGTTTACTGCATTTGCTTAATTATGTATTACATTTTTTCACCTTGCCTGCCTAAGGTACCTGATTGGTCTAACAAAGAGCTGAATGGCCAATAGCTAGGCAGGAGAAAAAATAGGCAGGGCTGGAGGGCAGAGAGAATACATAGGAGAAATCGAGGCTCAAGAGAGAAGAAAGATGGGGAGGAGAGAATGAGGAAGATGCCCAGGGCAAGAAGCTGGGCAGACAGAGAAGCAGTGAGAGTCAGATACAAAAAAGAAAGGTAAAGGTAGATAAAAGAAGCAGGTTAATTTAAGTTAAAGAGCTGGCCAGAAACATGCTAAGCTAGGCTGAGCATTCAAAACTAAGTCTCTGTGTCAGCTGGTTGGTGGCCCCTAAGAAAAAGTCTGGTACAACTGGCCATTGCCCAGGTCTGGACTTCACTGGGATGCCAGGCTCACCTCTGCCCATGTCTAGTAAATGCTTTCTTCTCTCTGTGCGCTGGCTGTGGCTGGTGTTGGGGACAGAAGCATGTCCTCACAGGAAACTTCAGAAAATCCTGTGAAAAAGCTTCCGGTGTGATTCATGCCTGTAACCAAGCTATACTTCACACAAAAATCAACAACATGCTTTCCAGAGATGGGGGAGATGAAAGGGACTTGGGAACCACAGGGCTAAGCAAGAGAGCATTTGGTGCCCATTCCCCAGCTTTCTGCTAGGAACATGCAAAGTACACGGACAGCATCGACATATGTGTTTCTTTGTTTTTTCTTTTCTTCTGTGCCCTCTTGCCTCCCTCCCTTCCTCCCCTTCTAACTCTCCCCTGCTGGAGAATGAATGACCCCAGGGCCTTGCCCTACCGTGCTCTGCTACTGAGCTATGGATAAGTCCCCAGCCCTGGCATCTGTATCTCTATACATCTTTATACTGCTTTCTATAGTCTCCCTGTGGAAATACACTGTCTCCAAATCTATACTGACTATAAAACACATAGTTTTATTCCCATTTTTACTGAAGGTGATCCTAGATTTTCTTTTTTTTTCAATTCACTGTTTTGGAGCAGAGTATAGAGACAAGTGAGCAGCTGGGGCCACAGGGGACGAAGCTGGTGGTGACATGAAGTGGCCCCAGGGTAGGTGGCCATCCAATAACTAAAGTGGTCTTGCACCCCTCCATGCTGCAGCCCCTTGCTGTATAGGCCCGATGGTAGCGCACAGCCCTTGATCTAAAGTCTTTCCCGTTTTCCTTCCAGATGCTTCTATGGGGCAGTCCAATATATTTTTCCCGATTCTTGAACATTTGGTCCCACTGATTTGCACTGGAAATGGTTAATAGGCTCACTTGTTCATTTTGGAAGCAACCGGTGGGGACTGGTGCTATAGAAAGTTCCTGCTGTTTAGACCGTGAGGAGACAATGCCTGGCCAGGTGAGGGTGGGATTAAAATCTAGCTGGTGTCATTGTCCCCTCTTGTTCAGCACACCATAGAGAGGCAGGTCATTTGCACACTGGCTTCCACTTTGACAGCTGTTCTTATAAAAATGAGAAGCCCCTATACATGGGAATTTACCTAATGCTAATCTGGATAATTGAAAAATCCACCCAAAATACCCCACTCAGAAGGAAGTCCTGCTCTGTGATTCACTCTGTTGGCATTCAGCCAGCAACTGGCCTAGGGCCTTCTAGTGAGGGTGGGGCAGAGCAGGGCCCCTTCTGAGGTCCTGATCCTGGCAGCTCCAGGCCTCAGGCATCAGCTAGACCTGGAGAATCCCCTTGCCTCTGCCTGTGGGTTCACATGAATTTAGCTTCTCACCTTTGCTAGACTTTTTTCTGTGGCCTAATTTCCCGGGGTGGGGTGGGCGTGGGGACAAAGGGAAGATGTAAAACAAAGTGAGGGCGTCACTTCTAAGAATCCTCCCCAACTGAGTCTTACTGAGAAACAAGGCAGACAGCAGAAGGGGAAACAGACCAACTAAGAGCCTTTGCACTCCCTGGCCATGGTTTAGGTCTCAACCCTAGACCATGTTCTGAGGTCTCCTTACCTAATACCAAACCCAACTACTCAAATCCCCAAGTCAGAAGCTCCGTGTGGTTCACCTTCACCACCCACCCACCTATACATGAGGCTCATAGTCTTAGACTCTATTTTATGCTCCACTTACCCATCTGTGTCTTCAAATATAGTGACTTAGGACTTTAGCTTTATCACTTAGACCTGTACATATGATCGCATGATGCCTGAGTCTCCTATGAGGTAATCAACAACCCAGGACATCCTTGGTTGGCTATGTTGGGATTGTTCCTACAGCCAGACAACTCCATCTGTCCTATGGTGGTCCTGTCTGGACTCCATCACTTCTCCGAGCATACCCCACACCCCGATTCCCAGCAGGGCTGTTCACCTTCTCTTCTAAGTGAACTTCTGCTGGCCTGCCCCTGGTCACTGTTCAAGCACAGGTGAGATGCTACTCATTCATTCCAGGTTCTTCTGTGAGCTGTCTCCCCAGGGAAAGCCTGTCCTGATTCCATTTCTTTCTGCTGTGTGGTGGTCACAAACAGATTGCACTTTCTGTGTCAACTTCCATCTCTTTTACAATGCTGTTTAAAATTATTAAAATAAACGTATGACAGGGTAATTTCCATATTTTCACATCCAGAGTTCCTGTTTTGGATACAGATAGGTCAAAGCACACTGGAAAGCTAATGTGGTCTTCTCATATGTGTTGGGGAGTTACCTGCCTGTAGGTAACTCAGAGTTTGGGGTTTGATTTTAAGAGAAAGATCAGCATCTTGTGATGCACCTAGGGGATCTCATGATAAGGTCTTTGATCCCCAGATTAAAGTGTAGGGCACTTATAGCATCCCTGAGGTTCCCTCATGCTGAATTCCAGTCATTCTCTCTCCAAGGGAACTTCCAACATCATAGATTAGCTGTGGCTACTTTAAATTGGGCAGAAGGGTGTGTCTGACCCTCTTGTCTCACGTTGTCTGTGAGATTCTTCCATCTAGTATATAGTGTTCTGTCTTGTTGTGAACATTGCATTTCATAGATGTGCCAGAGTCTATTTATCCATTAACTGGTTGAAGGGCATTCTCATTTCTGCAGAGGACAGAGCATGTCTAGTCTAGCTGCACTGGTGACTTAATGGCTTCTTCTTGCTCTACTGAGTCAGTTAGAATCATTTATTTCTCCATTCTATCACAGACAAACACTCTCATATTTTCAATTATGGTAATATTCTATGAACATAGTAAGTAATTTAAGGGCTCCTAGTTAACCTAGGTAGAGTCCTAAAAGTGAAGACCCTGGGCCAAACAGCCACCCTTGTATGCCTCTTTCCACATATGGCAAGTGGAACCTGCATTGTCTGCCGAGCTGCCATAGCAGAATGCCACAGGTTGGGTGGTTTTGACCACACAAGCCTGGAGTCAGGGGTACTACCTGGGGTGAACTTAACTTTTCCTTGCAGATGGCAACCCTCTTTGCCTCCTTTTCGTGTGGAAATCCCTTTGTGTTCCCAAGTATCCTCTGTTCTCGTCTCCTGGTCTCATAAGGACACTGTTTAGATTAGATTGAGGTTTCCCAAGCACCAATTATAGCGTAATCTGCACGCTAAAGGGGCAAGCTCCAGTACACTCCCATTGTGAGGTACCAGGGAGTTGAACAGCAACATAGGCATCTTCAGGAACACAATTCAACCCACAACAAACAGTTCTCCTGAGCCCAGGCACGTCCCCTGCAAGAGGGTTTAAGTGCAAACCCTCTTGGCTTTTGAGGCTGAGCCACACTTTGTTAGGACTTTTGTCTTTATACTCACCCGTGTCCTTATTTGTGTTTGTTATCCCATCAGACCAACCGATCGATGTCCGATATTGTGGTGTCTGAGACACAGGCTGATGGACCCTGACGTCTTCAGCCTAGGGTTCAGGCTGGGAGTCAAGTATCTTAAGGCTCACAGTAGAAACAGACTCTCAGGCTGCTGGTTTCTCTCTGCCCCACTTTTTGCCAAGTGTGAAGAAGGGGGCACAGGGGCCGTGTAATTATCACCTTGCAAAGTCAATTACAGCTCCATATTCTAAAGCCTGTTTTTAACTTCCCTAAACAAGTTCATTTTAAGCTTGGTGGTAATTTGGCTCTTTTGTTAAAATTAAGTCTGTAAGTAAAAATTAAAAGACAGAATGGAAAAACCATTGGGCATAGAAAATCCACCCCAGTTTAATAGGGCTTCTTAAGCTGAGGACTGGAGTAAGGTGTGGGGAGCTTGTTGTACATTATGGTCCTTGGCGCTTATGTTCTTGTGTAAGCTTTTTAAAGAAGAGGATAAAGCTCATCTTCATGAGAGGCCTGCTTCTGCAGTGAGGTGATTAGGAAACCGTTGTTAAGTTTGGGCTCCTACAACTTTAAACACTTCAACTCAATGTTTGCAACAAAGTGGTAAAATCCTTCTACTCATGAGTGAGTCTCAGGCAAGCAGAGCCAGAAGAACACACCTTGGCTGGTGCCCTGGGATGGAGTGCAAGAACAGTGAGTGGCTCAAGTGAATGGCCGCTGATTGCTCGTGTTTGCACAGGACAGACAGATCCTGAATAAATTTGAGGAAAGAAGTGTACATGACTCACTCAGTTCTGAGGATGCTTCTGAGTGAACTTGCCTCCCCTCCGCACCATCATCACTGGCAGGGTAAAGTCCTGGACTCTGTCTGGTGTTGCTCACTGACCCATGCACCTGCTGCACTACCTTGAAGCTTGCACCTCACAGAAGTATCACACCCTTTGTACACATTGCTCCTCCTAAGCAAGGTGGCCCATCCTGCTTGGTAGGAACACTGATGGGCTTTCCTGTCTCAGCAGAGGCACAGAGGCACTGTTCCTTGCTTCCAGGATGGCATGACCATACCCTTTGTGCACCAGGGGTTGCTTTCCTGTCTGGTGTTGGCTTGTCTCTGTCATGGGTATTGTGTCTGTGGGCAATGCCTGGAAGAGTCCAGCACTGAGGTAGGGACTATGGTCTCTTGTTGAGTTGTTTAGGGTAGAAAATGGAGAATTGCGAAAAGACATTACAGTCAGTCATGTTTTTATTCCCAGACAAAAAGGGCAGATGTGTGATTCCAGTGACTAGTTGGCTGGCTGGTATCGGGATAGTTGTAGGAAATAGAGGCTAGGATATTGGGGGTGGTCTGAGTAAGGAGTGTTGCATGAATCCTAGTTGATCTTATAATAAAACTCAGAGCCAGATATTGGGGAAAAGCTGAAAGATCAGAGAGACAGGAACAAGCCACAGCCACTTCCCACCTAGCCAACTCCTCAGGCTAAAAGGGTAGATCCTGCCCCCACAAATCCTCAGACTGAATGCCTGAGTCCTCAGCTGAAAGCGGAGGGGTAAACTCTATCCTCCTGCCTTATTGACCTTTCTCTGCCCAGGCATCTCACTTCCTAGTGCTGGGATTAAAGGTGTGCCACCACCTTGTGCTTTGTTTCTCTTCTGGACTGGATCAGTCTTATGCAGCCCAATGTGGCCTGAACTCAGAGAGAGATCCACTCCCTGACCTCTATGGCTAACACTGTGGCTGACTCTGTCCTCTGCTCTTCAGGCAAACTTTATTTCTCTATAGCATACATAATATATCACCACAAAGGAGTTGTGCCTGACAAATGAAACCAACTGTTGTAAAATAGCACCAGGGCCTAGGGTGAGGGAAGTGCATAGAAGTTAGGACTGGGAGAGAATGATGGTGCCCAGAGAGGAAGGAAGTTTCCCATAGAACTTCTTGCAGGGTAAGGGACAGTAGGAACATCTCCAGCAGCAACCACAGGGAAAAGGAAATTCCCACAAAAGAGTAGATTTCTAGAGGCCAAACCCAAGGCAGAGAAGCAAGCAGATGGGCTGTGGGAGCTGACAGAGGCTGGAATGTTGCCTTTAACAGGGTTATTCCTACGAAGCGTCATCATGGCCAGCTTACAGAAGAGGCTGCTGTAAAGCCAGCAGCCCTCAGGTCAGACCCCTCCAAGGACTGCCCACCCCGTAGGAAGAACACTGTTCCTCTCACCAGCTGTGGCCCCACTGCAGACAGTGTGGGAACTGGAGCCGAGTGGTTATGTGTGCTGTGAGTGTCTGCAGGTGCAGACGAAAGGCCATGGGTGATTTGCATGGGTTGGAGAACACATTTTCAGTTTCCTCTTCTCACAAATGGCAAATTTCACTTTCTTTCTCCTTACTGCTACGCTGGATTCCTTTTGGTGGCTCCAGGCTGTTGTGCAGTGTGACATCTGTGCTCTGTGATGTTTCTGATTAACTATCCTCTAGGCCCAGCTTCAAAAACTCAATATCCAACCATTGATGATCTTGGCTCGACATCCCACTTCCCAGCCACATGAAAAATCCCGCACTGAGAGCCAAGGGCCTGGACCCTCTGCCAACTCAGTGTGGGAGAGGAGGCTACATCTGGGTATTGGGTGAGGTTCCCATGTGTACTGAGGAAGGGTCTGTAACTGGTAATCTCAGAAAACTCACCAACCTGTGGGATGTTGTGTTGTGGCAGTTTCTTTGGCCCAGAGACCTCAGTAAGTGACAAGTATTGGGTGCTGGCCCCAAGAATTTGAGGTGATAGACCTCACTTTCCTTGGCCTGTACCCTCTCTGGCTTGCTTCCCACCTTAGGTCTAAACCTTGTGATCATTGTTCTTGGGTCTGTATCATGAATCTGAGAGTGGCCACTCCAGGGGTGCACAGTGTATTTCACTGAAATACAGCCCCAGTCAGGCTGGGGACTGATCCTTCTGTCTCTCAGTACTGCCCAGTTCACTGTGTGTGGAGGTCACTACAGGGAGCTGCCACCTGAACAGGAGGGACCAGGCCATTGAGGTTCCATATTGAATTGTTCCATATTCCTGACCTGTTGAAATTTTCAAAAACTAGTTTCTGTTGATAAAGTTCAGCAAAGAGGCAGAAGTGAAGTGGGAAGGGCTCCAGTCCTGATTTGGACATGCCTGCCTTGACGTGTGAACATGGGGAAGGGCACAGAATAGACCAGACGGACTTTTACAGTTTTGTTATTAACCAGAATGTCACAAATCCTGGTGAGCCTGAGAGTTTTCCCTTCCTTATTAAGATGGCAGTTAGAATCTGGCTGGCTGATGGGAAAAAAAGGATCAAGAGAAGACAGGACCCCCCATGCAGCACAGGCAGGCAGGATTTCAAGCTTGGTTCTACTGTGGGGATCCAGAGTGACCCAGGAAGCCAGGGTTAATTGAGGCGAGAAATCAGAACACTCCCTGAGCAGTCAAGTGCAGGAGGGCTGTCATGCAAATCCCCAGAGGAGATGATTAACTGGTTATAGCCACAGAAGAGAAGTGGCTGGTGACCCATGACTTGTCCAGGATGCTTGTAGGTCCCCAAGTCTCTGAGGTTCCACAGGGTGGGTGTGAAGTTGGGGTATGAAAGGAGGCCGAGGACAAGGCCAATCTGGCATCCTCTCAGAAAGGTGAACTAGGCAAGCCTGGCTAGTGATGGCTGCTGGGAAGAGTTAGGGTCGTAAGGACAGCTTCAGTTTTAGGAGGTTCTGCTATGCCTCTCATCTCAGCTAAAGGGCACTGTGGCGATGGGGATGGGGGCAGCAGGAACAGGACTTTTCTGAGTGTTTGGCTACACTGTGGGATGTCTTTCTGTATGTGGTAAATATATGTTGCTATCATTAGTTAATAAAGAAGCTGTTTTGGCCTACGGCAAGGCAGCAGAGAGGCAAGCAGGAAATCTAAGAGATACAGGCTCAATCCAGTCACCCAAGAAACATGATGTGACTGTACAGGTAAGCCACTGGCCATGTGGCAATTCATAGATTAACAGAAATGGGTTAATCTAAGATGAAAAGCTAGTTAGTAATAAGCCTGAACCATAGACCAAACAGTTTGTAATTAATATAAGCCTCTGTATGTTTATTTGGAACCAATCAGCTGTAGGACGCAGGAAAACTTCCAACTATATGGTTAATCACAAGAAACATTTCTGGCACCCATGGTTATGAGTATCCACAGAGGACCCAGAGGAGGCTCCTTCTGGTCCCTTCTCCTATATCGCTCCAAGGTATGGAATGACAACTGTGTTCTGTTCTAATTTACATGTCACAGTGGCTAAGCTATGGTTGTTCAGCCAAAATATTCATCCTGAGGCTTTTGGGAATGTGCTGAGATGTGATTTCAGATGAATCCTGATAATCTGGGCCCCATTTGATTTTAAAGGCTTTAAAATCAAAAGCTCTCTGAGGGAAGGAACCGGCCTAGTGGGTTATGACAGATAGCACTGATGTGATTGTGGTTGGGAGAGTTCTTCTGCCCCCTATCCCTCCGTCCCTCCCTTCCTTTCTGGAACCTTGTGCATGCAAGCCAGGCTTCCACCACAGAGCTACAGACCAGGAGCTTGAAAGGAGTTATATGGTGTTCTGTGAGCATTGTTCTCACTCCGGCATAATAGGTGGTACATCTTTATTTCCTTACACAGCATTCCTGAGTATATCTTCACTCTCCAACTTTTCTAAAAGGCCTATAGCAAACCTTTCCATCTGTAAGTATTTACTCCTCTCCCTCTTAGTTACCTTTACTTTGGTAATGTCATGTACAGAACAGGGTGGGGCAGGCCAGTTAAATTCATTTACCAGAGGTTTGCAGTGTCAGCCCCCTTGCTGGGCCCTTTTTAGCAGGGTTAAAAACTGAGGTGGCTTTATCTCTGCAGCTTATGAATAAGTATTTCAGCCCCATTTTCTAAATCTAGAATCTTGTTTTGTGATACACTTGTGGAGTGTATCTTCTGTGCAAGCTACAGCCCCTGATGGCATGACACCTATCCATCTGGGTCACCACTGGCCTGGCCCTTAGCAGACATTCTACCCAGATTTGCAGACCTTAATGAGATTTGCAACTTTTGCAAGCCAGAAGGAGAAAGCCAGATGTTCTTCAGTGCTAAATGTGTTATGGGGTCACCAGAGATAGCTAACTGAAAGTATTTAGCTGGGACTAAACTCTGGGAGTTGAGATGCAAGCACAGTCCTGAGTGTTAGGGTAAGGGGGTCTGTTAAGGAAAACAATCAACTATTACCCCTAAAAAACCCAACAACAGAGGACCCCCCCCCCCCCAAGCTGTATTCAGCTGGGTAGCTACAAGAAGAGGTTTTGTACAAGCAAATACTTTAACAGAAGCTAAGGTAAGTGGTTAGCTGGATGAGATTTGCAGAAACATTTATTCCCCCCGCCCCAGACAAGTTTCCTGTGTAGTCCCGGCTGTCCTGGAACTGTTTTTGTAGACCAGGCTGGCCTCAAGCTCACAGAGAGCTGCCTTCCTAGTGCTGGGATTAAAGGTGTGTGCTGCCACTGCCTGATTTGAGCAGGCTGTTTAATGGAAGCTAAATTAGCTGGGGGCATCTTGTCCTGGGTTTCTAGAATAGTTGGGTAATTTTCCATCAAGATCAAAGTCTAGCTAAACCTAAAATGGTCTCAGCAGTAACAGAAGCTGGAAGAAGCTCTGCATTTTCTTGCTCTGTCACAGATGCTCAGGTTGACTGCATGGCCCCTGGTTCCAGAGAAACCCAATATGGGGCATGGTTATGATGTAATTTTTAGGTTCTATGTGATGATTTGGCAATAAGAACTGTTGGCTTTCATTTATTTGGCTGTTTTTTTCATTTGTATAGGTAAGCAAGGGTGCAGTAAAGCCACCAAAATGACCAAGAGAGGTCTGCCCATTATAAGGTGTTATATTGAGGGGGGAGGAAGGTATGTTACCTGGCCCAGCCTGGGAACTAGCATGGAACTTGGATCTGTTGGGACGTTGGAGTTAATAAAAATTAAAGATTCATTCTGGAGGCTGGGAGATGTAAGGCAAAGAAGAAAGTAATGCCTTTTCCTGGCAGACAAAATTTACTTCACAAGGTTTCTGAGGAAATGCTGTGTCTACCAGCACTGGGCCCAATGTCATTTTGTGGGGTTGGTACCTAAACAGTATGCAAATGATGCAGAATCAGGAAAATAAGATCTCTGGGAAGAGCCTGAGCCCGCTGCTGAGGCCTGGGGCCAGTGATTGCAAATTTGTGATCCCAGTTTTCCTCTGGCTCCACAAGAAGTAAAATTGAAGATGGCTTATGGACTACTGAATGAACTTTGACCTCACCCAATGGATGACTAACTCAGTAAAAGTGTTTTTTTTCCCCTTTGGGTTTTGAACTATGTATAGACTTGTGAAACATCATGAACAACACACACACACACACACACACACACACACACACACACACACACACACACACACACACACACACACACACCATATCCCTGGCCCCCTGCTACTATAATTAACACAGTAGTATTCCATGGAGTTACAGTATTAGTAACTGGAATTGGTAACTGGTTATGCTGGCTGGTCTTGACACGAGCTAGAGTTAGCCGGAAAGGAGGGAATCTCAATAGAGAAAATGCTGCCTTAAGATTGTGTTGCAGACAAGGCTATAGGGCATTTTCTTAATTAGGATTTGATGTGGGAGGCCCAGCCCACTATGAGTGGGCCATCCCTGGGCTGCTAGTCTTGGGTTCTGTAAGAAAGCAGGCTGAGTAAGCCATGAAGAGCAAGCCCCAAGGTAGGACCCTCCAGGTTTGTGCCCCGAATTCCTCTGATGATGAAGACAAATTCTTGTCTTCCCCCACTGGCTCTTTGGTCTTGGTGCTTCATCCCAGCAATAGGAACCCTGACGAAGACACTGGTATTGGTAGCTGGCAACTGAAAACACCTGCCTTGCTTTCTTACCACAGTGCTCATCAGAACAGTTGCCTCTCACCCTCCTTTTGAGATGGAACCTTAATACAGGCTTAGCTCTGCATCCTGTCTTACTCTTCTGAGAGCTGGGACTACAGCTGTGGACCATCGTGCCCCATGTTTGTAACTGAACCCAGAACTTCATGCCTGCTAGGCAAGTATTGTACCAACTCAGCTGCATCCCCCAACTTCAGGCCTTGCTTTTAAACAAGAACTATAACAGTTTATACTTGAACTTCTTTTCTGTCATTACTGAGGAACACTGTCTTGGGTGTTGTAGCTGTTGCCAACTGTTCCCTCTCAGGTGGGAAAAAGAGCTCCTTCTGGCATCTAGAGCTCCAGTTTTCGCTGCTTCAGGCGTGGACCACTGCTCCTTCTGTGGGTTTCTGCAAACTTCTCCCCCAGTAAGCAATCCACAGCTACTTTGGTTTGGCAGGACTCCAGCTCTCAACTCAGAGACATCATCCCCCTACCCCCAAGAGAGGGTTTCCTTTGGCTGTCCTTGTCCCTCTGTAGACAAGGCTGGCCTCAAACTCAAAGACCCACCTGTCTGCTGAGATTAAAGGCATGCGTCACCACTGCCCAGCTGGCTTGTCCTTTCCTATTCCCCTTACTTTACTAGGTTTTTTTGGAATGTCTGCTCCAACACTTAAAAGCCATAGGGGTTGGAAAATGGCTCAGTAGTTAAAAGCATTGGCTGCTCTTCTAGAGGACCCTGGTTTATTCCCAGCACCCACACAGCAACTTACAACTGTCTGTAGCTCCAATTTCAGGAGATCTGGCACTTTCACAGACATACATGAAGGCAAAACACCAATGCATATAAAAGAAAAATAAATTATATTTTAAAAAGCCTTTTGCTTAATAACTGTCATGGTGGGCATGTGTATCACTAGTCTCTCTGGGAAGAGAGAATGAAACTTTTGGCCCAAATCACACACCAGCCTGCTTTATATCCCAGGGCTCTGCACAGCATGACATGTAAACCACATCTAACCAACATTGGTTGTTTCTTTAAAATGGTGAGATCTACTGTAAGACTTGGGTCTGGGCTGTACTTTTTCTTTCTTGAATACCACCTGTTTGTGTAGCCGATTCAGAATTCTTCCTGCTTTAGGCTTGAGAGTACTGGGATTACAGACATGTACCACCATGTCTGGATTCTAGTGATCTTATCCACAAGCCTTCAATGTTTATTCTTCCATTAATTGACTTCCTTTGTTCCTACACTACAATTATATATTTACTTATTCCCAAACACCCGACTCTGCATTATCACTCTTTAAAACACTTTTAATCTGTTATTTTATGTGTCCAAGTGTTTTGCCTGCATGCATGTGTGTATGTGCATCATGTGCTTACACAGCTGGTTCCCTCAGAGGTGAGAAGAGAACATAGCTGGAGTTACTGAGGACCATGAGCTCACGTGTGGCTGCTGGTAATTGATTCTACCTCATCTTCAAGTGCTCTTAACCACTGAGAGCTCTCCAAGCCCAGCATCATCCCAAGATGATTCCAGTTTCTTAACTCTGGCCCAAATGCCTTCAACTGATGTTATTCTATAAAGTCCTGACTCAAACTTGATCAACTTAGCCAGAAGCAGTACAGCATAGGGAAAGTGTGGACAATTTATACGAAAGTTCATTGAGAACAGAATTCTCTCCAAAGACTAATAGCTGCTCCAACTACAGACACAGCAGTTGTATACTTAACCAAGAGTAAGATATAAATTTTAGAATTCAACATTATAAAAACTGTCATATTTTATTGATCTCATACCAGTTCATTCTGGCAGAGAGCTTGTGTTTGGATGACAAAGACATTCTACAAATTTATAATTATTAAGTTGTGTGCATGTACGCATTTCTACGTGTGGATATTATGCATGTGAGTGTGGATGGAGGCCAGAGGTGTTGGGTCCCTTGGAGCTGTCTAACCTGGGCTGGGAACCAAACTCAGTCTTCTGGAAAAGCAGTATGTACATTGAACTGCTGAACCATCTCTCCAGCTCTAGACTTTCTGACTCCAGGTTATGGTAAATTTTATGACTGTGATGACTTGTCCAACCCAGCTATGCCCTGCTCCCCAAGCTCTCACTATCTTTGGCTACAGCAAACACATTCACTCAATGTTTCAGGCATTTTATTTTTCTTAGGCTTTCACAAGTGTAAAAAAGGCTCATGAGCACAAAAGATTCTGAATAGCTTGTGGTATTTAAAAAGATTCATGAAAACAAATTAAGTTGGGTAATATTTATCTGTTTCTTGAACCATGGCTGTAAAATTTAAACAGTCTCACTGTGATTATGCTAAAGTTTTAAGGACACCTCTCACGTGTCTCAGGAAATCTGTCTTGCACACTCACACTGCACATCCTGTAGTGAAGTGTGTTATTGCCTCTCCTCTGCCTCCTTCAGGTTTCTATAGTGACATCTTCATTTTCACAGAGAGCCTTGGACGCTCTGTCCAGAGAAAGACTCCAACAGCTTCTGAAGCAAGAAAAGCTAGATTTGGATTTTCATTCATTTTCCAATGTTTTAAAAAAGAATGCTAGAAAGGTGATTTTTTTTTTAATTAGCAATAATCTCTCTTCCAATGAGCTTTTAAGTCCTCAAACATTGTAGATGGTTTATTTATATATGAAGAACTTGTAATTTTTTTCAAAGCATTTAAGAAATGTCTTCTTAAGTCTTTTAGTTTTCCTACCTCAAGTAAAACTGCTAAAGGAACTGAAACCCAAGTTTGTCTTCCTAGCTAATAAACAGCCTGTGAACACAGAACAGAGCTGTGGCCTCAGCTCAGCAGGTATGGCTGAAATTAAGCAATCAAAACCCAAGCCTCATTTTATTTAGCACATAGAAGAGTGTGCTGCCAGAATGGTCGAACTCGAAGTGTTCATAGCTTCGTTTTTTTCTTCCTTTGCTTGATAAGAAACAAATTGTCGTTGCTGTCATCTTTTGTGCCTTTCCCTTTCTTCGGCCTGCTGCATCTGCTCTCTCTGAGAGCCCTCTCTTCTCTCAGCCTGTGGTAATGGGACGAATGGTGATGGGACCTGGATGGCTTTGCACCCCTGGAGGAGTGGGGTTCCGAGCCCCTAGGAAAGTCTTCATCCACATCACCATGCCGGTGAGCCCATCTGTGCTTCTCACCTTGTCTATTCCTGGCCATTTCTTTATCTTCTCGAGGCCACCTGCTGCTTTTCCTTGAGGAATGGCTTTTTCTCACATCATGGTGGCCTCTCTTAGCTGTCTCTTCTATGTATGGTCTTTTGAGCTGCCTTGGAAAATCACCATTTTTCTGGATTTCTGGAAGATATAAAATTATTTTGCCTCTTTAGTCCACAGAGAGTTCTTGTATTCTTAGATATAGCTTAGCAGACAGAAGAAGCAAACAGTCTGAACTAATATGGCATTCTAAAGAGCCCTTACAATTCTATTGCTAAAACGGGGAACTATCCTCAAACTTTTAGTATTTGTTATTTATTCTATTCAACATATGATTATAATGATAAGCAATGAAGATTAGAGCAACAGGCATGGTCATTAGCTCAGCCCTGTGAAAAAAAGTCACACCTGACCTGTTCAAGTTCCTCTAGTGATGACGGGTCAGCCTAAGAGGGTAAGGTGAAGCAAGATATAGAAAATGGCCTTTAGATGGTCTCATGGGGCATGTCCTCTGAGGATAAGCCTGGAAACCCCACTGTGAGGAGGTGTCACACTGCCCCCAGTGTGCTATCCCCAAGAAGTGGGTGCTGGGTGGGGTGTGATGTGAGCACACGCTCCTGTGCACACACCTTTACAGGTTTCAGTGTCTCAGGACTTGACATATTTGCCATGAGCATCTGAGGAAAGGCTTGTGAAAGCACAGAGTGCTAGTTGAGGCCAAAGTGAGACGCAAAAATGAAAAACCTTGGATTATTACAAAAGTGGTCAGTAAAAACTTTCAGTCTAAAGGTTTAAGCATAAAATAAACAAGAAGTTCCAAGGATCACATTGAGCCTCAAAGTGAGTAAGTATAGGGTCGTCAAAACTAACTAAGATGAAGAAAAAGAATCTTCTCAGATAATTTCTAAGTGTGCATTGTAAAAAACTTGAAAAGAAAACAAACCCTAACCCGTATAAATTATAAGGAAAAGAGTTCAGAGTATAGCCACACACCCATTAATTTGGAGCTGACGTTGTCATACTGTTTTGGTAACCTCTCTAGTTCAGTGAAATAGTTACTCTCCTAATATGCTGTAATATCTCTGAGATCAATTTTATATTAAGTATATAAGCTGTGCAAATGGGAAGTAGTATCAGTCTAAAAAGGGCCTAAACACAGAGTAATCTAAAGCCAAAAGGGAACAAAACATGCTAAGAGTCAGAAAAGAATTCAGAGAACAGCTTGAAAAACACAAAACTTTTCCACCAGAAAAGGTTACTTGGGAACACATCTTGACTATAGCAAGAAAGAGCAAAGGCAGAGAAAACAGATTTAAACATGTTATTCATTTGTTACTCTAGGTTAACTGTGAGTAACCTAGTATGTGTGCACATCTGCATATGTCTGTGTGTATGAGCAAGTGCCTATGGAGGCCACAAGCATTTGAAGTCACAGACAGTTCTGAGTCATCACCATGTGGTTTCTGGGACTTCAACTCAGGTCCTCTGCAAAAGCAACCAGTGCTCTTAACTCTGTGTGCAGAGGGGAAGTGCAGACGTTGTGGTGGGCCTGGGACCCCGCTGCAATGGTAAAGTGCAAACACAGCTTTTCAGGGAAAGCCCCAGGAGTCATCAGTGGCCCTTCTGTTCCACGGAAAATATTAGATACACAAAGGGAATAATTATATGTCAAGCAGAAAAATTTCAGAGGAATCCTTAACTGTTTGCATAGACAGATAAAATGTTCTTATGGATTTTCTGAAACACTCTAAGAAAAGTATTAACTGTGAATAGATTACAAGGTATGACTTTGAAGTCTGGTTTCTGGAGCTCAACAAAGCTTTAGTTTTATAATAATTAAGAACGTTTTCTGTGCTAACCAATGCCCTCCAAAATATGCAAAGACAGTGTATAAATGTGGGCCCACAGCAAAGGTGATTTAACCAAGAGTAGAATGACACACCTTTCACTTTCCGCTTCATTCTCTGGTCCCTCTGCTGGATCTCGTGTTTGTCATCATAGTAGTAGATGAAGGGAGATGTTGGAAATGTCTGGTTAAACATTCGTCTTTCTGTACATTCCTACAATTGTATTTAAAAGAATGACATCACAAAATTGCATAGCTTGTGGGCTATGTTGATTAGAGCTGGGTCCCACATCACTAGCAGCACATACAGTGGTGTTGGAGTAGTCTTCTGGACCACCCCACCTCACAACCCCACTATACTTCCACCCTATTCCTCCAGCCTGGACACTCCCCTTCTTGCCTAAGGAAGCTTTTTTTTTTTTTTTGCTCCCAGCTAAGCTCCTCCCCCAGCACCGGGGACTGGTGCCAACTCCATCTGTCTTGCCCTCTTCTGCACTTGGCCTCAAGCTGTGGCTGTAAACTGTTAGCTCTTTGCTCTTTCTCCAGACATATTTACCAGCTTATCTGAACTCAGCGTTCACTAGTTAGTAGGGTAGTGAATCTTTTCCTTAGCTAAAAATTTCTTATGTACAATTAGCATATTCTCTGCTACCTTCTGCCCATTCTCTTCCCTCCCCCACGTCTACCACCTCTAGTCTTTCCTCTTTGTCCCTAGGTGGTGGGCTGTATCTACTTAGAAAATGCTCCCGAGTAATTGTGGGAAGCCTCTTTTCTTTGCTTCTTCAGCTAGGTGGAGACCTTTCTTTTACTCATTTCTCCTATGACAGGCTTCCCATGTCCATTACCCAATCTCTATTTCTGAGCTTCAACTATTCCTCTATATACTGGATGACATCATGGATGCAGCATGAGAGGTGGAACATCTCTCTTTCAGAGAGGCTTTCCTTTGGGAAATTCTCCTCTGTCTTTTGCCATCTTGCCTGAGGTTTACATACAAATATTGCATTTCTTAGCTAAGTATTCAAGAAAATGACAGCATCTTAAATAGCATGTGAAATATTCACATAGAAATCAGCTAACTTACTATATAAAATCAATAAAAGTATCAACTTATTATTACATCAAATTCCTACTAATCTTGATACACTCAGTCAGTACCCAGCCCCCCTCACCTTCCACACCCTCCCAGAAGAGCCTTCTTTTCTTAGTGCCTACTGCTGTCCTTGCCTCTCTAGCTAGGATGACTGGAATTAGGGAAGGGCAATATGAAATGATTCAGTAACATCTGAGGGCAGAATCTCTGAAACTAACAGGGAGGGAGCTTGGACATCTTTCACCACTGGGGTAGCCTCATCTTTGGATACTGTTCTATCTAGACGGATGTAAATACACAGAGCTATATTGTATCACAAATGTTTTCCAAAGCTACATGTAAATTATATTTTGATTATCCACATCACTGGTCTCCTCCATTAACACAGATAATTGATAGCTAGCTATATAATTTATCTTCTGTTCTGGATTAACCACACCAATGATCTTCTTCATTAGTGTTGGTAATCTAGAGTGCCTTCAACTATGGCTGCCAAATTTGCTTTACTGTAAATTGAAATTTGCCTAAGTCTAGATATCAGGGATAAATTCCAAATGCTCTTGATATTCCCATCTACATTAACAGCAGGACTAGTAAACAGGAAACATCCAACTGTAACTTGTTTTCTTTAATTGATCAAACATAAATTCTAAAAGTATACTTCTTTGCTCTAAAGAGATAAGCAAGGATATACATCAAACATCTATGTACTGTGTATGGCACTGAATGGCTAATATAACTATGTTTCCAAAAGGTTGTTGGTGACAGTTGGTGTGCATAGGGCAACAGAAGATCTAGAGATGGTAATTTCCTAAAAGAATCTTCTTTAGTTAGGTTTTCAACTTGAACTCCACAAGCATACTGTAGGATCTTGCTAGCAGTGGGTTTGATCACATTAGAAACAACATCTGAATGTCAGTGCTGTACAACTTTTTTGCTTTGGAGATAGACTGAATTGGCAGTGGGGGGTATGGTGGGGGGAGGGTTGTTAAATCACATGGTTGTCATGAACAGAGTAAAAATGGCCACTGAGCATCTGAGCCTTACCCCAGCTTCATAGTCTACTTGCCACCCACCCTGGTTCCTACTGCCTGAACAGGGAAGATAAACTCAGTTGTTCACAAGCTCTGCCTAGCACTTTTGTCTCTCAGAATCTGTGGTACTCCCAAGGGCTGGACTAGAAAGGTGCCCTAGTTGGAGTTAAAAGGTAGTCTGCAATCCTACCTACCCACTCTATCACATGTCTCTCTACCTCTACTTTACCTCTAGCCTTTGTAGGTTTTCTTCCTCCTGACATGAGATCTGGCGGAGGTTTTACCATGGTTTCTAGGCTGTTAAGAGCCTATGTGGTGAATGGGAATCCCTTGCACAAGAATTTCTACTTCCTGTTTCTCCTCTTTGACCTTATGGTTTTCGCAATGTATGGGTACAAAGCCTATTCCTACTGGGTCTTAGCTCTGGGATGAGCTGTGACTGTTTCATGTTTAATGTGGCTACTGGCTAGAGGACACTCAACCACTTTACATTAGGCAGGTTCTTCTGTTCTCATACCTATAAAACACACTTTGGTCTTTCTAGTTTGGACTAGTACAGTATCTGTCAGGAAGGAATTTAGGCTCTTGGGGAGTAGGTGTGTGAGCTGATGTGAGAGGTTGCATGACAAAGACTTAAGTGGATAGCCTCATCTTTGGATACTGTAGTACCAGGGAAACCTGAAGATGCCAAAGGCCCAATAACAGTTCAGTAAGTCAATCTAAGGTGGGAGAGAGAGCTCTTTATGCTGCTGCTGACTTTGACTAACTCTATGAGCTAAATTTGTTTTTAGAATATTTAAAAGAACTATAGCTTTGACAGTTATTCTTGGTAGAAATGGGAGGAGTAAATTAGTTGAAAGTACATCAAATCTAACCACTGAAGATTAGTTTATAAACAAGTAAGTGTTGTGCATTTTATTCATTTTGAGCTCATATTTCAGCAACCACTCCCTGACAACGAAATACCTTATGTCCAAGTGCCACTCAAACTTACATGTCCATAATGGCCCTTCTGTGCACAGTTGTAGCAATACACTAACGCTGATTGTCCAGAAGGGGTCTTTGGTTTTTTAGGTGGTCCAGGTTTGGTCTGCAACATAAATATTTGTGAGAGTTTAATACATGTTAGGAGAAAAGCCAAAACCTCAACCTTTCTAAAAGAGCTTTTAGGTCAGAGAACCCTTAGAAATTCTGCCTTTTAGAGTTTAGTGTGGGGTGGTAGTGGGCCCAAGTTGGCACCTAGGAAACAACAACATGTAGGGCAGACAGAGGCTCATGAGAGGGAAAGAGAAGGGAGGGTCCAAGGCTAAGAAGACACAGGAGGATAGAAACCCAGGCATTAAAGAGGGTTCAAGGAAGGTCTGACCTACACTGCCAAGCACAACAGAAACCTCAGGACATCAGGACGGAGATGCTTTCATCACAGTTGAGTTCCCACAGGAGTCTGACTGTGACTGGGAGGGCAGGGTAGGGTAAGGAGTGACGGGAAGCAGAGAAAAGTGTACCATATAGCTAATTAATTAAATTCTACATGCATTTTCAGTATGTACATTGTATTTTATAATAAAACATGTTAAGAAACTGAATATAAACTGAAGAAAGGGAGACTGTACATTATTATTTTGAGAGGCATAAGCAAGACAGGACAGGATAAGAGGGGGAGTGTCTAGGAGGAAGAATTAGTTGGTGAAGTTTTAAATGGGAGCAACCTGACCAGGTGGGCTAGTTGAGATGGAGAGTTGAAAACAGAAAACAGAAAGGACAGGGCAAACCAAGAGAGGAAAAACAGAATCTTTATTTTCTTCCCTTCTGCAAGCTGGAAGAGGCACAGACGGGTACTTTGGTAGTTTATTTCTCATGCTTATTAAACTTCTCTAACAACGAGGATGGCTCTGCCTGCTGTCATTTTTACCTAATGGTGCAAGCAGGTAGTTTGGGGTTGCAGAGATAGGGGAAACGGGGAGTTTTTGCTATAGAAAAACACTGTATAGGTAGTAAAAAAATCTTTAAAAACCTTACTTTAGCTCTCCATCTTAAAAAGGAAAGCTGAATCGCTAGTCATGCTTTTTGGTGCTGTGATCTGACAGAAAAGGGAGGAAAGCCGTATTTTGCTCAGTCTCAGAGACTTTAGACCATCGTTGTAGGGAAGGTGTGTAGAGCAGCTCACAGCATGGCAGACAGAAAGCAGAACAGTAATGGAAGATGCCAGGGCATGACAGAACCTCCAAGGACACACCCCCTTAACCTTAACGGAGTCTCTCCAAACAAGTTCTGTCTTCCACAGTCCCCCCACCTCCCAATAGTCTATTCGGATTTTGACTCTATTAATATATTAAATCATTGTTTAGGTGAGAGTCAAAATCTACTCCTTAAGACTCGGAGGTGTGCATTATTAAGTTCCTAATTGCTATTAAACTAATTAAACTAACAACTCATCATTGGATTGAGGAAAAACAAAACCTCAACAGTCTTTTCTGCTAAAAATGTTCATCTGACACAAAATGGAATTTACAATCCCAACTATTATCAGTCAGACTATAAGAAAAATGCAACTATTCTATAAATTATCAAATAGATTTTAACAGGGATATACATATGCAGGCAAGTGTCCCTGCAATGGTTTACATTTTTAGTTAGCAGAGTACCAGGAAGTTAGTAAATTATAACACAGAAATATTTTTTCCTTATCTCAAAAAAAGGGCTATTGTTTTGATATAAAATAAAGCTGTAGCTATAAGCACACAGAAAACAAAACCCCAAGGGACATGGTAATTTTTTAAGGAAGAAGTTGTTAAAAGCTATTCATGGTTTGGGCATGGTGGCACACACCTGTAATCCCAGTCCTCAGGAAGTAGAGGCAGGAAGATCAGGAGTTCAAGGCCAGCTTCAGTTACACAGCAAGCTCCAGGCTATATGAGGCCCATCTCAAAAACCAGGAAGAAGAAGAAAAAGTTAATGATGTGTTATGACCTAAGATCAAGCCTATGAGATACATCGGACTTAGCAGTCATGAAATTATAGCTAACTGGAAACTGTTGAAAGCATTTCATTTGAGTGGCTGGGGCAGAAGTAAAATTGCAATGGGTTTAAACTAAATATAACACAGTGTAAGAAACCTGACTGTGAATGAAAGTGGAAGGGAGCAAGTAGAATAGAACACAAGGCCAGAGCTCCCTCAGTGAAGCTGTTCTAGTCCTGAGCATGTGGCATAAGTACATGGGATACATTTTCAGCAATTTATTAAAAACATTAACTGCAGAATCCTTGTCAGATATTGCCCTAAGGGCTGGTATTTGAGAAGTCAGCAACACAAAGATCACTGTTTTCATTTCCAGTGAGGAAAGACAGAAAAACCAAACCACACTCCCCTTCGACTCCTTCACCTTCCACATGCTTGTATAAACAAAGTACTGAACAGTGATAAGTAGTATGGATTAAGTCAGTGGACAGGTCACTGCTGATGACTCGGACTGATTTGCTGACGGAGACCCACAATTTGAAAAAAACTCAGGCATCTGAACGTGCTGACTCTGTTCTTTACAAATTTCCAAGGCAAGGGAAAGCCTACCATCTTAGAGGATTTTAAAAAATACCTATACCTTCAAGTAGAGCAGGTAGACGAGTGGGAGGGGAGGTTCTAGAAGGTGAGGAGTGGTCATGAAAAACCAAAGGTGGAAATGCTCTGTCCGTATTTTAAGTGGCATGAGAAGCCAGCAATGGACTGGAAGCTAATGGCAACCTAAGCTGGCAGCCTAGCGGAGTGTATAGCTGATGATAAACAGAACAACCAACTTTCAGAATAATGAATGCTCTCTTAAAAGGTCTATCTGTGCTTACAAGTGGCTCTCTTGGTTATGCAGCTATATAATAGTCTACCACTAAAGTAGATGGGCTTTAAAGGGTGTATCCACTTCTTACTCTACCTGTACAGTCTTTGGATGATTAATAGAGCCTTATAATTGGCCATGAAGCCTCTGTCTCTGTAGCCTATTTCTAATACAAGATGATCTTTGGGGTTTGACTCAGAATATATCATTTCTCAGTCTAAACTCCTGTATCAACTTCTCACCCAGCAAAGACCAAGACTTGTAGTGGATCACATTTTCCTCCCTGTAAGCTCTGTGAGCCTTGGTGTGTCTCATCACCCCACTGGTCTCTTCAGTGTTCCCTGAATACTCTACACACATTTCCTTCTGCTTAGCACCATTTTTTCACACCAGGATAGCTGTTCTCCAGATAAAAGGTGGTCATTATCCTGGTAAGGCCTCCAAGAGATGCTCCCTATACCCCTTCCCTTTGAAAAACAAAACAAAAAATTACCTCCTCAAAATATGTCACATCTACTATAATAAATAGCGTGTCTATGCAACCCAACCCTATCCACCAGGAAAGGAGAAAGTTGTTCACTACTGAACCCCACACCCTGAAAGAGGGCCAGATTTACTGTGAGAGTAAATATAGTCAACGAATGATAAGTTAATACATATGTAGAGTACATGATTCATAAAAAAATTCTTATCAATTTTAGATACTGTTAATGAAAATTAGCTACGTTAAGAAACTATTAATTTTTATATCTCCAAGGACAAACCTATAAAATCATGGCATAATATGCTAAAAAGCTTGGATAATTAATAATATAGTTTCTCTGGTTTCTTTCCTACTTCATGTTGACATATGGTAAATACTTGGAAAACCAGGAGGGAATCAGTGATTGAGAGGGAAGAGGATCTCAGCCTTCTAGTACTCTAGATGAAGAGATACTTCTTAATCAAGATTTGAAAACCTATTTCATATTGACAATTGCTATTTTATTTAGAGAATGATATTAAATACAGCCTCAATGTTCATTTATGCCTCTGGATGGAGCACAAACATTTGATGTTCATTCAACTGAATAATGTCACTAGTTAAAAAGTTCCATTATTACTAATAAAAATAGCAGCAGTATTTATATTGTTATAAAATTCTACAGTTTCACAATAATTAATTAGTAAATTACTTGACAAACACTACATGCTCTCATTTTAATAACTAGCATGTACTAGGGCTTAATAGGAACGAAATCAGCCTAGATCTTCCCTAATTAGAGCACACTTCTGTATTAGAATACAGCAGTGAAAACTCAGTAATGACATCCACTAGACAAGTCTTTATTCTAAGAATAAATATCTTTAGTTATTTCAACTGTTTGACCCAATACTTATGCCTTAGAACAAGTCTCCCTCACTCCACCTCCAAGTTTGAAACTCACTATGTAGACCAGGCTTGCTTCAAACTCACTGCTTCCATCTTCTGAGTGCCAGGGTTAAAGGTGTGCCCCACCACTCCTGGTACATTTCTTTATTTTAGATTAACAATAAAAGTCCATTTAGAGAAGAGTATGTCAGCTGGTTAGCTCTAGATTCAGGGTTCTGTCATTTGGACCTGTACTGCTGACAAAGAGTTATGTGAGGGAATGAACAGACTTTCTGAAAGTAAAAAATGTTATCTAAAGACTTTGACCCAATGGATAACAAATGAACTATTTATGAAAGCAGTTTTTTGGGAGGGTTACAAACATTTAAATAATCTATATTTGGAGGTGATATCTTGGAGATTACTTTACTATCAATATATAGAAGTAATGACCTGGTAGATAGCATTACCTATGAAGGGCCCATCCCATCTGCTACTCTTGCTGACAGCTTTTCATGCACCAGTAAACTCAGTAAATATCAGAAGATAAAGCATAAGCCTACCACACCATGGATTTACTCCTAATGTGTCCTCAAAGTGCAGCCCGATGCAACCATTACAAATGACTTTCTTCTAATGTCACTTTACATAACCCTTTTTCTGCATGAATAGTTAGTGCAGAATGAATGAACGAATGCCATTAAAACAGTTAATCATTATCTGGGACACTGGCCTTACTCCCTTCACTACTAAGAATCTCCATGACAAAGGCCAAGAGATCAAAATGCTAGAACTGCCTCAGTGTCCTATTTCTAACAGTAATTTTTTATGCAAATGAACCTGCTGGGCATCTCCCTCTGTGACCTTGGGCTGCCCTTATCTAAACTGACTTTGATCCAATGAGGGCTTACATCTAGTTGAAGCTCATTACTATACAGAATATGCGATCAATTTTACTAATTAAAGGGAATTTTCTACTCTTGTGACCTAAAATGAATTTATTTTTATAATCATACATATGCTGGAAGACACCGCTTGTTTTTATTTATCAAGACAGTTTCCATATGAACAGATTTTAAGAAGTATATTAAATGGCTGGGGTAAATATATGTGTAACCAAATACAATACTGAGAAAAGTAGAGATTAGCTCAAATCTTTCTGAATACATTGAATTTGTATGTATACCTCTTAAATTGATGTAATTTTCATATTATTATTCATTCCAACTATTTACAAATGATTTTATTCTTCCAACAAATATTACAACTCCTTCTTTAAAACTGGTATTTTAAAAAACCTACCCCACAAAACTAAATAGGCTTTCTCAATAAAATGTTATCCCAAATCAAAGGGATGTTCTTATTCAGACAGAGTCCATTAGCTTAAGTGAGCTTTCCGCATTTGTTTGAGATCTGAGCAGAAGTTTGAATTTTAACTGTACTTGTTTCCTGACAGTGATGCTGACTTTTATTAGCTGCCCAGTAACGTGCAGAGGTCTCTTCTAGGTGTTTAATTTTATGGAGAGTGAGCCTGGTCCTCTGACATTCTTAGCTAGATCACAGGATCCAGACAAGAGGAACATTACTGTCATCATCACCTGGGGCAGAGAGAAATGGAGGGAACTGTGTGTGTATACCAGGGTTCACTTTGTGATAAAAGCAATGGCTGTAATCTCTTTTACTGGCAATGTGTGGCTAACACTTTTGCTGTTGGTATCTCTGGAGGTGGATCCTCTACCTGTGACCTCAACTCCAGGCCTGTGTTCATCATGGTTTTTGATAAGGCTCTTCTTTTGGTCTATATTACAGTAAATATTTATGGCAGTACTTTCCTCTGAGATACTGGGAGAAATTTTGCATCAAGCTAAGACAATGTTTGTTTCTTTTATAAAGGTTTTAATTTTTTTCTGAGAAAACTATTGCATTCCAGGAGACATTACTATTTCTATACCTTTAAAAAGTATTGGAAGTACTGTATATAGTAATACACATATTTTTATGTATTAAAACTATGTTATATACCCAAAAGACTCCCAATTCATTGGGCAATTCCTTAATTAGGCAGATTTTGGAAACATGTATTATGTACACAACAGACCGGAAAGTCTTTGGAGCATTTTCTAGTCTATCGGGTGATTACATCATTAAGCCACACATGCTACGTAGAAATCCTTATGAAAATTCATGAAAAAAAAATGTACAGCACATCATTAGCATGCAGCAGGCATGTGTGCTTTTGATACTTTTCTGCTTAAAAAAAAAAAAAAAAAAAAAAACCCTACATGAAGTAATTAGTGGAGGTCAGGACAGTATGAGACTGGTACCAGACACTGGCAAAATGAAAATTACAAAAAAATTGTACCTCTCATGGTTTAGCTGAGAGTAATTTACTTTATTGGAAAGTAGATTCTTGAACAATGGTCATCTGAATTGCAGCAAAGTAAGAGTGTGTTGCTTCATTGATTTGATATTTCCAATATACATCTAACTTACTTCCCACTACACTCTCTTGGATATACTTGAGTTTTACAAACCCATGGGTTGTGAGGTGCAAGTGACCAATGGTAAAGCCGGTAATTACTCAAGGCCTCGCTCTACCATATGCTTGTTTATTGGTGCTTTCACTTTTATGTAATCAAGAGTTTAAGACATTCCATGAGCGTATTGTTTCTCAGTAAGCAAGACTGTTAAAGTGATGAGTATTATGCTACTGGCATAAACTTTAGTATGGAATTGCATATTATATCATTAAGAAAGCAGTAGGCTATACCTAAAAGCTTTGCAAGAAAGGGTTATGAAAGGGACCGCTTTCTAATCTTTCTGTAAATGAAGCACTTCCACTAAAAACCCCAACAACAAAAACAAAAGAAAGGCTCAGTACTTGGAGAACAATGAGCACATGTAAGACAGTAAGGAGCCCAGCAGTACTCCCCGAATGCTCCCAGGCTTCCTGGCTTAAAGAATCCCAATTTTCTCTAAGGGTAGCAGCATTTATTCACTGGGCCATGGCTAATTTTACATGGAATGCAAAAATGTTAGTTTAAGTTTAATTTACCACCCTATTTAAATATTTCCAATGTAGCTCTCCAACTGCAGAGCTATCCTCCCGTCTATTTTAATTTTAAAGTAAGTTAGCATAGGGCTTCCTTCTTAATCCCCAGAGACTACCTACATAGTGACACAGACGCACACATTTATGACGGCAACATAAATGCTCTTCAGAAGTAATGTGCAACATTAAGTGAGAATCGTTTCCTGGAAAGATATTATAGGTATCTATATTTTATTTGCCATCTTAAACATATCTGGGTCTTTATGGCCTTATTTTAAAAATGTATTTCCTTTTTATATTTCCTGGTGCAAATGGACTGCATAAATAAGCAATGTGCTATGAGGCTTCAGACCAGCCGATAAAACCTTTCAATTTTCATGCCAGCTTCTTCTTTTGTAATTCAAATCTGCCTGGAAACTGGCAGCTCTGAAAACTGAAACAAGCGCCTCCACAAATACCTTGTAATGCTATCGACCTTGTCTGCCCATGCAGTGAGAGGGGGATGCGCATGTGTCTGCAGCCATCCAGATAACACAACTCATTTTTTTTGAGGGGGGGGCATGAGGGGGGGATAACAGAAGCCAGCCCCAGACTGCACCAGGCAAGCTGGAGAATAAGTCTCTTCAAAATACACAGTGCATTTAAAACCATATATGAGGCTGAGCCACTGCTGTCATTACCAATTTTAATTTAGCTCCTTCAGTTTGCCAGCCAGATAAACTCTTTAGTGCAGTTTTTTAATCTATTTGCCACATTTATGTTTAAGATTATAGTAATATGGATAGGAAAAGGAATCACTTTTAGGGGAAATAAAGAAATAGATCCGCTTATCGGCACCCATCAGAAAGTTCATTAATCAGCTAGGCTTTGTGCCCTCTAAATTGAAAGGTTAAATAATCCTCTCAGGAATATTTCTCAGCCCCTCCGCCAATTGTCCGGAGAGGAGCTGCCATTCATAGCACACGGGATCAGTGACAGGGTATCTTACCACTGTTTGGATCCCAAACAATGACGGACAAATGGCCCGGTTTACAAAGAAACCTTTTAGTACACAGATGGAAAGGACCACAAGCTTGGATGTAGGGGAGGGTTGAAGAGGCCATGGAGACAAGATATGAAGACAGAGACAGAAAAGAATATACCTATGTGTGAATTCACAGATATTTTATCGACAGGTTTACTGTGGTAGAGTGTAAGGTAATGGAAATCATGTTAAGTATATATCTTCCAATCATATGAAATGCTTATATAAACTTCTACTGATAGCTATAGATTAGAACCATAGCTCTATTATATTTATTAGTTACTACATAGAAACCCAAATAAATCCCAAGGTTTTTATTTTGACTATAACTCCATATGTCTTCCCCTCCAACCCTGCAGATTCTATTAACAAAGGCAGAAAATTTCAAAGCTTCAAGAGCCTGCTCCAGGGTATTCTTTATGTGTGTGGGACTACTTATAAGCCTGATGCCCACAGAAGCCAGAAGAGGGTGAAGGAGCTCCTGGAATTGGAGTTATAGATAGCTCTGAGCCACCACATGGGTGCTGGGAATCAAACCCAGGTCCTCTGGACCAACCAGTAATCTTAAGCACTGAGTTATCTCCCAGCTCTGCTCTTTTGTTTTTATAATACATTTTGTCTTAGTCCTCACTTGTTTTAAAATAAGGAACATGGACTAGAAATGCTCTTTGGAGGACATATAACACACACACACATTTTTGTTTCCATTCCTATGTTAATAAGACAATCCCTCTTTTCCTTACATAAGACACTATAATCGCCATGAGTTGTTTGACTTCATGTAATTCCTATTATAAAGATTTATATAATTTGATTACAGTAACTAGTCCCAGGACATTAAAGTTATCAGTTAAAATTATGCACATAATAGTTTAATCCAGGTATCTAAAGTGATGTCATCACCCCTCTTCCCCCTCCTCCCCCTTTCTTGCCTCTCTCTGCTTCCTTCAATGCTGGGGATTAAACTCAGTGCTAAACATGCATTTCATTTTGTGTGATATGTACTTTACATTGTCATGTTTATAGGGAAGAAAGAATGTTATAAGAACATTTTGTGATCTAATCTTAAATGTTCTTATGCTGATTTTCAGGTAAATCAAATTAAGAAAATAATTTGTTTGCTTTACTTAATTAAGAGTTACTCACCTAAGCCGGGCGTGGTGGCGCACGCCTGTGATCTCAGCACTCATGAGGCTGAGGCAGGAGGATCTCGAGTTCCAGGCCAGCCTGAGCTATATAGCGATTCCAGGCCAGCCTGGGCTACATAGCAAGACCCTGTCTTGGGAAAAAAGAAAAAAATAAGTTACTCACCTACATTTTTTGAAACAAGTAAGACAAGTATAAATAATAAGAAAAGGAGAATTGCTTCTAAGTATTACAACTCCAGTAACTGTAAGAAGGAAACATTGTTAGGAGACCAAAAAGAGGCTGTTACACTCTCCTCATCAACTCAGATTGCGGCAATCTGAGTCTGGACTAAAAACAGAGCCCATCTCAAGGTGAGGTGCCATGGGCTTGCTGTGTGGAGCTTACCTGGTTTAACATGTTATGAGGAGAACTGTGGAATACGGCAGATACCTCACCGCATACTCACAAAGTCCTGAGAGGCACTACCACTGTTTTCTGATAGAGAACTGAGGCTCTTCTGAGTTAGACATTTTAACCACAACCTCTGTACATATTACATGAAAGATTCAAACTTGGAACCAGAGCACAACCCTAAATTGACATTCTTTTCTTAATATGCCTGCCCTTCTGTCCAAATCTCATAGCATACTTTTATAAAAGATGCGTAGTACAACTGTAAACAAAAGAAATGTCAGAGATCCAAGACATAAAAATGAAGACTTTTATTTTATAAACAAAGTTAACACACAGCCCCAAACTTATTTCTCCTAATTGCAAATATTTATACAAGCATATACACAGGAAGTAGGTATTTACTGGGAATGATAGTTCATGCCTATAATCTTAGTTCTTTGTTCAAGGCCAGCCCAGGCTGGTCTCATAAAAAAACAAAACAAAAAAACAAACAAAAACCTCAAGTGGATATTTATAAGCACAAAGAGATTACAAAATTATAAAGATGGCCTTATAATACATCTAGCAGATTCAGTTATATTTGTGTGTGCTGCACATGTATATGCATAATATAAATAATGTGTATATATATATATATATATATATATATGTATACACACACACTTTTTTTTTTTTTTTTTAAGTAAAGAAAATAAAGCTGGGAACAGTGGTTTAAGCCTGTAATCCCAGAAGTAAAAGGCTAAGGCAGGAGAAACTGCCTGTCTGAAAACAAAGACAAAACAATCCAGTGGGCTTACCAGTAATGGATGTGTGCGCTTATACTGTAAGAATTATTTTCACTAGTACAGATTTCTGAACATTCAAATAATCCTTGTTTCTGAAAAAGGCTTCATTCATATATTGGTAACCAGTTAAGGTGAAGGTATAACTTAATTTCATATACATGCATGTGTGTATGTATGTATATTTGGATTACATACATACACGAATATAAATATAACTCTTCAAGCTTTCTTTTAATTGTTCAATGCCTTATAACTTCGTAGCATTTTTCTTCATATAAATTACTGCTATTACTTAGGGGCCAATCCTTAAATATTGGGAAGAACTACTCACAAATGTTCAAATTCACATATAATTCCCTTGACTTTGTAATATATGAGGGAATTAAATGACAATAAATTTCAAGTTTAAAGTCAGATCAATCTGAGCAGTAATTCATAAATTTTTAGTCACTTAAAAGAGTGTTTTGAAACTTTAACTTGTTTATTACAGAAACATATGCAATAACTAAACACAGCCCTGCTTCACACACACTGCTGGAGAGGTCGGGGCACTTTCCTGAGTCAGCACTCTTAAAGACTATGCTGATCCTGTCACTAATTAATGCAAGTAGCACTGGTTTGTATTTCTTATTTACATTTATTCTGCAAGGAAAAGTCCCAAAAAGCACACAACAGTCATTAATCATATATTATATTATATGAAAACAGTCACTCAAATATCCTAAAATTATACATTTTATTTTTCTGTTCTGATGTGTAAGTAACCTGACAAAATAGGAATTGCTTAACATTTTATATGTGAAAACTATAATTTCTGGTATTAAATAGTATATGGTAGGCAACTCTAAATTTGAAAATTTTAGTTCAAGGGTTTTATTTAGATTAACTTTTATTATAAAGCAGCATTTTTTCAAAGTGAAGAATTCCCAGTTAAAAAAACATAGTTTTCTCTGGGATGACACGACTCATCTATGTGCTTTACTAAGGAGGCAGAAGGAAAAAAAAAAAAAAAGTGTGCCATATATTACAATGTAAACACCTAGAAATGAAATTTAATTGCTATATATTTAATTATTAACAACTCTTTCCTGCAAAGATTATAATTCTTTTTTAAGTAAAAGTGACCACAATGGTGAGAAAAAAGATAACAAAATGTCTGAGTGTAATTTTCTACCTTTCTGTTATCCTCAGGAAAAATAGTATAGAAAATAAACGACCACAAGAATGTCTTTAAAGTTTTATGCAGAAATCAAACTTGAAGTTTATTTGATCAATAGGTAAGTCCTCAGTATGCTGGTCATTCCCTCCAGCCATTGTAGGACAGGTCAAAAAGCACAGGGACCTTTTTAAAAAAAGTTACCAGTTATGTAGATCTTCTTCAGATTAAACTAATCTTTAGATTAGATTTATTTCTGAGCAGTATTACTATCTAAGAATGAACAAAAGTAAGAAAGTTTAATGATGAGGTGATTCTGGCCACTGAGAAAGTGGCAAAGCACAGGGATTTCTACGTCATTCATAAACTGTATAGGCAATGCACACTTTTCACTGTCTCCCCATTTCAAATGCTTATATCTACGTCATAATCACCATCGTGAAGGACTCAAATATTGTTATGCAAAAACAGGCCAGTACAAAACATACCATATTGATTTCCTGTCCAAGCTAAATTACTCTTGAATTAAAATATTAAAAATCAAGTAAGCTGAAAAATCTCTGAAGGAATGGAAACCTCATTTTCCTTCCAAATAAGAAAATACTAATATAAACATGTACATGACTGGAGAAACATGAAAGAGAAAACAGCACACTGGCCTCGTTTTTCCACTCCCCTTTATAGGAAGATCTTTAGAAAATTGTTTTTTGGTGATTTGGTAAATCATATTTATTTAAAAATGAATCTCAGTTATTGGAATTGACAACTCAAGGTTTCACTCTCTTTGAAAGTACATTTCCTAATTGCTTTTAATAGGTTTGGCATATCAGTGAACTACTTAAAAAAAAAATCAGTTAATTTAACTCTTTAAATGTAGTAATTACTTTTTATATACTGAAGTTAAAAAACCTATTTATAATTTTGATATTAAGAGCAGAACAAATACTTAAAATATTAAATACTAAACTATTTCAGATAAAATTTCCATGTCAGAAATCTTCAAAAATTCTGGCATTGTTCAAATGTAGATGCTATCTGTCATCACTGAAGCCATCAATGCTTAATAAAAAAAATTTTTTTATTGGTGCTAGTGGTGTACTTCATTGGTAAAACTCATACTTAGTATAAATAAATCCCTGGTTCAGAACCAGTAACTACCTACCTAACTACCAACCAACCAACCAACCAACCAACCAACCAACCAACAGATCTTGTTATTTAGATCCCAATCGACAGAAGGAGAAGTAAGCAGCCTAGCTGTGTAGAGCCCCATTAAGGATACTGTCACCTAAGCACTACAAAGGGGACACGTGCTTTCTCCAGCTTCAGACCACAAGTGCACTGGTGTTAGCACTGTGTCACTTTTAAGTGGAGTTTAGATAAAACTGAATCTTTGAAATTCAACAGATAATAGTGTCTCAATAATAATAGTAAATAAAAACACTAACATAACAACATTAGAGAAAACTACAATTTATGTGAGTATTCTTGGTTCTGGGAGATAGCAAAGTAGATTGAACTAGCAAATAAATTTATAAGAGTGTTGTTTATGATAATCTTTCTGTCCTTAAAAATGGTATTGTTTTTTTAATAGTGAGAAGTAGATCTTATTCTATTTTGGAATGAACAATTCTAAAGATAATGCCTAACCAATTCTATTTTCTTAAATGCTCACTTGGGCTGTTTCATTCACCAACACATGCAAACAAATAAGGAAAGAATAAAGCCTTTTCAGTTAAGCAGCATGTAGACAGTGTTCCCTTGGGTAGGTGTCTGTTTGGGTAGCTAAGAGGCCTCAGAAAGTTACCCAAGACTCCTAATACATCCAACCAATAGGAAGTTTCTTTAAAAAAATGAATAGAAAAAAATTCTCCATTGAGGCTGACTTTTAAAAATGTTTTGCTCTTTATTTTAAGTTATTCTTAAAGAAAAACATGGCATTTTAGCATTAGGCAGTTAAAAATTGTTATCTACCCATCCTAATAGCTCAATCCCAAGATAGATATTTGAATGGCTATAGCTCAAGCACCTACATCCACTCCCCTATTCTTTTGTCCTGGACTGTGAGATAGCAGGTCTAAAGTTAGCTTTCAGTCTGTTGATATTTGGGGTACTATTTTGTGGCATAGAATTCTTTAGATGGTAAAATTCTCATTTGGTGTTAAATTCATACTGCGAAAACTCAGGGAAAATGCTTTTAAGTTGACATTTCCTGATAAGGAGAGATTGTGGAATGGGAAAATGAAATGGAACACTATTAATTGCTGTCTGTAAGATACACTCTGCCACTCAGTGGATTCAGGGTCTTACTCTTGAGTACTAGTAAATCTTAAACATAAGCCTTCCTTAGGCCAGAAAGGAAGCAAGGAAATCTATTTCTCTATTGCACAGTTAATAAAATTTCCATTTTGTAGTGTAAATTCTAAACATTCTAAACATTATGAATAAACATTTAAAATGTATCCCTTGTATAAAATTACATTTAGTTCCTTATTCGGAAATTTTTAGTTAAAACAGGAAGCAGTACGGCTGTAATACATAAGTCTATGCAAAGAAGTCCAAGCACAAAATTAAACATAAAAGATACATTAACCTTTTTGGTTCTTAATACATAAAACCTACAAACTATAATTTCCTGGTTACTTTTAATCCTGATTTTCCTGATTAAGTAAGCAGGCTAAAAATGTCTATTGCATGCCCAATTATAGCTTCTAACAGGTAAAAAGCCTATTAGCCCACATTAGCCCAGGGATTTTACTAGGACATGAGTAACGAAGGACTAGAGAAGGCACTTTCTTAATAGGGAGTTATTTGAATGAAGAAAAGATTTCTTAAAAGTCAGGGCTGCTAAAAATCTGGAAGTTGAAGTTTCAATGCAAAGAATATGATTATATGATTAAAACATTTAAAAACTTTAACTTTTTTGAGGAAAAGCATTAACTATATCAGAAAATTATGTAACTGTTAAATAATTTTTTCCCCTCATGTATGTTTCAGATCAACAAAGATATCACAAAGTATTTTTTTTTAAATTAATGATTGAAGTGTATGAAGAAAATCAGTAAAGCCAAATGCTGAGCTGTTTAAGTGCTTTAGAATCTTATTGTCACTGTGTATCTTTTGGAATGATGGACTTGACTTTTATTAACGTATTTTAGTCAAGTTTGTTAAAAAAAAAAAAAAAAAAGGTTCTTCTATTTAGGGATAATCTGTTAGAGACTTCATTTACCTTTGATGGAGCTACTGGAAATAATGAACACGTCTTTTTTTTGTAATCTTGCTTCACAATATTTGAAGAAGTTTTGAAATTTCTAAAGTCTACTTATGTTAATTAATGTGGCCCTCCTTCCCAAACAGGCTTGTTTGTAGCTGCTGAAGGCCCACTTGTTCTGGAAATGAGCTTCTAGTGTCATCAGCTGGGAACCACACCACAGCAAGTGGAAAGCACTCAGATGTAAACAGTTTCAAACAGCTTTTTAAAACAAATTTAACCCTGAAGTACAGTTCACCAAGGTTAGAAAGGGACACTTTTTGGTTTGAAAGGAAAGTAACACACCACGATGAACTGTAGACAGTTCTGTAGCTTTAAGCTGGGGCTAGTTGAAATGAATACATAGTAGCATTTCAAACGTCCTGAGCCTGATGCCTGATGTGGGGGCTACTCTGAGTCAATAGGTGGCAGTCCATCGCCTAGTAAAAGGCCTGAAGACGCCTGAAATCAGCATGCTCTTCGCTTTCACTCAATATTTAATACTGCTTAATTACAGGCAGGCGCTTACATTGTTCATATACTGATTAGGCAATTCAAATAATTAAAAAATGATATATTTTGGATGGACTGATAAAGTATTTACCCATTTATAAGCATACCAGAATTACAGTTATTCTTGCATAGTAAATCATTGTTTATTTGAAAATTGGTAGTTGTGAATTACAATGGCTACTTAACATTTTCTGAAAGAAAACTCAACCAGGTTTCCAGATATGGAAAGTTTTCAAATTGAATTTGTTATTCTTACAGATAGGATATACTACATTCTAATAAAGATGAAATTATTTTGATTTCAGTTTAAAGATCTACATTCTTTTTATAATTTGTTTCTGAAAAACTAAAAAACATTCAATAAACCTTTAAGTATTTCTGTTATATTTGAAGTTAATTTTCATTATTTAATAGTCACATAAAATTCTTTAGTGAAAAAGCTAAAAGAATAAAAATCAAATCTACTATTATATTATTTAATAAAGATAATGAATACTGCTACACTATTATACAAGAATGATTCAGTTCTCACAAGATTCAGACTATAAGGGCTTCCCCATTATTATGTTACTAAAGACCTGCTATAGTACACAAACATAATCCACTGACTGCATTTGACATATGTATAGAATATATAAACATGTATTTGACTTTTACTTAATACTAACACTGAAGCTTTAAACAAACCTACAGATACTATCTCTGGCACCGTGGCCTGGGCAGACAATAGGAGATGAGTCTACCTGTTGGCTTACTTTTTATTTCTATAAAAGGAAAGCAAAGTATTTTCTCTTTTCTGACCTGCCTTATTAAACATAAAACCTTTTATATATTAAACTTCAACAACTATTAATAATGTTGTTATACAATTGTATGATTAAACATTTAATACATTGAGAATGAACAGCAAGCCAACAGTGAACTACTGACATTGTCTAAGCTCAAGAGACAGAGTGAGTTGACCTCATAATAGTGAGCATCAGTAAACTGGACTGTACAGCAACAGTTTTATTTTCTGCTTTTACTAAGACTAAAATCTTAATAAATCAGAATTAAATAATTTGGCTATTAAGCATGCATTATGATTATTCAAACAAGTGAAGAGGGTTTTATGGACAGGAGAGTTGATCTGTCCTATGAGAGGTACACTAAGTTCTTCTAATCATTTACAAATGTTTAATATTTCAGTAAAAGCAGAAAAATGATAATAGATGATACTGGGGGCTGTATGCTTATGGACTATGGGAACACAATACTCCAAAGACACTGGATTATTAATTGCTTTATAATTTCTAACATACTTTCCCCTTTAATTTAATGAATATAGTCTAAACCTGAGAGATATTGTGATATAATCATTCAATGGCATGAGTAATAAAAATCATCTGACATTTTTTAAAATCAAGAAAATGAAGGAGACACAGTGGGCATGAGAGAAGGAAAGTGTATTATTGCTTTCTCAGTACAAACTGCAGATGTTTATTATCTGCTGCAGAAGATGCTTGTCTATATTTTATGGTCAGCAGTTCAGAGAAGGGTAAATAGGCTGGGTCCTGGAGAAAATAAAAAGGTGTTTTTACTCACCGTTAGGTGATACTGCCTCCAGATTTCTGGGCAAGCCTGGAAAATAAAAATATTGATCAGCTGGGAGCATGAAACAAGGTACTTTACAGCCTGTTGGTTTTGGCATAACCCAGCATCCACCGGTGTTGGTCACAGGAAAATAAGAAGCTTAACAGAAAGGGTCTGCATTTCAGCTTCAAAAACCTGGCTAGACAGTTTAATTGAATTTTACACTGGTTTAACACACTCCCTGCCATTGTCAGGAAGCCAGTAGACAAAGTTTCTCTCCTCTCTTTCTCCTCAGGTTAGAAGTTTGGGGATGAAGGTGTGTTAAGGAGTCATAAATCAGTTAAGCTAATAAATCAGGAGCTGTGGTCAGCATCTGTTAGACTAACCAAACACACCTCTTAAAGGAGCTATCTCAACTCTGGCAGCAGACAATTTAAGAGCAAGTGCTTCTAAGAAGCCCCACTGTGTTACGTACTTAGTATAAAAGTTGCTGCTGTCTTTTATCTAACCATTCGGTGCCGACTTAATGCTTCATGAAAAAGAAAGAAAGAAAAACCAACAAAACAAAGTTCAACCCCTTTAGCTTAAATGTCAAAATTTTACATGTTCATATTTACAGAAAAATAATCTAAAAACAAAACAATGAGACATCAAAAATTCCGTCAAAGATGAACTTACTGAAATCAGAATAGATAACAACAAAATACGAGGTAACAGTGACAAACACCAGTAAGGGACCCTTCCCTGAGTCACGCGTCAATCTCTTCATGGCGAATTACGACCTTGCTGAGGAAACACTGTCTCTAACAGTAGACCATCTTTGCAGAAATAGAATGTTGATGACAGCAACTATGAACAGCAAAAACTCCTCAAAATACCACATAAGTGATTAGACAGAAGACAGTCTAATGCGCTGGGAAAACCACATCTTATATACTATAACCTGCTCATGTACTTTTCTATAGAAAAGTGTGTAAATGAAAAGGTCCAGTGTCAGCTTCCCAGTTTTAATGGCATATTAATAAAATACAAAGTGTCTGAAAAAACCCATTACTTACACCAATTATTTCTAGATAAACAACACTAATTGAAAGAAACTAAATTTAAAAAATTAAATGCAGCTTCAGGAGGCAAAGACAATACTAGTACTAGATAAATAATAGCTACAAAGTTGTCGGCTACAAAAGTTCTTAAGAATGATATATACAAACATACAAAGACCTAATGTAAAATACATCTTTAAATACTCCTTTCCTTCCTTCTAGCATAAGCTTTCTGCTGTGTACATATATTTGAGTTGGATTACTATAGAGATAAGCAAGTAGTTATTTATACATTAGTTATGGATAGTTCTTGATTACCACAGTATCCTCAGAATAATACGGTTGAAAAATCACAATCACTGAGTTGTCATAGACTGGCGGAATGCCACTCTACCATGTGACCTTTTCTAGTGTAGTAGCAATTTAGTAATAAAAGAGAGAATTACTTGGTTTCTGAACAGTCTTTTGATTGCTCTGCACATGAAGATGACTGATACAGAAATTTCATAGTGAAAGACATAAACTTCTTTTCTTTCATTAGACAACAGTACTACAATTTAAAAAGTCCTTTCTGGTTATTTCGTAAGTATTTTGTTTAACATTCCTATGCACAGCTCCATTTTACTATTTCATACATAATATTATATAAGGTAGGAAAAAGACTTCAAAGTAAGGGTCAACAGAAAGCATGCTCATATTATTTTAAATATGAAATATAACTGCAATCATTAATCAAATTTAAAATCGCTGTTTTTTTTTTTTTTTTTTAGCATGCTAAAGCTTTGGCAGTGCTTCCTCCTCCCCCTTAACATTCCTTAGCATTATTCATATACACATATTTTTAAATTTCTTACCAAACAGAATGACAAAATATCCAGGTTTATATATCTATTGCATGAAAAATTTAGGTGGAATAAATTAATTTCTAAAGGAGGAAGCTAACTACTGCAACTGAAAACTTGGTCTAATTTATTTTAAAATAAATTTTAAACTGAATGAGCAGTGAACTGTGCAGCTCATCTAAAGTGAAAATTTGATAAAGCACCAAAGAACAATTTTATCATTACTGCCTTGGTGCTCTGCCCTTTCTGGCACTTAGGTAGATGGATCCATAGGGCGTCCTTAAACCACACAACTGAACACACAAGGCACACTTGTACATCTGTTTCTGCAATGTGTACACTGCCAACTTTTGCCCAACTTGTTTTCTTGCCTACTGTATTTTGGATAGTAAACATACATGAATAACTGATTGTTATTATTCATAAAATTCAAAGATGAATCAACACAGTTTGCCAGGCCAGATGAGTTGAGAGTTTATATTGTGCATTTCTACCCATATTGAATTTTATCAGGTGCTAATTATTGTTTTATGAGAACAACGGCTTAGGGCATCTGTTGTTTAATTCCCACTTCCCTATTCTCAAATGTGTACATCAAAGAAAATAAAACACTCAATCTTAAACAGCCCCTGACAGCAGACCAAGACTCAAGTGCTCAACAGACAAGGCCCTTGCCACCAGTTCTCCTATTTCCACAACAATGAACAAACACAAAAACAGCACTAAGCGGCCTTTCCTCCTCCTCAGCTCCCCTCGGCCAGTTGTCTGCCTTGTACTGGAGAGAGCCCTTGAACGCAGCCCTGCTGGGAACACAGCACAGGAGAAAGGATTAGCCTTACTAACATGCTAGCATTTGCAAAAGGGAAGAAAAAACCCTCAGTACTGTATTTGGTATATGAATAACCAAAATGTATGAGCTGACAAGAGACCAGGACAGGCCTGTGGCTCCCCGGGAGAAAATGTAGCTGTGATGAGTGACAGGGCTTTCAGGAAATATGTTCACAATCACAGACAGTGAAGGCCATGACCTAGATCGTTTAAGAGCTTGTCTTGTCAAATTATCAAAAGCTTCTTCCTCCCTGAATAAAGAGTGACATAAGTGAGTGTCAGAAAGCTGCAGGCTGACAAGCCAAGCATACAATAACAGAATGCACGTCACATACATGCTGAACACTGCCACTGCTAGCGGCAAATCTTAATGAGAGCGCGGCCAGCCCAGGAGACTTGGGTCCCTGCTGGCACAGCTACTCATCTCACAAAAATCCTTCAGCTCCAAGTCAGTGAGGCTCTGACAGGACAACTACAATTAGGAAACAACTTTTTAACAGAACCTCTGGTGCTTTGTCAGAGCCTCTGTGGTTAAGAGACGGCCCCAAGTCACTGCAGCAAAACAAAAGAGTTAATAAAACAAGCAGTATTCATCGATGGTGAATAACCTAAGTAGGAAAAAAAAAAACCAAAAAAACCCCCCAGAATCATTTTGCTTAAAATTTGTTGAATGAGAAGCAATGGCAAGAAGAAGAAGAAGAAAAAAATTCAGCTTCTGGATTCAACCATCAGTGTAACTATCCCACATACACATTTATATCATTGTAGGCATCTTCATTTCAAATGAATGACGCTATGCCAGAGGCTGCTCAACATACTCTTCATACAATGACTCTCAAGTCATCCAACTGACCAAATACTTGGCTAATCACTATGTATGTCTGTGATTCCTTTGACATACAATGTATTTATGCTTCCTATTGAATATACACTGAGTATGTGTGAGCTAGAATTTACCTTACGGGGAAAATTTAAAAGAATATCTTAACATTTACCTTAAATCAAAATTCCACATAAAGACAGCTCGAAGGCCTAAAATTACAGTAATTTACAATTAAAATTCAAGATGTTACTGTTTTAAGATTGCTCACTATATTTCTACTTTGCATAACTGGATATTCTTGGTAAAGAGAAGCTATAAAACACATTAACACAAACACACACACACATTTCCTATATGTGACAATGGATATAGAACCTACATATTTATTTTTCCCCAGCAATCAATATGAAAAGCCACTTACTGATTGATGTCTCAAAGCTGCTTCCAAAATGAACCAGACTCCACAGAACCATCTTTTTATCTATCCAAGGTCAAATTTTAATCAGTCCCTATACTCATAATCCTCTGTAATCAGGAAAACTGACAAGCCCCCCTCCAAACATCTATTTTTTGTAGTCTTCTAAGTTAATTGTAGTTATAAGGGCATAAAGTTCATCAGATTAAATTTCAGTTTTGTTAGAAAACATAATTGTCATTATTTTACAGAAAAATATTTAAAATTAAACACGTGTGTGCACCACCTCCACCCCCAAATACACTCACACACACTGAGTTCTCTTTTGAAAAGATTTTTGTGTAAGGAATCTCCAGTGTTTCTGGAGATCCTCTGTGATTCCAGATGACTGATGCAAGCCCGACTTATAAACGGCTGCCAATCTCCTAACAGCCTGTTTTGTCTAAAGATACTGGAAGCAAAACAACAGGAGTAAATGAAGACAACATAACATGAGAACACAATAGTTAGAATACACATGCTTGGACCAGGGAATGGCTGGGTTCAAATCCTGCCCTTGTATTTACCATCTTAGTTATAGAACAGGGCTCTCAAAGCTCTCTCAATGGGCTGCTCTGATGGTTAGGCTTGATAAGGCAAGTGCTCAACTGTTATTAGTTATTACTACAATCACGTGAGATTGGCACTCTACACTTTTACTGAAGCTCTATGGTCATGTGCAAATGGACATCAATAAAGCAGCTGAGATTCCACTGGATAGTGGTCAACTCTTCTTTGTGGTCAAGATTAGCAGAAAAGCAAAGATTCACAGAAACAAATCAAAAAGGAAAGAACAAACTAGATTTTATTTAGATGTAGCCAATGTAGCTCCCTTCTTCATAGTGGAAAAAATTAAGTTGAACACCTAAAGACATTCAGATATTGACCTACTTAAATGTTTTCAGTTGTTCAAAAATACATAGGAAAGGATACTGGATCAGATAATGTCTACTCTGTATCTCATAGCTAACTTCTGACAACAAGAAAATTATTTTGGCCACTGATGAAAACCTAAAGTTTTCCACCCTATTTCTCACCTATTTACTCAAGATACAGTGCACAGGTGAAGAGGGGTCTCCTGTTCTCTAGCATCTCAAATTTCTTTAGAACTTTCAACTTACTCAGAACTTTTATCTTTTCATTGATTTTATAGACTTATTTAATTTTTGAGACAGAGTTTCAGTATATCGCCCCCAGTCTCCTGAATTCTGGGATTACATGTGAATGTCACTATAGCCAGAACCTATACTTCTTTTCTTTTTCTTTTAATTATTTATCCCATGTGCATGAGTGTTTTGAGGACATACATGCATGTGCACCATGTTCACAGCTAGCACGTGATGATTCCTTGGAACTTCAGTTACAGATGGTTGTGAGATTGGAACTCACCATTGCACTCTCTCCAGTCCTGCCAGTTCTTTCTAAAACCACCTTTCTGTTGTTTACTCTTTTGGGAGCCTCACCCAACTCTCAAGGAAACTACATACAGAGGCTCATTCTTACTTAAAAATGCTCAACCTTAGCTTGGCTTGTTTCCTACCAGATTTTCTTAACTCCAAATAGTCTATATGCTCTCATTTGCCTTTTCTTAGTTCTGTAACCTTACTTTCACTCTTACTCAGTGACTGGCTGTGTAGCTGGGTGGGTGGCCTTGGTCTCTTCCTCCTCCTCCCAGATTTCTCCATCTATCTATTCTCTCTGCCTGGCAGCCCCGCCTATTCCTCTCTCCTGCCTCTCTATTGGCTGTTCAGCTCTTTATTAGAGGATCAGGTGTTTTAAAGGCACAGTAACACAGCTTCACAGAGTCAAACAAATGCAGCATAAACAAAAGCAACACACCTTAAAATAATATTCTATAACACTTTTACATTTATTTATTTTTTGTGTGAGTACATACATGTGTGAATGTATGTGGACATCTGAGAACAACTTGCTGGAGTTGGTTTCCCCTTCTAACATGTATATTCTGGGGGATCAAACTCAAGTCTGTTGAGCCATTTTGCCAGCCTAGAGCTTCAAATGTCTTAAATACTGACATTCTGATACTTGAACAGCAACAAAAAATTAGGTTGATGGTATCCCTTAATTCTTAACTATCATGAACTTCTCTGATAGTGCCTCATGAACAGTGAATTTGACATATATCATTTATATTTACATATAAAATATAAACAGCATCTCAAGTGACAATAACCTAATAAAACAAATTATTTCCTTCATTAACTACATTAAGTTATTTCTATTCATGATCATGCTCTACATTCAGTTCTAGTTATGCAAGTATCATGGAATTCTTCTATGAAATTTTCCTTTGCTTTTTCTCTCAAAATTCCCATAATTCAGGGTATGTCAGATACACTTTTGGTTCAGTGTTGTGCTATCCAAGACTATCACAATTGTAATGTAAAAGTTCATCTTTAAAAACATCATATAAGGATTGGAAAGATGGCTCAGTTGGCAAAGTGCTTGCTGTGAAAGCATGAGGATCTGAGTGTGGATCCCTAGGACATGTAAAAAGAAGGGTGAGGTGGCACCCTCCTGTAATCCTAGTATTGGGGAAGCAGAGGCAAGAGGATCTTTGGAACTTGCTGGACAGTCATGGTCTAGACAAAGTAGAAAGTTCCAGCTTTAGTGAGATTGTGTCTCAAAAAATAAGGGGAGAAGTGGTTGAAGAAGACATTTAACACTGACCTCTGGTGCGTGCGCGTGCACGAGTGTACACACATACACAATATAAAAGTACTGAACATCCATTGTTAACAGAAAATTCAGGCAACCAAAATAAGTTAACTATAGCTATAACACTTGGGAACTATTGAATATATGTAATCCTAAATATTTTTATAAACAAATAATAAGTGACTGAAAAGCAATTTGGTAAAAGAAAAATAATTTGGTATACAATTCCAATAAAAATGTGTAAATCTAAATGAGGAATGCATATATACTGAAATATTTAAAATTCTTATAATAAAAACCAAAGAAGTCTAGAATAAGTAGTAAGACACACAATATTTATGGGTTAGAACACTTAATATAGTGGAGTTAACTGTCCCTTATGGTCATCATTAGATTACACTCAATGACCAAAATCCAACCAGGATTTACCAAAAGTAAACAAGCTAACTTTATAATCATTTGGAAAGAGAAAAGAAAATGGAATTAAAGAAAAAAAAATAAAGTTTTCAGAAACCATACTTACTACTTGGATTTAAAATTGTGGGACCACAGTAATCAAAAGTTGGGAACAAGTATTATGGCAAATCAGAACCACAGAATAAAGTTAGGAATCAATTCTCATAAGCATGGTAATGTACTCTAACAAACACACAAAGGATAAACAATCTCTGTCCTCTACTAGCACATTCTTAGTTTCAACAAAGAAATCCTGCCATTAATGATGTGGGAATGTCTTTCTATAAACCGTGAATAAGGGACTGTTTTGGCCCATTATAGGCACCATAGAAAAAGTAGGGGGAAATCAGAATAGGTAGGAGAAAGGCAAAGTCACAGACAGATCGAGCTAAATGCCCAAAGCAACCTGTAAGGAACATAGGTGAGCCATGGACCACGTGGCAGACAGATTAATGGAAATGGGTTGAGTTAAGATGAAGGAGCTAGCTTGTAATGTGCCTAAGCCATAGGCCAAGCAGGATGAAGTTAATATAAGTGTCTGTGTGTTTCTGTGGGACTTTGGGATTGGTAGTCTAGATAAGCAGTGGCGGGCAGGTCTGAACCATGGGGTTAGTCAGGGCCAGAAACCTATTGTTACACATTTAGGTGCTAGACTCACTCCTAGGACCAACTGCTAGACTGTGAGGCATGTGTTACAGGATAGCTTGAGAGGGCAGGGTAATTTTTCAGGTTAGAGATAGTGAGGAAGGAAATCATTTAACATAGTTTTTTTTTTTTTTAAAGGCTTAATTCTCCTTTGAACTCTAAATGTGTTAAGATGCATAGCTTCAATTTAAAATGTAGAACATTGTATATCCAATTACAGAAAGTTCAGACATTTGTTTATTAATTAAGTGGCTTGGGAACAGTTCCAATGAATGGCTAATTCTTGGCTTGGGATTTATTCTCTTAACAATGAAAATATAAGTCCGGCTGGGGGGATGGTTTAGTGGGTAAAAATGCTAGCTGCATAAGACTTAAGGACCCAAGTTCAATCCCTGAGCCTAGATAAAAAGTTGGATGCAATGGCATGGGTCTGCATTCTGAACACTGCTAGTTAGGTTTCTGTCAACTTGACATTTGCTTGGGTCATCTGGGAAGAGGGGGATCTCAACTGAAAATGTCTCCAAGCTGGTTTTGGTCAGTGTTTTGGTCCCAGCCACACAGAATCAAAGTAGGGCAACTTCTGTGGCAAGATGGAGGAAGGAGACAGGAGGATGCCCCCCTAAAGCTCGATGGTCAGCTAGCCTGGAGTATGCAGAGCAGCAGTGATAGTAGCATAACAGGCCTCAATGAGGGGGAAGGAAAGGAACGAACCCCAAAAAGTTCCCTTTGACCTCCACTCACACATCATGGCACGTGTGTCCACACCTCTGATACATTACTAATAACTAGAACAAAGTGAATAGGTCTACGTAAGTTTCTTGTTGGTCTGGCCTCTCAACTAAATAAGCACTTAAAAATTCATTTAATGATTATCTTTAGCTAAGCAAATCAGTCCATCCCAGTCATGCCTCTTAGCTACAGTATTATGCTTAGATAACAAATGTGAACATTAGAGACAACAGCATATCTAACCCAAGTCTCTTTTGCTTCTTAATTCCCAAATTGGTCTGATATGCATCAAGAGGACTACACTTTTATTTAAACCAACCAACCAACCAATTATAACTTACAATTCTGGAGTATTTGAGATGACTTTAAATTATTTTATTACGTCTTTATATATTGTACACACACGGGTATGCCCATGCCACCACAGGTGGTATGTGTGTAAGCTGTAAAATAACTTTTAAGAATTGGTTCCCTCCTTCTACCGCACAGGTTGCTAGGCTTGGTGACAAGTACTTTTATACTCATGGATCCATTTCACTGCCTCAGAGATAATTTCATTTCTACACTAAACCCTTTCCTCCCTTAGCACCGGGGTTCTCATACATCCAAACTGTTTTGTGCCAATGACAGTGATGACTAAATGAGGAAAAATCCACAAGAAGTCCCTATATTTTCATCTCCTAAATCCCTGCTAGGTTAGTACATTTAAAGTTATATTTATTGTCTAAAATTTTGTAATAATCATTAAGTCAGTCTTAATGTCAGTAATTTGTCTTATTTTCAAGTAAATTAACAGGAAAATTAGTTTTTCCTGGATCATTTGAATTGTAAAAGGCCCTTTGAAATTGATCTCACCTTTTCTAGAGTTTGTTCTTTTAAGCCATCCAAGATAACATAGTATATATATTACCACAAGGTCAGTGGTTAAGATTCTTCCTTACAGAATGGCAGTTGACAGGCCCAAATTAAAGAACCACAAAATAGCTAAAGCATTTACTTAAAACACACATTTAGGAAAAGCATTTGGTCACAAAATAAATATTAAAAAAAAAAAAAACCCAACACAAATCTAGAGTTGATTACTAAAAATCATGGGAATGAAAGGAAAAGAGACTGCCTTTGCCTTAGAAATATCACTTTAGTTTGGGTCTGCTGTAAGTAGGCTGGCTTTGGTGAAGTCTATTGAAACGATTTTAAACAGTACTAGGAAAATTACTAGGTCAACTTTGTTACATTCAAGCTGAGAATGTCCTAGCAGGTATGCTTATATGCAAGGTTTGACAACTCTGATTCATTTAACTGCATAGAATCTGTCATCCCCCAAACATTCATTATTCAAAATACTACTGCGCTCCAACAGTGCAGCGCTGCCCTAGAAACTAGAGTTACTATGATGAGAGTTCTGAAAACAGACCTGCAGTTTACGTTCAAAGTAGAGGGCAGAAAAGTAAATTCAGTGTTAGATGGAAGTGCTATGGAGAAAAAGAACAGAAAGAGAGAGCAGGGAGACGAGGGTGTAGCCAGGGTGGACACAAGGAGACATTTGGTAAATGTACTAAGGATGAGGAAGTAAGCTCTTGTGGGTAACTAGCGGAAAAGTAAGAGGGTGGATACAGAGAAGAGTCTATTTGGCCTTTCAAGGAAATCATCTAAATAAAGTAAGCAACAGAGATTGCTATAGGAAACCAATAGTCACATGGCCATGTGCAGACCGTATGAGCCTCAGAGAAATACAAAGTCATACTTGAGGATTTTATATCCAAGTAACATGGGGCATGCTTAAAAAGGATTACTCCAAGACAGGACTGGTGGCACATGCCTATAATCCCAGTACTTCTGGTACACACACAGCCAGCTGCCTACCTTTTGAGACCCCGTACCCTCCCACACAACAAAGAGTAAAAACTAGGCAAACAATGATTACTCTAGCTGTCTACTAAAAACAGAAAGCAAATGGTCAAAGCAAAGTTGATATTCACAGATTATGCCAGGAAAGTAACAAGTATTATAAAAGTGGTCGAGACTCTAGACTAAGCATAGTGAACTGTTTCTTTATACTAATGCTAAAACAAGGCAGAACTGTGACATAACTCTGTAATCCTCTAAGTCAGAGCAAGAAAAATAAGTTCAGAACAGTTAAAGTTTTTTAAATATGATTTTGTATTGCTTTTTGAGTCTACATAGTGAGACCCTAACTCAAAAAACTAAAGACTAAAAAAGTTGTTAAAGCCAGGTATAGAATGGACATTAGTGATCTCAGCATGCAGGAGGCTGAGGAAGGAGGGTTGGGAGTTTAAGGTCATTCTGGAAGACACAACAGGACTCTTGATTTAAAAGTTACTGAATGGGACAGTCTCCAGCAGTTTCAGGATGAGAAATCTCTTCACTCCATATTCTTGTCACCTGGAGGGTAATAACCAATGGTGTGGATGACTTAGATCTTGGACCACATCTCTATCCTTCACATTGTAAAACTGAAATTTTAGTTAAGTGGTTTTTGTGCTGATCGTAACTAATCAAGTATTTCAAATACAGCAAGAGTTTGATCATGATTCATCAATTTATGTATCTGGTGCTGTCAAAACAGACATTCAAGTATGCTCATAGGAGGAAAGAGTTAAACTTTGTTGATCTATTTAAAATTTTTAAATATTTATTTATTTAGCGTGCATGTGTATGAGTGCATGCTGCGAACTAGAGATCAAAGAAAAACTTGTGAGAGTCTGTTCTCTTTTTCTATCATGTGGGTTCTGGGGCTCAGCTCAGATGATCAAGTGCTTTTAAGCACTGACCCATCTTGTTGGTCCCCACTTGACTTTTTAACGTGTAAAATGTTAAGTGTCAATAAGGTTTCCGATGTCTCTGAGAAAGGGTGAAATGTGTAGTTGTGGGTGAACAGCTGGTCTTGGGAAGATGGGTAGAAGAAAGAATCACTAGAGGGTATGAGTGTGACTGAAGGGTTCTATATAGAGGAAGTTCAACACATGAGGAAGAAATGGACACTATCAGTTCAGAGAACATGTCAGGTAAGGGATACGGTCCTTCTGGAACAAGCCTGAAACCATAGCACTGAATGAAAAGACAATGAGGGCTGACCTAAAACATCAAGAGTGTGAAAAATGACTAATTCTTAAATACAAAATTAGCATCTGTTACTCTGTAGAAATGGATTCAATAGAGAGTAAAACAACAGACCCTAGTGACACATGCATTAGAAGTAAGGAGTAAACCGACTGTAAGAAACTGCACATTGTGGTCACCATAAAACATTCCCTATCAAAGCTCAGTATACATCATCAACCTTTCTGGGCTCTGAAATTGTGATTAGAACTGACCCTTTCACTCCATACACATTTACAAGAGGCGAACAAAGACCATTGATTGCATCATTCTATGTTGCAAATAATGGAAATGTCTTTTAAATTATTTATATTTTCACATTATTAAAACAATTTTTTTTTTTTGAGATAAGAGTTTTGCTGGCCTCAAAGCTTGAGATCTTTGTGGCTAGGACTCTTAGGTTCTGTAATTATAGGCCACACTACAATGCCTGAGATACTTTTTAAGTATATAAAAAGACCTAATAAAACAAGCTTATTTAAAGTCCTGTCTTTATTATTATTATCTTTTATTATTACTGTCTTAGACTAATACTATTTTACCACTAGCAAAAATCACCCACCAGGTTTCACATGCACATCTGTATAAAATATGTAAGTATACATCTATTTCCATTTAGACATTCATGAATCAACATGTAAAATTTTCATGTTTATGTATCTCTTTAAAACCAGTCTTTATTTAGTATGTCAATGAAGACGCTAGTATGGTCTTAAAACATCTGTTGGTGTTCTCTCCTGATAGATTTCTTTAGTACAATTATACCTGAGATTTAGAGCACTGCTTTTCAGGGCAAGTAGCTAGTGGGATATGACAATTGAATTTAGGAAACAATAAATGTTCTTTCAAAGCCAGGTGTGGTGGCTCATACTTTTTTCAAATTTAATTTTTTTTTTTTTAATGTGGCGAACTGGTGTTTTGCCTACACGAGTGTCTATGTGAGGGTGTTAGATCCCCAGGAACTGGATGAAGTTACAAGTAGTTGTGAGCTGCCAGGTAGGTGCTGGAAATTGAACTCTGGTCCCCTGGAAGAGCAGCCAGTGCTCTTCACATTGAGTCATCTCTCCAGCCTTTGTGGCACATACTTTGAATCTCAGCAGTTGGGAGGTAGAGACAGGTGGATCTCTCAGTTTGAGGCCAACCTGGGCTATAGACTGAGTTACGGGATAGTTAGGGCGTCATGGAGAAAACCTGTCTTACACAAACCAAGAAAAACATTCTTTCAGGTAGATTGGCTGATGGCTACAATTGGTACATTGTCCAAAGTCTCAACAAATTAGTTACATTAAGGATACTTACGTCAGCATAGTGGCCTATCATATCACATCGGTCACATCGTTTTCTCCAGGAAGATCTTTCCAGACATCTATGGGTGGAAGACATGGGCAAAAAGCAGTCTAAGCAGAAACGGGATGGACAGCCATACTGGAGGTGCCCTCTCTCCGAGCAGAGGCAACAAGGTCGGACTTTCTATGTGGTGGACAAACACAAACTTATTTTAGCAAAATGTATCAGTTTCAAATGGTAGAGTACTGGTTATTCCTTTCCTATGTAACTGCATAAAAAGTTATTTTTAAGAAGCTCAGTAAAGGTCCAACCTGAAACAGAATTGTAAAAATCAGACAAATGTCTGGACTCAGAGCTTGACCACAGCTATCAATATGTTGCTGCTCCAAAGTCTTAGGTCTGCAGGCACTTAGTTAGCATATCTTATCTTACAGAGGAATATCTGGAAACTAATACACAGGAGGAGCAGAGAGAAGCAGAAGTATGCCTATGAAGAGCTGTTTAGGAGAGGTACTAGGTAATGAAGGAACAGAGTGTACAGAGCCACTACATACCACAATATCTAAGAGTTCCAGTTCTGTGCTGTCCCATACTTGCTTTTATATAATTTGCATTAGTAGACACATATAAATGAAAGCAATTATACTTCTCTAGCAGTGAGAATTATCCCACAATAACAAAAAATGCTGTTTAGAGGAGAAGGTTCTGCAAGAAAAGGGAATTATTTCTCTCGGTCTAGTCATAGAATAGGAAGTGATCTGCACACAGTCACACACATGATGATGGGGAAGCTGATTCCCAGGGTTTCCAGAAGCTGCACTTACTGCTCACCCCTGTACCAGGCTCATGAGCTGCCTGTAATCCAATACACTTGAACAAGAGCTGAGCCTAGGTCATAGGTTTCCTGGCCTAACAATCTGACTTTAATAATAAAGAAGCACCATGCATCTCACGTACTTGTGGTAACGGGCAGTTTTTTGACAAATGGCCACGTTTATCACAATTTCTACATATGACATTTTTGTTGGCTGAATAGTATCGGTTGGTCCATCTTCCAGATGATCTGTTATTGTCTATCTTGGCCTAAGGGTAGGGGGAAAAAATCAATAATTAGAATTATTTCAGTCAGCTTAAGGAAACCTACCTATTCTTCCTCTTACAACTATCAACAAGTAAGAAACATTATATTTTAGGAGTGACAGACTCCTATGTCCAACCTAACACCTGGACGTGGACCTACTCTGTAAAGGTGGGCACAAGGATAGCCCCACTTCTTTTACACTTGTCCACGGGACTCCCTCCCCCTTGTTATTTTCTACTTAGGGCTTAGGTCTAGCAGGAACACTGACACACTTCATTCAGCTGTTGCTAACGTCTATATCTAGACATAGACCATTCTTTTTTTAAAAATGAATGAGAGGCTTGCTTGAAATTTTAGTTAAGGAATAATATTGTTACTATTTTGTGCTTTAAAGCATTGTAAAACCTTATCTATAACAACCAATTTGTTATAGATAAAAAAGCTTTTTTTTTAAGAAAAGCTAAGGGCTACCTCTACTTCCTATGGAATACATTGTCCTTTCTGAGCGTATGAGATACTGTTCTTCCACTACAGTCCTTACACATGCTTACAAGTGACCCAATTCTAGTTGTCTCGTATCCTAGTTAAATTCTACTATCTATGAAAGAACATGAGCAAACACATCATATGAAATACCTAAAGAGGAATATGCAAATCCCAACCATGCGCTTATCTTGTTTGGCAGAATCCCATCTTTAAAGCCAGGCATGGTGGCTCATGACTATAGTCCCCACACTTGGGGGCCGGGGCAGGAGGATCTCGAGTTCAAGGCCAGCCTAGGCTATGTAGGAGACCCTGTCTCAAAAGAAGAAAAATACATACATAAATAAGTAAATTCCATTTTTGAGAAAGCTTCATTTTTTACCTGTTATTCTCTTGAACTTGTTGACAGTTATCTCCAATCTAGTTATATCTTAAAACGTGACATAAAGTTGAAAACAACTTAATTTTTTAAAAAAGTATCTGCTACAATAAGGCTAATAATTGACACAAGCACCTGCCACATTTTAAATATAGCCTGACCATTTCCTTACACTGAAGACACAGTTATTTCCGGTGTTAAGCTTAGCAGTCCCAGCCATAGGGGCTAACAGGAATCATCAAGACACAGAGAAACAGAAATGGAAGGTATCAAATGATTATAGTTCCCACCAGCGACAGAAATCAAAGTTGGGTTAAACTCTTGGCAGGCTAAATCATACACATACTAAAACCAAGCTTTCTCTTCTAAGCTATAGGGATCATGTCTTTTTAAAAAAGCTTATTACTTTTCCAAAAGTTATCGCAGCAAAACAAATGTAAATCTACAGATCAAAGAACAATACTGACCTATTATTTGGAATAAAAAAAAATAGACTTACCTCAATGTCTTTATCACTGATGAACCAGTTTACACCATCTGCTCCTAAAAATGAAACAAATGTTACTCATTCTTAGTGTCTAAAACCACATACTGACATATAATGGTTCTTCAATTTGTAAGCACTCAAACTGGACCCTAAAGATATAAATGAGAAATGCTTTGAAATACCTTATGCAAGCCCAAAATTTTTCAACTTATTTTATTTACTTAAAATTGTGTGTGTGCATGAGTGGGGGTACCCATAGAAGCCAGAAGAGGGTGTCAGATCTTGGACTCAAGAGTCACCATGTGGATGTTGGGAGCTGAACTCTGGGTCATCTCTCCAGCCTTGAAATGTCCTATTATTACTTTTTGTGGTGACAGATATTGAACTCAAGGCTTTGTGCACGATACACAAGCACTCAACCACTAGAGATACACGTGAACCCATAAAGGACAGGTTTGTGTGTGTGTGTGTGTGTGTGTGTGTGTGTGTGTGTGTGTGTGTGTGTGTGTGTGTGTGTGTGTGTGTGTGTGTGCGCGCGCACCCCTGCACACGTGCAGGGGCATCTGTAGCAGAGAAGAGAATGTTGGGTGTTCTATTCTCCAACACTCCACCTTACTCCTGTGAGAGAGCGGCTCCCACTGAACCTGGAGCCTGAGTGTTTTAATTAGGCAGGCAGCAAACTCTGCCTCTGCTCACTACAGTGCTGAGCTTACAGGTACATGTGTACCCCCTCCCTTTACACATGGGTGCTGAGGATCTGAACTCAGGTCCTAAATGCCAGCACACCAAGCACTCTCACGCACTCGAGCCATCTACTCAGCACTTTAAAGCACTCATCACTTGTGTGACTCTCAACAAATAGCCAGCCACTCTGCATCTAATTCATATTTCATTTTTGCCTGTGAAATGGGGATGATAGTATTTATAGTATTTGCCCTGACTAACTAAATGAAACTTGTACAAAATGCTCTGCATTTCAAGCTTTATACAAATACAAAAAATAAGCAAAGAGCCCAAATATCCAACAGTAGATGCAGAAATAAGTTTGTCTCAATCTCTTTGCCTGACCGTGCAGAGCTTTACTTAGAGAGGAGGGTTCTCAAAGATCCCACTACCCTTTTTAGGTTTCTAGACTAGGACATTCCAAAAACTTTTTTGTGAACAAGCCTCGAATCCTGTCTTGACCTTCTAGAGTTGGCTTTTTGTGAGGTTGGTATATAAACTCTGACTACTATCTCCATCTAAACTCTTCAACAAGTTACTTGTTAATGAGTCTGCCCAGCAGTTTAACAGCCTTCACTTTTCTTCAATTACTCTGTCTGGTAGCTGGAAATTCACATTTACACTTAATTGGCAGAGGAGAGAGTCTTCATCATCGTCAACTATGTCTACTGGTTTTTCTGGGGACTTCAAACACTTTAAAAACATTATGTTTATTTGTCTATGTACATGTTGACACCTGTGTGGAGGTCAGGAGACAATTTGAGGGAGTTGGTCCTCTTCTTCTACCATAAGGATTCTAGGGATTATACTTGGATCATCAAACTTGCAGGCAAACACCTTCACTAGTTATACTCTGTCTTGCTGGCCTTTAATGTAACATTTTAAAAACACTAGGTCTTGAAAACTCGTTCACTTCATAGGTTAGGAATTTTGCACCTCATTTACAACATCAAAAATAGTGAAATAAGGAGCAAAACAAGAGATCAAATATCCAGAAACTTCTGGTTGGGCGAAGGCATGCAGGAGGCAGAAGAGGAAGGCTGTTGCAACACAGCCTACATAAGTGAGCCACAGCCGCACAGCAAAACCCTCCCTCAGGACAAAAACAAAAGCCAAACTTCCAAACACTCCAAACCCAAAGGTATTAATCTACCAACACAACCAATAGTGAGCCTGGAGGACTACAACATTTTTCTGTGTCAGCTATTTCCTTTCCTTTGCTTTGCCCTTTTACAGACTTGCAAATGCTTCCTATTCCTTTGGTCCCTCTCCAGACAAGGAAAGGACCTATGACTAATGCAGACGCTAAGGAGGTGTCAACAAAGGATTAAAAGCCAGGTTATGATTTCCTCCTCCATCCAACCTTACTACTTTAACCTATCTCAAAAACACAAATCAAGCTTGACTTGCTTCTCTGAAAAGAATTTTGAAGAGACATGAAGTAATCTACATTTTTTCAGGCCTACCAGGGGTAAGTGTCTAGAAAGATATTTTAAAATAAAAATACCTATAATAAGAAAATCATGAGGCTGCTTTACAAAAAGGCCAATGCACAGGAAAGCAGAGATGCTGTGCTGCTGCTGATTTTCTGTGTGGATTTGGAGGGTGCATACATGCACCGAGAGTGAGAATACATTAAATAGTAGCTGCTTCATTCCTTCACCCCACTATATTATTATTCTTTCATTCAAAAGATGCAGCTAAATAACATGCGGACTGTAATTTCTAGAGCCTCCCTGTATTAGTAATATTTATCACTAGAATTTAATGACCCCTTATAATCATTTGAATTACAAAACTCATTTTTCCTTTGTGTGTGTGTGTGTGTGTGTTGCATGCATGCTTGTATAGAGGCCAGAACATCTTGTGTCTTCTACAGCTCTCCACTGTACTTTTTTTAGAACTGGGTTTCTCACTGAACAGAGGGCACATCAATTTGGCTAGAATAGTTAGTTCATCATGGAGAGCCTGGGATGTGCCTGTCTTCACCTCCCCAGAATAGGAATTAGAGATGTGTGCTGTACCCAGGTTTTTGCATGGGTGCTAGGGTTTGAACTCAGGTCTTTATGCTTGTATTTATGCAAGCATTTTGCTGACTAAAACATTACCTCAGCTCCACAAAGCTGACTTAATTTTGTTCTTAAAAAATAAAATGCAGGCTGGTATAGTGGGGTGTGTCATTAACCTCAGCACTTGGAAAAGCAAAAGCAGGCAGATAGATCTTTGTGAGTTTCAGGGCAGCTAAGATGACAAGGCAAACAACAGAAAATGAGATGCAGGTACACGGTACACATCCTCAGCTTTCAGTCTTTTCAAGACTGTTCTGGCTATTCTAGGCCCTTTGATTTGGATGTAAATTTTAGAATAAGCACGTCAGTTTCTGTAAAAAAAGTTTGCTGAGGTTTTGGTTGATACTATGTTGAATCAACAGAGCAGGTTATTATAATATCAAGTCTTCTTATAAATGATACATCTCTTAGCTTACTTTGTTTTAAGTTTTCATGATAATGCTTTTCCAATTTTTGAATGTATATTTATAAAATATAACTGGCTTTACATACTCGTATTACATTGTATTTGTTGCAACCACTTAAATTTTAGAAGCTTGTGTTGCACGCTTCTGCCAATTTTCAGTATACATATTCACACCATCTATAAGTAAAGATAATTTTACTTTCTTCTCTGTTAAAATTTCTATTCATTTGTACACACACACACACACATTTGTATGTGGAGATCAGAGCCTCCACTTGTGAAAGTTGGTTCTTTCCTTCCATCATGTGGGCCCCAGAGGGATGTAAACTCGGGCTGTATGTTAGGCTTGGCAGCAAGTGCCTTATGCTCTGGGTCATCTTGCTTGTCCTTGCTTCCCCCCGTCAGTTCACATGACTTTATGTCTTTCTCTTACGGCACTGCTTTCATAGAGGATCTCCTACAGAATGACAGTGTGTGTAGGTGCTGACAGTAAATCTTTGCCTAGTTCCCAATCTTAGGAAACAAAATATATTTTCTTTTACAATTGAGACTACTGTTCTTTAAAAAATCTTATAAAGAAACTGTTCTACTCCCAGTTTTCTGAGCTTTTATTATAAACATGTGATGATTTTTATAGAATGGCATTTTTTGAAACTAAGTTCATGATTTTTCCTATTTCTTCCTGAATGGTTACAGTAATTTAGTTTCAAATGTCAAACTGACCCTTTATTTTGAAATTAACTGAGTTAATACGTAGTTGCCATATGTGCGTGCGTGTGTGTGCGTGTACGTGTGTGTATATATATGGCATCCATGAAGAAACTATAGCCTTAATTTGAAATGATCCCTGGAGGCCTATGTTTTAACACTGAGATGGGAGGCAGAGGTGGGTGACTGTGGCAGGCCTCTGAAGGTTACAGTTGGATCTCAGTCTCTCACTGTTTCCTGTCTACTGTCACATGAAGACCCACCTGGGACAGAGCTGCTCAGCTACTATTGCATTATGATGGACTAAAAATCTCCAAGCCACAAACCAAAACAAATACTCCCAAGTTGTTTTGATTAGGTACAATATTGGGAAAATAACTAATCTGAGATATTAATGTATAGTTTCCTTACTGGACTCATAAGAACTGAGAAAAAAGCAGGGAGGTGGCGGTGCAGCCTTTATTCCCAGCACTCAGGGGACAGAGGCAGGAGGATCTGAGTCACAGGCCAGTCTGGTCTAGGGAGGGAGTTCCAGGACAGCCAGGGCTACAAAGAAAACCCTGTCTCAAAAAAAGTATAAAAAAATACTGAGAAAAAGACTGTCAAAGTGTTGTTATTCCTTCTTTAAACATGTGACACAAGTCACCAGTTATCTGTGTTGGGCTTTCTTTGTGGGTCAGGAATTTTACTTGTAAGGAATGTTTTAAAAAAGGAATTTTAAATATTTATCTCTTATTCTTTTTCTTTAATTTATCTAATTTGTACTTTAGTCTATTCAATAAAAATTTCATCTTTATATTACCAGTTCGTTTTTTTTAATTGTGATTTTATTACTTTTTTGATAATTTCATACGTGTAGCACATTTATATTACTGCTACCCCACCTTCTCATCTCCTGTCCTTTCTGACAAGTCTTCCATCAAGAGGCCATTTCCCACGTTTATTTTCCTTAATTGTTGTGCGACTGAGTTTAGGGGCATCTGTGTGACCGTGGGACCCCTGAAGCCTGGCAGCCTAGACTCATCTGATTCTGGATCTCATCAAGCTGACAAGTGAGCTTCTCTCATTGATGAGGCTACAAGCATCTACCATGACACTTGGTAACATTAAGTTTTTTTTTAAGAGGACAAAAGCCCAATATTACTTGGGAAAATAGGCCATTTAGCAAAAAGTACTGGCTTCAATATCAGATAACTTATTTATGATGACAACACAGCCTTCCTTATGTGAAGTAGCGTGCAAAACCAAGTGTGTAAACCCCTTTGTAATTATGAATTCATATACTATACAAAGTGAGCTAATAGGAAACAGGGAAAAGAAAGCCTATGATTAACATAAACCTGTAATCCCCAAGGAACCAAACTGAGACTTTCCCAATATTTGTTTTTCATTTACATTATAAATCTAACTTTGACTGGTCTGATAGGCACTTCTCCACCAGGAGAAGAAGGCAGTGAAGCTGTCAAGAAAACAGAAAGAACTCAGGTGGGAAAGGTCAAGTGAGTGCTTATCAGATAGTGTAAGGTTAGCTGCTCACTGTTCTAAGAGTGACAGCAGAGCAGTTGTCACCCACCCCTTCAGCGCTCGCTCCCTGTCTGAAGCTCTCACTTCTCATGTTTCCCACCTCTGTGCTCACTCATGATCTTCCAACACTGCTCCCTTTGCCCATTTCTATCAAGCTCAAATCTTACCCCTATAACCATAGTTCTGATTATCCTTTCTGGCTCAGGTCCTCAAAGTCAGTATAAACAGATAAACATTTAATACCTTTCTCGTGCCCCCCCTCTCCCCTGTCTTCCTTGTGGTCTCTTCTCCCATCAGTATCCCACACAGTGCTCCACATTTGCCTTCTTTCTCCCATTGTATGCCAATATACCCACAATGGAAACTAGCAAATCTGTCCTTCTAAGTTGGGCCGTTTCTTTAGCTCCTTATGCAGTCTAAATCTCTATGGGAGATTTGAAATGGATACTTTATAGGTAACTCAAATTTATAACACTGAAAGCTCTTGATAACTCAGTAGTAGGATGCTTGCCAAGATACTCAGCCTCAGTACTGTGAACAAATAAAAATAAGCAGACATATAAACAAAAGGCTCTCTAGTTTTTGTTTTTCTCCTGGTATCCCCGACTTCAACGACTTGTATCATAGTTTGTTTTTCAGGTTAGAAACTCTCAAATCTCCCCTTCTAGCTGGCGTAAGACTACTCACCAGACCCTAAACTATCTACCTAAACAGTCTTAATGCTATTACTTTAGCTCTGGGTCATTTAATTTCTGACATAAAATAGCTTCTCGTCATTTTCATAGAAACAGAAATGTGAACACATTCTAGCTAGATGTGGAAGGTCCTTGCTGCCAACAGGACAAATGTTGGAGCAGTACGACACAACACTGCCCGTGATTAGCCCTTATTTTTCTGGCCCCACTCTTTTAGCTATCCCTACATTTCCCCAATGTCCTACCACTCTGCAGATATGCCTGCCTATACACGTATTCCCCAGAACCTCTGAAGACACCCTTTACTTCATTCACTTGGTACTTGGATTTGGCCTAAAAGTTCTCAATAACTGCTGTCTGTTACTTCCTCATCATCAGAGAGGATCACATCCTGGACTTGAACTGTGGTATTTCTCTTTGTAGCTTTCAAACACCAAAGTATGACTATCTAGTTATACTGGCAAGATGGAGTTTGATTCTCAGTCACACATCAGGGGATTCACAACTGACTATAACTCTAGCTCCAAGGGATCTCATGGCTTACTTCTGGACCCCTGTGGCATCTACACTCACAGGTGCACAGATCTATGTCTACACATAACTATAGTAAAAATAAGTCTTTACAAATCAATCAAAAAGTAAATCAAAGTAACATTTCTATCTCTATTGTTCCCCTTTAGTCTTTTCTCCCTCAATGACAGTATAAAAACCATATCTTTTAGGCTACTGGACACTAATAGCTCCACATTAAGAACTATGGTAATAATTTATCCCTTTCCATGTTGAAGCTCTATGTAAACTGAGACCTTATCTGTTTTAGCATGTATGTGATCATCATAGTACCTTGCAAACTGAAATTGGAAACAAAATGAAATCACATTTAACCATGTGTACTCCTGTAATGGAAAAAAACTATTTTGAATTGGGACTGTAAACTACTGTATAAGTTAACTGGCTGCCGACGTATAGTAAATGTTTAAGCAAGACATCTTTTTTATATAGTTGAAGAATAGAATTTTTAGAGTAAAAACTTTAAGAGCCCCCCCCCCCCCCCAAAAAAAACCTGAAATCACCATTACTGAATAATAATACTCTGACAGGCCTGGGATCTTCATAAAATGAAGACAATTGCACATTTAAAGATCACAAAGACAAAGCTGTCACTTATCTATTGTACCCTTTCCTGAGCCTAACCCCAATGTACCAGATCCCTTTTGAGATGTTCTCACTTCTAACAAGCAATGAAAACAGCCGCAAGTGAACTTGTGATCCCAACTTCCTCAGCAGCATCTGTTACCTCAACGGAAACTTTTGAAAAACACACACCACCACATTCCAATCCCTGAGGGTTCAGCCATTTATTAACTTGTATTCTTCTCAAACTGTGTTTCCCTGTTTATAGTTAAGTCATTTTAACATCAGGCAGAAATACAGTTTAATTGTTTTAATTTTGTGCTATATAACTGACCATCGCATAACTAAAACAAATTTTAACATAAGAATTTATAAGAAAATGCTCATCTTACATTCAATCATATTAAAATGATCAGAAACAGCTTATATTTAAAGTTATGTGTAAAAGATACCCGATGATTTGGCTTTTCTTTTTTTAGAGATAGAGGAAGAAGAAGAAAGAGGAAATGAGTGCAGGTGCTTAGCTGGTGTCACAAAGAGCTCTCAGTTATATAAGTCTATTGCCAGAGGAAAAGGGCATAAAGATAGTTATCACATGTCCTCCAACTCCTGCATCCCCAGATTTCATCAGGGAGGTACCTGCATAAGTGATTCTTATTTAGAAATTCAAGCTGACCAGGAGTTCAGGAGACCCAGTCTTAAAAACCACAAACAAAGCCCTAAAAACAACAACAAACAAACAAAAATAGAATGAGCAAAGTGATCAAAGATAACCAACACAGATAAGGAAGTGTTTCTTCCTTTAAATATATCTGTAAAACCCTCCTCTGACCAGTCAAAGGTATGGGAAAATAGCTACTGATTACCACTCCTACATTCCCTACCTCCTGGCCCAAAGCACAGTATGGATGTTAGAAGCATCTGTAAAACCAAACACAGGTAAAAACTTCAATCAAGAGACTATTTTGACAAGGCATCGAAGGAGCCCGCCCCCTGGTGGTGGGTTGTGGGGTGCTCCATGTCTATGGACGCCCCCTTGTCTCTTTCTCACTCCTTTTCTGCTTCAGAGTAGGGTCTGTGCCCATTCTCTCCTTCACAGAACCAGTCACCCAGATAATGTGTTTCTCTTCACTCTGGGGTCACATCTGCTTTACACTTCTCTCTAGGTGTTAGGTCAAACAGGCACAAGCTGAAATTTATGATTTTTCTTTTTTCTCTTTGTGATGTTGGGAGTGTTAAGGGTCTTAAGCATGCCGATATGTCATACATTATAAGCATAGCATATCCAAGGCAAAACTTACCTTTACAACTTTACTTTAAAAGGGGTTCAAATACCCTTAAGCCTTGTGGTTATTAATAGCTCAAATATACCTTTTACTTCAACCTCATAATCATGTGTTATCCAAACAGCTTGGGGTCTTAGTTTTGACAGTTTCCTCCTCTCTGCAGGTCAGTTAAATTTTTTCTTCCGTACAGTCTCTAGAAGTTACTCATAATCCAAGATCAAAGGCTACTTATTCTATTGGTACATCTTCAACTTCATTTACGTATAGGGTATTTTTCTCTGAAAATTTTTATATTTCACTGTGAATTTTTATTAAAGTAATGCATGTTGTTTATAAAAGTAAACTCTTAACAATACTACAACCCTAATACTAAAATATGAAAAACAAAACAACACCAAAAACTTGATATTATACTATCTCAATTCCTACCATTCATTCATTTATTCAGAAAATATTTAGCTAATTATCTTTAAATACCAGATATCACTTTAGATGCTTAAAATATTTTAAGGGGCCTTTTTGATTAAACCATATTAGTTTGGAAGTAATTTATAGGTTTTTATCTTTTGTGGAACAAAAGCATAACTTTTTTATAGTAACATATTTTTAGGCTTAAAATTTAAAGTTAAGATATCTTTAAAATGTTTGTTTAACTTAGTAGCCTCTATAATTAAATGCTTTATTGCAGTTAGTTCATTAACAGTTAAAAAATTAAAGGAAATATAATAATGAATATAATTTAGATTTTTTGGGTATTTTATGAGGTTTATTATATTTTTATTACTTTATTTTTAAGGATTTATTTATTTTTAGTTTATATATTTATATATATATTGTAATTTACTTACCGTTTTTAAAATTTGAATTTGTTTACTGTGTATTTTTAATTATTTTTTAACTAGGAGAGTTTTTTAAAATGCTAGGTTGTAAAGTATTGTTTTGACTGTTGACTTTGCTCCTGCTCAGCTTTTTAACATGGCAGAGGTATTATAACCATATTTATCTTTTTAATCTTGAAAAGTAGTATTATGTATTGTGGAGGTATTTATCATTTTAACTTTGGGGAATTTTAGGGTTTATACTGTCACTAAGTAGAGTACTGCTGTCTGTTTATTAGCTTTACTTAATGTTTGGCTGTAGGGCCTTTTTAAAGAGCCATACAGTTTTTGTTATGAAGGCTGACTTAGCTTTTTAAAAAGGAGTCGTGTATTTGCTCACCGTCAGCAAAAAGAGCTGACTTAAGAAAATTGTTATTAAGTTGTCTTTGACTTTGTGTTTTTTTTGTGTTTGTTTGTAGGGAGTAGTAACTTAAATTTGCCATATGCATTTTGTGTTTATATCAAGGCTTTTGTGAGACTTTGGGAACTTGTTTTATTGCAGCTTAAGTTGCCTGCCATAAGCCTGTCATTTTGTAATTTAAACTTGTGTGTTATGTTATCTTTGCATTATGACGTTTATTAGAGACACAACTTAGAAGTTGTTTTTAGCTTTGTTTTTGTGATTTAGAACTTTAAAAAAAAAAAAAAGCCTTTTTAGACTTTACATGGGTGTATGTGCCCCACGTTGGGCGCCACTAATTGTAGAAGTTTTTGGCCAGGCCTAGCCTCACAAGGGTCTGGACCTGCTCACTGCCACTTAGACCCCTAAAAATGACTCGGGCACTTATATTAACTATATGTTGTTTGGCCTATGGCTTAGGCATATTGTTAGTTAGCTCTTGTTTTTTTAATTTAACTTATTTTTTATTAATTTGTCTTGCCATGTGGCTGTAGCTCATTTATTTTTTTATATCTTGTTTTCTTGGGAGGCCGGATTGCGTCTCTGACTCTGTCCTCCTTTCCCTTTATCTATGCTCAGATTTTTTTATTTACTTTTAAGATGCCTTGCCATAGGTTGAAACAATTTTTTTTAAATTTATTAATGGAATTTACAGCATACAGAAAGACATTCCACATTACAGACCTAAAAAGCACACCTTTCCAAACCCCCACCAGCAGTCAAAACTGAAATAGGACATAATACATAGAAACACATGTTGCACTGGGCAATGGTGGCGGATGCTATTAATCCCAGCACTCGGGGGGCAGAGGCAGGTAGATCGCTGCAACTTAGGGGCCAGCCTGGTCAAAAAAAAACTTTCCAGAGCTGTTACACAGAGAAACACTATTTCAACAAAACAAACCAAAAACAAAACACAAGATTCTGACACTCGTCTCTACAAGATGATTCTTTTATCACATAGTACATTCAAGTACTAATGTGAACACAACTCTACTTTTAACACAGACTTGTATTTGATATGGATATAAATGGTATGTAAGGAGCAATGCCAATCTTCCACTGAAATGAATCTGACTGATGTTCTGTAGAAATAAAGCCTCAAGTTTACAGCCGTGGTTCTTCAGGGTGAGTTATCCCAGGGGATGCATGGGACAGAGACAAGGTCTATTTTACTCTCTTACATCTCTTATCACTTGCTTAGTTTTCAGTAGCAGTTCCACAAAGACTATTTAATACATTTTGAAGAACCAAGTCACCCTTAAAATGTCATTTTAATTAAAAAAATTATTTTTATGTATTTTTTTATTTTAGATGTGTGCAGGAACATCCATATGGGTACAGGTCATAGAGGATAACTTGCAGGAGTTGATTCCCTCCTCCCATGTGAGTTTTGGAGGTATGTCAGCAGAGGCCTTACCTGATGAGCCATGTAGCTGGCCCTATACTGATCTTTACAGATCATTAGTATCTTTCAGGGCATTGGTTTCTCTTGTACTTTTATGAGCAGCACCTGACAACTGTGTGGCCAGTTTACAACTCATTAAAATATCAGGATAAATACAATTTTGATTTTGAATAGCATTCGAAAAGAGTAATGGAGCCATTTATGGCTCACATGGAATAGGTAGACAAATCTATCAGCCTGTTCCTCACAGTCTACTGGCAGTCAGATCAAGATGTAGAAGAAAAGACAAAGTACAAAAAGAAAAAAGAAAAAGTCATAAAACAGAATAGGGGAAACTAGTTTTAAATATATCAGAATAAAAAAGGGGCAAGATTATTGTGCAAAGAAACACTAGGTTCTTCAAAACACACTGAATGATTGCATACTAAACATTTTCTCTCGAGATTTCATCTTCCTATCTGTGAGCATGAAACCTAGCCACCATATAATCTCTAAGATAAATCCCTACAAACCAACTGCTTCCTCAATGTCCTCAGACAAAAGTTAATCAATCACTCCAGATTTTCTCTACTAATTTTAGTATATTTGAAAATTTAAGTTCCTATACATTTTACAGAGGATACATGTAAGAAAAAACTGACAACAGAAACTTCAAATCACAAAGGAACATTTTGGATTGCATTTTAATTTTGTACATAGAAATACATGTGAAATATTTGTTAGATATTCAGTTCATGCCCCCTGGGAATACATACTAACTTCCACTTGAGAAAAGACAATGTCTATTTATAATCTGTGTGCAGTATGCACCATTGAGGCCTACGAGGCAAAGTTTAAAGCTGTTTTTTTCAACAAGGCTCACAATATCTTGGGTTAAATACACATGAATTAAGGATGTTTAATCCAACTTAAGATACCATCTTTTCATATTTAAAGCAGTTTCCACTAAACAGGAAAAATACAAAATACATGAGCTACCCTTGAAAATAAAGCTTCTACAGGCTAATAGAAATCTTAGACTCATATTGTGTTTACTCTCATTTCTTATATGTACACATATATATTGTTAAAAAGCAATACATTTTATAGAGCAGAAAGTTATGCAAGTGAACACCCTTCTATTTGTCATGCACTTAAAAATATTTAACAAGAATCATGCTGAGATATAACTAGGGCTGACAGCATAAATCTATAGTATGGCTTGGTGTGTGTAAACACACTAGTGTGCACACACAGAAAATAAACAGTTAAACAGCTACTACCTGTTTTGTGTACTCCCTTTCAGATATTGTCCCTAGAGCTCTGGCCTCTGTTGCTGTCTAACTTGAATTCACAAATCTCAATGGCTCATGGTTTTCAAAGCTTAGGGCAACTTCAACAGAACAAAGTCGCTTTCTCTCTCCCCCTCTCGTTTTGGTGGGTACAAGTATGGGGACCACAGGAACAGTTAAATTCATGGCATGGCTGGTCTACCACACAGCCGGGGGAATTCTTTAAATAGAGCCTGTCACTCTCTTGGCCCATCAATGGGATTTCCTCCTCGAACTGCTGATTCGTTCAGGTACACAACAGAGGAAATTTCAGTTAACCTTTGTTTCACCCCAGGGAAAAATCTGTCTGAAAGTATAAAATGAATAGATTAAGAAAAAAAATAAGCTGCTCAGCCCCACGGCTGTTCTCTTAGTGCTCACTGCAGCTTAAGTTAAACAGCAAAGAGGGACAGCAGAGTGTCGCATTCCCAATGGAAATGCAAGAATAATTCAGGCTATCCAGGAGGTCAGATCTTATTTTGATGACTAAACCAAACCAAATGTCCTTTCTGTTAAATAAATTTGAAATCCTCCTTCTCATAATCTTATGAATCAGATTTTTCCTTGTATTATCAAATCACTAAACTGCTATAATGTGTCTCTAACCAAACTGCATCCTCAATGGTCTTCCAAAACACACACACACACACACACACACACACACACACACACACACACACACACACACACACACACACACACACACACACACACACGGGGGGGGGGGGGAGAGACTGAGACTCAGGAATATTTTCAAATAAAACTAATTAACTTGTTAAATTTCAGCAGTAACAGGGTGCAGACTAGAAAAAGGAACCAACTAAATGAGAATCCTCTTGACCCTCTTCTATCATCTCTTCCAAAATAAAAAACCCACGGGAGAGGGCTACATGGACCTCATTTTGAAGCAGGAAGAGTGCCTGAGAGGCTGGAGTTGCTCTGAAGATTCAAGAAATCACAGGGTGAAGGATGAACATAGAGGAAACGTAAGTTAAACTTCTTCCCATGAGACTAAAATAATTCAGATGATATACAATTAAAAACAAACATAAATTTTGAGATATGAGGAGTGAATATATATATCAGATACGTACTTCTACCAAATTATTGCAGTGAGGCAGAGAAACCACTGTGCCACCACTATGCCCTGTACACTTTAACACATTATAACATGTACACAATTGGGGCAGCTCTCTAAGTCAGAAACAAGCCAACTTCACCCCAATGATCAATGCCAATTTCAGAAAAATAACAACAAAAAAGAATTAAAGGCATTTTTTGCTTAAATTTTCTTACCTATATATGAACATTTTCTGTTTTTAATTGAAATACCATACATTGATGGAATAACATGCTAACTTTGTGTCCACTTCCAGTGTGAATGGTTGAATGAGTGTAGTTACAGTTTCATTATGCCAGGAACCCCACTCCCTACTCAGTTATTTGAGACTGTAACTGTTGAAATCTGTTACCTCGCTGTCTTATAGGACACTATTTATACCACATGCCTGTATTTTGGTACTAGTTACAACCTCGGTCAATCCAGCTTTACCCTTTCTTGCTGTTGTCTTACTCCCAAGGCAAACTTCTTATAGCTTGAAAGAAAACCCACAAAATTTGCCACTCTGCAAATGACTTAAACGTGTATGGAAAAATGCTCAATGTCACTAATGATGAGGGAAATGCAAATCAAAAAGGGAAATGTCTGCTCACTCTAGTTAGAATAGCTATTATCAAATAGCCAAGTGTTTTATTTTCTTTCTTTTTGTCAATGTTGGGGAAAGAACCCAGCCAGGGTCTTATGCATGCTAGACAAGTGCTCTACCATGGGTCACACCTCTAGCAAAAAGCTAATTTCTAAAACTTTCCTTTGGGGGCAAAATGAAGTAAAACAGTATTTGCTACCAAGTAGGTAAGCATTCAGTTCAGATGTACTAAGTGCATTTATACTGTCATGCAATTGAGACAAAAATAGGAAGCTGAGGAAACAGAAGGGATATAGAACAGAAAATAGTCCCCGATGGCCATTCTCTCTAGTTGCATTTCTTGCTGGATGAGAGTAAGTACCACATAATTAACAGACTGACAAACCCTCTGTAAAGCCTGCTACAAAGAGACAATACCCCCTTTTTGAGAGACAACCTAACCAGAGTGCTAAACAGCTAATGTGGCCTAGAGAGATGGCCCAGTGATGAAGATACTTACCACCAAGTCTGACCTCAGGACTTGCACGATGGAAGAAGTCTTCTTCTACCTTTCATTTCATGGCATGCACGCTACTACCACATTACACATGTATGCATGTGCAGACACACGCAGAATCAAAAGTCTACAAACAGGTAGTGTGCCATTCCAAGATGAGTTTAAGTCTGACCCTCCTCTATAACCTGAACCCTAGCCCTCATAAATCACGACAATGTCATCAGAAGAACTCTCTCCTTTAAAGAAATAAGCCATTTCACTTTTTAAAATTCAAATTACTAAACTTCAACTTGGTTGTAAATTATATTCTTCAAACAATGCAGCTTCAAAATAATATATAACAATATTATGAAGACGCTTAAGCTTGATTCTTTCAAGAAGCCCATATCCACATCCCTTTGGTGTATATTTCTACTTAATAAATTGCAATTTTGCTTTGTGACTTATTCTAAGAGTGTTTCCTGACAATTCTTTGGGGGAAAACTCCTCAGACCACATGCCTGGCAGCTATGACTCGTACTGTCAATGAAAACCAGCAACACCATTCATCTCTAGGACTTAAATCTTGAGAAACTCATATCCCATACTTAATAGTATTTAATAAATGGAGAACTTAAAGTATATACTCTTTTCCACTGACTAGGCCTAAATGTCCTGATAGTGAAGAAGATGCTGGTAACACTCTTTAAACAAAAGAAAAGTGAGATGTTTCTGGCACAGCAGGTCATCAGATTAAGGGAAAAAGGCTGCCTGCAGGTTGGAACTTATTAAATATGTACTGGCTGAAGTTAGTGCCCATATCATCTTCTTCACTTAGCACTTCCTAGTCCTCAAAAGCATTCTTAGGATTGGTGTGCAGCGCAGTGGCAGATGCTTGTCTAGCACGTTTGAGGCTGTGCTTAGCTTTCAGCAATAAGACATTTTGTATTGTAAAATAGCATGCCAAACAGTGAGAATTAAGCATGCTATTAAAAATTGGACCAATCAAGCACAATTATTTGTGGTGAAGGATGTACTTATAGATGCTTGGAAAGTACTTACCATTCATTTCTAAAAAAATTGCTTACTGTACAAGCTAGATATTATATACAAGAGACACAGTTGTATGAAGTTTTAAAAGAACTGATCTATCTATTCTTCTTAGAAACACAAAAGTCCCATTTGTTTTATTTGTAATAGAATTCATAATGGGAAGTCTTCTGAAATGAACAAATTAAAAACACCTGTGAAGGCGTGGGTTTGATCCCAGCACCACAGAAACAAAAATTTATAAAACAAGACCATTACCAACCCCGCCCCAAAATGATATGAAAAACCCACATAAAATGTATGTGAGTTAAAACGGATATGAACTTACAGAAGTAAAGATTTCATACTAAGATTGACAACTAACATCTAAATGACAGTATGTAATGACATCCAGATAGCGTAGATGATCACAACAAATAAGTGATGTAAACTGAAGATAGGTTTCATTCCCAGGACAAGATGGGAGTGGAGAAAGAGGAAATCAGGAAAGACACAATGATGAAAGAATAAAAGAAAGCACAAGAAAGGCGCTGCAGTTACAACTATTTACAAAGAACATACATCCTTATGCCAAATTCTTAGGCACAGTCATAAATATGAAATGCGGACTCCAAATAAGATACAACTTAATGAGGTTACAAATTAAATTCTTGTAACTGATGCCTTTAGAAATGGATTAAAAGACCAAGGGGGAAATGCACCTAGGAGGAGCAGGACGGTCACCTTCATTCCATTTTTAGGGAAACAAAGAGAGCTGCTGCTCTGCCTCACTAAGCGCTAGTGGAATGCCATCTGAGCGCAGTTCACTGTCAGGACTTCATACTTGCAGTTTCTTTTTAAACACGAGTAAGATGCTGTTTTAGGAATTTTACTGTTTCTTTTTCTTTTTGTTTTTGTTTCCTCTCAAAAAAAAAAAAAATTTATAACAAGGTCTCCCTCCTTCTCAGTGATCCACTAGCCTCTGACTCCTTAGTGCTGGGATTACAAACGTGCCAAGAGACCAGGCCATTATGTTAAAAGTCTAAGATAGTCTTATTTGATAGATTCTTACGTGCAGAATTGTGAGCTGACGTTCTCTCCTGTCTTTCCGAAGGCCTCTGATAAGCCTGCACTTAGTCTTCACAGTACCTAGTAAGGCCACAGCTTTCACTGCTGTGCATCTCTTCTCTCTTTTGTTTTTAATCAATTTGACTAGAATTCTGAGTTTGCACAATTACATCTCTCAACACATTTGTGCCTTCATTTCTCTCTCCTTTCCTGGAACCCTGATGACATGTTGGTTCTTTTAACATTGTTCAATGGGTTAAGATTAGAATTGAAATCTACTTTCAAAAGTATGCTCCATGTTTTTGTTTTTCAGAATGGGTAAGCTTAATCTCTCAATTGACTGGTGCATTTTACATTTATTGTTCAGCTCATCCGGGGAACTTTTATTTCCGACATTACGTATTTTAGTTATAGATGTTCCATTTAATTATTTTATAGTTTTATTGCTATATGGAGACTTCATATTTATTTCAATATATGCTTATTTTACATCCTTGAATGGAGTCATAATAACAGCTTTAAAATCCTTGCCTGCTAACTCCAAGTTTGGCCATCAAAAAAATCAGTGTCTACTGAATGTCTTTTAAGAATACATCCCATTTTCCAGTATCTATGTATGTCTGTAATTCTGAATTGTGGCTTAGATATGAACAAGATTTTGCAGAGACTATGTATTCTGTTTGGTTCCTTTGAAGAGTGTTGATGCTTTGTTCAAACATCTGGCAAACATTTATGGGCGGAATTTGGGGTTTCTTTATACATAGTCCCCTTCATTTCTAAGTAGCTAGTTTTTTGATTTCCCAAATCAGTAAAACAAGAGACTTTACTTCTTGGTTCTAATCACCTTCATGTTTCACCAATTAGTGACTGACTTCATGCAGAAGGCTGTATAAAACCAAAACATTTATCTAATGCAATTTCTTAATTGCAAGCTTGACTTTCTATCAGTTTCTGTTTGATCTGTTTCTAGTACCTTCAGATATATTTTATCACTATGAAAGTACTTTTATAGTTAAAGCATATACATAGAAACACTTGTATTTTATGCATTAAACATTATGTACTAATAAGCTACAATATTTGATCACAGCATAATTGTCTGTGGGAAGGTTGGCCCTTTCCACTATAATCAGAAGAGGACACTCAGTGTTAGGAAACCCTCCATGCTTTCTTCTTAGCTTCACTGAGGAAGGTAGGATTGAGCCTATAGTTTTCAGTGTTTTGGGGTTAGCACACCCATACATAATAAATTCCGCACAATTATTGTCAAATGAATGAATAATGGAAAAATGAAAATCAATCACCAAGCACCAGAAACTTCCAGAGAAGCAGAGAAGATGCTTTGGACTGGAGTGCTTAGCAATTTCTCATCCGAAGCCTCCCTTTCTTCCTGGAGGCAAAGAGATCTACCCTGAGTTTAGACTGTGATACATTATGTATAGGATTCAGAATAGCTCTAAAAGACCACTTCTCGGGACTAGATAATATACTCAAGTCATGATTTTTATTATTTCAGGATTCCATATTGACTGTGAATTCTTTTCATCAGAGAAAATTTTACAATTTAGTTCTCTGGGCAAATTAATTATGGTTTACTATTTTAGGCCACCTTCTAAATTCCTAGGGTAATTATATGAGATTCTAATTTCCAAAACATTCATTTGCAAATAGCTCATGAATACTACCCAATTTCCCAAAAGGCAGTATGAAAATGAGCACCCTAAATGATGGGGGAGGCAATTAACATCTACTGAGGGACTGCTAGGTGAATGGCTCTATGGTAAGTGCTTTATCATGCCTAATCTTCTCAATTACCCTATGACACGGATATTATTACTACCTACTAACAGATAAGTGAAGTTCAAAAGCTTGCCAAGGTCACACATTAGGTTAAGTGTGAAGCATATTTACAAATATTCAAAATTTTTTCAAAAATGAAAATGAGCATACTTCTCATCTTATATTTTAATTTACTTTTATTAGCACATATTAAATTGTATAAAATAATGAACTTCACTGACATTCTTATACATGTTTACAATATATTTTAATTTACTTTTATTAGCACATATTAAATTGTATAAAATAATGAACTTCACTGACATTCTTATACATGTTTACAATGTACTTCAATTATAGTTACCATCTTTCCCACATTGTTTTTTGTTGTCCTGCCTCCGATACCCTTCACCTTATAAAAGATAAATAGTCCTTTATCGATTTTCATAGTTTTGACTGCACTGAAATTAAGTAGCTATAACTTGTTTTCCATTCAGAGGGAAAAGAAAGCAGCAGAGTAGAAGGAGCTCTCTGCCCATTAATATAAAGTCATGTTGAGAATACATGAGTTATCTCTACACATAAGAAAGATTAATATAAAACTGCCAAGCCCAAAATAAACAAGTCCTAAGAAAAGATAGTGATGTGATCTACAAAAATATAAATGGTATTTGACTTCTTTTAGTTATCTGGCAAATGAATATTAAAGCCATAGTAAAATACTACTATCTATCTATCAAAATATAACTAAGAACATTACCCATACCAAGTATCAGCAAGGATGCAGATAACTCTAGTACACTGTTTATGTTATAAACTGGTAAAACACTTTGGAAAAAGCATTGTCATAATGCACTAAAATACAGGATAGGCATGAAAAGCAATTCTACTCCTTAGTGTGCATCTAAAAGCACAAAACATGCATGTTAAGAGAAATATCACTAGCAAAGGCAAGATGTCCAATTACAGAAAGATAAATAAATTGATACAGTCATAGAATGACAGATCCCACATCAACAAAAGCAGATAAACAAAGACTATATAATATTTTATATAGAAATCCAGACAGCTTTGAAACTACCTATCCTATTTTGATTCTATTAATAATAAATATATACCTTAGAACAGGTAAAGTGCTTGCCACTCAAGTGTGAACATCAGAGTTCAGACCCCTATCACCCATGTAAAAAGTCGTGCAAGTGTGCCGGTCATCTGCAATCATAGCATTCAGGAGGCACTGATATGGAGTCTAAGAGATAAGTTACCTAGCTAGACCAGCTAGAATAAGCAAGTTCAGGATTCTTTGAGAAATACTGTCTCAATAAATAAAGTAGAGAAAGACTATGGTAGATGTTGTGGAATATTTGTACACTGTATGAAGATATGTTGCTGTGACTGGTTCAGTAGAGAGCTGAATAGCCACCAATAACTAGGCAGAGAGAAGTGGTAGGGTAAGGTGGAGAAAAGGAAGTTGGACATACAGAATGAAAGAAAGGTAAAAAGCCACATAGTCAATGTAGATTAATAAAAACTTGTTAATTTAGGTTATAAGAGCTAGTGGGACAAGCCTAAACTAAGGCTAAGCTTTATAATTAATAATAATAAGTCTCCATGCCATTATTTGTGAGCTGGTGGCCTAAAGAAAAATCTGATCATACTAAGCGCTTATTGTGGGGCTACACATATCCACAAAATAACCAAGAAAGCTTAAAAAAAGAAAACAGTTTTGAATTGCTTCCTGGTCTCTCAGCTAGGCTGAGGGTTTAGAAGTGTGACTATTTTAAGAGGCCCTGCTGTGCAGTGGAGCACCTGAGCAGGTAGCACTGGGTATAGGCAGACACAACTTTTCCAGAGCTGGAGCTGGTAAATGAGGCTCCAGGGCCAGTTCCAGCTGGCATGAGGCTAGGATCTCAAGGAACCCAAGTGGGTGGATTCTGCTACCAGTGTGCCATAGGCTAAGTAGAGCCGTGCAGTGGTGCTCTAGCAGTTTAAGATTTGGGGTGCATGGTTAGAAGAGGCTACATAGGCACAGAGAGTAAAGATTCAGAACAACAAACCCAAACATCTGAACAGATATAATATGCTTAAAAATGTACTTAAATTCTGAAAAAAGAAAAGAAAATGGGTATAGACAGTCATAGAAAAGATAGTTTAAAAATAAAGTCTTTTAAAAATTAAGTAATATAAAAAGAATAAACCACATAAAGATGGAAAATACACAGCACGTTTGGATTCTGTATGACACTTTGTTGACTGGATTTTTAAAATATTAATGTACAAAAACAATAGCTGCTGAGTGGCACTGGATTATGGAAACTGTTAAGTTAAAATAAACCAACTTATATATTTAAAAATGTTTTAACTTCAAAATGGGTCAGAAAATATATTATATTGGAGTAAATGTTATGCTTTTGTTCCATAGCAAACAAAAAATTATGATTCTCTTCAAGATTAATAAAGACCACATATTATTGGAGGAGACCTCCTGAAAATATTGGCTACAGACATGAATAAAGCAACCAAGAAAGACTACAGGACAGATGATGTGTATGCTGATCCCTCTATTATGAGAACAGCTATGAGACTGGATGAGACATGAGAAATCTTGTTGGCTACAGAGTCCTCATGACTTATTATTACATGCCATCCTTTCATATGACATGGGAAGAGGTTTGGATACACACTCCAGACAAACTTACAAAGTTGACAGATGTCTTTTAACTTGTTCCAACAAAACAAACAAACAAAATCTTCTTTAGCGGATTTATGCACACCACACATTCCATACTTGTGTTAATGCAGATATATATTATCATTAAAAGCTTGTATGTTTACAGAACAAACTGTGGAATAATGCTCTAGTACAACTGTAAAGATTTGTTATTCATTTTGGTTTAATAAACAACTGATTGGCCAGTAAGGGCAAGAAGTAGAGGCAGGGTAACCAGACTAGAAGAACCCTGGCAAGAGGAAAGGCTGAGCAGCAGACACCAGCCAGAAGCAGAGGAAGATGAGAATGCTACACTGAAGCAAAGGTATCAAGCCATGTGGCTAAACAAAAATAGAATCATGGGTCCATTTAAGAGTTAGAGCTAGTCAGTTACTGGCCTTGCAGTTACTGTAAAATTAAGCCTCCGAGTCAATTATTTGGAAAGCAGCTGCTGAGTATTTGAGAGTTTCTTCTGGTGGGACAGAAACCTCTGACTACACCAAACACCAATAAAGACAAAGCAGTCTAGGTGATCCATCCTCTCAGAATGCCTCTATTGCAAGTTCCTCAACAATTTTGCATCAAAAACAACTTCAAAGCTGCTAGGTATGATGACCCAGCCTCACAGACTACTCCAGCCAGAACTTCAGGCGAGTTCTACACTTTTCAACCACATAGAGAGTAAACAAAAAATAATACAGCTAGCTCTCCCAGACTTTGACCCTTACCTCATTTTCTCAGGATCCTCCTAATTATGAGATCACCCTCAGACAGCAGGAAGCAGTCTAGAGAACGCAATACCCACATTCTTAAGAGTTGGGGGGTATGAATGCTTGTTATAGTTTAGAGAGATTGGTTATAAGTTTTTACTGGTCATGGTCAGAAGAAAACCTAAACAGAGTAGGTTAGATTCAGAAATCTCTTTCTGAAAAGAAAGAAAAGGGGGAATATAAAATGATAGTATAAAAGGGTAGACTATTGAATCTATTTTTAAACTAAAAAGAACAACTATTAGTATTAAATATTTTACATTGGTATGGATTTTTACATATTGATATAAATTTAAGGTTATTTGTGTTATATTGTGTGTATATCTATTCTCCTTTAAGGTTGTACCTATGTAGCGCAATTAAAAATGTGAAGTTTTAGTCCTTGAAAGCTATTAAAAATAGAGAGACAGGTTAGTAGTTAGTCTTCTGTAACAAACTTATAGCCAAGTTAGGTATGTTTTCAAGGACAGACAGAGATATATATTTAAGTATATAGGAGGACCTCAAACACTTCAGAGACCCATTGGGTATGGCATTTATATATTTCTAATAACCTGAGGCTTGTGACAGTGAGACATGTCTGTTCCTGGCAGTACCAATCTACTTCATAAAAGGATGATGGGCATCAAAGAGCCTCCGTGTGGAGTTTGCTTTCAATGTGGCAGAGCTAGCCACTGTGCAAGAAGCTGTCCTTGCCTCAACTGCTGACAGTATGCTGTCCAAACTGGACAAACAGGACACAAAGGAAAGTGACTGCTCAACTTTGCCAAGACAAGGTAAGACAGCCCTTCAAGAATAGCCTGCTTCACAGAAAAGTGTCAGATATCTAGACCCTTAGGCCAAAGATGGATGGTCCAATGTTGCACAGGAACCTTGGGTGACTGTCCAGACAGCCAGGCGTCTCTACTGCTTCAATAGTTTTAAAAGTTGTTTGCTCTGCACTTCCTGTTTATTCAGGCAATATATCCTTCTCGGTCTCTGATGGAGTGAGGCCGAGATAGTTATAGTTAGTTTTCCTTGTGATCAAATTCAGAAAAGAAACTTACATAAGAAACATAAGTTTATAAAGTTGAAAAACATGAAAGCTTAAATTATTTATCTTAAAAAATGTTTTGAGGTCTAAAAAGATAGTTTTAGAATGGTAGAACAAGTTATGATAGAAAATGGTCTAGATATAAAGCTTTAAATTTACCGAGATAAGATAGATAATAAAGTATTTTCTCTGAATATGCCAAATACAAATGGACTAGACATTGTTAATTCTTTACCTGATAATTGTTCTTACTATATATATAGTTTTACTATATTAGAGTTAAAAACCTTTCCTTTTCATTTAGACAAAAAGTGGAAAGTATTGTGAGATATTTGTGCATTATGTGAAAATACATTGCTGTGATTAGTTTAATATAGAGCTGACCAGCCAGTAGCTAGGCGGGAGGTATAGGCGGGACTTCCAGACAGAGAAAGGAAGTAGGAGAGAATCAAGAGGCAGTGAGATGCCAATGAGACATGAGAGTTGGACACACAGAATGACAAAAAAAGGGTAAAAAGCCACATGGTAGAACATAGATTAATAAAAGCAGATGGGACAAGCCTAAGCTAAAGCCAGGCTTTCATAATTAAGTTTCTATGTTGTTTATTTGTAAGCTGGCAGCCCAAAGAGAAATCTGGTTGCAGGTGGTCATGACCCCAATGCACCCAAGAGGCCTCTTTCACGTTTTTTCTTGATCTGCTCTGAGTATAGCCCCCAAATGCTGGCTTACCCATTGGTGCTGCTGCAAAGAACCTGGGAGAGATGTGGAGCGCCACTGCTGCCAGTGACAAGCAGCCCCGAGAAAAGAAGCCGGGCTGGAGGAAAAATATGGAAAGGATGCTGGTGCCTACAGAGCTAGAGCAAAGCCCAATGCAGTGAAAAGGGGGTGGTCCAGGCTGAAAAGAGAGAAAAAACAAAAAAAGGAGGAAGACGAAGATGAAGAGACAGTTGGTTCTAGCAGTTCTTTCTTTTTATAAAGCATTTAACCTCCTTGTATACAACATACTCCTTTTAAAGAAAAACAATTTTAAAAAAAGGTAAGGTTGTGTAAGATTTGTTTTTAAATTGTACAGTGTCTTTTTTGTATAGTTAACACACTACTGAATGTGGATCTATTTCCCCTTTCCTGGTGGTATTTTTCAATAACCACTAACCATGCCTGGTCCAGTCTGGGGTTGTCCTCCTCCTCCTCCTCTTCTCCCCCCCCCCCCCACACCTAAACTAGAAATGTAGCTCTCACTGGTAATGTGCTTTTCTGCTATGCACAAACTGCTACCCTTGTTCCCCTGCATCAAATGAACTAGATATGTTGGCCACTCCTATAGTTCCAACACTTGCGAAGGTGGAGGCAAAAGGATCAGGAGTTCAATATCACTCTTGGATATATAGAGTTGGATACCAGCCTGGCATGAGAGGTCCCACACCTCAAAAAAAAAGAAAAAGAAACCACAGTTACTACGATTAACCTGAATGGGTCTTCCAGCTAGATGCAGACTGAAGAAAAACTCTGGAGAATGCTTACAAGGAAGTGCCAATTTATATAATGTTTGAAAATATACAAAATAATACATGCTTAAGTGCATAGTAAAGAAAAGAATATATTTTGAGTAAAGATAAATATATTTCTGAGATGCTAAAATAGAATCAAGAAAGTGATTTGCACAAATGTCAGAGCAATAGAGATACCCACTGGCAGGGTCAGGGAGAAGGAATGAAATCTATGGTATGGAAAGCATGTGCCTCAGGGGTACTTTCAAGGTCCCATTTCTTGGCTTCTGTGATGGTTACACAGTTGTTCATCACTTTCCTTACACATCTTATATAAATATTTCAAGTAATTTTTGAACATTCATGGTAATGACTTTCATAGAAAATATAAACACATGAGTTACAAGATTTATAAAAGAAGACTAAGAGAAAAAAAGTATAAATCCTATCAGTCAAAATATGAGACCCCACAGACCCTTAGCAAAGTCAAGGGGGTAAATCATGGGAATAAATATTGAAATTTTGGCTCCCTCTTCCTAAAACTTCTGCTACAAAGATCCACTTTCTCCTTGCTTGTTTCCCATACAAAGCCCATGCTCACTCTTTTCACTGTTTTGGAAAAATCTCAAACACACAAAAGTACAGGGTAAAAAGAACTCCCGCAGAACTAGTTTAAGCAATTATCAAATCACTAACCATCTTATCACATTCATTATTCCTATAGACGTACCCTAGAATACTATCCTATCATCTGCAAAAAATGCAGTATGTTATCCTAAATAGTCAAAACTTTTGGATGTAAGTAACCATGTTATAAAAATCACGTTTTCTTATTCATTTTAAAATTAACGTATTACAGTTGATACATATCTACATTGAAACATCTACAATTGCCTCACAAATACATAGTTTATAAGGTTGCAAAAGTTCCACTGTAATTAAACATGTAATTAAAGTCTCTCTGAATTTATGGATTTCCTTCTTTCATATTTCCTCCCTTCAAACTACTTCCCCTTGTTCCTTTAAGTAATCTGTTAAAGAGATAAGGCAATGGTCCATATATTTCCCACATTCTGGATTTTGCTGAACATATTTTATAGTGAATTTCTTAGAAACTAGTGCAATCAAGACAACTGACTATATTTAGATCCTGTTTTAAAACTTTTTAAAGAATTACTTCCAGGTAAGAATTTACTCTTGGAGAGCTGTGTTGTAGAGGTAACCCCATTCTGGTCGCTAGCTGCCACTTGCAATCTTTCTATTGTTATTTCATTTAAAGTTATAAAATGCTGTGCTCAAATTGTTCTCTGTCCATTTTTTAGCCTCAGTCCTAACTTGAAGAGAAGCCCGATTTAAGGTAACTAATAGCTCCTTGTTATATTCCTTAAGATTGACACTGTAGCTGAAGATATCTTAAAATTCAAACTGTTCTGTAGTATTTCCTCCTCTTCAGAGCCAAGGAGAAATGAAGACAGCCTTTCTCAATCAACTGTTTTAGTGATGTCTCCTTAGAGAGAGGGTGAGAGGATAAAATGTCTGACATTTTTAAGGAACTAAAATTCTTTAGGGGTTTTTCTTAGGACTGAAAATATGTAGTGTGTCCAAAGTATTCTAATGAAAGTGTCAAGAATCTCACTATTCTGGTAATATAAAACAAATGTCGGGGTTATTTCTACGTCTGTCTTTGTCAATATTCTATTTCTGTGAAGAGACACCATGACAATTTTTATAAAATATTTAATTGGGGGCTTGCTATCAAAGGGTTAGTCCATTGTCATCCTGGCAAGGAGATTGATGGCATAGAGGCAGATGTGGTGCTGGAGAAGTAGCTGAGAGCTCTATATGTGAATCTATAGGCAGCAAGAAGACAGAGGCTCTGGGCCTGGTTTGGGTTTTTGAAACCCTAAAGCCCACCTCCAGTGACACACTTCCTCAAACAAAGCCTGGCCTATTCCAAATAGGCCACATCCAATCCTTCTCAAGTAGTACCACTCACTTCCCGATGACTAAGCATCCAATATTCATTTCAATTCAAACCATCACAAGGCTCAGTTTTAAGTTTTTAATAATAGCAATGCACAAAAGAAATACATGTATTCCTAAAAATGAGATTGATTGGTGTTTTTTAAATTTCTAGAAGCTGGGCTGGGCAATGGGTCAACTTGTGCTTGCTGCAAAGGCAAGAGGATCTGACTTTAGATCCTCCATAACCCACGTTTAAATATTATCAACAAAACATTCAGTATGGAAGCAGATATCTGTAACCTCAATACTTGGGGAGAAGACAGGAGGATTCTGGGGCTTCACTGGCCATCCATTAAAGCTGAAATGGCTAGTTCCAGATTCAGTAAGAGACTTTGTTTCAAAATGAACATTGTAGAGAAATGATTGAGGAAGACATTCTGATATTAACTTCCACACTACAACTGTGGCAACATGATAAAAAAAATCTTAACATGGTTGTTTGTGCCTGCAAGTTCTGACCTTGCCTCCACAGCCTCATTTTACACTACATGCACACCCACAGACTACCTTCAAACTGTAATGACTTTCTATCAAGACAGCAAACAAGTTACTGTCCTGTCTACCAGTGAGCCCTTGTATATGGTATTTCTTGGTCTAAAACAACCTTTATCTTACTGTTACAGCTATTAATTCTCACCATTTGGATTTAAGCTTTAATATTACTCACAAAAGTTTTCCTCTGAAATGAATACCAGAAGTGACAATAATTGAATTCATGGTTGAGACAACAGACCAGCTGTAAAAACACCAGAGATTTTGTTGATTTTTTTTAAAAAAATATAATTAGTACACACCTGAAGAAGACATTCATGGCTTTTGGAATTTATGATTCTGTTTATTTGGAAATGAGCAGCAACAACAACAAAGACATTTGCAACTTCTACCTGTCTTCTTGGTTGGCAGACCGAGAATGGGTGAACTATCATTATGACACTACAATATCTTGCAATACTATCATGACTGTTTTAAAAGCACATTATAGGTATGAGGGGTTTCAAACACACACATAAGTAAAGTAAAATTCACTCTTACTGGGCTTTCTTCTAAGTATCAGAGGAACAGAAAGCCTAAAACTGCTATTGCTTCGAGAAACTTTAAAATGAACTCGGAATAAAATGATACACACAATAAGATAAAGATAAACCAGGACATGAAGAAAGTTGAAAGAATGACACTACACAAGGTTCACAGAAGGGAAGATCCGGACCAGTGTCAGAGAGGACACCCCCAACTTCAAAATTATGAAATCTGATAAATAGAAATCAAAAAAATTTTAAAAGGTAAGAATATATCCAGCAAGAGAAATGTTAAAGTCAAGGTAGAGAACAGAGGGATGGGATTTGACCAAGAGCTATGTGGATTATTCTGACTAGTAAGCTAAAAAGATTTATCTCCACTTAATGATCGCAACATCTCCAAGAAACAAAATAAGTCACCAGAGTCATCATAGTTTGAATATCCTACCAAGAAATGCTGATGATCAACAAACCTTGTGAGCCAGTTCCCAAAGCCTTCTGAGAGAGAATACAAGTGATTAAGTGGAGCAGCTCTATGACTGGTATCTGACAACTGTTCCATCTCTCAATGTTTTCTGACCAACATTTGTAGAGGAAAATCAGATCTTCCAAGAACTCAGTATGCATGAGGAAAGCTGCTGTGCATTTTAGTGATGCAGTTCAGTGGAAGAGCACCTGTGTAGCAGCATGTATAAGGTCCTACATTTGATCCCCAGCACCACGAAAGGGGGAGGGGGACAGACAGAACAGACAAAGGTGCTAGCTTACAAATAGCACCTGGAAGACATTTAAAAAACTTTGTCAAGTACACCACACAGATGGTTACAAAGACTGCTACAAATCGCTTTTACCTTATTATATTAACTTCCTCTGTCTGCTGATACCTGTTTTCAAAGCCATCTAGTTCAGAAACCTACTGTGCTAGCTGTTCTAGCTTTCAGACTGCCTGAAGTGGTTCTCTCTTTAACCATGGGGGCCACATCAGCACTGCTTGAGGCCTAAGTAGTGTAGTAGATAGAGTCTTCCTAAGTATAGCAATGAAAGTTCACATGAACACATCTGTATTGGTAGACTTTTAGTTTTCTTGGTAACTCCAAGAGTGCACTGGGCTACGAGCCTTATACAGCCAGGGGAAGATGGTAAGGGTGTTAAAAGTGCTCTTCTATTTCTTTGATTTACATCTGTTGGAAGTACAGTTCCTTTTCTTCTAAAGTCTGACCTTAGAAGATATAAAGGTAAAATTTTGAAGAAAAGGTAGGAATACCATGTGTGGGATTTGGGGAGGGGATGAGGAAGAGGGAAAGCCAGGGCTCCAGAAGAGGATTTGATTTGAGGGTAAAGAGACAGCAAACTCTAGAGACAGACTCTTCTTTGTGCCTGAGAAAGAGCACTGAAGCACAAATAGGCAGATCGCTATGGGCTGCGACTCTAGGGTAATCAGGCTACACTTACTATTACAGACAATGGGACAGTATTTTAAAAAGTAAAGCCGCAACAAGACTTATTTAAGAGGTCCGCTGTACAGGGATGTGAAAGGAGACATAAGGTAAACATTATTATTTTAATTACTCTAGATAAAAAGGCAAGGGTTAACAGTGGGAAAGACAAAGGCTCTTTGCCCATTTTAGAGAAATATATTAGAACTTAACATCATTTCAATCAAAACCACTTAAAATCAGAAACATGGCTAGAAATAACTAATGTATTGGGCTGACTGGACTGGGGATGTTGGGGTTCTGTAGGGAACTCTTCCCATGATCTTTAACTAGGCCTCCTATTTACCACTCCTACTAGTATGACTGAAACTGGCCTGTCAGCCTACTTTTATTTTTTATTTGAAGGCATGTGGACAAGTATAAAAAAGGATTCATTCCCATGGTGGGGGAGTCAAGTGATTCTTGTGCCTACCTCTTGAAAGACTCCTGTCTCAAGAGTATTATCATCTAGGAAGAGATTCCTAATTGCTAAATGGATAGCTGCAACTCCTTACCAGAAGGAAGAGCATCTGTTTTCCTCCTCTTCCTCCACTGCCACATACACACATGAAAGGAGAGAGTCACATCAAATGTAGAAACAAATCAAAGGCAAACTCCCCACCATCATAATAGCCTGGTCCTATGCCTCAAACAAGTGGCCTTAAGCATGTCTTTTCAAAAACAAATTTCTTCTAAAAAGATTCAAGTCCAGTAGCCCTGGGAAGGTCTAGGGAAATAGCACACAGCACGGGGCAGTGATCCTAATGAGTACAAAGTGATTGTTGGTGCAATCCCTGGACTTATGAAGGAATGCATCCTAATATGTCAGGGAAGAACACTGGTGAAATAAAGACTGAAGCTCAAATGACAGACTTTCCAACTCCTTCTATTCTTTTTATCTGGAATAAGCCAGGAAAAGCAAGACTTAATGAGAAAAACAGAAATATTTACATCATGAAAGTTATACATTTCCCATTTTCTACCAAAACTGGCAACTTAAAAATATTCATCAATATATAGGTTTAACAAAGAAAAACAACTACATTATTATTAAAAGAAAAGTCAGTCTTCCATTAAATCTGACTTAATACTGATTTAAAAGAATTAAGAACATTTTAATTTGTAAGTAATATCATTTTATATTGTATACTACTTAGTATAAAAATGTTTGATGAAATTTTCACAAGTATCCAGTATGAGAATTGGTGCTATTTCTATTTCCTAGAAAATGAAAACTGTTTCTATTATTTCCACATAATTAGGAAGTGGCACAGGAGGGGCTCAAATTAGGTATTAAACACTTCATTACCTTCAGCACCATTGGCAGAGGTCTCTTTGAATAACCAAATTTAAGTCAGGTCTTGGCTATCTATAACTAAGAGACAACCAGGCTGACTGTGAGGGTGAATAGCTCCTTCTCACAATTTTAATGTGTATTTTTGAAGCTTTCTAAATTTAAAACCGACTTTTAGTATTTTGCTTCACAAATAATTTTTAAGTATTGATTACGGTCTTAAAATGTCTAAGAACAGAGCCAATTGACTGGGTTTTCTGTTTTAGCTTGAAACTGAGAAACATTCTATGCAACTGGAGGGGGGATCCAAATATCCTCATTAGTCCCTGCATCCAGTCTTCTTCAAATGTAACTTGCCAAGTAGAGACAATGAGACAGCTTAGCAGGTAAAGGTGTCTCTACATGGTGGAAAGGAAGTGTCCACAGTGCCTCATAAAAAAAAAATTTCCAAGTAGAAATTAATTACACAAATTCCCTGAAAGGCAACATACCCAAGAAAAGGCCTGAAGTCAGTCCCTGGGCCAGTACAAAGAGCTCTAACAGGTGAGACAGGCTGACCTACTAAAATGTATATGAACTTTGCAAATAAATTTGTCATAAAAAGTTTTTTATATCGATAAGAAAAATTTTAACCAATGGCAAACTATGAACTTTACTAAAAATACAAAAGTATTAATTCTGCTTTTTTTCTTACATTTTTAAAACATGAAAAAAGTATAAAGATTTCTTAGTAAAAAGAAGTAGGGATAATCTGCTATTTTCAATAAGGAAGTAAAGTTCTAAAATGAATTCTTATTGGTATTCTGGTATTGGTTTTGTTAAATACAGCAGTTGATATTAATCTCATAGATCTATAAAGCCAGAGTATATGCTAAGGATGTGCTTATAAGAAATAAGACAATAATCTAGAATTTAAAAACTCATAAGAATCAGTTTTAAAAAGAACCATTAGTCAACTCATATGTATCATGAAAACTGAAACTTTAAGAAAATATATAAGAATATATATCTAATATATATTAAGATAATATATTTAATATACATTAATATAATAAGAAAAGAACATCATGGGGAAATTACCTACCAATATGGTCTTTTGGAAAATCTTTATTCCCTCTAGAAACAGACATATTAAGAAACAAACTTTAAGAAATGTGTAAAGACAGTACAGTGCACATAGCACAATTAAGGCTGAAGTCATGGATAAAATTCTCAGCTATGACGAATGAAAACAGGAACACGTGCAAGAGGAAAGACTGGCCCATCATCTTTCTGTTAACGACATTTTAAAGGGCTGAAAGGAGCCAAAATAGAGCTTCATACTATAATCATAAAATAGGATAACGTTAGTAACCAGGACAATTAAAAACATCTACCAATTTGGCCATGGGTTTGATTTCCTTTAGGCTCCACGGAGAGGTCTATATGGCAGAGATGACCAGGAGAGGGCAGCTCACCACTACAGCGCTAAGAGAACTCTTAAAAGGGACTCTCCATCAAGGAGATAGATACTCTACTTACACTGAATTAATGAGGAAGCTACTGCCATTAAAAATCTCAAGCCTCAGACAAAATAATAACAGCACAAGTCATTTCAACAACTAGCTAATAAGAAATACTTTTGATACGTAAATTGGAACTCATAAAATGATGCTGAGGTTCCTATGCTCCTCTGACAAATGTAAATATACAAGAGCATGCAATTATAGTCATTATGACCAATAATATATGCCATATTCTCTTACTATAGTTCTTTTTTGAAAATAAATTTTTACAGTTTATGTAACTGTAAAAATTATCTAAACTCTTTACCAAAATAAATTCAACATATACAAGGAATGTGTGATCAAGCATAGTCTATCACATACCAGTGGATTTGTGTGGAAGGTTGGGGACACAACTATATGGATACATTTCAAAACTCAGGATTTTTCTTTGATTTCATTTATCATCAGTGAAGGTTCTAATTATAATCTATACTGTTACTATAACCTTAATATTTTTTACGCTGACAAACAACAATCAAATAGAGCAGCTGTGTCTTTATTCAGACCACACCCTCCTAAGCCAGGAGATAGACTAGACTCAATCTGCTAACTTTTCTTTTATGAGACAAGTTCTCGTGTAGCTCCAGCTGGCCTGGGACTTGTCTTCCTAGCTCTATCTTAGAGTGCTGATGTTACAACCGTGCACTGCCATACTTGGCCAGCCATTTGTCTGTAACTCTCACAGATCTGTAACTTCTAACAGCTCTGGTTCTTATAACAAAGCAACCAGGAGCAAAGCTATTGGATTTAAGTTTCTCAAAGTCTATCTTCATCAGTGTACTATGAAGCACTGTACTATGTACTGCTAATTAATTCTTATCTTAAATAAAATCACAAAAAACTACTATGAACCCTCCCTAATAATAATTAAGTTTAGGTAAAAAGTTATTGTTTAACTACACAAAACCTAGTTACTGCTTAAATACTGAATTTTATTTCCTTATGAGGTTTTAATTTGAGGCTTAAGGTAGAACTTCCAATCTTTTTTCATGAAATAAAGATCAAACAAAATGAAATTTAAACAACACATCAGGATGAACTGATGAGGACACTCAAGTCAGAGACAATCAACTCACGCCCAGGAACCTCAAGGTTATATATACCAGGCAGCCCTACATTGGTCACTGGATACATCCAAATTCTGGTGTGTATCTCTGTCCAAGAGTAGTGCTATAAGGGGAGAATGGAAGCAACAGGTGCAACCCTACTTCAGTGATGGTATCATTTCATAATACTCAACATGGTATCTAGGAAGCAGAGTAGGGCCCTGTGTAACCTTGTCTTCTGTGCCTTTGTATACTCCCACTGCTTCAAAGGTCTATGCATTTTAATAAGGAAAAACTGCATTCAATTAGAAAAACTGTTTTTAAAAATGTTGAGACTTTAAAATAGAAAAAATAATGAATAGGTTTGAGTTTTTAAAACTCTTTCTGGCAAAGGCACATAATTAAGGGAGAAGGAGAAAACAGTACTGGTAATAGGTATTTTACCTGTTTGGTTACTAACATTAAGGACCAGTATGCTAATGAATAAAAGGACACAGGTCAGAACTAAATAATAATTAGAATAATCCACAATTCTCCCTTTCCCCACTAACCAAAAAAAGTCAGAGATAATACAACCCAACTCATAATTTAAGGATAAATAACAATACACAACAAAATTAGACAAGAGTATTTTAGTAATTTGAACTCCCTATTAAAGGCTTGTCTCTTCAAACCTCAGCTTGACATAATACTACAATGCTAGGAGCTTAGTCATCCATAAAGCTCTTTAAGGGTTGTTTAGCAGCCTGTGCACTTTATTCTGATGGATAAACAGGCAGAGCCAGTTTATTGAGCACACAACTTAAGCATTATATAGGGTTTCCTTCCAGTAAGAGATTTTGCTTGACATAATGCTTTGTTGCTGCCATCTTGAATTAGTGATAATTTCATCCCTGAATTTGTTCTTTTTTGTGAAGAACAGAGCAGTGAAATGTGAGCAGAAGAAATAGGTCAGTTATCTGAATATGCTTCAGGCAACTGGCCTGGCTCACATGGGCACACCTAGGGAAGTCTAAGACAGCAGAGACCCTCAGAACATAGAATTAAATCTGGACCAGTGTTAACAAAGATGGCAATGGCTCCAGGGAAAAGGTGTGACATTCACTGAGAATATGAAGTGGAAAGTGAGCTTATTACTCATCTTTCTCTGGAGCCCATTCTAACCTTATGTGTAAAGCTGGTGTTAACACAGGAAGTGTTAGCACTCAGGCAACAGTACACAGAAGGACAACAGCATGCTAGGAATTCACCAGAATTCAGGAAAGCACTCATAATTTCTGCTCATTTATTGTACATTGCAAAGCAAATACAGACAAAGAGAAATTGGGCTTAAAGATAATAGTATTCAATGGAATATTTTTCATATTTAACCTTAGATGAAATAATTGTCAAAGGAGACAATTTGAAAATTATTTTCCATTTAAATTGAAAATATGACAGGATAAATAAAGAAATTATTCTGAATTACATATAGAACAATAAGTCATTTGACTTTGTGCAAGGCTTTCAAGTTATGACAGTAACTATTTAAGTACCATTGCATAGTTAAAAATTATCAAAAAGAGGGCTGGAGAGTTGACTGAGCTGTTAAGAGTACTGCTGCTCTTGAGATTTGGTTCCTAGCATCTATATGGTGACTATTTACTTCTCCAGGTCCAGAGGATTTGCTACCTTATTTTGAGCTCCAGAGACTAGGGGAGCACGCGCACACGGGCAAAATACTCATACACAAAAGCTAAAAACATTCTAAAATTTGAATTAAAATTCAGCAGAAATATTAATTACTTTATATTAATCAAAATAAAGTTGCCTAAAATATAAAGTCTGATAATGAGAAATAAATTTGAAGAAAGAAAAATTAGAAAAGTCACAATTCCCCCCAAACATCATAGTTATAAAGTATTTGCTGTATTTCTTCTGAGTTATGAGATTTTAGAAGTCTAACACCACAATCAGCTTTAAAATATTTTAAAAAGGGCAATGTGGAGCATAATGACATAATGAAAGACTCAAGACCACCAAAGGTTCTCACACTAAACTTTGAGGATCATTGTTGCTTTAGGCCCCTGGCTAAAAATACGTCAGCCCATACTTGTCACATGTCTTTGACAATTTGAAAAGAAAAAAGATCCCAAATCTATAATTTTTAAAAATTTTGCTTATTTATCAATCTGAAAGGAATGCTGTGCTGTGCAGATGTTTGGAAGTAAATCTAGTCAGTTCCTAATGGCATTTGATTAGAGTATCACCATGAAAATGATGAAAACATTGCTTCTTTATGAAAAAGCCCGAACAGACAGTGCCTCTGGGGGCATAGCATAGGGCAGGAGATAATAGCTCAAAGGTGAGGAGAGGACATGAGTTCTATTGCTAGCACCCATATCAGGCAGTTAACAAGTTCACACTTCTTACATACACACACACAAACACACACACACACACACACAGAGAGAGAGAGAGAGAGAGAGAGAGAGAGAGAGAGAGAGAGAGAGAGAGCGCACAAATGCACATACATATAGATATACACAAATAACGAGAGATGGGTCAGTGGTTAAGAACACTGGATATTCATCCAAAGAACCCAGGATCAATTACCAGGCCCTACACGGTAACTCACAACCCTCTGTAACACCAGTCCCCAGGAATCTGATGCCTACCTTTGGCCTCCTTAGGCAAAAGGCATGCATGTAGTACACAAACATATTTGTAAACAAATATCACACTGTATAAAATAAAATTTAATTTTAAATATCTGTTGGAAGGAAATGTGTATTACATGGAGGAAAAGAAAGGTAAGAGGGACATTAGTGAATTTAGAGATTTACAAAGACCTTAAGACAGTTCATTTACCACTATTAAGAACTTAAATGACAACTAGATAATAAGTCCCTACTGCTGAGGACACCACATACTTTTTGTTACAGGACACACAGAATTCAAGTTTAGCTTTAATAGTGCTAGAAGGTGCTATGCAGGCTAATGGAGGAGAAGACAGTCTTACCCAGTGCTGGACTATGCATGCTACACCACCAACTGGTCTGGCAAAATGTGCATAGTGATGTAATAGTGGTATGATAGTCATGGAAATAACCAACTCTTTCTGATTGGATTGAAGCCTGCTCCACAGAAGACAACCTGCTACTGTATACCTGATCGACAGCCCATGGCAGAGGAATTCATAAGCTCTAGAGGAAAAACTAGTAATGTTTTGCTAAATGATCACATTGTCAAACCCGTAAGTATTTTTATGTTCATACCATAGGTCTTTGCTTTATTCTCAACTTTGTCAGAGAAACCTCTTCCCAGGGTAACAGTTAATGCAGAGGCTCAGATCTGCACGTCTTTAAAAGGCTGAAGTGAGTGTTGAAAACAAGTGACTCCCTTGTTCTCTGAGTGTTCTAAATGGAACATTCTAGAAGTGGGGTTGAAAAGAATGGAAGAGCCAGAAGACAGGGACAAAGCTCTGAAAGGCTGTCTTCTGAATATATAACATGGCTACTATTCTTATGAACTCAAATCAGCTGTGGTTACCTGCCCTGCCCAAGATCAAGCTAGTCAAAATTCCAGAAAGGATGAGGGAGAGACTCCGAAGGCCCCACTCCTGGCTTTGTTACTGAAACTGATGGTTGCTATGGAAAGGAGAGACATTTTTTTTTTGGATATCTGACCACTGGTAAATTGTCCAAGGTCCAATGGATCTGCTACAAGTAGAGGAAGAAATGAAAAGTAGACATAATCAAAACCCATAATACATGAATTGCCAAACAATAAATATATTTTAAAAATATATGGCTGGCAAAGAAGCTGCTATCTTTACTTTTGTATTATTTAGATTCCAGAACCTATCATGTGTCATTTATAACAGTTTTAAAATAATGAATTAAGATAAAGTGCTAAAATCACAGAAAGACAACAGACTCCTAGAATAGGGTACTATCATGCTTACCTATTAATACCTATTCAGCTATTCATATTTTTCCCCAAATAACTGGCTACAAATGACCAGTGGCAAATATAAAAATATAAGCATCTGCAGGATCTCCTACACCAGTTATAAGGTATCATAATAGTAGTGACTGGGTATCATTGGTTATTTGAATCATTAGTACAGACACACATAACTGTTTTGAAATATTTTAAGTACTTTAATGTATTTCTGGAAGTAGATAGGAATACTTTATATTTTTATAAATAGTTAATAAACTCCAATGCTCTCAGCCATTTTACTTACCTTCCTTATATTCTATATTGTTGTAGAATATTATTTTAAGGTGTGTTACTTTTGTTTATGTTGCATTTGTTGAACTCTGTGAAGCTGTGTTACTGTGCCTCTAAAATACCTACCTGAAGGTCTAATAAAGAGCCAATAGTAAGGCAGGAGAAAGGATTGGGAGGGCAGGCATCCAGGGAGAATATACAGAAGTAGCAACCTGGGAGGAAAAAAAAAGAGCAAGAGAAGTAGGAGGAGGCAGCTGTACACCAGCCATGGAGTTGGGAGTGAAGGTAAGATCACAGGAGAAAAGGAAAAGCTCAGAGCAAAAGCTAGTTGGGATAATTAAAGTTTTAAAAAAAAGCTGGCTAGAAACTAGCCAAGCTGAGGCTGGGCATTCAAGGTGGGATTTGTTTGGGAGTTGGGTGGCAGGCCCCCTAAAAGAGTTAAGAGCAAAAACAAATAACAGTATATTCTGAAACCCTGTAGTCAAGGGCATGATCATTCCTTGCATCATGTTTGTGAACAATGATGTTCTGGAGTGGAGAGAAGGCTCAGGGTTAAGAGCTGCCAGCACCCTGAGTGACTCAGGCTCACAACTATCTGAACCTCCAGTTCCAGGGGACTGATACCCTTTAGAGATCACCCCAGCTACCAGGCATGCACGTGGTATAAACAGGTAAAACATTCAGACATATAAAATAAAAATAAATAAGTCTAAATATTTTGAAGAATAACTGATATTTATAAGTAAATAAGCTTGAAATCCCAATGTGCTTTCTGAATTTTTTTAGGTACAAATTGAACCAACAAGTTTTGTTTTATTTTTGCACATTAAAAATAAAAGTTATACTTAGTAAAGGGAGAGCATATGATATATACATTGTATATAGTCAGGTTAAGCATAATTATCTCAAGTGTTAATCACTTGAGACTAAAAAAATGTTCAAAATCCTTTCTTCTGCTTTCTGAGATATAGTACACAAGTACTATGTGTGGTTACCCCACAATTAACAGCATTTCACTTAGAATTTCCTTTTTTTTTTTTTTTGTAACTCAGAAATAATACAACAATTCGCCATACCATAAATGACATGATGGTGAACATCAGCTTGCTTGTTGCAAATTTCATAAGGTTCATTTCTTTTTATTTTGGGTTTACAATCCTTTTCCTTAACTACATAAGACAATTCTTGCAATTGTCTTAAGCCAATGTTACATGGTTAGCAAGCACTTGGGTCCCTACTGTGTAGGTCAGTTGACATGACTATCACTCCTGAAGTAACCTGCCAGAATTGGCATGGTGGTTTTCATTTTAACAAATAAGTTGTAACTATTCTGGCTGTATTTCTTACTAACTTATTTTCTATCTTAACCCCAAATACTTTAAAATATAGGGTTAGATTTGATATTGGCACTATTTAATAAGTTCTGCCATAAACTACAATTATTAATATCCCATTAACAGTCATGTACTATGGTTACAGAAAAAGGGAGTTGTACAAAGAAAGGCTTTGTCACTCACATTTTAAAACTCAATCAGCAAAAATATAAATTATCCTTCTGGTTCTTAGGCTTTTTTCTTTTCATTCTCTATCCCCCTTTAGACAGTTTCTTAGTGTGGCTCAGGCTGTCCTGGAACTCAGAGATCTGCCTGCCTCTGCCTCCTGAGTGCTGGGATTAAAGGTGTGCACCACGACACAGGCATTGGCTTCTGGTTTCTAGTTTAAAGTTAGCAGAAGCCAAATTTACACTTTTAAAATTTATACTTTATAAAAGATAGAACTGACTCCTTAAAGCTGACCTTTGGCCTCAACATGTGTGATGGCATTCAAGTACCCACATCCTCACATACATAACACACACACATACACCTATACAGACACAATTTGTACATATATGTATATATACAATATATAGTGTATATATATGTATATAGAGAGAAGAAAATTTAATTTCAAAATCAGACTACTAATAAAGCTAATTATAAATTATTTTGAAGGAAATATAGTTTTACTTGTGAGTTTTAAAGGTATTTTTTAATCTTTGTTAAAGTGACAACAAATATATACTTGGTTCCCTCCCATATTTATGTAACCTATATGGCTTTAAAAACCAGAGTGGAATCTCAGCTGAAATTTAATCTAAGATTTTTATGCCAACCATCCTGATCCTACAATATGGATGTTTGCATCACAGAATCAATCTAAGTGAAAATACATAAAATGTTAGTCTAAAATGGTTTTCTGTTGTAACTTCCAGCTCTTTACCATGTGTTCATGAGCATAAAGATGAGGAAAAAGGCAAAGTCAAACAAACGTAGCAGTGCACACCTTTGAGTCCAGCACCTGAGAGGCAGAGGCTCTCTAAGGCCAAACTGCTCCCCAAAAGTGGTCCCCTGTCATGGGGGGTGGGGGTGGGGAAGGGGAATGGACAATTCAAAAGATGTAAAGTCATAAACTATAGTATTAATCTCTTGAGCTACTGAGGCTCATTAGAAGAGTAATTCAATTAAATTTGCTTCGACACTGCCACCTCTATTTATAAATCTTGTATTTCCCTATAAATTTTACAAAAAGTCATACTATAATTCTCTTTGAGAATCTATAATAAAGGACAACACAACTTAGTTACTCTTCACTTGTTTTCTAGGAAATAATGGGAAAAATCATCATTTCTGTCTATTTTCCTAAGATAAAAGGTAATTTTTCCAATGAAATGCTTTGTCTGTGTCGCAGACCTCTTCAGAACTCTTTGTAACTGTGGACACCAGGGAAGCTTGTGTTAACATCATCAATTCTTTCTTTTTCCCTCCCCCTCCCTCCCTCCTTTTCCCTTCTCCCCACTCCTCCTTCCTCTCTTTCTTCCTGTCTCTCTTTGAAATGCTTTTACTTTATGTCAATGGTTGTGAACTGATACAAAAAAATATAAAAAAATTCATCTATGTTTTAATGTGGAGAAAAACTAAGCTGCTCATTTTAATAACAATGAATTTTTTTTCTGTGAATGTATGAAATTCACTTACAATCTAATTAAAAGGCCTTAACTAGATTTCATCTGTAACACCAATTTTAAAAAGCTACCTTTAATACAAAATAATTCCATTAGAGATTATTAGCACACCACCAATAATATTGGTAGTATGGTCCTGTTGTCTTTATTCAGTGTCTTACCTACCAGTGGGCAAGTTACAGGTGTAAGCTAAAATCAGTGTTGGCTCAAGTAGTTGGGTTGACTAACAATATAGTTTAAAGCTAGTATTTGTAAGTTTATTGCTACTTTGCCTTAAGTCTTGGGTATACATTTCACATTTATACTATCTTGAAATCTCTTTGCATTTTCTTCTATTTGCAATAGAATATTGCTGAGTTTATATTTTTCAAGTGACTATAAATGATTTTTGGAAATAAAGAAATAAGAGAAAAGCTTAAAATTACAGATTTCCAAAATTGGCTAATAAATCATATTGAGTATATTAAGAATAATGATGTTATGCTACCAACTTGGAGACACTTGACATGTATATTTTTACTTTTGCCTTGGGTGAAAACTAAAGACAGATTTCTCCAAAGTCTGGAATTTCTTGGTCCAACCTTTCACTGTGTTACACACAGTTTTCAGATAATTACAATCTTTATAATCTGTAATTACAGCAAAACAACAAACTCTTCTATTTCAGATATAACAGTGCTGCATTAGAGCAATTTCAGAAAATTATCTTCAAGCATATTACATGCCATTTTCAAGAACAAATTTCATAATAATTGGACATAGGTTATAAATCATGCAATAAATATATTACCAGTAGTTATTTTCTTTCACAAGAAAGTTTCAAATTATTAATGATAAACACACCTAGAAGGCAGAGCAAGAACAGAAGTAAGAACACTGAAGGTTTTAAATTAAAACACTAAGATGAGCTAACACTGCTACATATGAACATCAACATGCCCAGGGACCCAATACAATCCTCAGTCTAACATTTTCAATGGCACAGCCTGGTGATCACACGATACTGGTGATACTCTCTAGTTACCCCTGGCAACCTTTCTCAACTGTAACGATGCTACCCTACAATAGGTTTCACTGGGCAGCTTTCTCTTCACTTAGCTGAATGCTCTGGGACCATCTGCGTCGGCAAGCATAAAAGGCCGGCCTGCCTGTGGGCCCGTCACTCTGAACACCACCTCTCTGACCCTGATTAAATACAACTTTCAATCCCTTTGTCCTCCCTGTTGACTTCTCCTATTAAGGGAGCCCTTTGACAAAGAAAGCGGAAGAGTGGACTAACTGCCCCCAAGAAAGGTGATGTCTGATACTGCTCAACACAAGGATTAGCAAGCCAATACATAACAAAAGCAAGTTTGGGGGAGGGGAGAAGTAAAGAAAAAAATGGTTTTAGCGAGAGCTTTGACTAATTCAGTAGGTACACAATTCAACAAATAGCCATACAAGAGGCCTTTTTTGAGAGAAATAACTATAGCAGAACAATTTGGAGAGATACTTTTCAGCATCTTGACATAAGGCCATGCCATAAACAAAAACACACCAAATAGTTATTTTTTAAGTTAATTTTTAAATTAAAAAATAAACATATTTGAGACAAAGATGTATAAAAATCAGAAACAAAGATAATAGAAAGCAATCATAACTGTAAACTACCTTCTCTTTAGAATACAAGACAGGTGGCATATAAGTAAATTAAACTAATATTTGAGTTCTTTAGTATTATAGTTGGGAAAAATACCAATACTACAAAGAATCATTTTTATAACTCACCATGACGCAATAGCTTATAGAGAGTTCAATTTTAAAAGACAGTTTTACAGGCTTACTTGCTTCTTTTTATAAAAAACTCATTCTAATATGTCTACTCAGAAAGCCTGTGAACGTGCATCACAGTTCAAGACAGCCAGAGCCCTCCATTAGGGGAGGTGGTCAGAAACACTTTCAATAATTCATCTCTTTTTAAGTACCTTAAGTGTCCTCCTCCCATTTCTGGCCAACTTATATATGCAGGTTTGGCTGGTTACAAAACAAGTCAATTACACAATCCTAACATGATCTAAAACATTAAATAAGAATGTTCTAAGAAGAAGACAGTAAGTAGTACCTATAATCAAACCAGGGTACAAGATGCAACTCAATGGCAGAGCAGTTCAAAACAATATTGAAAGGCCGGAGAAGTGGCTCAGTCAGTCCTTAAGGGCATGTGCTGCTCTAAAGGACCCTGGTTTGATTCACAGCACCCACTTGGAAGCTCCAGTGCCAGGGAATCTGATGCTTTCTTCTGATCTCTATGGGCACCAGGCCTGCAGGTGATACATATACATACATGCAAGCTAAACATTTACACGTAAATAAATCTAAAAAGCATCTAACTTTTCCAGTAGACTTTCACTGTATCTTATGCAAAGAATGGCTAATGTGCCTAGGAAATGGGGTGGACAAGGGAAGAGGAAAGAAGCTCCTGGGATGCAGACCCTCTGTCTCCTCAGACTCCTGGGAAAATACTGGACACAAGAGAACTATTAGCCTTCTCTCACAGAAAGAAGAAACCTCAACAAGAACCCTTCATTAGAGCAGGAGTCCGATATGCCTGTGCTTACTCTAACACCATGCTGCTTCTTGAGCAGAGTAATGCAAGAAGAGGATGGAGCCATCACCTTCCTTCAGGATACACAGAACTTGGCAAGCCCAGAAACCCATATTCTGTACATTCCTAAATCCTTAATTCAAAAGTGCTCCAGAAAAAAACCAAAGCAATACTTGTTTAATCGTGAAAATTACAAGATGCTAAAACTTTCAACCCTTTAGAAAGCCTATGGACAGAAGCATATCTGTGTGCCAATTCCTTACTATCAAATTTCCTGGATTTAATTAGAAAATTACATGTTTGATTCAGATATACAGGAAGATCAGAGCTGTGCTCTAAAACTGGAAGGCTACCATTTCTCTCTCAGAGGTTGTTTAATGTCCTCTGGATTCAAATTATTTTAATGTGTACCTAAATTCAATACATCATCACCACAATTAATGGGATATTAGCTATATACTCTTAGTTGAAAGGTGCAGGAACAAGCTACCTTTTAGAAAAATATGGCAGGTAGTTTTAGATAATGAGTAGAAGCCTTTTAGGCTAGCATCTATGTCAAATTACAACTACTGAGACAGTACCATTGTTTAGTTCTTTTAACACAAGCTTTCTAGATGCCCTATGACATGTCTTGGAAAGAAGGAAGAAAGCATGACTCTTTTGTTAGAGGAAATAAATGTGCAGCTGCAATCTGGCAGAGAATTCAACTGGCTCTTACCAGGGTTATGATATTTAGACAGAGTCACAAGAAGGCATCTGCAGTATCTAGCTATACATGCCATAGATACAGGATCAGTCTGCTTCTTTTTTGAATGTTCTCTCCAAGAAGCTTCTAAGCACTTAGAGTGATTGTGTCAACCAGAAATCCCTGGCTCCTGATCACTCTTATTGGGTAGAAAATCTGGATTATGTGTAGCTACAGAGTCTAAGAGTATGAAGAAACATTTAGGTTCATCTCCCAAATAGCACAGAAATCCCTGCTGAAAAGAAGAAAATGTCCATAACATTATTTGATTTTAAAAATTCAAATTATTTTCATGTGCACATAAAATGTACATCTAGAAACTGGGTCATAAAATTTTAAAAAAAGAACACCAAATATGAAACAAGTGAATTCACCTTCCAAATTTCTACCTTTAAATGAATACCTGCCCTGAATATCTTCTCTGAGACAGCGCAGGTTATGTGGTATTTGAAAGTAGCTAATTTCAAAGCACCACACATATACATTTTATTATCATTTCTGTTGGTTTACATACACATAATAGTAAAAACATGTTCTAACAGACATGTACTTAGAAGAAAGGAAACAACACCAACCCAAACTCTAACAGTCTTCAGGTTATGACTCACTGTCAATAAGAGGCAAGGCAAAGCTAAAACATCTTGAGCTTCTAACTTCACTTTGTATTAAGTTAGGACAGTGGTTTTAAAATTTTAACACTCTTAGTAACTGCTACTTTAAAAATAATTTTTAGGAAAAGAACAACTTGTGGATACTGAATAGCGTACCTAGAACGTGATTAGCCCTGTAAGTGGAATAGTGTTAAAGCTGGTGTGGGTGGGGGGGAGTTCAGCGGTGGTGCACTTGTGTAGCACATGTGAGGCCAGGGCTTGATCAATAGCATTGCAAAAAGCAAACAGGAAAGGACTAACGTGTTCATAAGATTCTCCACTGCAGGTCACACAGCCTTCAGTGAGGTGGGCTTTCTGTTAAGTCTTCCCCCACTTTCTGTTAAGTCTACCTTCACAGTTTTAATCTATAACTCATGAGTGAGCAAAAAGGCTTTGGGACAATTAACTGATGACATCACTAATTTTCTTGGTAGAAAGCAGCAATCACAATGCCTACATGGTGTAAAGAACAAAGTGAGCTAAAGTGCAAAACTCAAAGAATCCGGAGAACTTTAGGGTAAAATGGTAGTTACCAGGGTCATGTTGGCTGAAGGATGCTTTTGTCCTTTTAATCAGATTAAAACTATTAAATTCAAAAGATAAATACAGGTGACTATAGTTAATAACAGTAAATAGTATTATTCGAATTTGCCAAATCTTCTGTTTGCCCCCAAAGTACAATGTGTTAAGTAAAGCATGTTTATTGGCATGCTTTGGCCAACCCACAATACATTCATGTTGCAAAATAAATCATACATAATAAGCATACTTTTTAAGATAAAATATAAAATACTGAAATGTGTGCATATGCAAAATACAGTGCCTTAGAACTCCCCCCCCCCCTTATTAGTGTGTAATCATTGTTTGAGATTGCTGTGTAGCTCAGGCTAGTTTGGACCTCATATGTAGCCTATGCTATCCTCAAACTCAATGGCAATTCTCCTGTACCAGCCTTCCAAGAGTTAAGATTACAGGGGTGAACCATTATTCCTGTGTTACTCATTATATCCCTAAACCACCAGCAAAGGAACTGGATAAAATTTTATTATTAACAAATATCAGCATAGCAAAAGTTCACTGTAATAAGTTGCTTCTCTATTCCAAGTGATGGCCTGATTTACTATACTAATAATTTAATGCTATAGCAATGTGTATATGAAATATAATCAACTGGTTTCTTAATATCCCATGTTTGTATAATACATTAAATAGTTCACAATACAACTACATCTATTTCACTTGGCCATACATAATAAATTGAGAAACAAGAGCTCATATGTTGATGATAAAGATACAAATATGTGAAGAGTCCTGTGAATTTTTTAAATTTCATTTCCACTCTTATACCCACATACCTAAATCTTTGCACCTGGCTAGCAGCTTTCTTTCTGGCTTAGCCTGTGTTCATATATCCCACTGCTATCTAAGAATCAATACTTAGGTAGTCCACAGGCATATGTTAAGTTTTAAGAACTAAACTAACATGTTCCCTTTTCTAAGTTTGAGCTTCCTCTAATACTGATCACTGAGAATAATGGCACCATCACATCTCACCTGCTCTAAAAGGCCACCAACTTCCCTTGCCCAGAGCCTGCTACTCTCCACTCTTTCACCAAATTAATTTCTAAACTGTGACTCTGATCTTACCACCAACCTACAAAATATATCACCTTGAAACTTTTGAATTTTCTGACCATGCTTCTAAAGACCTTCACAACCTGGCAAATTTATCACTGCAGATTAATCTCCAACTATTCTCCATTGCCTTTAATATCCTATGTGCCAGTCACACCTCTAACATCTTTGAGCAAACCAATACATACCTGGGCTATATATATGTATTTCCTACAAAATACTCTTTCAATTCTCCCTCTGTTTGGCTTACTCTTATCTAATGAGCACCTATTCTGTCCTGTGCTTACATCTATCAAGATAACAGTACCTCTTCGTGTTAATAAATATTATGTCTCACTCCCTGCTAAATCGACTTGAAGGCAATACCAGGTTTCTACTGCTTCACATCATCCTCTGTGGCTATGCATTCAACAACAATTATTGAATGATGGGTTTATTAAGTGTCTGCCAAGGAATTAGTTCTTACATAATTTGTGCCTGAGTTTCAAAATAAGATTTTAACTGTTACATGTCAAATCCTTGTTCCTGTTTATTTCAATCATATTTGTTTATTGTGATGCCAAGTTTGAGCCCAGAACACTATAGAAAGAGGGTAATCACTCTACCACCTAGCTAAGAAGACCACCCACAATCTGCTAACTTGTAGATATTACTACTTCTCAAACGCTGCAGAAGGAAGAATCCTGAATAACAAAGAAGGCTACTCCCTCCATTAAAGTATTTCAAGGACAGAATGAGCATCTGAAAAATACTCTTTACTATACTGTAATTCATTATTTAAGCTGAGGCAGCTGTTTGTTAGAATCTGACAAATTGTTTTATTTAAAAATGATTCTAAAAAGTTAATTTTGTCTTATAAATGAAATCATTTTGTTGAAAACTTACTCTCCAATTTTATATTTAAAATCCATGAGAAAATAAAATTTGATATAGTTATATAACAAAATAAGGCTGAGTTACCTAAGCAACTTCCCTGCTAAGTGACATGCTTTGGTGAGTTTCTTTGGCAAAATTAGCTATTAGAAGTTAATCAATACAACAAATGCTATTTCTTCCACCACCCCATTCAATATAAAACAAAAATTTTTAAAAATTCAACAAAAAAGAAAAATTCTCTTTACATATCCATTCAGTGCCTTCACAAATCAACCATGGTAGAATACTCCAAACACATAAGCACAGGAGACTAGCAGAGCAAAGTGTCGACTATGCCAGCGTTAAAGGAAAAAGAGCAAAAATAGGATTAGTTGGGTTTTAAAAAGAAAAAGAGATCTTGGCAAAAATAATTATCATCCATTCCTTTTAATATATAAAGGTTAAAATCTCCCTCATTTACCAAGTTTAGTATAAATCAAATATTTAAAACACTAGGAGTTGTCTTTTAAAGAATATTTTATTTACATTTTTTATTAAAGTTGTGTTCATTTCTGTAGTACACTGAGTCATTTAAAAAGCCATTCTGCCTACTCAAAACCTAAGTGCTATACTCCAGCTCATCTCGCTGCAACAGCGTGCTCTATATCAAAAATGCTCTTGTTGAAGAAGGGCTGGAGCAGCTGCCTGTATTTTGTTGTGTTTGCTGTTTATTTTTTAAAGGCAACCCAGCACCGTGGATCCCTTTTATCACTCTTCACTCCATAAAGATTAATTAGTACCACAAAAGGCTAGGGCTGTCTTTGCAAAAATGGCCAAAATGGGAAGCAAAAAGACTGGGGTTCTAAGCTAAGCTAAGCAGCAAAGGTATGAGGCTACAAAGCAGGACTGGGAAACAATAGACATACTAAAAAATGCTTAAAAGGTAAGTCCTTATTGATGAATACATAAGAACAGAACCAGAATCACAAGATACAGGACAGAAAGTTTAGAGTCACAACAGATGAACACCATGAAATGTCCTATACCACACAGTTTTACAGCAATTTGTTAATACCACACAAACATTTAGTAAATAATTATTTCTGTGAATTAACTAAAGAAAACACTGAAGAGAAGCTAGAATGAGTCCTGTTTACATCTGAACTCTGATAACATTTTGCTGTTACGGGTCTATGTAAATACTTAAAGGGCTTCAAGGGGACAGTCTGGATCATTTTTGCTGTTACTTCAAGTCAACCATGTCTGCAAAGAAAGCACACAAACTATCCTAGCACAACCCACATTTGGTTTAAATGACTGCATATTTGTTAAGTGTTGTCTATAGAAATGCAGTTTTCACCACAAATGTGTAGATCTTGACAGTGCTTTCTCTGATACTTATAATTTACTAATAATGTACAAACAGTGGCTTTCAAAGCAGAATAAAAGACGAAGCAATGAAGCAATGTTGATTTTTTCCAAAGGACATGTAATATTTTGTGGGAGAAAAACATCTAAAGTTTCTAAAACACTTGTAGCTAGTAGCGCACAACACTGAAATGAATTCTCAGTATTAGATCCCTTAAAACATTGATTGTTAATAACAAAGGTTTTCAATTTTTTTAAAAAGGCCTTAAATTTATTTTTATATTATTAATTTAAATTTTATAAGCTACATTTATGACATCAAGATAAAATATACATGTATTTAATTTAAATGCATTACTTGTCATCTAAGATGTATTACTTATCAATTACTTTAAAAAAATGAACAATTTATATGTTGGAAATTTTACTATGACATAATTCTAAATTTCCAACCATAATTATTCTCTCTGCTTTGGCGCAAAAGTTTAAATGCTCTCACTATCATCTGAGCATTTGAGGTTGCTGGATGAAAGACATGTGCTTTTCCCCCCTACAATAGTTAAGTATAAATAGACATATACATCTCCCAGGGCTGCCTTCCTTCATCCTAATTTACAAATGTTAGGGTCAAACTTGTCACTGAATCTGGCCTTCCTTATTGTAGAATAAGCATTCAGTTTGCTGATACAATGAATTCATTGATAAGAGTTCAAATGTAATTTCATGCTTTTGTTTAAGCATATGTAAATCTTTTAATTTGAAAGCAATTCTTAATAGATAAAATTAATATGTAAATGTAAACTGTAAATATAAAATACATAATTTGAAATAACTGGAGGCAGTATGCTTTAGCTTTCCATTAATATCTATGCAACAATCAGAACACGTTTTTAATAAGAGCTTTACTCTGTCATCTTGGCTTTATTGTATGAATACAAGAAAATGTGCTAACAGGAGGCAGTGTAAAAGCACTGCCTATAGAGAATACAACACCTATAGAGATATAACCACTATGTGGCACAAAGCAGTAACAGTGTAAAAACAATATGAGAAATATAGTGTCCAGGATTACATAAGTTAATACTAACTAGCATGTATGTTCCTTTGGGAGCATGTCCCAAGTACCATGGAAAGCAAGGGCACATAGCACTGAAATTAAATAACTGTCACACACTGGATCCATGCATAACCCTCTGACATCAAAGCTAGATATCACATATACCTTTCTATGTCCCTTAGAAGCTGGGGGCTGGTGGGGATTTCCATTTGTTTAGAGCATAATTTGGCTCTAACAAGGAATTTTGACTTCTGTTTGGAAATTTGAGTATATATGTATGTAAATTACGCTCAAACTTATTTTCAAATGTTTACAATTTTTCGTACTACTAATTTAAACAAATAAGCATCAATACTTTTCACATGTGGCAGCCAAATATGAAGAAAACATTGAGCAGCTGTCGCCACCTTACAGTAAGAGCAAGCTCGTTACCAGTTTAGCTGCACCTCGTGCATGCAAGAAAAGGACACCAGGAAGACTGAGGAAATACTGGAATTGGTAAAATAATCCAGTACCTACTTTAATCAAATCGTGTGATATTTCTAAAACTAGAACTCTTCTATTCTGAATGCTCCTAAGCTGATGAGACACAGGCTTAGGAAGAACTCCATGGATGTCAGCCATCTTCATTAGCTTGTCAGCATCTTATTTGAACCCTAGAGTTAAATATTTTATAGCAGTAGTCAATTTGGAAGATATAAAATTCTTGTTATTTGGGTTTGGGGTAGAAAGGCAGCTAAGAAAATCAGTGAAACCTCCAGAATGAGCAGCCTGGCACTTCAGTATCTCGCTGGACACCCAGGAAAGCAATACTGTAGAAGGCAGGCTACCGTTTATGATAGTTGTATTTTCTGTGTTATCTAGAGAAAAACAGGTTCATCCATGCAAAATGGACTGTTTTAGTAGATACTGCTGCTAAAATGAAAGACTTTTCAAAAGGAAAAAGTGATTATTCCAGATGAAATGAGAGGCTCCAATGTCAACCTCACTTCCTGAATCAGCAAAAATCAAAGCTTTACTCAGAATAGGAAATTGGAGATTTTCTTTTAATTTACATATCTTTTTTTGCTGAGTATGTTTTAGCTGAAATATGAGAGAACATCTGGGAGACAGCACTCCTCATTTCCAACCATGCTTTCTTGTGGCATTATAAAAAACTTCTACAGGAACTAAGAATACACCAATTATCCAAGCATTAATGCAGAAGAGTCAAGGGTTTAAATAGGAACAGCTTTCCATTTGTGGCACTTTGTTAGACACTCATTAACCAGCTAGTACCAACCCACAGGTCAGCTGCATCAGAAAAATTCTGACCATCGCTGGAACATACTTAAGTAGCTCATTTTGATACATTATAAATCAAATTCCTAGATGAGTCTTAAAATTAAAAACAAGGAAGACATTTTTATTCCTTTACTTAATCACACACACACACACACACACACACACACACACACACACACACACACACGTGTAAACATGCACAGAAAGTCCCTTGATAAGTGAAGGAAAGGTCACAGTGTGCTGAGGTAAACTTTGGAAATTATTCTGTTAAATGAACTGTTTTTAAAATGTGAAAATTTATCCAATACTTTATAGCCCTACTATATATGCAATAATATCCTTATTAAAAATCTGGGATTGTACCTAAATTGTAGTATTTACAATTATCTTCATAATTGAAAAAATATAAATTTCCCTTGCATCAACATTTTATTAAAGTGATTTTAACTAGCCCTAGTTGGGTAGCTTTTTACTTTATCAATAACAAGAGTGGCATCTACTGACTAGAAGGACAAGTTTTATCTGTCTATCTGTCGTATTTATAAGACAATGTCTCTAGCAATACTTAAAATTTGTAAGTTGAAACAGAAAAACACACTGAAATACTGTACTGTGATCAGACTTGCACTGGTTTCCACAGCAGACCACAGAAAAGGTTGGTAGAGAGTCCTCTGTTTGTCACCTTTATATAACAGGTCACAAAACACTGACAGACTCAATGTACAATGTAAGATACATTAATGATCATTAGGTCCAAAACCCTCAACAGAAATCTATCTTCCAATGATGCATAAGCCAGGTTTGCATGTTGCTCAGCACGGTAATAACTACCTTGTAATATATTATTTGCTCTACAGATGCCTGACTACTTCCTGAAGCTTCCGCCCCAGGCGCAGGCCACACTGAGCTGTGTGTGCTATGGCTTCCTCTACTGGGCAGAGGTGTCCTTACTCACTTTATTCCTCCTGACCATGCCTGAATGGCTCTAATACATCTTTCTTCAATGTTGATATTAAAAGAAAAAGGTTTTTGTTAAGACTTTGTTTCAAATCAAAGCACCAAACAGTTAAAAGACAGGCTGCTCCCTTTTCAAAGCACTCTGTAATAAAATAACTTTCCAACAGTGCAGGCGGGATATAGGCAGCAAACAGCACATCTGACCTTACAGAGCTGGCTTCCTGAGTGGGGCTGACATAGTCTGCTGTTTTCCATGCCAGAAGCCCATGCTCAAAGCCCTTCCTCCCTGCTTTTGTTCAGCTCTTTTGCCAGCAACCAAGGGCTTTCTTTCGGTTCAGCCTCCTAAAAAGCCAAAGGACTAGAACATGAGGGTCACCAAGGTCTACAAGGTAGATGAGAATGCCAACAAAGCAACATCGCAGGGAACCAAGTAAGGCTTACAATAAGGACCTAAGGACCGAATTCCAACAAAAGAAAGGGTTACATAAAATACTGATAATTATGAGAAGCAGTAAACAGGAGTGGTTTTTTGTTTGATGTACTCATGATTCTATTTAATATAAAATTAAATATTATCTATTTCTCTCAAATTCAAGTGAATCACCTTCTATAAAATACAAGAAGACAATGACCTCTTAACTAGGAAGCATTATACCTAAATCTATGTGTAAGTAACAGTATATTTTCATTTTTGGCTCTATGTCACCAATAATACCTATCTTTTAATCTATGTAGAACACAGACTCCTTATTCACTATTGTTTCTAAAATTTAAAATGAAGTTAACAACAACCGATAATAAGAACCTGGAGTCACGTGGTGGAAGCAATCAACATGGAAACTAAGAACAAGCTGTTTCTTTTTGAAATCCATGGAGAAAAATGAAAATAACTTCACAATATTTATAAAATGTAGGTTTTTCTGGTTTTGTTTCCTCTACCATTTCTTATTACTGATAAAAAACGTGGACAAAGAAATGGTAACTATTAATGAAATTCGTACTTCCTTATAAGTTTTATTGCAGTCGTAACGAAATTACAGCTATTACACTCATTCTCATGCCAGTCCTGTAGTAAGTGGATTTTGACAATCTGAAACACAGAGAAATAGACTGATCATCCAGGTGAGATGCAGATCCAAAATAATGTAAAGAAAATAAAATTTTAACAAAATCAAAACCAAATTTTAATTTTAGGAAAAGATCAGCTTAAAAACAGGTAGACATCAGGTGGGCTGAAAACAGATAACGATTTAGCAGTTTTCTAGGAAAATAAAATATTCTAAGTTCAGTAAGATTATCCTAATGCAAATCTGAACACAATGAAAACAAAGAATCAAATAATTAAAATAGATTCTATTAAAGGAGAAAAGATTATTTAGAAAAACAACGTAACAGTTTTACATATCATAATAGGCATACTGTACAGAAAGGCAAAAGCACTTTATTGAAACATGTAACAGAAGTGGTAAGAAATTCAGAAACAGTCCTAACTAATCCAATTTCCTCTTTAACTTTGGGGAGGGAATAAAAGGAGAGTTGTGATAGTATTATAAGAGTCACTGACAAGTATGGTCAGGGTGGCTGGATACCAGAAACAAGAAGCCTCTCCTTTCTTCTGGAGTGTTCATCTCAATACAAAAGACAATGGCAGAAAAGTCGAGATTAATAATTGTTTTCTGATCATCAAATCATGAACTTTGGAAGTTTACACATCAACAGTAATACAATCTCTGCTGATGCCGAGGTTCAGAAGCCAAGTCAGATAAAAAGTGTAAGAGCTTCCCCACCATATACACGTCCACTGGTCACGACTGCTTTCTTTTTCAGTGTCTCTTACAATTACTGCCCTACTTAACTGACCATTAAAGCTAAAAATAGCAGTAATAAGCCACTGCCACTGAGGCCATAAAAGCTACCCTGCTTTCCTGAGATGAAATAATCCTTTTACATGGAAACATACATGTAACATAGCTTCTAAAGGGTTAAAGCTCTTTAAATGGAGGGACTGTTTCACTTTTCATTGGATCTGTCATGAGAGTTAGATGATATAATGAAATTATATATCATTATAATATTAAATATGATGAAATTCTGTATTACTTAATCTAGATACCTCAATCCCAAATAGTAACAGTAACTTGACATTTTGTAAAAATACAAATCAATACAGAGCAGAACCCCTGAGTATGAGGTCTGTAACAAAAAGTGTGAGAGGTGGACCATATAAAGGGAAAGCAAAGTCAATTCTAAAGAACAGTGTGTGATAGGAGGGAAGATGGATGAAGACACCAACATATGAACAGATCCAACTACATCCTCAACTGAAACTGTATTAGAAACAGCAGAGAGAGCATTTCCAGTTAGGCCTTACGCACTGGATGGCATCAACAAGGCTACAGCAGCACATCTCTCAGATAATTACTCTCATGCAAAGGCCAAGACTAGGTAACTTTAGTAGGCTATAGTCAACCAAATTATTTTGAAAAGCCAAGGAGATCTTGGGTCATCTCTAGGTTTTTCTTGTTCTGTCTCCCCCAGTCCTCACGGAACTCCAGGTTGGGGGCTCAGTCTTGAAAAGATAGCTGTACTGCTTGATTCGTATGGTTTCTATTAGAAATGCCTTTGGTTAGAGGAGTTTCTTCAACAGCTAGAATGGGAGGAGCTGAAATAACAGCTTTAAAATAGTCCCTAGAGACGACTTCTGGGAGATAGGCACCCTCTTGAAGAAGTTCACATTGAAAGCATTTGAGTGAAAGCATGTCTATGAAACAACCTCAAAGGCAGGAGATTATGAGACTCGGGAGATGAAGGATGTTTCTGAAGCAAAAATGTAACAACTGGAGTGGAACTGATAAATGATTTTTCAACTTAGCCTTTCATCCTTCCAAGGTAGATAAATTGAGTAGCCTGCAATGTGCTAGGCATAGGTCTTCCAGATGAGGCTTACTGTATGCTTTGTGTAGACATTTAAAACCACAGAGCACTTTAGATAAATAAAAAGTAGAAAGATACCCAGTGAGGCTTGGATAAATGTTTTAAAATATAACTTGGTACTTGTTAGCTTTGCATAAATCCTCTAGACCGGTTGTTTGATAAATTAAGACAAAATATGAAAAAATGACTTCTAAATAATCTTGAAGCCTAGCTCTATATAAAAGTTCTTTTTAAATTATTTTAAAAAATATTATAGGCAAAACAACATAACAGGTATTCAGTACATTGATGAAAGAATGGCTAAAATGTTTTCACACAGTTAACGCTGAGAAACTAAGATGAGAAGTATAAAGGTCTAGATTCTGACAGCTTGTGTGTATGCACCTGAGGTCAACCTTAGAAATGGTTCTTCAGATGCCATCCATCTTGTCTTTTGAGATAGTGTCTCTTAGCGCCCCATAGTTTGGCAAGCTGGCTATGTGGGCTGGCCAACACCTGCCATGGACCTGCCTGCCTGTTTCTCCCTCTCCAGCACTAAGACTGACTATAAGCAACAGAGCAGGAATTTTTAAATGCACGCTGCCATGCCTGGTGTTTTTACGTGGGCTCTGGGGATTGAACTAAGGTCTTCATGCATTCTGTTGGCTGAGTAATGTCCCCATCTCTGTCATCTACAAGCTTTATAAAGGCTACTCAAACCTGCAATACATATGTAGTTGCACACAAAAGCCGCATGGACCAAGTTTTGGCTTAATGGTTTAAATATTTTTCTCCTCAGGAATCTCTCCATTTTTTTCTGGCAATGCTACAGTGTATTATTGTGGAACTACCCCAAAAGTTTGGAGACTAAGTGATGATTTCTCTCTACCCCATAATGTGCTGACCACTTAGAAAGGTAGCAGCATGTCCAACTTTGACCCGTATTCTCTGTGTCCACTGAGTAGTTAGAAATAACACAAGCTGAGCTAAAGAAAGAACTTCTCAGTATTTTTCTAGCGTACTGGACCTAGTTGTAATCCTATAACTGGGGCACTTTGACATGAGACAGAGATACTAAGGCTCATGTAAGAGCTGAGGCTGCCAAAGTCCACTTTATTTTAGTTACAGCCAATCTAAGAGAGAATTAGCCAGCACAGAGCAAAGCAAAACTAGGAAATAGGGTGATTGAGGTTCTAGAATGATCCAGCCATGCTGAAGTCATACAAATGTCTGGATTTCCTAAGTATTTATAAACAAATGAATCATAACCCTTGTTCTTCCTTCTTTTGTCTGTCAGAATGTACCCGAACTTCAAAACCATTACCACATTCTCTTCATCTTCTCTGTCTCTGCTTTTCCCTTTATGCAGTGTCAGGTATTTGCTAACTTTATTGCTCCTAACTGCTACTAAACAAATGATGTGTATGTAGTAGGACCTAGAAACTACAATCTCAAAGTCCTACAGGAGATCATAGCTGCTAAATTCACATATAGTGGTGATTTCATACTTGGTGAGAAGAAGTTAAACCATAATAAAGACCGAATTTTAAAATCTGATTATAACACCAGAGCCCTAAGGCCAGAAGAGGAGGAGGAGAAATAATAATCATAAATGTAGCATAGATCCTAGATTACTGGCTTAAAATCTGCTAAGGAAAAGAACAGTATTGGGAATGTTTTAATTCCTGTTCTTAGAAGATGGGGTAAAGTAAGTCAAACAGAAACAAAAACAGACAAAACAAGACAAAGGAGGAAAAATTGAGCTATACTCCACCACACCCAGAGAAGTCCTGTACAGAGCGGATTGTCTACCATGTTAAGTATACTCCACCACACCCAGAGAAGTCCTGTACAGAGCGGATTGTCTACTGTGTTAAGTATACTCCACCACACCCAGAGAAATCCTGTACAGAGTGGATTGTCTACCATGTTAAGTATACTCCACCACACCCAGAGAAATCCTGTACAGAGTGGATTGTCTACCGTGTTAAGTATACTCCACCATACCCAGAGAAATCCTGTACAGAGTGGATTGTCTACCTTGTTAAGTATGGAGCCTTTTAAGAATTTTTTTTAAAAAAAAAAAATTCAATTTTTAAATAAGTTGCATATAGATGTGCTTTAATATCGGAGGCAGCTGTACTTTGAAAATAGTACTGTTCACTGGAGAGCTGAGCTATATAACCACTTATATCCAATTGGAAATGGGATGGGAAATTAAGCGTTACCTTAAACCGGTAAACCAGTATTATCAAATTCAGAATATTACACTGTGAGAATTGAAAATAAATAGCTTTAAATTGAGAACACAAACCACAAGATTCTGAACCAGAAATTTCTCTTCTCCAGCCTTAAAGCAACAAAAAAATATGCTTACAATGCATCAAAAAGACAAAAAGATGAAATGAAAGAAGATTTTAATTATGAAGTGCTTCTTAAGCTTGATATCTCAGCATTGAGAGAATTGTATATGCCAAGAAGATGGCAAGTTGAGGCAACCTGGGCTCTAAAGAGGAACTCTCTTGAAAGAAAGAGGGCAGAGGACAGAGAGAAGAGAAAGGGCAGTAGAAAACAAAGTGCCTCTCCAAATGATTTCTTGACTACTTACAGATCAAAAGATTTCAAAGTCTTTAAACAAACTTCATTCAGAGGTGGGAATACAGGTAGTGGTAGAGCAGTCGGCCTAGTATGCACAATGCTCTAGATTCAGCACCACCAAAAAGCAGGGAGGAGAATGGGCCAAGATATACAACCTCACTTATAGACCATAATTTAAAATCCCATGGAATTTTCACATCAAGAGTCTTCCCCAGCCAGAGGTGAGACTGGTGGAAAGGCTTTAAATTATTCAGATGATTCTAATAGGTTTCCAAGATTGAAGGGTACAGAATATAGAATCATCAAATGAAGAACATGAAGCTTTTTGAGTGTGAGCAAGACACTGTTTCAGAATCTTTGATCTGAGTTTCTGCATTATTGATTTACATATATGTGTTCTCCATGCTAACGTTCCCTTCCCATGATGCACTGTACAATGTTTTGGACAGATGTGATTAACAGATATTTTTTATATACAAAATGTTGTTCTCTCCTGTAAAGAACTTATACTTAAAGAAATACAGGTAATAAATCAATGAGATGGCTCAGCAAGTAAAGGCATTTGCTGTGCAAGCCTGGGAGACCTGAATTTGATGTGAGGAACTCAGACAAAGATGCTGAAAATGTATTCCTCAAAGTTGTCCAAATCAGGACAGCGGGGGGGGGGGGGGGGGGGGGGGGGGGGGGGAATACAAACAGTGAAAAGATATAAGAGGTAACTTATGGACTCATGTGACAGAATCCCAAACATGGACACCATCTTTCATATGGCTCAACGATCATTTGTTGAGGTGAGACACACCCTAATACTTAGAGCTTCTCCAGGATTCTGGCCTAATGTCTTGGGGTAAGTAAGCTGCCCATCCAAATACGGCCACACAGCTATTTGAACTCAGGATCTCTTCAGCTTTAAACAGTGAGTGCCTGGCTATCACACTAAGAAGTTCTAGAATTAGGATACAGAAATGGCAACAGCCAACTTCTCAATCACAAAAATTATGCATTTTATAAGCTATAAAACCTTTTGCTTTCAGGCTGGTGAAAGGACTTAGGGAATAAAAAAGTGTTTCCTACCAAGCCCGGTAACCTGAGTGTGATACTAAGAACTGACATAGTGGAGGAAGAACATCAGTCCCTATAAACTGTCCTCTGGCTTCCACAAATGTGCCATGTCATGCATGTAACCACACACACACACACACACACACACACACACACACACACGACTCAATTAAAATATTTTAAACTTTGATTTTCATTAATCAACTTAATTTTAAATTAAAATATGTGGTTTTTAGTATGCAGTCTAATAAAAGACAATAAAACTCAACAATCTGAATACCAGAAAATTATAAAATGCAAAAAACTAGATTTTTAAAATACCAATAAAATAAAAATATACATAGAAAAAATATTCCAAATAACTTTAGTGACGTCACAAAGGGCACCTACAAACACACATGAAAGAGTAAATAAAGGCTTCATCATAGCATCCTAAATGACCATTTTTTTGGTTACTAAAGATTGAACCAGGAATCAGGGCCTTGCACACATTGGACAAGTGACTTTAATGACTTGCTTTTTCATGAACACTTATGCTATCTGAGTATCTTTTTTGTTAAACATCTATATGTCTTTTACTAAACCTTTCTTAGATTATTACCTTATTATACAATTGTAAAGTTTCCTTTGTAAATACTTTTTACAGGTCTCAATGTTCAGTTTCTTAAATATCTCTGAAGAATAAACATTTAACATTTTCTGCTTCTAGTTTGTTCTTCTTATGTCTTGTTTGGGTTTACTTCTGTTTTTTTTTTAATATTTGATTAATCCAAGGTTATCCATTTTGTGTTTATTCTTGCATTTATTCTCATATTTGACCCTATGAAATGTTACAAGTAAACTGTTCACGACATGTGACAGAAGACAGCAGTTTATTTTCAGTATTGTAGCTATCTAATTGGATTAGTAGGAATGTGTTACAAAGCCTGTCCTTTCCTGATTGAAATACAATCCAATACGTATGTCTAGAACATGGTACTATCTTCACTATGTACTAGATTCTTTTGTATTTCCAAATACATTAACTTGGATAATGCCACTTAAGTGAAAACAAACAAACACCCGCCCACCTTTCCACTAAGAAAAGTACATCTGCAAAGAACTAATTTCTTAGAAACAATAACTATAATATACATGACTTTCATTTTTGGTTCTCTAATTTTTCTCTGTGTTTTAGTTTTCTTTGTAAAGGCCTTATCTATCTTTAGTGATGATTACTCTACACACATTTCATTTGGGTGGTTAGAAATGGCATTTAAAAAAATTTAGTGGTACCTATCCATTGCTAATAAGCAGAAACAGTTATTTTGTATGTGACTGTTTCCTACAAAATACTGGTACACATATTTATCAGTTGCAGTAACTTTTTAAAAAGATGATGGTGATGATGTGTATGTTGTGTGTGCCAGGGCCCAGAAGAGGGCACTGGGTCCTCTGGAACTGTCAGGCAGTTGGTGAGCTATGTGTAGTAGGAGCTTGGAACTGAACTTGGGTTCCCTGGAGGAGTGACAAGAGGTCTTAACTGCGGGGCCAGCTCTCGATCCCCACAGCAGCTCTTAACAAAATTTCCCTATGATCTCAAAGTAAATTATGTCAACTATAACTAAAGACCATCCTAACTTCCTTTCCATTTTGTATGCCTTTCAGTTCTTCTTACTCTACAGTGTCGTGTAGACTAGACCCACTCAGAACAGCAGCCTTATCTTGTTCACAGGTATAGAGTGAAGTCTGTGATTTACAGAACACACAGGCTGCCATACTTGGAAATGGACTTACAGAAAAATGCATTACAGACATTTCTCTTATGCATGACACAGCCTTTCATTTTACTTTTGCAATTATTCTTATTGGGGATTAGAAAGAAGATCATTATTTAAGCAAATCTGTCCAGTATTAAGATAAGTGATTCAACTGTTTGCATACTAAGAATATCTGACTATAAAACACAAACCTCAGAATTCTTTTGTTTAACACTCATGAAGTATTTTAATGTTTCTGATATCCTCTTCTATTAAGCATTTTAACATTAACATTTTAAAAATGAAACCTCATAATTCTTATGTTTCTTTTCCAAGACACTATTAAGACGGATACACCTGTAGCAAATAATGAGCTTTAAAAAAATGAAATCTTAAAAAAGAAAAGAAAAAGCAGGGGATACTGTTAGATATTTCAAACAAATGGAAAAGTAAGCATCAACATTAAGAAAAGTGAGACAGGTTTGAACTTACCACTCAGTATAAAGCACTTAATGGGCATCTCCAAAGCTCTGGGTTTGATTCTTAGCATTGGGTAGGTGGTGGTTGTATTAAAATAGATGATTGCACACATAACTGGATTTTGTAGGATTTCCCTTTTTAATAAACTATGTGACTTCAGAGTAAATAATTTTAAGTTGTTTGCTGCACGAATGAAGGAAACTCAGAGCCAGATCTCAGGGAAAGGCTGAGATATCAAAGAGAGGAAACACCAGAGTCAGATCTCACCCAGCTGTCTTCCAGCTTCCTCAGCCTCGCTCCTCCCGGCTTCTACTGCCTTTCAATATCAGCATTTGTTTTTAATCAAAACTTAAAATTACCTTTAGACTACAGAATCAAAATTAAGAATATATTAAAAAATAAAGGGGCTTTCATAATAGTCAACATACTATCAAATTATAGTAAAATGTAATTACAAAGAAATTCTATTCTTAACTGGCCTATGAAATATCTCAAAAGAATTATGTTGTTGTTCCTAAGAGATAAAGCATGTATTTTTTATTTGGGGCAAATAAAACTGCAAAGAAAAAAATAATAATTAAAATGATATAAGGAAATTTCTGTACCACATAAGAAGCATTTACTTCCAAGATATAGTAGACATATTATAAGGGCCATATATGGTCTTCTGATCAATATATAAGCAAACCACATTAAAAGATAAAAATAAAAATACGATTCTATTAGTTTAAGAAATTGTAATAGCAGAGCAAAAGATGTAAATGTATCTGTAAGGCATAGTCTGAAGTAATAGTTCCTAAATCACTACAGAGTTTCTTCTGGGCGTGCAGAAAAGGATTATTGCTAATCCCTTAACTGTGAATAATAATTTACTGAATAATTCCTAAAACAATTTCAACTGTGACCACAAAAATGACCTATGTAATAAAATTAAAATGTTCAAAATTGCACACACATCAACATAAAATAAAATCAGATTACAAAATGATGTATACATATTTAGTAAAGGCACTAGGCATTTCGTATTCATTTTTATTTAATATTACTGAGTAAGTCTAACTGTGGTTCCTCCATGTTGGTGTCAATTAAAGGTAGTAATATAATTTCAAATATCCTTTTCAATAGTTTGGCTTCATTCAGAGAAATAAAGAAGATAGGAGAAAGAGGTTAAGTGCTTTTTTGTTGTTGTTGTTAGTAACCAGTGTTGATCCCCCTGGCCTCATAAACAAGCTGCTACTTCTTGAACACAGCAGACCTTCAATTTAAATTTATGGAAAGACTAAGCAGGAGAGCCTGCACTCACAATTTTAATAACCTATTAAGTTGCGACTTCAGATTCATTTTATAACCACGCTCCTCCGGGAGCTAAGCTATCTGGATAAAGATAAAATTTTTTTCCTTTAAAGATAAATAGCATCATTAATCTGCAACATTTCTTTTCTATTATCTTTCGAAATGAGGAGTTATTTTGTTCTGATCTTGAGGTAATTAGCCTTCATTCACTAGCTTGAAAATGTCTGTGTTCTGAAAATTAAAAATGTGTCATTAAGTGGAATTTACCATAATGTCATTTATCTTTATATAGTTCATCAGTGACAGCAATGGGCCTGGGAATCCATCAGCTTTTACCAAGGAAGCATTAAAACAAATTGAAAAACAGAATAATCCCAGGCACTCTTTAACATAGTCAAAGCCATTTGGGTAATTAAATAGTGGTATTTAAAGTTTTAATTTAGATTTTCCCCTCTGTTCATCAGTAGTCAAATGAGATGTTCATATTCATAACTGTTTGTAATAAAGGTTTTATAAAGCAAGCAGAATATCAATGTTATTAAAATTTAATATAACCTATAAAATAAAAGTTCTTATTCTCTTGACCGTAATTTCAGAGATTACAACAGAAATTTCTATCTTCAACTACTTTAGTTATGAAATTAGCTTACAAAGGCTAATAATTAACCCCATGAAAGTCCCCAAACAAAACTGCATGCTTAGAAATTAAGCTTCATTATTAAGAGTGCTGAAAAAGAACCTTCCATGCTTTTTCTGTCACTAACTACCTTCTTCCAACAATTAATGCAGAATTATCAGCCATAATAATAAAAATTCTGACATAGCAACAGAGACTAAAATAAGACTCTTGGCAGGAGAGTCCAGAAGCATTCATCCTATTAAACCTAATTTTATCCATGTATCAGGGAAACTACACATTACTTAAAAACAGATTTAAAAAACATTCTCTTATTTAAGATAGTGATATAATGAATAAATTTAAAAAGATATAACACAATGAAATCAATCTATTAGAAAGGCTGAAATTCTCATAAAATGTTTCAAAAGTATAAGTCTTTTAAATTTCACAGCTCATTCAATATACCATATAAACATTCTTCTGAACATCTGGAAACAATATTATCTCTAAAAAGTGTTTTCTTAACATACACAAAATCCAATAACATAAAAAATTAACTCAATGCAGCATTGCTCTCTAATACATAATTCATATTCTGAACTTATATACTATACTCAAATGTTAATGAATATTGGAGTATGATTTTATGTTAAACAACTGGATAATTGAAGTTCAGTGCTTTGCCACTTAGATATGCAAATTTGAGTTCTAAATGTCTTTTGGGGAAGAAAAACAAAATAAATAATATCTTATAATAGGAAGTAATCTTAGTTGATGAATTCCAACACACACACACACACACACACACACACACACACACACACACACACAAACACACACACATACACACACCCCTAAGCAACTATCATACCAAATGCTGGTTAAAAGCCAAAAGAAAATTTTAAGTAAAAATATTTTTCATCTCTAGTTCCCTCCTGGCTTTTCAATGCTGTTGATCTATTCTGCAATGACTTTGGGAAATGTAAATCTGAAACAGCCTTATTAAATGAATGTATGATTATATCACACACGCCTTTAAAATAATATGCAAGTTAATAGGCCAGAACACGAAGAACTAAAAAATCTAGAAACAATTCATCCCAGGAGGGGAAACCCTAGCATATTTGTGCAAACTAGTCAACTGCTTTGCAGATCAATGATTCAAATATTTACTTGGTATCTAAAGATGCACAATTATCACATAAATGGACTATAAACAATAAAAAAACCACATTTCAAAACTAAGAAGCTACTCAGATAGCATTAGGATCTTTTCACTGTTTGGGTCTGTTTCACCTTTTACATGCTTTTGAAATTATCAATAACTCTTAAAATAATCTATTTATCTACATAATCTGTAAGCATTTCTTCCTACATCCAATAAACCTGCAGGACTTTTGTTAAATTTTGTCTTACCTGAAATAGTTGTTTCTCTCCTTTAAATACGTGTGCATGCACGTGCACAAACACACACACACACAACTGATGAGTCCAAACTGTGAAGTAATGATGTTTATCTTCAAAGTTGTGTGCAGTCAGAGTCTTTTGTTTGAAATGAAATATTTATCAAATGTAAATTCCACTAAAAGATCAAGTACTAACACAACTTATGGACATCCTTACTCCTTAACACTAAATATCAATAAATAATTTACACGTAACACTGCTTAAAAAATAGTTTTTAAAAGCTGAAACCACCTAAGTACATTATAGAGTAGTTCAATAAAGGCTGACACACCCATTTAAAAGAAAAGTCCAGGGATGAGTGGAGAGGGGCTGGGTTATAGCTCAGTGGTACAGCTCTTGCCTAACACAGGAGAGGTCCCAATTTCAGTCTTCACTCTACCCACTCAAACCATTCACAAACATGCAATTTTTTTTAAAGCACCATATTAAGCAAGAAATAATTTAGCATAAAAGGGAGAGAAAATATGCTACAGAGAGGTAAGTAAAAACAATCAACTATCCTGTACGTATTTCAATGTTCACTATACATTTATGGGGAAGGATACCGAAAATATAGGTGTTAATAGTAGCATACTTTAGTGTTAACTTAAGCACAGGAGCTGTCAACAATGTGTTTCGGTAATAAGGAATAAAGAAGTTGTGTGGAAGAAGAAATACTCAATTTTTTTGTTGTTGTTTCTCTACGACAGGGTCTTACCATGTAGCACACACAAGCTAACCTTGAACTCTATTAAGTAGCTTAAATTGGCCTTGAATTTATGAACCTCCTGCCTCTGCCTCTCCAGCGCTGGGACTGCAGGCATATGTTCAACTCAAAACATTGTTTTAGTTAACCTTTAATAGGAAGCAATTCTGTCAAAGGTAACATATAATCTGTTCAATAGTAACCTCGAAGCCTGAACCAAGCTGCCTTAAGTTTATACAAAAGCTTTCAAATTCCACCATTGGTGGAATTATTCACTAAAACAAATTTTTATGTCATCTCATTGATACTGATAATTACATATATGAGTATGCATACACACAAAACTATTTTATAATTATAGTTGTCCTGGAACTCACTGTGTAGACCAGAATGGGTTCAAACTCACAGAAATTGGTCTGCTTCTACCTCCCCAGTGCTGGGATTAAAGGTATGCACCTCCACAGTAGGCTTTTTCAAGTTAAAAAAAAAAAAAAATCTATTTTTAAAAAATGCTTTTAAAGGGATGATTAGGGTAAATAAATCTGTATGACTCCACAGAAACATTAAGTGTTTAGGTTAGGAAGAAGACCGGCACTTACCTTTATAAAGCTCACATCTCACAATCTTGGTACTACAGACACTCTGGGCCAGAAAAGTATTTGTTGTATGAGTATCTTGTACATGGTAATGATGTTAGGGCTACTTAGTAGAAGCCTGTAATGACTATGCTGCCTTAGCTCTAACTGTGTTCAAGCCTTAAAAACAAGCAATGGTGGAAGAGCAAAATCACTACTAGTTTAGCCACAATTTGCGGAGAAATGATTTGGATACTTTACACATTAGTATTTACCCTTTACAGACTGCTGAGCATCCTTTACACCAGCTCATTTTTCACAGTGGAAAATGCCAAACAAAACACACACCACTGACATCCTACTTCTAAAACATGAAAAACTGAAACTTAAAACATTCCAGGCTGGCTTGATAGTGGGTCAAAGTGCCAGGCAGCAGGCCTATCAACTACGAGCCACGTGATGAAAAGAGAGAAACATTTCCTAAAGTGTCCCTGATAGAGTGATAACAATAAAAGAACTGTCAGGGGGCTGGAGAGAAGACTCAGCGGTTGAGAGCACTAGCAAGATGCAGTTCAAGTCCCAGCAACCACAGGGCAGCTCATAACTGTAATTGCTACTCCAAGAGTTCTGACATCTTCACAGACACACATGCAAGCAAAACCACCAATGCACATTAAAAATAAATAAATAACTGTCACAATAAAATATTTTTATCTACTATGTAAATACAAAACCCCTCTAATATTAGACTTAATATTGTTAGAGAACAATTGAAGGGAAATATGTATTCCTTTAAAATATACTATGATTATTAAAAACTTTCAGTGATAGAAAATTTATAGTGCACCATTTGTCTAGGAGCCAAGGAGAAAAAAAAAAAAAAATCAGTCCTTGAGATAAATAACTATTTCCCAACACTCAGCATCAAGAGCTAATCCTCTAACAGAGTCAAATAGGCAGATGAAACTCTGTCTCTGGTGGAGGAGGAGGGAGGGCATGAAGAAGAGGGAGAGAGAGACACACAGAGAGATCAGTAATTGAGAAAAGCCTTTGACTTTGTATATTATTATTTACCTAAGTAGTCATTAGACTATCATATAATCCTCAACACCAAGAAGCCCACTCCAGGACTTCCTATCCTGAAGAATCCGACTTAACTGCTTCCCATATGTCTTCACTACACTGATGTTGGTGTATGCTTGAGTTTTCCCTTTATCACTGTAACTGATTCTTGTCTGCACTCTATTCAAAAGATACTACTGACAGCTGGGCGTGGTCATGTAAACCTGGAATCTCAGAGCTCTCAGGAGGCTGAAAGTAGAAAGAATGTCACCAATTTGAGGCCAATCTGAACTTCATAGGTCAAAGGAGGCTAAATAATAGACCCTGTCACAAACAAACTCAGGATTTCAAATTTAATGATCTTCCTACCTCAGTCTTTTGAAATGCTGAATTATAGTATAAAGTAAGCTCACATTCTGATCTGTAAAAGCAGAAAAACCTAGAAGAATACTGTAAAGTCCAGACGATATAGTGATGGGTTCAATTAAGATGGTTGTGTTTTGAGAGATGGAGACAGATCAGATCCTAAACATATTCAAAGGCTTTCAGACAGCAGGACTTGCTGCTGGTGTGGGTGCAGAAGTACAAGGAAGAAGTTCAGGTTGACTGAAGATATTGCCAGCCCACACTTACCAGCTAATACAACAGTTCTACTGCACTCATTTTCCTGCCATTCAGTCTCAGCACACACTGTTGCAGCCTTTCCTCTTCTTACATTTCTTTTGTAGGTAGAATACCATAGCTAAAACTGAGAGAAGACTGATTGTAGACTGTGCCTTAGGAGCTAAATCAGAAAATACATGACCCCTTCATTTCAAATCTGATGGGAACACAGACAGAGCAGCAGGAGCACCAGTGCCTAAGAGCTTACATAAGGATAATCAAAATACAGTTAAAAATAAAGCTTTATTCTAGGTGTGGTAGTCACAGTCTTTTACTAGAAACAAAACAGGGCTTAAAAAAAAAAAAAAAAAAAAAACCAAAAAACTAACTTTGCACAGATTTTTAAGGGAAACAGGATCTATTCCATGAAAATCTGAACAGCAAGATTTTTTTTTTAATTAGAATGGAACACTCTATTCTAATAAATCAGTTTTTGAAAAATCTATATTGTTACTTTCCTTTTTAAAAAATAGAATTCTGGGTCCCAAATTAACTTAAAATGCAGTTTTAAAAAAAATACAAGTGTGAAGTTCACAAAACCTGCATGTTTATCACATATTTGGAAGGCAAAGAGAATTACTAAGTGGCCCAGGCTGGCCTTGAACTCTCACCCTTCAGTCTCACCTATTTAGGATCTGAGATACATATCACTCCATCCAACCCTAACATACGGTCCTAAATGAATTTGGTTATATAGTGGGATTATGTTGTTACATTGTAAATAATTTTTCCCCGCCTACTAGTTTAATAAAAATGTTGATTGGCTGAAGGAAGACAGGAAGTATGGGCGGGGCTACCAGACTAAGTAAACTCTGGGAACAGGAAGAGCAGAGCTGAGATGCCAGGAGACACTAGGAGAAGCCAGCAGATGCAGAGGACAACTATACTGTTCTGAGAAAGGTACTGAGCAGCATGGCTGAACAGGATAAGAATCATGGGCTAGTTTAAGGGTAAAGAGTAAGCAAGTTATATGCCTGGGCCCCAGGTCAATCGGCATAAAATTAATATGAATATCTGTGTGTTTCTGTGGGACTGTGGGTCTGTGGGTCTGGACTACAGGTGGGACAGGCCAGAAACCTACTACTAAATGGTTATGGTATTTCTTTTCAGGTAAAACGCTAGAAACAACAAATTGGAAGAAAAGCAAATGAAACTGACTTTCAATGTAAAGGAAAAAACCCTCAACAGCAGAAAATTTTAAAAGTCAGATAAGGTCAGTTTAGACCCAAAAGCCAAAAACATCTTGCTTGCTTAAAGACACCATCAAATATAGCAATTCTGAGCTTTGTGCAGAACAATAATACTTTGTTATTAATAAATATGCAGCTATATTAAATATCAATTTAAAAGAAATGTATACGTTATTACTTTTACAAAATGTTGGATAGTTCTTATGTAGCTTTTTCTATGTTCAATGAATAGTTTTAAGGAGCTCATATACATTAAGTCTTCACTTTCTCAAATCTTTCAATAGCCCCATTCTAAAGATTTAGAAGTTGGGACTAAAGAAATTGAACTATAGTCAGTTGTCAGCTTTGAAAAACAAAGAAGTCTTTTCAGAGAAACATAAAGGAATCCAAAGACCAGATAATGTAACATTTGTAGTAATCAACCAAACAGCCTCAAATCAGCAGACATATGACAAAGCAAAATGTGACCTATGCTCAGAAGAAGTGAGTCCCAAACAGCTGAGATTCTGTGCTATTAATAGCAAGGACAAAAGCCATAACAATGTTCAAGGTAAACATGCATCTAGATTTCTGGTTTCTGGTTCAGCATAAGGAACGTAGAAGTCACCATTCTCACAGGGCATGGTAGTAAAAAACCTTTAATCTCGGTACTCTGAAAGGTAGAGCAAGGTGGGTCTCCGTAAGTCTAAGGTCAGCCTGCTTTACACAGAAATCACCAAAAAGTCAAGTGAGTCCTAGGGTAAAGTATTAGCCCCAAAATTAAAGGGATACACAGAGAGAATCAAATTCTGAAGGACAATTATGTGAACAGAAATCTTCAAAGAACCAGAGTGGAAAAATCTAAGCTGTAACCAATTAATGACTAGAAACTAGACACCTTTAAGGGTTAAAAATTCCAGCATGCCCTCACAGAACAGAGAAAAACTCCTCATTTGGGAGTGGGAGGGGGCAAAGCAACTGTTCTTAATGAAAAGTTCCCTTACAGAAACATTTAGCAGAGCTTGGCCTAGAGTTTTATCAGTGTTTTCCCTACCTTGGGGAATAGCAAAGCCAGTTTCAGCCCCTGCTAATCATTTAGTCTCACCTAACAATGGGCCAGATCAAGACCCTGAAGCAATGAGGAAGTTCACAGCTAGGCACAGAATGCTTCTTCTGACCCCACACCATAGGTAGCAAATATTATTAAAGGCCTACTTACTATAGTACCTTTTGTCTGTTACACAATTAATACCATTCAACAAAAAAATTGCCATGTCTAACAGCAAAAATACAGAGGTCAAACAAGCATGCAAGAGCAGACAGAAAAAGTGAAAAATACTTTAGAACAAAGGTCTGAGGTCACTTAACTGGCAAAGCACACAATGGTAAAGAAAAAACAAGAGTGAAAAAACTTGAACAGGGTCTGTGACTCTGTGGGCAATCACAAATGAGTGTGTTCATGAATGAGTACGGGATTTGGAAGGAGAAGGGAAACAAAACAACAAACAGAAGAGACAAGTAAAGCAATGGTGACTGAGAATCTCCCTCACACTGTGCCAGATACCAACAGGTTATGCCTAGAGGCTCCGAGACCCATTATACAGCAAAGAAATCAGTTCTCAAAGAAATCACCTTTAGTGTTTCTTCCCTAACAACAGAGAAGAAACTGATATCACTTCAAGGAAAAGTAGATGACTCTAACAGACACACTACAAAGAAATACTTAATTCTAAGTAAATAAGTAAAAAATACAAAGACCAATGGGGTATGAAGCAGTTAGATATGTGGAACCTTGCTGGTCCGATGTCATGAGAACATGACAGTGGACAGCTACGAAGCAAATACACAAATATACCATAGGAGAATAAACAGATGGAAGAAACTGGGTTCATGGATTTAAGAGTTATATATGTACAGACATTAAAAAGCAGAGCATGATGTCACAATATCCCAATTACTAATAAGTATGAAAAATAAATTATCTTTCCTACCATGATGGAAGGCTGTAACTAAGTATGATGGTCAGTTGTCTAAAATCATCTACTCAATCATCTGTGGGAACATAAAATCTTTTGTTTGTTATCAAATGACTATTATTTAAATTTCAAGGGATGGGGAATGCCTTAAAGTATTTTCCTATTGCTGTAATAAGAAAGGCTTTATTCTGGCTCACAGTTCAAGACTGTATCCATGATAGTGGAGAACTCAGCAGATGCTTAAAGCAGCTGCCACTTCACATCCATAACCAGGAGTGGAGCGGAGAGTGATGAAGGCAGGCTGCCTTCAGCTTCCTTTCTCTCTTTTTAGTCCAGAATCCCCAGAATCCCAACTGGGGAGTGGACCCAGCATGGGCAGGTCTTATTATTACCACAAATCACTGGCAACTGATAAAGAAGGATACATTTTATTGAGGAATTCTGAGGGGAGATTCACTGATACAAGAGATTAAACAGTTGAGTGTTCCTGAAAGGCTGGACTGGTCCACGCAGCTGAAGCTCAGCTGGTCAGGTCTTTCACCCAAGAGCAGACAACAAGGAGAAAAGGGCGTCTGCACACATGCACCAGGATCTTAAGCTGCCCTTCAACCATAGCCTCGATGGTCATAGGTGAATCCCACATCAAGGCCAAGTCTCTAGGTCAAAGTAACTGCCTTCCACTACTTCTCACCTCAATGAGCTTGATAAGATAATCTCTCACAGGCATGCTAACAGGGCCATTGTCTAGATTCTGTAAAGCTGACAACACCAACCATCACAAGGAAACACTGGGGATGGAACTCACGACATATAATATATACTAGCAGATATATTATTTATAACAGCTAAAATATTATCACAAATGTCAACAATCGAGGTGCACATTTAAGAGCTTGCCTCTTGCCACCCCCACTGGTATACAGATATAACAACATTCAATTCAGTTCGTTTAGGCCAAACTATAATACAGTTCTCAGTTAAAATACTTACAGTACTATTATAATGTCACTTTACTATGAGGAAACAAGCTGGGATGTGTTAAATAACTTGTCATGACTAAACCTAAGTCTGTTTTCTAGAAAACCCACACTGAGTTGAGGACAAACTCCTTACAAAGAAAAAGTCATCTATCCATCAAAATTTCATTTTATTTTTTTAGGAAAATGCTATTAGTTCTAATTTAAAGTGAGGAAAATAAGGGTCAATGAGATTATAACAGCATCCATAGTCACAGTGTCCAAAGCAAGAACAGATAGCTATTTATAATGGGGGACCATTTGAACCCAAAGTTTGTGGTTTATTCCTGGTATTACCATCTCTCTATTTTATAGTTTCACCTATGATAATGCATTGCTGTTTTTGCCAAAAGAAGTCATTTTCCTGAAAAGAGCTCATAGTCAGTCACTTGGTCATTTCAGCTTAAAAAAAAGAAAAAATCTTAGTTGTGCTAAAATGTAGCTCTAGATGGTCCAGAGTGCTTATAGCTATAATGTGGTATATGCATTAACATAAGATTAAACTATTCACTTATTTAATTAACATATAGTTCATTAGATTTTTCATTGCTTTAGTTGTCAAGGCTAAGATCTAACAATGTTTAAGTACAGGCATCACTTCATTTCGTATTCCTAGAGAAAGTAACTGCACCCATTTTACTTCTATCTCAAGTCCTTCTGTGGAAGTAATATAAGACAAATGAGAAAGTCTAAACTAATACAAACTGAATCCATAGAATACAAATTATTTTATAGCATACTCAGCTAACTTTTTTCTATACACAGCATACCAAATGCATTCTGGTTGACTGTGGAATCAAATGATACCATATGTTAAAAGTACTGTGACAACTGGGACTCTAGGAGTGCATGTGAATGAATCCTTATTTGTATTCATTTTCCATATATGTGAAAAGGGAAAGCAGCATATGACTAGAGAGGTGGCTTTACAAAAGCCAACATAATGGAAATAACATGCGTCTTATATTGCAACCTTTCTCTACCTTCATGGGAAGGTGATGGAGAACACTGGACCAAAAAAACAAACAAAGTGGTGTCTTAGAAGCACTGCCATTACTCTGTGCTTTTCATATCTTGTGCATGGTAAATGCTAGTGCAACTCCAATGGAATCGGCTAACTCTGCAGGTACCCTATGACAGTCCAAACTGTCCAGTCACTATCCACTATAACCGCTTCTCTAGAAGAAAAATGGAATATTCTTATTTGTTTAATTCTATTGACAACACAACAGATATGCAGTGATTCAAGTGGCATCTGTTCTTCAAATATAAACATCAAGAATGTTATAATGGCTGATAATAAAGGAAGGAAGGAATAAGGACGTGGAAGGGCCCAAGTACATATTATCTGGGTCCCTTTTTCTTTTTGATTCATTTTACTTCAAGGCAGAGAGTGGCCAGGGAGCCACTACAATCTAAAAACAATATGATTCAAAGGGAAAAACAATGGATAGAACCCACCCTTTTAAACATAAAAGGCCCAAACAACTCAATCTCTTTAGGCTATTTTTTTCTTTTATAAAAATATTAAGCTAAACCTCCACCTCCTTCTGTGGTGATATATAATTAAGAAAATTAGTCTGGAATATCAGAGGACAGAACCATCTCCTCCAGCCTTGTTTGAGACAGGGTTTTCTGTGTAACAGTCCTAGCTGTCCTGGAACTGACTTTGTAGATCAGGCAGGCCTCACACAGAGATCCTCCTGCCTCTGCCTCCCAAGTGCTAGGACTAGTGGCCTGTGCTACCAGCTCCTGAATTCAATAAATTCAACACAAAAATCCTAAAATGAGATGATGCTCTTATCTTCATGGCTCTTTCTACCCACTGTAACTTGTTGCTCCTCTGCTGTCCTTCACACCCAAATTAAAATTCCTTTTCACAATCAAAATTAATTCAAACAAGGTCTAGATGAGACTTACTAGCAGGGCATTTGCATTTCTGAAAGGATCAGTTAAACCACATAGATTTCTTTTTCCTTTTATGGGCTGGGTGGGAGTTGCAGAAGGGTTTGAGCATACGTCTCAGATATATTATGTTACCCAGGCTTACCTGGAACTCACTAGATAATGCAGGCTCACTTTAACCCTGCCTCAGTTTCCCCAAGTTTAGGGACTCTAATTATGTACCTAATTTAAGCCATACACATTTCAAATGAAAAGGAATTGATGGTAGGTGTGAATTAGATGTTTGAGGCGAAACCATCCTTGAGATTATAACTACATTTTCCCCTTCCCTTTCTGATGGGCTACGTCTAGGAGCTACAGACAGCCATGGAGCTTATGGAACACAGTCCAGAGGACAACAATGCTACTCTGGGTCCATGTGGAACAGTAGGGCCTCAGCAGGATTACTTCCAGAATGCTCCTTGCCATTGCTATGCTTCCTCCTGACTGCTGGTCCCATAATCCTGCTGTATGCAGCACGGTGTGATTACTGTGTGAAAGGATCCCACTGTATCTAGTATAATGGGATTGTTTGGTAAAAGCCCACTCCTCACTGGGCAATTTACTTGCATTGCAGATCATAATGAAGATGATTTTTATAAAAGCAATAATGATTAGTTAGATCTATGATTTAATTAAACTTTCTGAGTTAGCCTAAAAAGATAAAGTAGTTAAGACAATTAAGATGATTAGGAAAATGGTTTAGGTTATTCTGTCAATTGCTCAAATAAGAGATACAAAAAATAAGCTAAAAGTAACTTTCCCCTTTGTTAGTAAGAGATTTGCAGAGGATAGACAAAAAAGAGACCAAAGTTTCATGCATTACAGACCCATGAATTCTGCCTGTGAAAACAGGCTGATGATTAAAGAAAATAATTGTGTGTCCCTACACCCGAGGTAAGGCATGAATTCTGTGGTCATGTAGCTTATAAAATTAATCACAGGCCCCAGTATGCACCTTTAAAATAAAACAAAGCTGTGAAAGGAAATTAAACGACCCTACTGTGTGTAAAGGAAAATAGATAGTGAACTGACCACTTGTTTAAAGTTTCTTTAAGAGTACAAAGCAGAAATTTGCTGAAGCCACAAACACCTGTCTGCCAGTAAAAAAGGAACTGGCTGATATATACTGAGCTTGCTTAAAACTTTGATAACCAATTATAAAAGAATCATTGTTTTGGGGTGAAAGTGTTATGATGGGAAAATTAATAGAGAGAAAAATGTTTAACTACTTGATGGCTTCTAAGGTAAACATGTAACTTAGGATTTTGGAAACTTGTGGTTGTAAGGTAATCTTTTCTTGTGTACAAAACTTTGTATTAGGAGGTATCAAAGGGATAAGAGAAAACGTAAAGGGAAACATGGGGGAAGAAGAAGAAATCAACAAGGTAAAAGAACAGAGAAGGAAGAACAACCAGTGGAGAGAGAAAAAAATGAAGGAATAAGCTTTGGCCCTCAGACAAAGTTCCCATGTGTGTCTGTGCACCTGCCCAATAGTTCCCTGATTACAAATCTCTCCAATTTCTCTGACCTGCTGAGGGCTGGGCCCCTCAGAGGCACCTTTCCTCCCTTCAAACCCTATCATAAACCCATCCTTGCTTTCTTCCAGATTCATGCCATCTCCTTTTGCTAAATGCTGTTACTGTGTGTGCATATGTATATGCTCCTAAATACACAGCTATAATCTGTCATTCTATGGTATGACAGCTTGACTTTAGATAACCAGTTGGCATGTTCTTCCCTGAGGAAGACTATTTTCCCCTGCTTTTAGTATTCCTTGGTTACCTGTGGTCCTTTGTCTAGGGCTCCCCCAGATCTGCTACTGTTCTATTTGTTCAGCTCATGTTCAGGCAATGGTGCTTCCTGAGATTCGATCGGTGGCTTCTGATATTCATTCCTAGGAGACTCTACAGCAGGTCTCCTGATCCCCTGGAGCTTACACTCTAACTGCCTGTCTTCTGCAATGTTCCCTGAGCCTTTCAGGAGCTGTGCTGTAGATGTGTTAGTAAGGACTAGTCTCCTACAGTTTTTACTGGACTTGTTTCCTTTTCCCACTGACTCCTGTTTCTAACTCAAAACTAAAATTTCTCAGACATAGTAAATACCACAGGACTAATTGTACACCTCCCTCGTCATAACAGGTTAATAAAAACACACATTAAAATTAATGAAGGTAAGAAAAGAAGCACACAGCGTAGTGAATGAAAATGGTGAATATTTTTAAAGATTTATTACAGTCAAGGTATACAAGAAAATAAATCAAAGGGGAAGCATTTTAAGTTTTAATTAAAATTGATAGATACTGAGACAACAAAATATAAAATAGGCCTAAATACAGAGCAGGACTTCTACATGTTTGAAACATGACATACAATGAAGGGAAGGAGAAGGAGACAAATAAGGGCAATAAAGGCAGAAGCGGACTGTATAGCAAAGCACAGGAACGAAAAGTGAGAACAGGCTGTTCCATCCAACATCACAAGGGGGCATTTGCATGGCGGGGGCAAATTAGGAGAAAACAAAATGGAGGGGAAAAGACAAGGGAACATGAATCAGAGAACACACAATTCAATCAAGAAAAAAAGGCAGAGAGAACTAGAAGGGTTTTAAAGAAAGACCACCAAAGAAGAAAGGAATAGCAGTCATAGCCACCAATACCTTTTTGTTCTGCTTTTTAAAAAAGGAAAACGTGATGAGAGATTGTGATAAAGAACAGCAACATCCAGGGTATGTTTCCATTAGCTTTTGAATACACTACACAGGAAACAGAGCCCTAGCTGCCCGCCCTCCAAAGCAAGTAAGACAAAAGCAGCAATGGAAAAGGTAAGTAGCAGGAGTGGGCACAGATGGTAAGTATGCGATGTCAGGCTGCAATACTGCAGGGAAAACAACAGAACTGGACACAAGGCAGAGGAAAAGCCCAGTAAGCACCAGGGTGAATTGTCAATTGGCTTAACGTAAAAAGCCTATCTGTGGAACGCAGGTCTCTGGAACTGCATCCTTCACCCAGCCATCAATCCTATCTACCCCAAGCTTGGGTTTATTTATTTTTAAAGCAGGGTCTGGTCTCAAGCCTCCAGACTACAGAGATTATTGCTATATATAACCACAGTGAGCCTTAGGCCCTTTTATTTATTTACTTTTGAGAAAGGGTCTGGTTATATAGCTTAGCTTGATCTTGAACTTGCTATGTAGCCTAGGCCAGCCTTGACATGAGTGCACCATAATGTCTGGCAAATCTAGTTTTCCATAATTACTCTGGCTATAAAGTTCTAGAAGCAGGAAAAAATGAAAGGGGCTGCTTCAATAGCTCAGGAAGTTAAAGGTACTTGCTGCCATGATCCCAGGAACCTACACAGTGGAAGGACAAGACCTACTTCTACAGACTGTCATGCGACTTCCACGTAAGTGCTCTGGTAAGTATACCCACATACATGCATAAGAACACACAAGCAAGACAAATAGCAAATGCAAATTTTAAAACGGCAGTCCTGATGTGCTGATGTCTTTCTGTACACTTTATTACCATTGGGTAATGAAGAAATTTTTTTGGCCTATGGCAAGGCAGGCAGGAAATCCAAGCAAAGATAAAGACAAAGGAGGGCAGAGTCAAGAGACACTGAAGGCTGCCGCCCAGAAAGCAAGGACACAGGTAAAGCCACAGAGCCACGTGACAATACACAGATTAACAAGGATGGGTTGACTTGTTATAAGACCTAGTTGGTAATGAGTCTGAGTCGTAGGCCAAAGAGTTTGTAATAATACAAGCCTCTGAATAATTATTTTATAAGGGGCTGTAGGACTGTGGGTAGGAGAAATTTGTTCAAGCAAAGGTCTGGACAGATTAGAACTTCTGGCTACACGATCTGATTAAGAAATGATACTAAAGCTGGGTCTTGTGGGATCTGAAGCTGCCTCTTTCAGAAAGGCAGGATAAACTGATGAAATAAAATGAGTAACAGAGTAAAAATACAAATAGGACCCAGTTAGTGGGAAGTCTGGATATGGATGGAGAAGAGAGTTTTAGAGGAAAGACACAAACACTTGAGACACAGCCTTGGACTTCACTATAAAAGACAACTATAGTTTTCGATTTAGTGACAAATTTTATGAAGGGGAACTCCTTCCTTATTATTTACATAGAGTCACATCACTAAGTAGCAGGTGATTTGCCAATTATTCATAATGACAGTGTCAATGTCCCTTGCTTACAAGTTAAATGCAACGCTGCCTCAAGTAGATAGTTTATATAATCCCATTTCAACACATGTGGCTAGGTGAGAAAGACAACCATGCTTGGCTCTCACTGACCCAGATTTTACATATCCAATTCTTGAGAATTTTTATTTTAAACAAAACAAAACATTAAATTTGAACTTATTAAATACTGAAATTAGTGTGTTGATTTTTCAGAAAGGGGGGCTACTGAGTCAAAAATAAAAGCCACAATAGTCATTAAAAGGATGGATTGTTTGAAAGTATTAGTTTAAAGCAAATCGTATTAATAGTGAATTCTCCTGAGTATTGTACTTCTACTGACAAATCTGTCTTTGAATTCACGCTATCCATTGGAGGCAGTAGCATTTTCAAAGAATTCATTGTGCACCTCCTGCCAACTATACACCATCACTCAACATAAGCGCCATCAAGAGCTTTAAATAATACTTTCAATAATATGAACTCTGTTCTTGTATTACTTTGCTGTAACTTCCTGTGTCTTTGACATATTCAAGAAGTGAAACTCATGCATAGCATGTTTATATTATTCCCTCCTTAGTGAAAGCTCACAGACAATGTCAGGTCTGGAGAGATAAGAGCTGCTTCCAGGACATGAATTCTCATGAGGATTAGGCAACCACCATCTGGGGCTCCAGAGTTTATCTGCAGCAGCTGCCTTCAAAGTATCACATCAGAAGTGGGGGGAGACAGTCTAATTCTAAAGTGTTTAACAAGTTGCTTCAGCCTGGCATTGACTGTCCTGGATTTCTTTTTCCTCCTCATAAATAAGAATAAAACAATAATGTGGTGACCACCACCTCCTAAAGCACAAACAATTTAAAATAATGTGATATATTCAAACAGTAAGAACACAGGCTTTCAAATGTTTGCTAATATTTAATATAAATATCTGATATGTTACCAAAGTGTAACAACAAAATTTCAATAATTAATCATTTTAATAACTATTCAATAATAACCTAAAATTATTTTAGATGACAAAATATTTGGTTTGAGGACTATCCTAGATACCTGGTGAAAGCAATTTTTTAGTGCCCTCAAGAAATGTTAAAATAATCATGATATGCAACAGAAAGCTTCTAACCAATACTTCTATAAAAGAACAAGGAAGCTTGGGTATAAAGGATGCTAAAGAGAAAAGTTCACTTTAAATCCCAATATTAAAAAGCATCCTCCTAAAGATGACTGAACTACTGTCATATCTGACTTTCCTAGTGCCAAAAAGTAACAAATGCTAGATATTTTAAAAAACAAAATAGGAAAAACAAAATGGGCATATAAGGTCTCAAAGCCGCTACTTCACTAAAAGTTTGCCTGATTCTTTTAATTAGGTCCCTTTTAATTTCAAATATTGTTCATTTATCTGGTATAGAGACTTAAGCAATTTGTCCCCTTGAACAACACTTTGCAGCAGACTTATTGTGAAGCTTAAGTAGACAATCTTGTTACCAGTAGAGAGCTTTTCAAAGTGGTTGTACTTAAGCTCTCACTACAATATGAGTAACAGTCCACTCTTGCGTCACTCATTTGAAATATACAACCTACCTATTTCTGTACTGGGCGCATCAGTAAGGCACGACAATCAAAGAGGATTTTTGGACATGCCGAAAATAAAAAATTGGCAGATTATATGGTATTTTAGAGTTCTTCCAGAACCAAAAATAATATATATAGTTATGTAAAGATCATATATACATATATATGTGTGTCGTAACTTCTGATACAGACATTCTAACTGTCTCTCCTGAAGTGCCTTTACACCCCACACCCCTTTCACTGGAGAAACACAGATAGTTTGAACCCAACTCAAGTAATAAGATGCGCCTTTTTCCGACCTCTCTTTCACTGTCAGTGGGGTAAATTTCACAGCTCTCCCACCCTTTCCTAGTTAACATTTTAAACCATAGTACCAAGTCCTAAGGGACTCTCACTTCGAAACTGTTTGGGTAATATTTACTTTCAACCCTATAACCAACCTACTATAAACGACCTCTCAGACACTAAGCACAAACACATTCCATGACGGCACTGATTACCTCCACATACCCATCCACTCCTACTGACCTGTTCTTCTTACTTAACATGCCATTCACTTTTTCCACAATCACATACTTTTCTTTCTAATTTTTATTTATATGCATTGGTGTTTTGCATGCATGTATATCTGTATGAGGGCATCGGATATCCTAGAACAGTTACAGTTGTGAGCTGTGTGTGGCTGCTGGGAATCAAACCCAGGTCCCCTAGAAGAGCAGCTGGGCCATCCCCAGCCCCTCAGACACTTTTCCTAGCACATTCTTCAGCATTCAAACTTGTCTTGTCCCCACGCAACAAACCTCACTTATAACATTCTTTTTCTTGACATGGGCTTATGTGCTTATGCTACAAATTTTATTTTCTAGTGATACTTTTCATAATTCTGAAGGAGACAGGAAAAAGATAAGTGACAAAGAAAACCTCTTGTGCTTTTTTCCCCCTCAAGTGCTCACAATCACTCACAACATAACAAATATTTGCTTGACTTTTTCAGCCAAGCCTTTTAAACATCTGGGTATCCACTGAGTACACTTACTGGAGCTTTGTTTTCATGGAAAGCAACAGAATGCAAAAACTGTTTCAGTCTTGCTAGAAACCGGAGCTGGCAGTGATACATGCATGAATGTCCTCTGAACACAGAATTTGTCTAATAATAACTCTCTGTAATAAATATTAGCTATTCTCTTATAAATGAGATTTTTCTTTTAAATTCTTTGTATTTATTAGAGATTCAATTTGTTACCCAAGCTGTGGATTTATAGGATTTACATTCTTAAAACCAATTCCTGCATAATATCACACAAAGCACTTCCTATGTTAACCAGGACAACACCCAAAATAAACCTCTCCTGTGAGAAGAAATGTTCTATGATGATAATGAAGACATCACTTAAATGTAAAAGCAAGGTGTCTGTGCAACCCCAAGTTCTATACTCCTGTGTTACCTAGCTAAACCTACTTTATGGACTGCCTTCTAGACGTAGTCTCTCAGGACAGTTTAAATAACTGAACACACTACACTAGATCCTGCTTCAATCTGTTGGCTTCTTAACTATAGGATCTAAGATTCTTGCTCATCATTTTCAAGGTTCTACTTAATTCTAAATTTCAGGCCCATTCACTGAAGAGGCTCTCTGAACTAGTTCCTGAATCACAGTGGGAAAGGTACTCCAAACTAGATTTTACCATCTAATCTTAGTAAAAGCATCACCCTGACAGAGCTAGAATAATCCTCATTATATTCAAATGCTACTATGGCATGATAACCATAAACAGAGTAGCAGTCACCCAATATTTCAGAGCCCGTCCTTAATATATACAGATCTGTATGAAAACCTAATCCCCAAGCTCAATTGAGTACAAACTCTGTGTGGTACTTCAAAGAACAATACTGATGTCTGAGTTTGAGCCAGAGAATAATGAACAGCAGTAACTCAAATCACGTATTTTAAGAGGTGGAGACCAAGTCACAGGTCATTCTGGAAACATTTTAAATGAGATGGGATTTCAAAGTGACCCGGACAAACCTGCAAAGACTATGGGAAAAAAGAAATTCCTATGAGAAAAAAAGAAAAAGAAAAAGGCCAACTCAAGGAAGTAATTTAGTAAAATTCATAAACAGAATTTATATATACAAGGCACTTCTGTCCTATAAAGTTACAAAATTCACATGAAGCTACCAGTTTTAAGAGTGAATTGATTTATATTTATTATCACAGTCACCTACTTATTCCATCTGACTAGTTATTATTGCTTCCATCAATGAAAACCAAAATGTATTCGTATATATTTATTGAGATGAGATCTTGATGTGTAACCTGGTTGGTCTCAGATGTCAGTCCCTACCTCAGTACTGGGACTAATTAAAAGTGTGACCCACCATGCCTGGTCTGAGATTTATTCTTGAACTGCCATAAATAAATATAAGCTCTCTAAGTAGAAATCCAATGTGACACGGCCAGAGACATCTGCCATTGAAAGGTGGTAAGATATTAGATGAATTTATGATCACCTTTACAGAACCAATTTATCCAGCAAAGAATAAGGTTTGTTCGGCCCTACTTTTACTAGAAAACCAAAGCATCTACAAACCAAGGGAAACAAAACAGGAATTTTTATTTTTAAAGAAGCATTACAAGTCAGTAGAAAAAACACAAACAGGGGCTAAAGGGATGGAGATACATGTGTTAGAGTGTGATTAAGTCTGGGGCTGAGGAGATGGTTCAGTTGATAGTGTCTGTGTACAAGCATGAGAACGCACGTCAGAGACGCACACGTAAGAGCTTGGTGTGGTAATGTGAGGGTGAGGTGGGGTAGAAAAGGCACATACATAGTGCTTGCTGGTCAGCTGAGCCAGTAGACAGAACTGATTACAGTGGAAGACACCCAGCATCTACCTCTAGCATGCATGGGTGCATGGACAGATGGATGGAGAAATGGCAAAAAGAACTGCTTAAATAGATTTTAGATTGTTTAATTAAACTCTCAGAAAGCAAAATAAATATATCAAATAAATTCATAAATATCACTTAGAAATATGTCCTGTGTTGTAATCAACAAATGACTTAATCTGTAAGCAGGTTGCCAAAAGGTTGAGACAGGATGGGAAAAAAACCTTCTGCACAGAAGAAAAGCAGGAATCAGAACTTTAGAAAGCAAAAACAATCTGGGAAAGTTAAGTCTGAATATCAGTTTGAGAACAGGAAAGTTAGCAGTTCATGAATGACAAATAAGTTCATGAATGACTTATTTATATTTCAAAGAAGCTGAAACACTACCAAACAAACACTAAGAGCTATGTGTCAGGGATTTTGCTAAACATCACAGAAAGATTTTAATAATTCCTGTATTCAGGAATTCAAAATCTGGCAAAAGTATTAATCATAATTACTGGATAGCATAAAATCTGATATAATGGCATTGTGTCATGTTAAAAATAAATACAAAAATAACTCTTTTGTGGAGGAGCTATCAAAATTTTTACATAAGAGATGCTTTTGAAACATGCCTAGAAAGGTAAGTACAATTTCTTCAAGCAGAAATAAAGGAAATGATTAAGGAAGTAATTAATACCTGATTTGAAGATCTCTAATGAGATGGAAGGCAGGAAAGAAACATAAAAGAAACAATGAATTCTAAGTTCTAAAACAGAGAAAATGAGTAAGAGTCAGCAATTCTGATCCCAAGCACAAACCAACAGTATTAAAACACATATGAAAAATGTGCACATGGATGTTCAAAGCAACATTATTTCCAGTAGCCAAAAGACAACCTCAAATGTCCATCCACTGAGACAAATATTTGATAGATGCATTGCATGCAAACTGACTATAATTCAGCCCTCAGAGGAGCATTAAGTTCTGACAGGTACTGTCACATATCTCTTACTCGAAAAAGTACCACAGTGAAAAAAGCAAATCAAAATAACTATTTATGATTTTATTGCTATAAAATGTCTACATGATGTTTATAGTGGCTGAGGAACCAGAACTTGTTGTTCCCTTTTTTGTCTTATACGTCCATCCATCTCAGCTGAGCTCATCCCATATTAGGCAGGGCTGTGACTACTAGTGAATATTCAATGCCCATTTGTTCATTGACTGTTCATATAAAGCTGTATGTAAGACAATGAAAATACAAAAGTTTAAACCGGCTATGATAAGGAAGCACAAAGTTTTGTTTTAACCAGATTTCTTTTTCAGGCTGTAGATTTTGAAAGGATATTCTATAGTTATACATATGCAACTTGAAATTCTCTTTTGTCTAAAATTTAAATTGACAATTTAAACTACTTCTTCCCATAAACACAGGCTAATTATTCTTCTAAAGTAAATGAGACTTTCTATAACACCCTTTCCAACCTCTTACATGCTAAGACACAGCAGAATTTTCTATTTGAGGAGAATAATTACTATTGATAAGAGTAATTTTACTATAACTATCAAAACACGAAAGTTACAATTCTGTGAAACATTCCAATTTTAACAATTAAGGCATTTTCTCAGACAATGATAATTCTAAAAAATGGAAAGATACAAAGATAATAAACTGTAAAGAGAAAAAATGATTTCACATTCATTGAAATCAAGTCAATGGATCATTATTCAAAAGTGTATGTTCATCAACAAAAATAAACTTTCATTTCTAAGTTTCTATTTGAGTCTAAAGTCCTAAAATAGGTCCTAAGTTGCACCACAATTCAGTTACTAAGAAAAAAGCTAAGTAATGCTTCCCATGACTAAATGGATTAATTCTTTAGCCCAAATACAATTACTGTTCTCCACACTGTTCCATTGAGCATCTAAATAAGCATCCCAAAGCTCATTTTAGTCAAAGAAAAGATTCAGACCAAAGAATAATCCCAAATGTATGAAGTTTACATTTTGTGTAAAGTTTTTTCTTAAAGGGAAAAATCCATAAGTGGTAATCAGGAAAAGGAATGAGCCGTTCCAGCCAGGTGTTGGCAATGACATCTATTGACTCAGAGATATCTTTGTTGAAGGAGTGCCCTGTAGATTCCAGAAGATGTCTTTTTCTCAAAACAATTTTCCTGACTTAGACTTTGAATCTCGACTTTTCCAAAACTAGCATTAAAAGCAGTGACTCTTCGAGAAGCACCCTGTAACACAGACATGTTTCATTAGAATGTTCTTCTTGCGGCAGACTTTAAACCTCAGCATGTCAGAAGAGAACTGCTTTCTGAACCAGTTTCTGAACCGTTATTCTCCAGTATAAATCCAAAAGCCTGTCATAGTGCATTCACGAGGAAATGTGCTATGCAAGAGTAGCTGTCCCCCGCAGTAAAATGAAAGAAAACAAAGTCTATCGTTTATTGATGACATCACTGGAGAGAACTGACATGAGGTGATGCAGGTAATCTCCCTTTTAAGACTGGGCATCTAGTTTCCAATCTTCTTTATCTGGAACTGTGAAATTATAATTGTTGTGTTGTCTACATAACACCCAGTGAGAGACAGACACTGCCATGTTATTAGAATAGAACTTCTTAGCTCTTAATGAACAATAGTGACTCAAAAGGCTCACAATCAATCTAAATGTTTCTAAAAATAAACCAAGCTATTTAGTGTTTTAATAAAAGCTGTACTAATGACAAAGCTTTTTTCTTTTCATTACTGGAAAATGACTGCAAAAAAGGCAAGAAAATATATAGGGTTTTATTTCCCCTTATGGCAAAAATAAAATTCAAAATTCCTAACTAGTTTTAGTTCATGTCTGAGTTCATTAGCAGGGGGTTAAATAGCCTGAACCTCACCTTTAGCAATTGCAGGTATAATCGGATTAATTTAAATGGTTACTAACACCCTTTGGAATTATAATTATCCAGGGGACAGCTGACACAGACAGCCTTTGGAGAAGGGTGAGAGCATTCTCTTGGAATTCAAACTTCACTTAGAATAGCGCCCTACATGATCTCTATCCGCCTGTTTTGGAAGTGGTGCAGATCATGGCAGGGAGAGTTAGTCAAAGTCCTGAAGAAATACACAGGGCAAAACATAAGAAAGAGAAAAGAGGGGAGAGATGAGAGAGCTTTATTTTGACTGATCCCATACTTTTTTCCCCTCTTTATTTTGAGGCAGGGTCTCACTCCACTGGAGGCAGACCTTCAACTCCTAGTGGTCCTCCTACCTCAGACTCCCAAGTACTGGCATCGCATATGTGAGCCACCATGGTGGTCAGCTTCCATGTACTTCTATACCTTGTAGGTGATTTAAAAGAGAGCGGGAAATGGATAGCAAGAGCAAGCACAAGCATGCAAGAAACCCAATGTTCTTCTAATATTTCTAACAAAGACCTCCTAGAAATAAGATACTTAGATTAGAAAAAACAAAACAAACAAAAAAGACATTTAGACTAGAAACTTACTTAGGGAAAATCAGACATAAATAGAAGACAAAAGTTCCATTTCACTTAGGAAAAATTTCAAAGTTCTAACTTGAGGTAAGCTGAAATGAGCATACTCTGTCTTTCCCACAAAAATATAAAAGTTGGATAGGATGCATGAAGCAGTTCCTTAAGGCAGATCTAAACTATCATCAAATCGGTATCAAGTTTACCTGTTTCTCCTTTGGTGTCCCCTGGCCTAGACTTAATGCAGCCAGAGTCTGGATGTGTGCACTGGGGTGAAGACAGAGAGAGAATTCAGGAGTGGGCTTCCAGCTCTAGCTTGTCAACCAGGAAAGCATTTCTCCACATTTTTCTCTATAGTGGAGATGATAGTGGAGGCAATTATCACGGTGGCAGTAGGTCCTTTGCATCTATAAGACTGGAGTGAGGAAAACATTCTCTATTGGGATGTTAATTTTTTTCTCTGATTTCCTGCTACTTAGTATCAAAAGTTCAAGCTCAGTGTCTGGAAAATCTAGGCAACCAAAATGTACCAAGGAAATAACATAAGGTAGCACAGGACAGTGACCCTATAAAATTGCTCATGAATTCCTAGGCTCACTTCAACCACCACTCCAAGTTCTGTGTGAGTACACAGAACTAATGTGAATAGCTTACCACATGCTTGTGAAGATACAGATACTATCTAGATGCCAGACAGAACAGTACTTGGCACACATGCATGACAGACCTGAATAAGACTACAAGGACTATATAAAAGAAAGTGGCATTAAATCATAAGACTTGTTACAAGTTGCTACCTGAACCCAACAACAGATCATCTTCTAAGAGCAAAGTGTACGCACTCACTAGACAACTAAGACATTGTCTCATAATCTAACATAATGTGTTCAGAATATACTCCAAAATAAATAATGACACTTGAAGAATAATTTTTTAAAAACACTTCAATTATAAACAAAGACAATCTCTGCTAAAATAATGTGTCAGATTTCCCTGTCAATTACCTTAAAGGTAATACCATGAACATGCTCTAACAAAGTAAATACTTAGCATGAACAGAGATGACAAAGTTTTCTTTTCTTTTTTTTTTTTTTTTTTTTTTGTGGCAAGTCTGAGGTAGCTCAGGCTGACTAAAACACACAACCTCCTCCCCCATCATCCAAGTGCTGGGTCTGTAAGCATGCACCACTACAACCACACTGAGCAGGAAATGCTCAATGAACAACAAACTGGAAGAACCAAGGGAAACTTGTGACACTAAAATATGTAACATCAGTAGGAACCCTCACTGGATAGGCTCAATAGATGGAAAGAATACTGCAGAATTCAGAAGGGAGCTTGAAGACAGTGACTGAGAAAGTGTCTACTCCCAAAGTAACCCATCTAAAGGAGAGAAAAGGGAGACAGCACCAAAGCCTCGGGCCTCATGGGACAATAAAAGCATATGAAAGGATGAGGAAAATCAAGAAAGCTATAAACTCAGCGTTTAGAATCTTAAGCTGCAGTCATTATTTATAGCAACCAAACAAAGATCCTAACCAGAGCCAACTAGGATGTGCTGTAGCCTTTTAATGCATATTCAGGGAAAATGAAGGAAACGCTAGGAGAATTCACTCACTGCCACAAAACAATTACCAAAAGACATTTTTCAGACACAAAAAGTTCTATAAAGCCAAAAGAAAACCAGACATCAGGAATGGGGAAATGCAACAGAAACTCAATGAGCTTGACATCATTAATTCTTTTTCCGTTTGTATACAGAAAGCAAATGCTTGAATGGGATATGCACTGTAGATAACAGAAGACATAGAAACATCCTAAACAGGATAACACAACAGACTTTCTACAACCAATACTTGCAGCTTGTATTTTATTTGTTTGTTTACCTGGAAGTCAGAGAGCAACTTGAGGTATCTATTCTCTCCTTCTACTATGCACTGAGCTTAGGTTATCAGACTAGGCAGCAAGTACCCTTAGTCACTGAGCCACCCTACTGACCTTACTTCCACCTTTGAAAGAAGGTCCGGGAGACAACAACCCAGATACCCATAGTTCCTTAAAAGCCAAGCTATCTTGTTTATTTCTTTCCTGTTTCTTTCCTAAATTCACCCTTTCCCCAAATAGAAATCAAGACATAAAGCAGCTTTTAAGGCTCTAACATGTACATGGTATAAAGGACAAGATATATTCTTACCCTTCAAAATTTTGCAGTCTACATTATACAAATCAAACAGAAATTAAAGTGACAAATTAAAGCCAAAAAAAAAAAAAACCCTGAGCAATATTTTTAAAACCCAAGTACAATTTAACTTATAATTTTATAGTATTAAATAAAAATATACTTGTTTGCACAAAGAAAAACCACAGAAGAAGGTTTACCTTGACACTGTTTTTGCATCTCTTATTCTAAAATGGCAAGGTATTCCTGACAAAAAAATATACCTAAATATACCTGCCTTTTAAAAGTCACAACTTCCTTAAAGTGCTGAGTTGGAAAGAGATTGTTTCATTTCATAAGTTTAGGTTATTGAGAACATGCAAACTCAGATATGCAAGCCTAAATATACATACACACACATGCATACTATATTTATATATATATATGTATGTATGCATGTGCACATGCACTTGTATGTAAATGTGGGTCAGTATCATCCCTTGTGTATTAATTAAAACCCAACACAAGAAATAAATCATTTCAATCCTTACTGCACCTAGCTTTTAAACATTTATTAGTGGCTCATAGAAAAATTTATCTTCAAGTTCGTAAACATTCTATCAGTATAAATTTTGCTTCCTTTTAACTAAAATACATGATCTTCAACAATATTAATACATTGTTAAAATGCAGGCAAACCTTAGTTACTGCCAGCTCTCCTTGATGTGTTTGTAACACCCTAAAGATTAAACAGTATAATGTCATAAATCCTATTATAGAATATAATCTCTAAATTACATTCAAAGGGATAAAATATACAGCATATTAATGAACTTTATATTTTCATAACACCCTTTACACTGAAAGGGTAAACCTATCTAGTTACCTTGGATAAAAGTTTATGAAAATCCAACTCTAATACTAAATAAAATATATCCTGTTTGACCTTGAAATCAGTTACTCTGAAAATGATCTGTCTCAGAAGTAGATTAACCTTTTTCATTGCTCCTGTCCCAAATTTCAAGACTTTTAAAATGTCATATATAAAAAAGGATGTGGGGGGGAGGGGTTGGGGAACTCTTGAAACCAAGTAACCCGAAATTCTGACTTAACATAAACTTAAAATAGCTTAAATCATCTTAAAATGTAAAAAAGGTGAAATGCTCTTAGCAGTTTTTAAAGCTGTACTGTAAGCTGGACATGGGAGTACAAGCCCAGCACTCAAGAAGTAAAGGAGTAAGGCTATATATATATAGTCTTGGTTACCTAGCTGCTTGTCATCAACCTCGGATATCTGATCATGGTCTCAAACTAACTTTAGAATATTATCGAAAGTTAGACTATGAGGAGAATCATTAAATCAACAGTAGTTTGAGAGTGAAATTCTCAATATATTTTAAGATACTGTTATGTATGCCAAAGATTTCGGAAATAGCCATATGACATTATAAGTTATAAATCACAATCAAGAACACAATGTACATATACAAGTAGACATGGTATTCTCCTATTTATAAGTTCTTTCCTTATAACTTCTCATCTCTCTACGTTGAAGTGTATGAAGAAAATGGACTATGTCCTATATTGATATATTTTGATGATTGCTTCCTTAATGGTCACAACATCCCATAACACATAACATTTTGGAAAAAAAAAAAATCACAGCTATAACACAAGAATAATGCAATAAAAGTCAAGTCATACAATCACTGTATAGGTAAAGAAAAAAGAGTTAAAGGCAAGAGATAAAATATGGGGCTTCAAATTGTAAAACTTACAGAGGTTTGGGGAACTATAACAAGAGTTTACATAATTGTTTAAATGTCTGGAGTCTGAAGCAAGACCTCTTGGGTTCAAATCCTGAGCATTCAATTTGCTGGGCACATTAACTCTCCATAGTTACTCATGAAAATATGTAACAGTATCCATATGTCAGACAAAATACAATGTCCTGTCTCCAATGTCAGTCCTCACCCATGATGCTAACTAAATGAAGAATAAACAATGACACTCTTCTGGTGATGACTTTCCAATCAATCAACAGTTTTATATTTATCCATACACTCCTTTAAACTAATGCTGTGAAATGCACAAGCCACAAGCTATATTGCTATGACCACTCATTCTAAAGCACCATCTGCGTACCCACGCTCAACCAAGTCATTCCCTACCAATCTCTAGCAGCCACAAATCTGTTCTCCGTATTTATAGAGTGAGTTCCCTGTTTGAGACATTTCACATAAATGAAATCATAGAACATGGTCCTTGTGAGTCTCATTTCTTTCACTTGGAACGTTAACCAGGTTCACTTATACTTTAGAATAATCCATATTTCATAGCTAAAAAATATTCTACTGCAAAAATCGAGACATTTGTTTCCTTTCATTAATTAATGGGCTCTGGGTTCTTTCTTAACTTTTGCTGTTATGGTTAACATCACCACACAAGTTCTTCACCCTGCTTTAGGCTAATCTAACAATATTTCAAGATTAAAGCAAATTACAAGTCCATGAAGATCTTAAAGTTGAACTAAGCAATAATACAACTTTCATTTAATATACACTGAATGCATCTTAAACACTTACAAAAAAGTCTCTGATTTCCATTTTTCTCAGAATTTGGAATATATATATTATCTTGGAAATAGAACCCAAGTTTTAAAAAAAATTCACTTCTGCTTAATACATCCATGTGTTTTATGTCCACACCTTGAAAACAATCTTACCAAATCTGCACTTGAACTGTGAGGTCTAGAATTTTTCCATAGTGGTAACCTGTTGTATTAAGGTTTCAGATTTGGATGTTTGGGAATTCCCAGGATAGCGATCTTTAAAAACTACAGCATCTTTTTTTGCTATAAACTCTACTCTGAGTTACTCATCCTACAATTTAGGTCATCTGGATAGGGGAGAAAGAAACATTTCTACCAACCCTCTGCAAACCATGCGACAGCTAGAAGGACAAGGCACACCGTGACACAGCGAGGCGTGACACAACTTCTTTTTCCTTTTTTGAGTGTCTCACTGTACTGCCCAAGTTGGCCTCAAACTTACTACTCCTCTGCCTCAGCTTCCCAAGAAGTATTCTAAACTTCTGATATTTATCTTTTTAAAAGAGAAAGACCTTTGCATCTCAAATGTAACCTAAGCATTTAAATCTGAATTGATTTGCTATAACCACAAATCTACAAGGGAAGAACGTAGCTATATGTGTGCTCTTTAAAAGCACTAGGGCAAACCTAGGATTTCAAATCTAAGAAAAGAATCAATCCTTATATTTTGTACATAAAAAAAGATTATCCATTCCAAATAATCTCTGATGAAATTAAACAGCTCTATATAACTGAAAACAAAAATTAACTTAAAATTTTATTTTTTGATTAATGATTAAAACTAATTTGTTTGTTTTTTTTTTTTTTTTTAAAAAAAAAAAGCAAATCTCAAATAGAATTTTTTCTTTTAAGGTATGTGGCCAAAACCTCTAAATGTTACAACTTAAACAAAAGCCTATTACCTACTCTGACTATGAACAGTAAATGTTAACAAAATATTACTATTCTTCTATTAAATGGCACGGCAAAATATTCTACAAAAATGCAATATCAAAACAACTCTCACTAATATGTCCAATGATATGCTTTTATATATTACTTAAAATAGGAATAAAAATTTAAAGACCTTGAGATCATTGCTCAAGACTGGCATAATTTATATCAATTTTGGAATAATAAGACTGTTTTATGACATACACCAAATATATTAAACCACTTACTTTACCCATCTTAGCATCAGAATATTTTGCATCTATACTTTTCACCTACAATTTTCCATACCACGCAGAAAAATTAAAAATTAAAAATGTCTACCTAGAAAATATATGAGAAAATTCTATATTTTAAGATATTTCAGTTCCTAAAAGAAAGTTAGTTTTAAAACAAAAAAATAATATCCTACAAAAAATTTTGTTGTAATTTTAAATACAGGTTTAAATACCAAATCTAGTATTATACACTCAGGGCCTAATTTTTAATTCAAATTCAGTAAATATTTATTGAGTAGTCTAGCACATGCCTAACACTACGCTAAGCACTACAGGTTTAAACAAAAACAAAAAAATCAAAACAAACAAACAAAGAAAAAAACACCATACTGGTTTTCCTTGTCAGTGTGGCCAACACAAATAATCACTTGATAAAAGATGCCAGCAGGGGACTAGTACTCTCAGTTACTACACACTTGACTTAAATCTATACTCATGGCTTCAAACTCAGAATTCAAATAAACACCAGGTATGAAAAGGAAGTCACAAGAATCTGTTTTCTGTAGGGCACTCATCACTGAGGAGTAAAATTTTTCTCATATGCATCATGAAGGCAGATCCTTTTTCCATGTTGTTGGCAAAACTGTCAATCATCTTGATGAGCAGCAAATAAATGAATGCCCAATGATGGGATTCTGTATTATCCTTAAAAAAGAAATCCATCAACTAAACATCAACAGGTAAATGTTTATACTCGACATCCATCAATTTCAACTATCCATGCAAAGAGACAGGTGAGCTGGACTGGTAAACCTCGAAATTAGAGAGGTATTAATCGTCTGCTTCCAGCCAATATAAACAGATGTTATTTTTAAACAGGCAAAATCATCTCTTCCAATGAAATTTATTTGCAGCAGATAATGTTCTGTTACATTTTTAATCAAGCAGATGAAGTTACATTTAAATTGAAAATCTGCTTCACTCAACTAATCAGGCAAGTAAAATTCAGAGATGATTGAATGGCCTTACACAGCACACTACTGCGGCAGGTAAATTGGGAAATTTACCTGTCACACCACAGAGCTTACTGTTCAGTCACTGCATCTGCAACTTAGCAGCAAAGCACTAAGACAAAAAGGGAAAGGCATGTTAAACAGACTTATAAATCAGTCATTTTATGAAAACATTATTAACACTGCTTAAAAAAAACATATAATTTTTTTTTTTCTTTAAGAAAAAGGGGGAAAAATCCACACCACCTCTCAGAAACACAATGAGGCCTTACAAAGGTTGTACTTATCTGCTCCATGTAAACAGCATTCCTGGTTATTCTAAAGATCAGGATGGAACTGAGGCCGAGAAGAGCAGCAGATATCACATGGGCGAAGAGCAAAGGAACAAAGACTACATAACACCAAGGATGCAGCGGACATAAAGCAAAGGTGGGTAGGACCTTCCAACAAGAACAAAATAAATACCACACACTTGATTTACAAGATGAAATGACCATAACTCATCATTACAGAACACATCAAAAACTTGCCATTTCATCATATTTATAAAACATCTAGCTCTCTAGTTTTTTAGGGGAGTGATAACATTTCTAAAATGCCTTCAAAAGCTATTTTCACAAATATAAGTGTAGGGGTATTGTGTTGTCTCATGGTAAATAATTGTCCCACCCACTGGTCTAATAAAAAGAGCTGATTGGCCAAAGGCAGGCAGGAAGTGTAGGTGGGGCTACCAGACTAAAAACTCTGAGAACAGACCACCAGACAGAATTCCAGAGAGAGGCCCGGAAGAAGCAGAGGACAACTATGCTGCCCTAAGAAAAGGTACCGAACCACATGGCTGAACAGAACAAGAGACATGGGTTAGGTGAAGGGTACAGAGCTAGCAAGTGATATGCCTGGGCCTGAGGACATGGGTTAGGTGAAGGGTACAGAGCTAGCAAGTGATATGCCTGGGCCTGAGGCTGATCAGCCTAAAACTAATGAAAGCATCTGTGTGTCTCTGTAGGACTGTGGGACTGCGGGACTGCGGGTCTGTGGGTCTGTGGGCCTAGACCTTGAGGTTAGGCCCGAAAGTCCGGGCCAGAAACCTCATACTACATATAAGCAATGGATTTTTTAAAAAAATTCACTCATTAGTTTTTATAAGCACAAATGCTTGAGGCCACACTGAAACTTCATAGCACTGTTGATAACACAAATGATGAATAATTCCAAAACTGCTGCATCTTTTACATTTCAATTATGCTAAACAGGAATTGTGCCTTTTCTCTCTCTCCTGTATACTGCCTCTTTCCTAGCTTAATTTGGCTTTACACTCTCTTTTTCCTTTTATTCTTTTTTTACTTTTGGAGGGTGGCATGAAATGGGGGTGGCTATAAACCAACAAACAAGCCACTGGCATTTGGTCCAAATTATAAACAAAAATTCTACTATTATACAGTTCTTAATCTGAATTGAAAATAACCTTGATTTTAACATTAAGAATGGCCTATGAACACCCTGTCAAAGGGTTAACTAATGAAGCTAAGTAGAAAAGGTGTGCATTCATCACAACAGTGTCTTATCTACCAAAGCATCACTTCAGCAAATTCTGTTTAGGGCTCTGTCTTGGTTCAGTGCGTCACCATAACAAAACACCTCAAACTGGGTAACTTCTAAAATGATTTATTTCTGATAGTATGGAGGCTGGGAAGACACAGGTAAGGAGCCACATCTCACATCTATCTGAAGGTCTTCTCAGATAGTCATAGCATGGCAGAATGCATCACATTGCAGAACAAGCAAGCATGTGAATCAGTGACCTCACAAAAGAGGTCCCACCCTTATCACCTTGTGCAATCTCAACTGTCTAGCACAGACCTCCACTTCAAAATCCTATAACATAAGTTTTGAAATTTTAGAGAATTAAAATTCTAATGCGTGAACTTTCAGGGAACACATTCACACCATAACCAGCTACCAAAATCTTAGCTTTAGAGAATACTTGTAAAAGTATCTCAAAACCTAGAGCTAGGATTGTAGCTCCACAGCGGGATGCTTATCTATCATATACAAGTTCAATTCTCAACACTGTGAATATGAAACAGAAGATGCCTGGCTTTTCACACAGGTGCTGAGACTCCAAACTCCAGTCCTCATGCCTGCATTCAAGTTCTTAAATGAATTATCTCTTCAGTCTCAGACATAAAAACAAAAAAAAACCTTAATGTAAAAACTAGTCAACTCTGGAAGTGATCAATTGTTCCAAATGAAGAGGGCTGTGCAGAGGCAAGAGACAGCACTCAGAAAGAGGCTTAAGGAGCCATGTGGAAGGGTTTATAGTGCTAGGAACGGACGCTGACACTACACTGCACCCTTGGTTATGCTCACTGTGCTTTAATGTAATGCCTTCTATGGATGGAGGTGTCTAGAAATTCACCAAATTACCTATGCTTGTACAGCATGCAGACTATGCCTTAAAGTTGGTAACTGTCACTGAGCTAACAGCCACTTACACATTTTAGCTAGGGTTTTATTCAGAGAGTCAGTTTTTGAAGTTATCTCTACAACTTTCCAAATGCCTCAGTATACTCAGTTACACGATATTAAAATGTGAAAGAAAAGATACTTGAATTACTTTCATGATGTGGATTCAACATTCACCTTCTATAACTGAAGAACTATTTGTCATAACAATGTCTTGAAGGGTCAGTCAACACTACTGGTTCTTAGAGATTTGAGCTCCAAATCCACTAAAAACTGTAACTCTCATGAAACAAGAACTAAGTTGAATATACACTGGTATGTGACTGGACTGAAATAGTCTGTCTAGAAAATCAGAGTGCTGCCCTTGAAGCTATGACTTCTAATCAACTTGTATCAGTATATCATTGTGAAATTTTAAAAATACACATGTCAGGACTTCATCTGTATAGAAGGTATAATGCTTCTCTTTCATGCTGACTGATAGATTAAAACACAAATAGGTTTTTAGTGAGACACACTTTTTGGTGTGTTTGTGAAGCTGTTCCCTGAGAGAATTAATTGAGGAAAGAGTAACACTGGGGAAAAGGAGGGAAGGGAAAAACCCAGCTTACATTACAATTCCCATCTGTTTTCTGATCCCTCCAGATGTGAGCAAGTCCTACAGCTGCACTTTCCAGACCACGATGGCCTGTACTCTACAAAAGTAAGCTACAATCAATCCTTTACCCTTAAGTCTCTTCCAGCATTTGGTCAAAACAAAGACAAAAATAACTAACACACTTAAGTTATCAGGACTGATGCAGAAACTGGAAACATTGTTAAAGGTGACATAAAATCAGATTGGGGGAGTTCTTTCTAGAAAATGTTTTAATGCTGTCTAGATGTGGCATTTTTAAAAGCATAATTTCTATATGTGGCAACAGGATGCATACCACACTGCCCAGAAGGCCTAGGACAAAGACTTCCTTCCAAAAGCCTAAGAGACTCAGGTCAAGTTCAGTAAGTCCCACCCAGTTTGTTCAAGTGCATGTCTACTCATTGCATTCTCTGGTTTCACACCACCATTTTTATTTGCCAGACAAACCCTAGATGTAGTTTGGTGCACCACTGCGGAGGTTTAATTCAGTTCATGGCCACTGGGGTCTGTTGGGTTTCTATTATAGTGAGGCAGGACAGCACAACAGAGGGCATAACGTGGGGCAAATCAGATGGAGAGAGGCAGCAGAGACAAGATATGCCCTCCAAAACCAAGCTCTTAGTGACCTTTTTCCTGCAACTATGTCCACCATCAAAAATCTCCACTGCTTCCCAATAATCCATCAATGGACTCAGAGGCCTCATTATCCAATCACTTCTCAAAAACTGGTAACCAAGTCTTTATTTAACACAGGAACCTTTAGGGCCATTTAATATCTAAAGAAAAGCACAGACCACATGGCTCCCAGAATGCCCCTGACATTAACTGTTAGTACAAAACAACATTTTAAAATATTTAAAATAAAACTATCAGTTCTTCTATTACCAAACTGGTTTCTTATTACTTAAATAAATGCTTTAAATGTTTCATGTGTCAAGTGATCATATAGAATGTTTAAATTCTAGAGATAGATTAAAGTATTATTTATAAGCAGGGGCATAGAGTCATCGCAGGTGAATCCTGAATTTAGACTTTATCCTAAACTTTTATTAAAATTGTTCCTCTGGACATAATGGCAATTGAAAATCGTCTCAAAAAGATTATACCAATCAAAGAGAAAGAAAAAAATATATACATGTTAAATTAGAAATAAATGTGAACAGTATGCAAATTGCCTTTGATCTCTAAACTTTATTTTTGGCTGTTCCCCCAACAGCTAAGGATTTAATATCTTGTGTGGTTCTGTGCCATCAGGCAAAGTAACCTAATTCTTTTAATTCCTAGTATTGGCTGGTGTTCCAAGACCAGAGAGATTGCACTAAAAATGGTTATGGCAGACAATAATACAATTGATATGCTACGGAAAGAAAAACAAGATTAACTTACCAAACTTAATATACTGTATTAACACCTGCAACTCAACTACTGGGTACCCTATATTCATTCGTCTTTCACATATTACATACAGACTTCTCTATTCTTCTAAGAGTGGATCTTTAGGAGTATTACAGAATAAAAATGTTACCATAATAATTTTTATAATTTATATATCTTTTAATAAACATTTCAATCAATCAATCAGAAACAGAAAATATTTGTTTCCATATCAGATAAGTATATACATTTGTTATGCTCATTACTGTGAGTCAAAGGGCCAAATGTCCTTGACTATTGACTACCACATCATCAAAGCCTGCTCTTAGGTTCTGCTTCTCCCACTTTTGCCTCATTGATCAGATCAGATCTGCTCAGCCTGCAAGTGCTAAGTCTTAACACCAAAAGCTCTCTTCTGACACTAACAAACACTTCCGGACACACACTTCTATCCAGGGACACTATATACTCTCGAAATGTCACAATACTCACAAATCTTTTCTTAATTCTCCAGCTTAATGATCAATGCTCTCAACTAGTTTCATACAACATACCAAAGATACAGAACGTGTAATCATTAGGAACAAACCACTCACAGTTCACGCCCTCCCTCCTAACTGAACCAGTTAAAGAAGATGTATACCAAGTATATGCTGTGCATATTCCAAAGAAGATGAAAGTGAAGCTATCTTTTTAAGAAAAATATCTATTGTCTTTAGATATTTATCCAGGGGTAGAATTGGTGGATCATTTGGTACTTTTCAAGTTTTCTTTGAAGAATTTCCATATTGTTTCCTTAATGGCTGCACTGCCGTGTACACAGGTTTCCTTTCCTTCCCATCTTTATCAACCCTTCCTGTCATTTATTTTTTGAATACACGCTACCTAAATAGGTATAAGGACATCTCAGGGTGGTTTTGAACTGCATTTTCCTATGATTGGAGATACTGAGCACCTTAATGCATTTTTTTAGCCAACTATGTTTTCTTGAGAAAAATGGTCTGTTCAAGTTTTTGCTCATTTTTAACTGGTTTATTTGTGTTTATTCTGAAAACTACTGTTCCTTGCATGTTTTGTACACTTGAGAATTCTATCACATACATGGTTTACAAAAACAATTTTTTCTCACTACATACCTAATTTTTTATCTCATTTCCTTTACTGAGCAAAATGTTTTCATGTAATCCCCCTTTTTTCCTCCTTTTGTTCTCCGTGCTTTGAGTGTGATATCTAAGGAATTAGCTGCTAAAGTCAATAAGAATTTATTTATTTCTGCTAATACTTCTAGCTTCATGTCTTAGTTTTAGGTCTTTAATACATTTTAAGTTGGTTTCTATGTACAAGTCAATTTCTCTCTTTTCTAAGTGGATATTCAGATATCCTAACAACATTTATTAAAGAGACTAACCTTTTCCAATTGTGAAATCTTGATCCCTTTGTCAAGGATCAGCTGACCTTTATGGGGTAGACTTGCTGAGGGCTTTTCTGTTCCAATATTTTTGTGTGTTTCTGTGCTAGTTCCAATCTGTTCTGCTCACTCTAACTTTAAAATATGTTCTGAAATCAGACAGTGTGATGACTCCACTTTTGTTTCAGCTCCACACTGCTTTAGCTATCTGGGGTCTTTGGTGGTTCCCTATGAATTTTAGAAATGTTTCCATTTCTGTTTTTAAAAAAAGTAATTGGTATTTGGCAGGTGTTTCAATGAATCCATATAGATTATGTGGTATGGATATTCAAATATTGTATTTTCCAGCATATGAATGCTGAATTTCTTTATACACAAACACACACACACACACACACAGAGAGAGAGAGAGAGAGAGAGAGAGAGAGAGAGAGAGAGAGAGAGAGAGAGAGATTGCTTCAACTTCTTTCACAGATGGTTCAGTTTCATGGAAAGCAATCACCTTTGAGGCCAGCAAGATGGCTCAGAGGTAAAGGGCTTGCTACCAAAGCTGAGGAGCTGAGTTGGATTCTCAGAACCCACACGGTAGGAGAGCCAACTCCATAAACTGCTCTTTGACCTACCTCCGTTGTGTTATAACACATTCGCACACACATCCATAGTCAAAAATAAATGTCAGCGCACCTTCTTGCCAAAACTTTTCATTAAGTATTTGACTCTTCTTGATGCTATTCTACACAGATCTCTCCTTAGCTTCCGCTTCAGAACGCTCACTGTAGGTATGTGGAAGTAAAACTGAGTTTGTACTGTTTTATTTTCTTTACTGACCTCACTTATTCTAATAGTTAGTCAGAAGTCTCACACTTTTTTACCTCAGGCATTTCATATTCTTATCTATTACTGAGCATGCTGCACTACACATGGTGGCATACATCTATCTGTACTAGCTCCTGCTGAGGCAGGAGATCTAGGCTAGTCTGGCTTATAGAAGCAGACTTATTTCAATAAATAAATAAAGGTAACTTAACACCCTAAAGCCATTTTATGTGGGTTATATTTATCAGTATTTTCTATACAAGAAATTAAAGCTAAGTAACTGTAACAGGCAATAACTCACCAGCAATAAACTCATTATTAGTTAAAAATTTAATGAATATTTTCAAAATAATATTCATTAGAGTAGCAATGTTTTACATTTTATAACACTCTAATGATTGGCTCATGTGGGGATATGTTTCAGATTTAATAAAAACCAGTCTGGAATATTAGAGGACAGAGCCATCTCTTCCAGTCTTTGAAGAAATTTTTTTTTTCCCTCTGTGACAGAGTTTTCTGTGTAGCAGTCCTGGCTGTCCTGGAACTTGCTTTGAAGACCAAGCTGGCTTTGAATTCACAGAGATTCTCTTGCCTCTGCTTCCCAAGTGCTGGGACTAACAACAGTGTGTGCCACCACTGTCTATCTGGGAGCCTGGAACTCCCTCTGTAAACTAAACTGACCTCAAACTCAGATCTGCTGGGATTAAGGGCGTAGGTCACCACTCCAGACATTCCCAGTGTTGGGATTAAAGGTGTGAGTTACCACTCTCTGATCCTCCAACACTGACTGTGGGTAGATCCCTCTGATATCTCAGACTGGTTTTTATTAAATTTGAAACATATCCCCATAGGCTCATAATGGATTTTATTTTTTTGAGAAGTATTTTATTTTTAATTATGTGTATGTGTGTGCTTATATACATGGATATGAACTACAATGTAAGCACCCTTAGAAAGCCAGGAAGAGGAAGTTGGATCTTCTGAAGCTAGAGTTATGAACAGACTTGATCCACCTGAGCTGGGTGCTGGGAACCAAACTTAGGTCATCTACAAGAGTAACACATACTCTTCACCACTGAGGCATTCCCAAGCCCATACATGGGTTTCCATCTGTTTTTACACCCCATGTATTTTACTATATTGTTCTCGTATAAAAATATACAGAAAATCTATTTTCAAAAATAGGTAGTTTAAGAGCTGAGGAGAGAATTCAGTCAGTAAAATGCTTATAAATAAGAAGATATAAATTTAGTTCCCATAATTCATGTTGGGGGCATAGGCAGGGGTCATGATAATGTATGCTTTTAATCCCAGCACCAGGGAGGCAGAGAACATGTAAATACAAATAAACTCATACACACGAACATTCACACAGTTGAGTGGGCATGGTGGCACAAGCCTGTAATCCTAGCATAAGAGACCAGCCTAGGCTACATAGCAAAACCCTGTCCAAAACTAAACAAAAATCAGGAAAGAAAAATAAAATAGCCTCTTGTGGTTCAAATATATCATAATGATAACATGCGTACTTGGAGAAAATGTGCAAAAGTAGCTCAAATTTTAAAAAGAAAATGAGATTTAATTCAAATAGATATTTGGGAAGATTAAGAAGATTTGGGAGAAGGAAAGCGGATGAGCGGGAGAAGGGAAAAACAGAGGAAAGGGAGTTCCTGAGGGAAGGGAAGATGGGCTACCTCATCAGTATGGAGATCACGAAAGATTTTGAGCTAAACACTACAAAAAAGAACCAAGATAAAACTTAAGAGCTAATAAATATGAACGTCTAATAAAGCCAAACTGAGAAGAGCAAGTGGAGTCTAACCACAGGAGACCTGGACCACTCTGCTATATCCTCTAAGATGAAAAGCAGAAGTCCAGTCTTAACACCTCTATAAGACCCCATGTCTTAACAAAAGTACAGATAAATATCTGTAAACTAATAAGGAATCAGCCCTTCATAACAAGTGTACCAAAACAGAATATTCTTTGAATTCACGCTATGAGCTACTAACAGTTAATGAAATATATACAAGTACTTAAAGAAGAGAATAAAGATGACATATTTTAGGCAGTAAAAATGTGAAAGACTCTGAAATTTGGTAAATCTTATCATCTGAGAACAAGGACTTCTTAAAATTAAAAGAATTCTGTCTGGTTCAACTTCTCAGAAAACCAACAGCAATTTATAAAGAGTACCCTTCACATAATAAGTATAATCATCACTCTCCTCCAGTTTATAAGTATTTAAATGAAAGTGATACTTTAATACTAGAATCAGATCACTAGATTATTTGATAATATTTGATAATTATTTGATAATTCAGTAATAAAACATTACTATCAAACTACAGGGGTATAGCTCAGTAGTAGAGTACTTGCTACAATGCAGTCTCCAAAACTACCAAAACAAAAACAAAAATCTAAATCCAAATAAAAGTACTGCTATTAAAAACTAATAAAAGTCAATTTGGAAGATCTGGTTACTAAGTGAATTATATAAACATTAGCTTAGCTGTCCTTGTATCTATCTCCTCTATCATCCTGTGTTAACTAGAAATTCAAAATATAGAAAGGAATGGTTAGGAAATGGTGAAGGTATGTCAAAGAAACACATAAATCACATAAAAGCACTCCCAAACATCAATGCCACAACAGTTTAGGGGGAAAAAGAAAAAGAGAATGGTGGTACATACCTGGAATCTCAGCACTCAGGAGGCAGTGGCAGATGGGTCTCTGTGAGTTCAAGGCCAGCTGGTCCATACAGCAAGTTCCAGACAGCCAAGGTACACAGAGAAACTGCCTCAAAAACTGAGAGAGAGACAGAGAGAGAGAGAGATGGAAAGGGGGGCGGAGGCTATGTGTTAAAATACAAAGCATAAATTATAATATATTAAAAATAAAGACTAGGGAAGAACAGATAGATGCGCTAAGCAACATTTCAATTTTTCACAAGAAGACAGAGCTGAACACATCACTCCTTATAAACATGAATTCATCTATGAAACCCACATAAAAGTGGAAGACAAGCGAACCTGCTGATTGTCCTCTGGCCTCCACATAACGTGAGCACTCCCTCTGCACACACAATCTTATACACATATACACAATTTAATAAGTAAAATATGTTTTAAAATCCAAATACTACCTTAGCCAGATGACCAAGACTATTAATGTCAATAATAAAGCTCACATTTATAGAATGTTCATTGGAAAAGATGCCATAAAAATTACACTGTCTTTGTATGGTTCAGCGGAGGGGACACAAGCAAAGCCCATGGGAAGAATAAAGTATGTAATAATGCTGCAAAAATGTCCACAAGGTTATTTAATCTTTCATAGATACTTAGAAGTCTTGCTCTGGAGCTCCTGGGTGGGAATTCTCTGACTCCTTCCACATAATGACCACCACTGCTGGCCTTTTCTGCCTTAAGCCCAAATTCTCAGGACAGATTGGAGAAGTATTGGTCTCAACTTTTCATTTTAAAAAGAGAGAAACATTCTAGAGACTTATTTTGTTTCAGATCTACAATGGGCAAGAGGCTAAGAAACAGCTCACAGGAGCTCCTGGAGGTCCACAAAGGTCTAATATCTTCTCAGAGTCCAAAGAAAATAACTTTTAAAATATTTAACATATGAAAATTACTTCTTTAGTTTTCATAAACCTACATAAGAAGAATAAAAGCAAAAACTACCCTTTTCAAAGCCAACTTTAATTTTTTTTTTAATTCCAAGTAAAATTAAGTGTAGAAGGGACATTTTTCATAGAGATTCTCATGGGAAAGAGATATAAAGTGTACTAGTCATTTGTTTCTTGGGGACAAGAGAGTGCTGGGAACTGAACCTAGGATTTTATATATATTCCAGGCAAGTTCTTTACCATTAAGCTACAAATTCATAGCCCTTCCAGAAATTTATGATTTTAACTAGAAAAAGTGAAGGAATAAATAAGTCACATTCTTATAAATTTCAATATTACTACAGGAAGAAAGGCTGTTATGGCTGACAAGACAGAGAAAAGCAGCGCTGAGCAGACACTGTAATCTTAAAAGCAACACGGAACACTACACAGATGGCAAACATTACTCATTACATACAAGTGTTTAAAAAGAAACTAAAAGGCAGAAATTCTGAGTAACTATTTTGGAATAATCCTTTTTTATACTCTATCCCAATTTTTAAAAAGATCATGTTTATAAGTGATGCAATATCTTTTAAATAGCATTACAATCTTTGAGGCCAAAAAAAGGTTTTCTTTTCGTATCCCAAAACATAACTGTTTCTAGCACACTATTATTTGCCCTTGTTTGTGATACAAACTGATTTACCTGCAGAACACACCAAGGGCAATTACTCTCACCATATAAAAGAACAGTAGGTTCAAACAAGATCCTAAAAGCAAAAGTGGAATTACAATTTAAATGAAATTTCAGATTTAATATATTCAAACAGATTAAGTTAAATTCACAAGAAATCATGTTTTGAAATGCAGATAATTAAGGCTGATTGTTTATTGGCTTTCAACATAACTGGAATTTGGTTTCCCTTTTTACATTGAACCCTACTAATTCAACATCTACATCAGTGAAAAAGTAAAATCCTGGGGTGTACAGGTGCCCACTGCTCTGATCTGCTCCCACTCCCTCCCTCTCCACCCCCTTTGGCACCTGATTAAAAACTTAAAAAGGGCCCAACTGAGAACCCCACCCCCACCCGGCCACACACTGGGCATCACTGTGGCCCCTGTGATCCTCCACTCCTCAGAAGCATTCATTTCTAAAACCTTAATGACACTTTGTCACATTCTCTGAAAAGAAAAGGAAAAACTGCCATTAAAGGCTGTGTTCATTACAGCCAGTGACTTCTTACAAAATGTCTGCAGTCAGGCGCTGGTGTCTTTGGGAGTGCTTTCAGCAGATTCTCCTGTTTCAGGGTTTCCACATATAGGAAATTACAAGATGTTTGCAAATGCTCAGAACTGAAAAAAAAGAAAGAAAAAAGAAAAGAAAAGAAGGAAGGAAGGGAGGAGAAGGAAAGAAAGGGAGGGAAGGAGGGAAGGGAGGGAGACAGAGAGAAAGCAAACAATACCACATTTTTTTGTTCCTATCAGCCATTTAAAGTATCCATTGATGAAAACAATTAACAACATGTTTTAAAAAGTGGCAGGCTGACACAGGAACTATTATGGACCTCAAATAGTAGCAAAATCTGTTACATGCCCAATACTGTAAGGAACTAAGACTAGAGATACTCTAAAATTATTCAAAGTAAAATAAAAGCAAATAATGTCGCCCTAACTTCTACTCCCCAGATCAAAATATCCACCATGAGAAACAGTACTTTCCAAGGAATTCTCCCATCCTAAAAGCTTAGACAGATTTCAGAATACATATAAAACCAAAGCCCTCAGATTCTTACTTTGGTCAGTTATGTTTGACTGGTGGGGAAAGGGAAATTTTTCCATTAAAAATATTTTTTAATGGGAAGGGAAAACTTATTTTCTATGTTTCCCCCTGACCCTCCAAAAAACCCTGCACAATGTTTGAGATATTTAGTATAAGTATTCTTAAATTTACTATGTTTGAAGCATACAACATGAAACTAAAATGTCCTTATAAAGATTAAATTATAAGGTAAAGTACTTATTCTCTGCTTAGAAGTCCCCTAGTCTATGACATATTCTACACATAGTCCGTGGGACTCAGTTAACTCATTACAAAACTGCTGACCGGAAGTAAAGCTGAAAGTCCAAAAACAACAGTTACACAAGGCCTTGACTACTCCACAGAGCCCTAGAAAAGAGACAGTTATAAAATTAGTAACAATCCCCAAATGGGTCCTCTGTTTCTCTGATCCCCTGGGCACCTTCATGAAACCAATCTGAAGGTTTGTTGTCCCAAAAATACAGATTAATTTAAAAATTAGCTTAAGCTTTTATCAAATTTAAGAAACATAATTATCTTCTTAAGGAAAACATTTTCTTAAACATCAATCAAATCTGTGGCAAATCCCAAATTGAGAATGAGAAACAGTAGAAACTAATGTCTCAATCCATAATAAACCTTTCTGCACAAAGTGTTACCTTCATAGCAAGTATGAAACCTTTCTACACAAAGTAAGAATACAAATCTTAAAATTTTTAACAAATTCTATAACCTTCTTCTCCAGATAGACACTAGGAACCTGAGGAACCTAGTCTGAGGAACATGTGTCCTGTTAGAAATGATAGTCTACTGTCCCCAGCCAGTTCCATGATGAGATTCCATGCCTCCCACACACCTCTAACCCTCAAGGAAACATGCCTTCCTTTCCCTGCACCTCTAGATTTTTCTTTTGCAACTCTTGCTTTCTACTACATGACAAGATAGACACATCTCATCTTTGTATTCACCATAACATCTTAACAGTTAATCTTACAGAGTAACACAGTAGGCCTGCTTATTTGTTGATTAAATGAGTAGATATGAATCTTATTTTGGGGGGGGGGTTATTATTTGCTGTCTCAGATTATTTGTCTTGGTTCTCTCAATCAGTAAAAGACAACCAAAAACTTCACAGACTTTGTAAAAACAACAAAGGTAAATATGATTTTTGCCACCCAAATATGAAGAAACACAGTTAAAGATACAAGATTAAAAATAAACATTATTAAATGGAGCTGTATAAATTTAAGTGTAGTAAAACTTCCTTTTTAATCAAACTCTAATATTATAATAGATTCTAGAAATAAGTCCTAGTAAAAAGTAGCTGACCAATATTAGTGATTTTCAAGGCTAAATGTTCAAGTGGCCAATTAATCTAGTTGAACATTAATAACAAGATAGTGTTTAAGTGGCTGTCTTCTACCTGGTATCTTTTAAGCAATGAATTAAAAATTTTAAATAAAACCTATCAAATATATACTTGTTACAGACAAAATATTTGGTCTTCATTAAAAAGCTATAGAAAATCAGTTGTAAGTTCTATACACTAAAACATTGGTGGTATCTTTCAAAAGCACAATATGAGCTATAATTTTTAATCCTAAGAGACTTTGTCATGCCTTTTATCAAGAAAAGTCATTTGCAGGAAGCAAAATTTCCAAGTGTTAGAGACTCTCTATAAAAGTTAGCCTGCAGATTCAAATACTTACTATATTTTTATTCTATTCATCTACAAAACTCTCAGTTATTTTCTTAGGTTTGTATTTTTTCTTTTTATTAATCTAGATCATAAATAATGAGCTTACATCTCTATATCATCCAATATTAAACATTTTCAAACTATTTTTGCTACATTTGGTGGGCCTCTTTGGTTAAATAGAAAAGACATTACATAAAAGCAATTTTTATGTAGCACTCACCAATTACATTAAAATGCCTATTATTCTAAGAGCTCCATTATAAATCAAACAATTGTTTTTAATGGTCTTAACAGTATTATTTTAAGTTCTTAAACTTCTACTGGCCTTTTTAAAGTAGGCTGGTTTGAAGTTGTCTGAGTAGCATGATAGACAAAAGAGTGGAATGACCAAGAGGACAATTGTTCACTGAGTGCTGCACCACCTGCTTCCAACAGCCACTACTGAATGAGGCCCAAGGTAACAGAAGCCCTATGAGCTATCTTTACTACAGCTTGTCCTTTCATAACCCACTTTTTATTTTTTATTAGCAACCAAAAATTAGGAGTTTTCTTCTGCAACTTCATACATATTTAGTTTGTGTTGATACCCACCCATGTGTTCCCTTCATTTCCAAGTACTTCCCTTTCCACGTCCATATCACGTGTGTTCTGCTACTCTCCCCACATTCCTCCTTCAAGGTCTATTTTTCTCCCTTTTATGGGCACCTTTCTGCCTTCCTGGCATCTACCCATGCTCATCCCCACATAAATACACATTTATAAAATTAGAAGCTAGAATCTCTAAGAGAGAACATGTGGTATTTGAAATTCTGAGCCTGGATTACCTCATTCAATATATTATTTTCCAATTTCATCCACTTATGTTTCCTGTTGAATACTAGTATCTGGAACTTCTCCCTACCAGATGCTTAAAAATTAAACATCAAATTAAGATAGAAATAACAAAGGGCTGATGTTTGCTATGTCTAAAAAGTATTAGGCAGAACAGTAAGAATAATAATTTCAAATTAATTTCTACTAACTTAGAGGTGTATCTGATACTGAGTCAGATACTGATTTTCAACTTAATATACATTCTACTTCTCTCCATTTCCTTTAAAGTCAAATACAAAGTAGTAATATGAGAAACATTTTTCCATATTGCCAGGCCATTACACAAAATGACTTACCTCATTTTCTGAAGATCTTAAGAAAATGTTGATAAAACTATATCTTATCTTTAAAAACTACTTGTTTCCCCATGCCATGAACAACAAATCACAACAGGAAGTAACTGTTACTTACTTCCTGTTACGCTAGAAAATCTTCAGGCAGCTTTCTACAGCTAGCATACACTTTTTTCAAAGCTTTCATTTGGAAAATTGAAGCATTTTTCAATTCCAATTAAAGGGAAAAGTAAGAAAAACAGCATATATAGGTTTCTATAGAAATGTCTTTCCTAAAAAAATTGGATACACAAATCCTAAATCACAAAGGCTAGCCAATGTGAATATGGGCGGAGCTGTATGCTTCATAGTTATCTGGATCATAGACTCTTGAATATTCAATGCCACAGTAATTAGTCACTATATATAGAAAAGGTCTGTAATGCAACTGTATAACCACATCTAACAATCTGAAATTAAGCAACTCTTATTAATTCAGTTAAAATACTAATCAATTTGCTTAAATTGCTACAATTTCTAATATTTAAACTGTATAAAGCATTCATCCATCTATTTAAGGGTGAATGCATATGAAAATGCATGTTGTATACTTGAAGTACAAAGCTCATACTGTGTGTGTGTGTGTATAAAATAATAAACTAACAACCAGCCTACTTTTTAATTTGGGTTATATTGCTTGGTTTTAGATAAAATCACCATTTCATCACTGCCAACCCAACTTGTAAGAACAATTTTGTCCAAAATTTTACTAAAATATCTCAATATGCTATGTGAGGTATTTGATGAGGAACTAATTTTAATAAGGATTTTAATTCAAAGTTTTAAAGGAATCATTAACATACTAAGCGACTAAAAAGTTGGGTTTCTTTTTTCTAAATTCATAAAACCTGCCATTTTTACTCATTTATAACAGCATAAAGAATCAACTTTCAGATTCTTTTTAAATTAACATTCGCTTACACCTGGTAATTATCTTTACTCTAGAATGTTTACACCCTGCCTTAGTAGTTCAAATGTAGAAACTGAAAAGGGTCTTACACTTTGGGGCTTCTTCACATATGTTCCTAATAAATTACATATTCGCCAAAAAATAAACATAATCTTAAGAAATATGTATATAAGTATGAAGTAGACTTCTAAAAACTTAGAATATTATTTGATATATTAAAGTTAGTTCTTTTGAAGACTACAAAAACTATCCCCAAAAAGGAAATTTTAACTATTTTAACTTTCCCATTTTCATGTCAATTTTCAATACAGTCCAATTTTTAATCAAGAGTTAAATCTCCAGAAAGTTAACTGTTTATTAAAATTCTCAATGAAGAGCAAAGCATGCTAGAAAACTTTTCTTTAGCTCATTCAGCCCTTTGAATAATCAAACAATAAAATAAATATTACAAGAACAGGCTGACAAAAAATCCTAATGAACCTCTCAGATGAGAAACTAATTGGTACTAAGTACACAATGGCTTACATTTAATCCTGTTAATAACCACACAAAAAAAGAAATAAAAGACTCACTTTTCAGTCATCTCTCTGGACCACTGGGCTAAAATAACAGCATGACTAAATCTGACATTGACCCCGTGGCCCTGCTAGGAGTTAAAAGAATTCCTTTGAGCTTTCAGAGGCCTGTTTTCAACTGCTCCAGAAGGGGTGGGCTAGTCACACACACTTGTTAGCCTTCTCTACAGTAACAGTCAAATTAGAAATGGACACACACTGTAATATGGGACGTAATATAGGGCAGCGCTCACTTTACACCTGGCCAAGAAAGGATGCTAAGACAGTTATAGCTGGCTCACTTGCAAGAAATATAACTGCAACTATGAGAATTTATTCAAGCATTAACATTACTGAAAATGAAACTTTAAAAACCAAATTCAGAATATATCCAAATCAACAAAAAAGACTAAAAGATATGCAAGAACAATTACTAAACTATAAAAAAGATAAATTTCATATATAATGTTTAGATTAATCATGTTTTTAGCAGCCAATTAAATGAAAATATACTTTGTGGTTTTTCATAAGCTTTTATGACATGAACTTGTAGTGCCAAGATACAAACTCGCCTGAAAACCGTTTTTTCCTTTCCATCCTTTTCCAAAATACAACCTACCTCCTAACTAAGAAGCTAAACAACTTACTTTCCTTTCTAAACAGAATGGAATAATTAAGAATGCAATCTGCTATACTTCACAAGGTTTTCTTCTAGTACTAATATTGCGAATTATGTATGTATATCCTGAAAATAAGGCCAGGACTGTAGCCCTATTTCACCAAGTGTAATCACTAAAAAATGGAAAAGCCAGCATTCATCCTGTGTGTTTCTCTCAAATTCCTGCAATTTAAAAAAAGGCTCCAATTTATATCAATATTTAAAATTGAAGTTCAAAATTTTCTGAATACGGAAATCCTTACAACTCCAAGAAATAAATTACATATTATGGCATACCTGAATAAGTGGTTTCTAAAGCAAAATATAAAATTTAATTTTGTATTTCCTTTTCTATACTCTTATAGACCTTTTATAATTCTATAGTCTTATAAACCTTTTATAATTTTAAATTTTCATATTAATAAGCTTTATAAATACAATCACTTATTAGATAGTAGTAGTAGTAAGTTTTAAGGCATTTTTTGTTAATTTTTAAAAGCCTACACTGATTTAGAATAAAGATCAGAAAAAAAGTTTTAATACTTATCACTATCAAACCTTGTCAAATATGGTCAACTCTTCTAATATTTTAAGACAGAGAGAGTTTCAGCATTTTCTCTTAAAAGCCTATAAAGTATATAGTCTTTCCACCTGTCAGATGGGGTCACTTGGGGCAGATGTTTTCTTTCTCAATTTTTATTCTGTTCTCATCTCCTACTTTCTCTCATTTCACGGAACATCGTTTTTGAAGAAATACCAACACTCAACTGGAACAGAGAAACACATTAAGAGGACTTATTTCACAAACAGCTCAAATTTAAATTCTAAGAACAGAAATTGAACAGAAAACTCCAAAGCTAATCAGTTTCCAAAACAACCATTAATTAATTTATTTTATCCTCGTTAGCTTACCATCACAGCATTTTCTGGCATATATATATCTATAAAAATATAAATATATATGCATATATTAAATAAAAGTATTTATAGTACACTTTAATAATTACTATACATGTTTAGCTACTCAGTTTTCAAAGAACATCCCACCCACTGCCCAAAGAAAAACAGAGAACAAGAAAGAAAAGAAAACAGAGATGCCACAAAACAGAATTGCAAGTAAAGACCTTTAAAAACAAAGGTCGTGTGACACCTGCCTGTGAGGTCAGCAGCACTAAGCACTCCCCAGCTTCCACCCTTGGTAGACTTCCAGTCAGTCAGGCTCTGCAGTGCTGTACTGGTGTGCTCACACACAGTACGCTCTACACTTGACATGAAAATGGATTTTTAAAGCTGCACCGTTTTACAGTTTTATTACCTTCATATTATAGAATATACCACAATTTGATGTACTGTTTCAAATTGTTGTGTTTTAAAATTGTTTGACAGAAATATCAAAGGTAAACTAGAATGTATCTTTTAAGATACTATTCAGAATTATGAGAATAATTTTACAAACTAATGAAGGCTATAATCAAAAAGTAGAAATTCAACTTACTATTTTATTTTATTTAGAATAATCAACGACTAGTTAAATACCAGGATACATTTTCTTGTTTTGAAATTAACTAACTTTAAAAGAAATGTTTTCCTGAGAATTAATTTCACATAAATCAAAATATTAGTATAAAATCAAAATATTGAAATATAAAGATAAAATAAATATAAAATAGCAAAATAACACATAAAAATTTGTTTCTTGGTAATCATGAATTCTGTAATTTAAGATACTAAAATTATCAAAAAAATTTTAAAAATTAGACACAGAAAGAATAGAAGGATGAGAGGACCCATATCCAGAAAAATTACTAGCTATCTAATTGCCATAATGTATAATTACTTACATTAAAAATTCTAAAATTATAACTCATTACAATGACTATCCCCTTTCTTCTATTTACCAACATCAGAAAGTTATTTCCAGGCTGTTAACCTAGAAATATATCACAGCATTTTTCCTGGGCTAAGTCAGGAAATTATTATAACCTTTATCATATATTATTAGAGCAATATACAATACTACACCACTCCATGTTCATAAAACAACTGTAAAATAGAAACAGTCTTAGTCACATTTATTTTTAAAGCTCTTATATATGAGAAAAATATTTTTGTAGAGATATTAGGACTAGATTCTCTTACTTATTCACTCACAACAATAATTATTTGATATTTAAACTTCCATAGCACACTTCTCCAAGGACTTAGCATTTGGCAGCATAAAACTGTTAGTTCATAAAACAAAATTATTCACTTTTGAGTAGAAATAAGCATGTTCTGTATGTATTCTTTGCAATAAGAAATTTATAAGAAGGTCAAGGTAAAATGCTGTATTACTGATAAAGTAAATGCACATCCAAATGTCTATTTATACACAGTGTGGACAACAAATGTTCAATATAAAAAGAAACTACATATGTGATTACAACTGACTTCAAGAGTATGTTTTTAGTACACAATATTTAAATTGAAATTTCATAATAGTACTCCTTACTGACAACTAGTATTTTTACTATTAAAACAATTCAACAACAAATAATATTTTCATTCTAACAGTAAAATGAGCATGAATAGAAATTTTCAGGATTAATAACTTTCCATCAAGCTCATGCATAAAGTTAACATATATTTTAAGCTTCTCAACAGTCCAGGGATTAAATTACTATTGTTACTAAGAAAAAAAAAACATAAACAAAATGAGTTTTTCTCTGTTAGTCGCCATGGACCTAAGTATCACACAGTAATTCTTTCCAATCTCCAAAATAAAACAACACAGAAAAAGAGGGGCTGAGGAAAAAAGAAATCATAACAAAGAAACAAGTTTGGATTTTAAAAAGATTCTCTGTCCTCTTAGCAATCAACAAAATCAGAAGAAAGAAAAGTAGAAAAGTCACTCAGAATATATGGCCAAATAAGCATGGGCACTCTTGCAGAAAACCAAGTCAGCAACCCAAAGCCATGGGAAATTTAAATGAGCAAGCAGCACAATAGGCTGAGAATCTGCAGAGAGAGACTGCTGGGGCTGCAGGTACCCTACTGGAGATCTTTTTGAGATTCCTAAGCAAACTTTATTGGTTTAATTAATTTTTATAAGAATAACTACCAAGATTCAAAAGAAGATTTAGTTTTCCCTTTTTAGCTAAAAAACACACGTTTATGATACATGTAAAGAGAGGATTCTCATTGCTTAATATTCCTTCAGAAGCTTGCACACAAACTATGATCTTTCAGGTTTAAGTAATCAAAGGAATAAGAACACCTAATAAAATAAAAACTCTCTGCTACTCCTGATATCTAAGTGGTGGCCCAAGCCCACAGCAACACAGCTCCTCTACTCACACAGAACCGGATTACAGAGTCAGCTTAACTGACCAATACCATTTGAAAACTAGATGATTTGTGGTTTGACCATTATATTTCTTTTGCTAAACCCAACAATCATGATGATTTTTCAAATGTAAATATTTCAAACAGAATATTTTAAAAACAGACATAACCAAAAAAATTCATGGTATTAACCCAAAAATTTCACTTGCTGGAATTTCACCAAGAACTTAAGATTCAGAAACATTTAAACTAGATATTGTAAACTTCTTCAAATACCTGACATCCATGATACCAGCTTTAAATAGTCATTAGGCAACACTGAAACACAACAAGACTTAAGTCATACACATCCACCACAGAAATCTGTGTCTCATCTAAAGCAAACCAAATGAGCAGGAGTGGACAGCATGGAACTGAAGCAACTGTTCAAGTTCTTACTGCAACAAAAAATTTCACTGAAAATGAATTCTTCTTAAATGAATAAAGTAGTATATTTGTAAAAAAATCACTGAGAAAAATTCATATGCTTAAAGCATACAATTTAACACACAAGATCAACTACAGCAGTTTAAGGACTAACTTCCAGGGTTAATGTAGCTCCACAACAAACCACCTTCTTTCAGCTAAATGAATCTGCCAGAATCCTCAATTCCTCACCTGATTTTTAAAGTACTTGTGTGACTTTAGCAAACTCATTTATCAGCCATAACTAAACCTTCCTAATTTTTAGAACTCCTCATTAACTACAAGTATGGAGAGTATTAAAGTTCTCCAGAGGTAGGACTTTCTAGAGCGGATAATTTTGTTACAAGTGTTATATAGTTAAAAAGCAAAGTAAATGTGACCTACTCACTTTGAGGCACTTGCCAATAAAACTCCCCGAGCTTCTTATGTGCTGCTTTCTCACCTGAGGACATGTGACCACCTTAAAGCAAAGGGCAGCACAAACTATTTCACCATTATACAGCTTTGCTGTCTTCATTTAAAATGTGTTTTCAAAAGACTGGAATAAAAATAGTGAACTAACTTTCAAAACTGACAAAAGTTGAAATTTTAAGGTAAATAATTTGTCATAGAAATTAAAGTTACACATTTAGCATAGTAAGAGTCACTTAAAATAATGTTTCAGCCATTCCTAGAATCCAAATGGATACTATAAAGTAAATTTTATCTCTAGAATTACAAAGATACCATAAATAATATGGCTGGATCAAGACATAACTGAAAAAGCAAATCAAAAGAATGCCTTTCTGTACAATTTGAAAAGAAATGGCCTTACACCTGGTGGACACTCAACTAAAATGGTTATCTCCTATTCTTAGCAGAAAAACATCAGGCAACTAACTGAACTGTCAAAATCCTAACCACAACATCTGTAACACACAATTAAACGAAGATAATCAATGAAACAGAAGAAAAAATTTTAGAATGAGAAATTTCCATCAATGCTTCACTAGTAACCACAATGGGAGTATTTAAGAAAGTAAATTACTTGAAATTGAACATAAATTTAGCAAAGTCTTAAAAATACAATCTATAAATAAAGGAATTATCTGAATAGCCTTTGTACTCGATGGGGGAAAAGGATCAAATGTTCAATATTTCTTTTGAAAAAAATTTCATAATCTAAACATTTGTCATTTAAAATTTATATTTTGACCATAAAAATATCCTATCAGTTACACTTAATAACCTATACAAATGATCTTTATGTATAATAGATTATCTTTATATCAAGAAGCTACGTGAAAACTACATTTAAACACTGTACCTAAACACATCAGGACTCAAGTCCCTCTGACAACGAAAAGGTTACCCATTTAATTTTATGCTTCTCCAAAGCAATAAGCAAACTTATAGATAAAGTAACACTTTAAATAGCAACTGTACTAAGTCACCAGATTCAATAAATATATCAAGCAGTTTCTATTGATTATATTGAATCTAGTACATCTACAAAAATCAAGGCCAGTTACTAAATGTTTTTCAAAAGAAAAATTTAATCCTCTTCCTCGGTACTTAACAATGTTTTTTTTTTTTGTTTTTTTTTTTTTTTAAGCAACAATAAATGAGTTTAGACTGAAAGTCATAAACTGACTTTGAAAGAATGCATACCAAAGTTTCTGGTTTACAACAAAACCACAGTAAAATTAGTGACACACATTCTAAAATGTTATTAAAATTCAACCCAAAGCTGCCTCCGATTTTGTGGGTTTCCAATAAGATTTGAAGACTGCTGAACAATAGCTACAAGAGGCCTCTAAACTTCACCCCATTAACAACTAAAGTTCAATCTGAACATTTTTATTTCTTCTCTTCCTATGACAACTGAATAACACAGCTCAGGCTATTATGTTAATTAGAGATTAAATTAAAAAAAAAAAAAAGATGCCCTTATAACAGTTAAGTGGAAGGTGGCATGTACATTAGAGACACATCTCAAAGCAGCTTTAGGAATTGTGTAGTCCAGGCTTATAAAAGCTCAACACAGCAGAGAGGGAGTCCTAGATGCTTTTGGTCACTGAAGCTCTAGCATGTGGCTACTTTCTAATTATGAGACTGAGAAGTCATAGGAACTATATATACATCCATGAGAAGAAGTGTGTCAAATGGCAACTCATTTTTATAACCAATTAGGCCTAGAAGTCATGAGAACTGTAATCACTGAAGTTATATTGATGGATAAAAAAAAGGAGGGAAATACTACCTTAAAGATCTCAAGAATTACTGAAAGTACAGCTTAATGTATTAAGGATTCCAAATTAAACAATATAGTTCTTTCCTATGTTCAAACTATTAAGATGACAACCTATAAAAAGCCATAATTACATTTTTAAAATGTTCTACTTTAAGAAGTTCTGCATAAAGGGGCTGGAGAGATGGCTCATTGGTTAAGAGAACCGACTACTCTTCCAGAGGACTCAAGTTTGCTTCCCAGCACTCACAGGGTGGCTTACTACCTTCTATAACTCCAGTTCCAGGGGATCTGATGCTCTGCTCTGGTCAATGAAAATATCAGGCACACACATGGTGCCCTGACATACATGCATGTAAGCATTCATAAATACAAAATAAGTAATAATTAAAATCTTAAAGAAGATATTCCTTAAATAGCTGGTCATGTTTTTTAACAACTGATAACACCTGGTCCAACTGAATTTATAGTACACACTCCAGCTAATCTGTCTTCCAGAAAACTGAATAAAATATCCAAAGACATGGGAAAAACAGAAACAAGAAACAGGCAAACAAAGAAAATCATGACCAAAACATCTTCCACAATATTCTGGACATATTCAGGATACATATGTCTGTTCTCATATTTCAGCTGATAGCTGTGTGAAAAGACATGCTCTTAAAATACTCCATCATATCTAGCCAGATATGAACATTAACAGTATCATATATTTTTCTTCCTTGCATCTTACTTGATCTTTTCAACAAAGTCTTGAACTTTGCCTACAAAGTGCATTTTTGCTTTTTTTTTTTTTTTTTGATGTTGTTGATTTTTGTTTATTTTGGAAAGAGTCTCTCCCTGTATCCATGGCTGACCTATAACTTACCACATAGATCAGGCTGGCCTTGAATTTACAGTAATCCTCCTGCTTCGGCCTCCTGAGTGCTGGGATTAAAGGTGTGCACCATACCCAACCATGCACTGTTTTATGGGACAAGGTTTCAGTATGTAGCCCAGTCTGGTCTTAAGCTTGAGATCCTGCCTTAGCCTTTATACACCAGTGTAGGCATGAATCCCCAGACCCTTCATACACCAGTGTGGGCATGAATCCCCAGACCTAGGGCCTTCATACACCAGTGTGGGCATGGGCCCCCAGACCTAGGGCCTTCATACACCAGTGTGGGCATGGGCCCCCAGACCTAGGGCCTTCATACACCAGTGTGGGCATGGGCCCCCAGACCTAGGGCCTTCATACACCAGTGTGGGCATGAATCCCCAGACCTAGGGCCTTCATACACCAGTGTGGGCATGGGCCCCCAGACCTAGGGCCTTCATACACCAGTGTGGGCATGGGCCCCCAGACCTAGGGCCTTCATACACCAGTGTGGGCATGAGCCCCCATACCTAGAGCCTTCATACAGCGGTGTGGGCATGAGCACCCAGACCTACTAGCAAGCCTTTTCATTTGCAGGCACCATCTTCCTTCCTCCCTGTGTGTTCATGAGCTAGTGCATGTGATATGCAAGCACATGTGTGTGCATGAAGGCCAGAGATCAACCTTGGGTTGTTCTTCAGGAACTGTCTGTCTGTTTTTTAAGACAGGGTCCCTTGCTGGGGTCTGGTACTTGTTGATTATGCTAAGCTGTCTGGCCAGCAAGCCCCAGGGATATGACTGTCTTTGCCTTCCCAGTGCTATACAAGTACAGGCAATTACGCCAAGCTTTCTACTCAGGTGCTGAGGAACAAAATTATGTCCTCATGCTTGCACTGCAGCTACTTTACTGAGTTTTCTTTTTTAATTATTTTTAATTTTTTTTTGGATTTATTTTATGTGTATGAGTATTTTGCCTTCATATATATGTGTGTGTGTGTATGTACACCATATGCATTCCTGACACCCACAGAAGACAGGTGAGGACTTTGAATTCCCTGAACTTGAGCTACAGACAGTTATAGACCAACATGGAAATTCTGGGAACAGAACTTAGGCAAGAGTAACAAGTACTCTAAACTATCAAGACATCACTTCAGCACCTGGACAGCTTTTTAAATAAACTATACTATATTCATCTACAATGGTTATGTGTGGTGCTGAGATATCTCTTGTACAAATGTATTTTAATAAACCATCAGTGAGTTTTCTATATTGTCAAGCATTTTAAGGCTTCTAGAAGCTACATGACAGCTCTTGAGTCCCAACACCCTAAGTACAGGGCTTGCACAGTGTTTCTTGTTGTTTGGTTTGGATTGATTTTTAAGATTTGAGACTGTCTCATAAGCTAGTAGATTATAAAATGCCACCAAATCAAATCAAATGAATTTTTAAAAGTACTGTACTAAAAACAACAACAAAAACAAAGTGGGTTTTTTGTTGATGTTACCTCAAGTCACAGCTAGTCAAATGTATCCTCCGACATCCAATACTAAGATACTATAACCATTGCTTCATTCAGTAAACTGAACTGACAGCTGAAGGTTGAAGACGTATCAGTTAGGCAAGGCAGAGACTGATCCAAGAAGAAAAGCTATGTGTATAGAGGCCCAGATCAAAACTAAAAGGAGGAAGAAGACATGAAGACGTGCTAGAGAGATAGAGGGCAGTGAGGCTGGTGTTGGGTGCATCAAGGTACACTGCACACATGGATGAAATGATCAAGGAATTTAAAAAAGGCAAAAGAAGAAAAACTGAAATTTCAATAGATACCCATTATACTCGATTCTTTTCTGTTCCAAGCCTTGGTCTAGAGCCTAGAAAGTCTCAGGAACTCAGCAAGGGCTCTGCATGAATTCACTTTCTGAAATTACACCTAAATTTATAAAGATAGTTTGGAAGGGAAAGTGAAATCTCACACAAAAATAATCAAAATATTTATTGCCCTAAGTTTTCAAAGCCATAAATGTAACTCAGTTTCAAAACCTACAACTTCACATTAACTATGACTTCAGCTCAACTTAATAATGAAAACAGAACAATGCAACAACAAACACACAAACACACACACACACACACACACACACACACACACACACTGATAGCAAAGGCAGAAATACATTTAACTCAGGACTTTCTTCTGTATCCACTATATGAGCCAAAGATGCTCAGAATTAACACAGAACTTCTAAACCATCACAGTCACAAACTAGAAACTAATATGGCTTCAACTTAAAAATGCCCTATTCTTCATTCTTCAAAGGGCATTTTCTTTCTAAATTCTGAGCCTATTTAAATTTTGTTAATGATGTGGTCTTCAAAAAAAAAAGAAACAAGAAAGAGGCATTAACAGAAGAATGGAACTCAAGTACACTTCCACAGGTTAAGTGCACTATCATTCATTGTTTAAAATTCATTTTAATAGTGTAACAAGTTTACTACTACTCACTGACTATTTAAAGTCTTTACCTATATTCAGAAAACACTGTAGGTATAATTATCAGCATTGTATAGCATAAGAAATAACAAAAATAGTTCAGAGTCCTATAAATAAGAAACATCTTTACATGGCAATAGAAACTCAGTTCCAGTATATACTATTAAAAGAAAAAAGTAATATAGTGTCATAAAATGTCCCAACCATTTAACAATGAGAAAGAGAGAACACAAAGCTATATATATATATATATATATATATGTATATATATATATATATATATGTTTTTGTTTGTTTTTAATTTAACATAAGGGCAAAGCACCGTTTTCTTAACCTGTATCCATAAGGGCATGAGCAGGAATAGGGTGGAGACTTAAAAGATAGGCTTTAGCGGAATAAATTTTGAATTTGGAAACAAAAATATACTTATATAATTATAAAGCAAAATTAAATTTTAACAAGTTAATAATCCTAACTAGCACAATCCCTAAATACTAAATCCCTAATCTCTAAATATTTACCTGCATCCCACAAATAAATGTATCTCTTACTCATCAATGAAGCATCTCTTTGTAACAGAGACCATTACAGAAAACTACAAAAAATGAAAATGCAGAGTGATGAAGCACAGTCCCAGTGGACACATCCCAACCTAACTCCTGCACTTAGAACCTTGAGATTTTTGGAAGTGGAAAAACTCTAAGAACCAGAGGATTAGGGAATTTACTGTGAAACTGTGTCTCCTAGGAATGTCAGGCGCTACTTACTCATCAAGTCTCACCAACAAGACTGCCTAAACATGAGCTAAACAAGGAAAATAGACAGGCTTAATGGGGGCGGGGGCATGAGGCCTCAACCTTAACAAAGAACTAGAGACAACTAAGGAAGGCTAAGAGTGGGAGAAACAGTCCTCCCCAGGGGAGAGCACCCCAGGTTGTCCAATGGTCACCCTGAAAACAGACGTGCGAGTAACATTACATGGACTAAGCAGGCTGTATTTATATATTTAGAGATACCAATACACACACATATATATAACAGCAATTAAGGAAAAAGAAGGTATGAATTTGAAAGAGAGCAAGTGGTAGGTAACATGGGGGGTCTGGAGGGAAGAAAAAGGGGAGAAATCGTATTCTAATCTAAATGAGACAGATGAACCTATGTATCAAGGTAATGAGGTAACAAAAGGATAACAAGTCACAGGAAACAGGAGAGACAAAGACACTGAATAAAACAAAATTCAGACAGGAAATTCTAGAGAGAAAGCAATCCAATTAATGTGACTACATCACAAAGAATTAAAAAGAAAGCAGAGAGGAAGGATAAAGAGTAACATATAAATTAAAAGACACTAAAATCAGCAACAAATTGCAGCATCCAGATCAGATATGATTAAAATTAACCCTAAGGAAAAAAAACCTTATAAGACAGTCTATGAAATTTGACTGAGTATTTGATGATAAACAGTCATCGGCAAGTTGTTTGGGTATAACAATGATTATACTCTTTTAAAAAAATGTCTTACCTTACACAAAGTTTTACAGAGAGAAACATATACTGTATGTATAAATGAAATGACATTATGTCTATGTTATGCTACAAAATAAAGGCAGAAGCATGGAGTTATAGGTAAGAAAAGATTGGTTTGGTTCTAAGATCTATGACAACTAACTATAAGGCATTGTTAAAGCTGATTTACAGGACACTGGAATCCATTACAACAAAACACTACAAGAAAGAATTATTAGCCATCATTTTTACAGTTTAATGTCTTTTTTCTACCCAAGAAAAGTAATTCTTAAAGCACTTATTGTCTCTATCATTTATTTGTCCTAGGCAAACAATGCTTGACTTTCACTGCACCAATGAAAAACATGCTTGTTTCTTTTTGCCCATCTTCTCTCCCAACAGCAAACACGCTTTTCTAAAACAGTAGTCTTCCTGTGTCCGTGGTGCCATCTTCATAGTATGTTATACATGGTCAACTACAATCTAGAAAAATATTAAACGGAAAATTCCAGGAATAACCACTGCATTCAATTTCAAACTGAATGCCATTCCGAACAGCTTGGCAGCACCTTACACCATGCTGCGCTATTGGCTTGTAAGGATCATCCCTTTGTGCAGCCTCCTGGTCACTCAGTACTCATCACAAAGCTTGTGTTACATATCCTTCATTTTATTTAATGGCAGCCTCAAAGTTTATGAATGGTGATGCTGGCAACTGGAACATGCCAAAGAGAAAATTTTATAAGAACCCTTTCTTTGGATAAAAATGTAGAAGTTCTTAACTTAATGAAAAAAAAATGTATATTGAGATTGCTAAAAATCTATGGCAACTATGAGTCCTCTATCTGTAAAATTATATCTAGAGGAAAATGTAGAATATATGCATGTATATAGTCTTCCATACTTATGTACTAGTTCAAATTCATTAATTGTATTTGTTTATAAAACAAAATTTCAACATTGTTAGAATTTTGAGAGGCTTAACTCCAATGGCTGAGACTTTGTTATTCAGTCTGAAACAAAGTTACGCAGCTTTATTTCTCTCTTAAATAAAACAATTGGTTCTCTAGTTTAAAGTAAGTGCATTTCCATGTTTTCTTCCCAATCTGTATTTTTTTCCTTGGGGTTCTCAGACTACAGTTAGTTCTGTTAGCACACCTTTCCTTTCTATGCCCCACACTCACACAATTTTAATCAATGATGGCTGCTGAGACAGCTCAGTGAGTAATCACTCTGATCTTCTTAGACTCCCAGGACCCACAGGTAAAAGGAGAGAACTAACTTTTGTAAGCTGTCCTCTGGCCTCCACAAGTATGCCATGGCATTCACATGCCCAAACTCTCTCTCTCACACACACACACACACACTAAAAATGTTAAATTTTAATAACAAAAATTTACAAATAAATAAATATTCACCCTCTTAGACCTTTGAAAACCACAACCTATCTTTATAACCCCTCTTATAGACACCTTCTCTCTAACTGGGCTCCCTCATCACCCGGAAGGAGAAAAGCAGCCCTGCCTCCACCACACTCCTACTCCAGACCATTAAACTCTTTCCTCTTAGGTCATATCCTCTTTCCCAGGGCCACCCTTTTCAAGTTTTAAGCTCTTTCATAAACTCAGTGCCTACTTTATGTTCTCACAAAGTATCTATCTATATACTACCATTAGCTTCACCATCTCTGCAGATCCTTAAACCAGCAAAGACCTGTTATAAAACAAAAGCAAACTTTCTCTTTGATATATTAAATCTAAATACGCAGCAGGAAATTCTCAGGAACCTGACAACAAGAAACTAGTTAAGGGAAGGATCCTTGGGCTTCTGTTACTTTAGACTACCAAATATCACCAAAAAAAAGAAAAAAGAAAAGAAAAAAAAAATCCTTCACAGTGAGTTCACCAGTTCATATTATTTAATTTTGACTAAAGACTACTTTCTAAAATTTTTTTTAAATTAATTTTATTATGTATACAGTGTTCTGCCTGCACACCACAGGAGGGCACCAGATCTTATCATAGACAGTTGTGAGCTACCATGTGGTTGCTGGGTGCTGGGAGTTAAACTCAGGACCCCTGGAAAAGCAGCAAGTGCTCTCCACCTCTGAGCCACCTCTCCAGACCCCTGAACACTACTTCTAAGCAATCTTTTTATTCTTTTATTTGCTGATGTGTTAGCTTAATGAATTCCAATCTCTGAGCACCAAACTCCTAGAGAGTTACACAATTAACTACAGCTTGGGTACCAAGTCACAAAGTATATAAAAACTATCTTCCACATATAGGTATTAACCAATATAGTGTCATGATTAGTAAAACCACAAAGTCTTGTAAAAGAATATTAGCAGTTTTTTACACACTCAATTAGTATCTAAGAATATAACTATAGTCACAGTGGAATCCATCATCTGCTTTGAAGGGATATCTCCAAATATCAAGATCTACTCAGAGAGCTCCCATTGTACTCGTCCATCTCCACACTGTCCATTTCCATCTCTCCCTTCCAATTCACTTGTCCTTTCCCTCATTCTCCAATCCATCAAAATGTATACCTCTCTTCTCTACCTCAACGAATATTACAAGATTTAGTAGTTAACTTTTTATAACATATAATAGTCAATCTCATCTTACAAAACCTCCCTGACAACTTCCCAACAAAGTTGAATAGTTAAGAAATTCTATATCCTGGAAGCCTATAATAATGCCTACCTGATTCCTTTAAAAAAAAAAAAAAAAAGTTTGCCACTTTTGGGGTATCCAAGCATGACCTATACTAAATGCCACCATTTTTCCAGAAACAATAGGGAGTACTAAAGGTTGAAACATCAAGTACCTGAATCACAGGACATCTCAAGAATACTAATGTGCAGGGCAGATGAAAAGAAGACCATTTAGGAATCAACTATAAGAGACTTGCCATGGGGTACAAGGGGAGGTAAATGAAGGGCACTTTTAAAAAGAATGCCCATTGCTTCCCAGTGCAATCCGATGACCACGCGAGACAGAAGGAACAAAACTTAACACCAAAACTTCCACCGTCAATAATGTGGTGCTTGAAATCTCTGCATTTTCTCTTACAATCTACTGTCCTACCTCCTGTTTTACTGGATCTGAAATTCCTGGAATACTAATCCCAGTTCTAGGCATTCCAGGAGCTTGTTAACCAGCTAACTCTTGGATAAGCAAACCACATAAGAGGCAGATCCAACGAGTTGGCCAAATAAGAACCCAAAGCCAAGTAGATTGAGTACTCACCTGTGTCAACAATCAGAAAAGTACTAACATTTCAGTCCAAAATGACTCAAGCCAAGAAATGCTATGAATTTGCTTATACTGAAGCAATGTCCTCGATGCTCTACTATATTCTTTACCAAGTTCAGACAAAGCACGAGAGAAGCCTCTAATAGGAATCCCATGAGAAACAAGACCAAAAAGTGAGAAAGGCAATGAGGAGACTAAGCAGTCCTCCTCCTTAAGTCAACATACTAACCTTCAGCAGCAGTGTTCTCACATCCCACAAGGTTGAGAAGGATGTCGTTGTCTTTATCATCTTCCTCACATCCCAGCAGCATCCAGCTTTCCACATTGTCATTCTCTGAAGTGGTACTTTCTTCCTCCTCATTTGAACTGACCTCTATGATCATGACCTCCCGCATCACTTCTGATCTCTCTCCAGATTCAGGCTTCTCATTATTCCGCTTGCGTTTCTTAGCCAATTTATTAGAATGAGAAGCAGGACTTTGGCTCTTTTCTTGTGCTTGGACTTTAATATTTTTTCTTTTACATCTATAAATGCTATCTTCATCAGACAATGTGATGACCTCTGATGTATCTGATACCTGGATGACCTCACTATCTGAAAGGACAATTAAGTTCTCGTTTGACTTAACATCTGCTGTTTCAGAATTTTCACGGTCCTTTTCCTCATACCCTTCTTCCTTGTTGGCATTCTGCAGATTCTGGGCATAATGAACTTGGCTATAGAGCTGAAATTCCACCTCACTATCAACACTCAGCTCACTGGATGAATCTTCACGATAGACATCATCTTCATATGCTTCTATGGTCTCATAGCCACCAAACATTATGGAAAGTCAGTCACCTTAATGCTGTAAGAAAGAAAGTCATACCAGAATGTATTTTAAAAACTACAATCTCGTTTAGTTATGATCACCCCAGAGCTGATTTTGAAGACTACCACTTTATCCCAACAAATTAAAAAAAAAGTTCCTAAGTATACCACTTCCTCATATATTTATAAATCTTATTATTATCCTCTAGGACAGTGTTCCCCAACCCTCCCAATGCTGCAACCCTTTAATACAGGTCATCATGTTGTGGTAACCCCCAACCATCTGTTGCTACTTCAGAACTATCATTTTGCTAATGTTGTGAATCATATTGTAAATATCTGACAATCAGGCTATCTGATTGTTGACCCATGTCAACAGATTATTCTACCCCCTAAAGGAGTCACTACCCACAGGCTGAGAACCACTATACTAGCAAGCACTCAAACCTCTCAAGTAAGACACTATCAACAAACTGAACTGTTATCAGTCAAATATCCTAAAGGAGTGCTGGAAAAGAAAACAGTTCGAGATCCACTCACAGACAGAGAACATTTGCTCTTTAAAATAATAACTCAAAAAAGTATCTCCCTCTTTCATTTGCCTTGGAATAAGCCTTTCATTCTTCTCTTTCTTCTCTTAAATGATGTCTTGTTATAAAGAAATCAGGCTAACCTTGAAGTTAAAGTGACCCTCCTACCTCAAACATCTCAGTGCTGGAATTATAAAGTGTGTCAAGTTGCCTGGCTCTATTAACACATTTTTTATGTTGTGGTTGTTGTTTTTGAAACAGGGTTTCTCTCTGTGTATCGCTGGCTGACCTGAAACTCACTCTGTAGACCAGGCTGGCCTCAAACTCAAGAAATCCACCTGCCTCTGCCTCCAGAACTCTGGGATTAAAGGTGAGTACTAACACTACTGGCAACATTTTATTTTTAAAGAAAAAAAAAAGAAGTGTATTTATCATGCTGTAAAGAGAACAACAGGTATGTCAGCAAAGAAGAGCTGCCTGCCTTCACTCTATCCTTTATCACTTATTTTTAGGTATACCTTCTCATATAATATTACTACTACCAGTACAGTAAAATTCACAACAGGAAGCCCTTTTCACATTTACTATGAGAGTATTTATTCTCAACTTAAAAACAGATGAATAGTGTAACTCAGCAGTAAATTGCAAGTTTAGTGTGTGCAATAACCTGAAGTTTGATCCTCAATATTGAAAGAACTCTCTTTATTAATAGTAATGATAATATCAATCCTATGGACTTTAGATCTTTGGCCAAAAGAATGCATTGAAAAAACTCTGATAGTGTATTTACTCCTGTGTTGGTTATAAAAAAAGCATTTGAAACACAAATTTCCTAAATACCTAAAATTAAGACAAAAAGAAAAAAAGCATAGCTTGGAAGTAAATGTCTAAAACAATGTTTCTGCTGTGCCTATATAAAACCCTGTGCATCTTTCAACTTGACTTTAACAGTACTTCCCACCAGAAGGAATTAAGTGCTCTATTTCAGAGGCTTCCATAGTACTTTATAAAACACTCATATATCTAATTCTAATTCAATGTAAATGTCCCAAATGTACAAATCACAAATCACAGAACAGGGACCTTGTGCACTTTGTTGATCAATATATCATAATAGCCAAGCAGAACAGCTAGTATATAAAAATGTTCATAAATGTTTCAAAATATGAATTCTATCATTAAGCCTTTGTTCTTTAGCCTCAAAAAGTCTAACAGAGCCAAAATTATAGAAATTGAGGAAGGATAATTTCTCCGTTGTCTTTAACTATTCCAAAGCATTAACTAACAATCTACATAGTAACATTTGGGGTGGGGGCACATGCCTGCGTGCATGTACAGGCACGCTTTTTAATCCCAGCACTTGGACGGCAGAGACAGGTAGATCTCTGTGAGCTTGAGGCCAGCTTGGTCTACAAGTAATCATACAGGACAGCCAGTATGATTACAGAGAAACCCTGCCAGGAAAAACAAAAACAAAAATCAACAGAGTAGATGTTTCCATTACCTACCAATGGAATGATGAACAAAATAAACCACTCTTATCTAAGACCCAAGAGCACCCTAAAAGAAAGTAACAATGCCAACTTATTTTTCCTTCCACCTTTAGCTTCACAGATACAATTAAGAGTGAGTGGTTGTTTTGGTAGGTTTGAATCTCTGCCAGAACATCAAGACGCTATGTCTGCTTTGCTAAGTAAGAGAACCAGCAGACCCCAAGAATCTAAGAGGCAGAAATGCACCACACTCGGGGTAGTTTGGGTGATGTTCTCCAAAAATAAGGGACTCAAATTTGGTCTAATTCCAGCACTTCTGGACGGAAGCAAGAAGATAAGGAATTCAAGGTCATCCTCAGTGGCAAAGCAACCCTAAGGTCAGCTGGGAGGCCTATTTAGAAAAAACAAGAAAACAAAACAAAATGAAGTTTTTCTTTTAAAGGCTACAGTATACTGTCGCATCCTTGTGCTGTCTTTCAGGTGGCTATGCTGTTATTGTCATACAAGTTGAATGTGACTGTCTGAATAATAATGCTTATGACATTTATCGGTTTATATTGAAATGTTAGCCTCAGAGGAATTCAAATGAAAGATGAGTTCTTTCCTTTTTATTTAATACGTAAATTAATTCTAAAAGAAGTCAAAGGAATTATGCTTCCTTCAAATCCTCAGTGGATCCATCCTGAGGATCCAGTGTGGACTTAAGATAAAACCTAATTCCAGGGCAGCACAGAAAAAAATTAAAGAGCTAAATTACAGAGTTACAAATTTGTTCTACTCTTGGAGCCATCCCAAAGGAAAGGGATTAAGAATAGAGCCATAGGCACACCTGTGAATGTATGCCAAAAATAAACTACAGAGCCATAATAAAAACTGACTTCTTTGGGTCTAAGGATTTATCTTTTCCCATGAAATGTAGAAAATGAGTTTAACAATTTAGCCCCTATGGCTGTTAAGAGGATTTTGTACCTTCTGTACTTGAAAATTGTGTTCTGGTATAACATGCTCTCTTCCATTTATGTAGCTCATGTATGCCAGGGTTAAGGTTTGCCTCAAGCTGTTTTGGTTTGTTGCAGCTTTAACTATAATCAATTCACTTAATTTTTTTTAAAGTATACTGAGAGATGAGTGTAACGTATACATGTATACATACACACACATCTCTTGACTCAGAAGGCTTTACAAACTTTTGCTCATTATGATCCCCAAGTACATTCAAGTAGGTAACACACGTTTATGACAGACATTTAAATCTAGAAGGTACCAGTCCAATTATTTCACATAGCCCCTTTATATACATATGAAGAAACAGACCCTGGGGCATAATGAGACCTGCCCATGGCTGGACAGTTAAAAACAATGCTAAGACAATTCACAGGTTTCTGATTCTAAGCCAAGCATCACTAAGATTCAAATAAAGTTGCTATATGTGCACTGGTTCTAACACCTAAATTTATCTGACATATTCATTTACTTCCCACAGGCATAAAACTTAAAAATTAAAACATGAATTAGGAGAAGTAGACATTTAAACTTAAAATTTTACTAAGGAACAATTCCTAAACTGATACTCAAAAGTTATCAAAGTCCTGTGTGGCGGTACATAGTACACAAAATAATTCTAGCATTTGGGAAATTACAAAAGACAGATTATATTTTAAAATCTGAAATATCAGAAGCAGAATGGAGGTAAGCTAAAGAAATAACATTAAACCACTCACTTTAATAAAGGAGAGGGTAGAAGTAGTCACTGAATTTAAGTTAGACAAACGTTAAGTTTTCAGAGTTTACTCAGACATTAAAGCCAACAATGTTTCTCCTTAGAAATTTATCTATTGGTCATTCTGGACAGTTTGCTCTTAATTTCCTTCCAAAGTATTCCTAGCTTAGATCTTCCTTCTGGACACCATAGGTCATCTCAGGTAGACTTAAATCCAGAATTGGGTTACTTTCATTTCGTGGTACTGTGGATTGTATCCAGGGTCAGGGGCAGGCTAAGCCAGTGCCCTACCTGAAGCTGGATATCTGCTCCACAGATGCATTTTTAAATTCAGTTATCAATGGATAAACTGATTGATACACAGTTTATTTTCAACTTAGGTTTATGGCTTACAAGAATCTTAATGTGGTAATGACAAGGACAATAGAAACAAAATCAGTTACAAGAGCTAAAATTGCTGCCCATTTTTCAAATGTTACTACCACTTCCAATCAAATGAGGTAAAGAATCCAAATACATCACACGAAGGATGTTAAATTTACTTAGGTTAACTACCAGCTACTCTTTCTAGAAACAAGCTGTTCTTTTCCCATGCACTGTTAACCTTGTAGCTATCATACAATTTCACTTCCAATTGTCTCAGTTCGTTCTCCATCCTCTAACTGTGCCCAAAACAGAACATTGTCTTAAATATACACGGTTCAATTTAAGGCTCAAAACGTTCAAAACGAAATCAAGAGCTTTTTAAAGGAGCCTAACCACTAAATTGAGAGTGGTTTTATACTTGGGAAAAACAGGCTCACAGAAAATGGGCTAAAAGGCTCTGAAATTTTCCTTCATTCAACCTTGAAATCACCGTAAACTCTGGCCTAAAGGTATTTTGAGCGTCAGCAGCTAATCAGTGATGGCTGGAACTCAGGCCAGCCAACTCCCCACCGTGGTTTTCCCACTGTAAAGACAGCTCTTGCCTAAAGTTGACTACAACTGTCCGCTGTTAGGGTGTGAGGTATAAAAGGTTATTTTAGAAAAGATATTCTGCGTCTACTGCTTTTATACAAGGAATGGGGCACAGTTCCCACATTCTTTGTGGTCCACTCCTGCAGCGGCTACTTGACAGCACAAGCTTAAAGTGGCCCCGGACTGGATGCACCCTTGCCAGGCTCCCCTCGACGAAAGGAGGCCTCCACGTTTACGGACTGACCCGCTTCCCCAGGACAGGGGAATCACGGGAAGACACAGGGTAAAGCAGACGGAAAGAAGTGCCTGTCAAGACCATCGCCGCCCAGCCTTTCCCAAGCCCGGGTCTCAGGTCAAGGAGCCCCGAAAACCCAGCTCGACCGCTGAGTCGCGTGGGGCAGCGCGTAGCTGAGAAGCCATTAGCGGCGCGGCGCGGCGCGACGCTGCGCCGCGAAGGACCGGGAGGCGAAGGCCGGAGAGGGGCACACATTAGTTCCACTGCCCCGCGGGCGAGGCGGAGTGGGGGCGGGGGTCCCCGGTCGCGGACAGATCGGGGTCCGTCACACACACATACTCACTGCCAGGGCTGCGACCAGGAAGCACCAACCAGGAACCGAAACACGTAGAGGAACGGGGAGGGGCGAGGACAAATGAGGTAAGGAAGCCGCGTCCGCGCGGACTCCAGAGACTAGGAGGCACTTCCGGGGAAAACACAGCTCCTGGGAGCTGTTCTTCCGCCCAACCTGCGAGTCCTCCGAGCGCATGCGTAGTAACCATTAACCCTTTGGTTTCTGCGCCGATAAAGTTTGAGTCTGTCCCTTTTTCTTCGTGCTTTCTTTCGAAAAAATATCTCGGACAAAAATAACTATGGTGCATATTTTGTTTTACTGAATTAAGCAAAAGAGATGATACTTGCAGGGCCAAAGTGTAAAGTCACTTTGTCAGGGCAGTTAAAAAAAACTACAATTCCCAGGATACCTTGGGCGGGTCGACAGGGGCCGCCTCTTCTCTCACTCTGGGTAACGCCCTGGTTTGTAGCACGTGGCGCAGAGCAGATCTGGAACTTCTTCAGGTTGAGGTCTGGATTAGGAGAAGATTCACGGTTGGTAGGTGACTTCAGAGAGGGATCCTGGAAATGCCAGCGCGGGAAAATGAGTTTTTGAGAGTGTCTGGCTTTTGTTTCTGTAGTCTGCATTCACCCCCCTCACACACACACTCCCACCCCCCACCCCGCTAATGTGACCAGTGACTTCAGTGCAAACTATGGTGCTTTCGCCTTTTTAACCCTTTGTGAACCTTAAAGAGCTGCACTACTGCAAAGTGAAGTCAGTGCTGTTCTTTCTGGATACTAGGAGACAGTGTTCACTGCTTCCGGCATTGGTTCCCCTAGTGACACCTTTAAAACATGTTTAATTACTGGGCTGGAGATGTAGTTCAGTTGGTAATGTGCTTGCCTACTTGCTGGAGGCCCTCAACTCCACTTAGACAGCATGGTGGTAAGCTTGTAGCCCTAGCACTCAGGAGGCAGGAAAATAAGAGTTCAAGTTCAGCCTTCACTGCATAGAGTATTCAAAGACAGCCTGGGCTGTCCCAATCAAAAGGAAACAAGCAAAAACTGACAGACAAAACAGTAAATCCATCTATGCACGTTTACAAATAAGCAACGATTGGGTACTGACAACATCCCTGATAGATGAGAGTGACTTAAAGTCTTTTTGCCAACTTTTATTGACTATATTAAGAACCAAGCTGCCAGCCTTCTACATTATTAGGAAGACAAGCCTATATTTACTTAAACTGGGGGGGGGGGGAATTGCAGAAAAAAGTCGGGCTATGCTACAAAGTTCAGATGAAGTAGAAAAATTTAAAGGTCTTGGTATAACATTAGGAATTTTATGGAAAATAATTAGAAAACGGATTAATGTTATGACTAAGTGGGGGGGGGAGCACAAGACTATGAGAAGGCAGAATTGGAAAACCTATTTGGGAGAGAAGGAAAGTGGCACACAAGTGGGCCACAGATGCCCTGTCCGTTCAGTGAATGTGTCAAAGTAAGGTGCTGCGTAGGGCTTTTTTTAAGACTGGATTTTTATCAAGTGCCATATTTACTCCTTTTTGGATGTTGTTTGCCATCTCTTCCATATTTCAGCCACCACTAAGGTTGTGCTGTTTATTTACTTGTTTGTTAGTCTTTGAGCATCCCACTACAAAGCTCAGTCTAACCTTGAACTCAGGTACTAGGATTGCAAATCTGTGCCACCTAAGACAGCTCCGACTTTTAGTATTTGTGTTTGGTTTTCTGTTTGAGATAGAATCCCTGTTATATGGTCCTGGCTGGTCTATCAGCCAGGCCTTGAACTCAGATCTATCTTCTGAGTGCTGGGATTAAAGGTTTGTGCCACCATGCTCAGTGATTATTTGTATAAATAGTGCTAATATTCTCAATCTACAAAAGAAAGGGAAGCACTGAGATTAAACTTGCTAAATGCCAAAAGTATAGTGAATACTGGTCAATCTTGAGTATCAGCTTAATCGAATTGAAAAGCATTCATGATTTTCCAGAGAAAAGGAAGGAAGAAGGAATGCAGTGCTGGGATAGAATAAACAGTAAATATGTGAGGTTATAATAACTGAGCATACGGTGTGCCAATAGTACCTAACAATAACAGCAGAACAAACCAGAGGAAGTGAATTAATGTTATACCTATTGGTAGACTGAGGATTTATCTTTGCATTTAAGAAGTTAAGTATTTGAAGAGCTATTTTAAGTGTTTTGACAATTTACAGATGTGAGCGGCCTTGTCTTCAATATGCTCTTGAGTTTATGGAGAGATTTGATCCTTGACAATAACTTCATTGAGTTCTTTCAGTCAGGATGGGGTAGGCTTCTATCACCTGAGAGGGTATCATCTCTACCATTCACAGGGATGTGGTCTTTTTCTTGAGGCATGCTCATCCTTTGTAAAGACGAAGGAAAGACAGTGGCTTAGGCCTACCTCCTGGGTTATTTTGGACACAAGGCAAAGAATGGTTACTGTTTTTCTTGTTGTTTATTTTGTTTGTCCGTGGACTGTGACCAAGTACCTTACAAAAGATGACTTAAGGAAGAGAGAGTTTGTTTTGGCTCCCCATTGAGAGGATCACGTTGCACCCACAATCAGGAAGGAGAGATAGATGAAAGCTGCTGCTCAACTTGCTTCCTCCTCATTCAGTCTGGCCCCCAGCCCATGGAATCACAATGCCAACGTTTTATGGTGGATCTTTGTAACTAAATTAAACTTTTCTGAAAACCCCTCAAAGGTGTTTCCAATGTGATATGGAATCCCACCAAGTACATAGTCAAGATTAACCATCACAGGTTCTTTATCCACAAACAAATGAGTGGCTAGAATAGTGTCCTCTTGTAAGGTGCCTTGAGTTGTGAGGTCATTCAATAATTCCTCATTTATCTGCTTGGGGTTACAGCTGGAGTCCACCAGCCATTTCTAGGTAGTCTATATTCTTAATAGGGGACTTATTCTTTCTCTGCTTCTATATGTTGAGCCTATGTTAGATACTGGAGAAGAGTTTCAGAGCCAGGCACACAACCTCAGAGCATTTCTACAAGCTGTTATGGTCCGTAACCATTCTTTTATCTTAGTTATAGAGTCCAGCAGGAGCTTTAAGCTGAGGTAAACTATGCCTTGTCATCAGGGTACATGCTGGGGCTGATGACAGTAACTCTTTTGGGCATCGTGACTGGTTACTACTCCAGTTCAGTAATAAGGAAAGGATCTTGGATGATCAAGGAAGGCAGAGAACAAAGGCCCAGTCTTGAAAAAATTAGCATATGTATCTGTCCTGTCAAAAGTGACCTGAGGTGCCTTGGTTGTTACCTTCAGTCTCTCAGGCAGTTTCACTGTTTAAGGGAAGCCATCTAGTACAGAGCTCTCCCTTTGTGGGTGGGTCACCATCCCAACCGTGATTTCTTTCTTTGCAAAGGTGGAAAAGCATTGTTCTTTAGAATTCCGCTGAGGGGGTCATCTTCTGGTGCTCAAGTTTTCCACAGTTGTGCCAAGCACTGCCTCTTTAAATTGTCTTCCTCCTCCTCCTCCTCCTCCTCCTCCTCCTCCTCCTCCTCCTCCTCCTCTTTCTCTTGCCCCTTCTTCTTCTCTGCCTAGGATTCCTGCCCAGCTCTTATTTTCCTGGAGGAATGTTTTATTCCCCAAAGCTAAGGTTTATGACTGCAATTGTGCTCTCTGGGGCTTTTGGATGATCTTTATTTCTCTTGTTGAAATCTGCAAAAGGCTTTCAAAGTTGTCTTGGAATGTTTGTGTCCCGTTTTCTAGCCTTGCAATTTTGCCCTAATGTGTGGAACAGATCAAGCAGATGAACTAACTACCTAGAAAAACCCAATCATTGGCAAAACTTAAAAGAAATGATTTTTATATGCATGCTATCAGTTTAAAAGTATCCTTTTTTCCTCATGTATGTGCTGTGGGTGTGTGTACGTGTATGTGAGGAGGAAGAGGTTGACAATGAGTGATTGCCTCGGTCCTCTCCACTTGTTTTGAGACATGAGACTCTCATTCAACCTGGAGCTTATGAATTCAGCTAGACAGTACACAAATCCTATTTGGTATTATAATAACAACCCGGAGCCAGATACTGGGGAAAAGCTGAAATATCAGAGACACAAGGAACAAACCACAGCTGATTCTCAAACAGCCAACTCCTCAGGCCTGTCTCCATGAATCCTTTGACTCCAACCTCTGCCTCTTCAGCCAGTAAGAGAAGCTGAACTCTCCTTGTGCCCAACTGTCTTACTTCCTGATTCAGCATTCCTAGAGCTGGGATTACAGGTGTGTAATCCCAGAAATAAAGGTGTGTGCCACAGAAATAAAGACTTGGAATTAAAGGTGTGGGTCACCTTGTTTGGCTCTGTCCTCAGATATTCCAGAGTATTTTTATTAATATACAATATATTATTACATATCTCTTTTTGTGGCAAAAATAAAAAAGATTAATAAAAGAAACAATATATACAATAGGTACAATAACTATAATGTCCAGTTCATTAACAATTGACAAATTCAAAGAAAATATTTTATTATTTATTCTATTTTGGTGAGTCCAAGGATTGTACCTAGTGCACTTTCTAACTTGTATTACTAACTGGAAGCTATCTTTTGATGTCTCTCAAACTTACACACTTTACACCTCTTAGTGAGTTTATTTTATAAAACTGTAACTAGGAAAACTATAACTATCTAATCTTCAACTTCCCCAGAGACTTAAGAAAGAAATATTGACTAAGTAAATAGGAAGTGCCAGCAAGTAACTTACAAAAACTGTGAAAAATGACAGATACAGCTGGCTGCCTGAACAGTTACTCAAAATTCCTCTGCAGCATTAAGGCGTCTATTTATGGCCTACAGGCCTAGCATATCTGACAGACTTCTCTGTGAAGCAGGATATTCTTAAAGACCTTGCTACCTATTCTTTCTTTAGTGTGTCCTGCCTGTCCAGTTTGGACATCATACTGTCAGCAGTCAAGGCAAGAGTACTTTCTTGCCCATTGGCTAACTTTTGCCACGAAGAAAGTAACTCCATACGGAGTTTCTTCAATGCCCATCATCTTCTCTGAAGTAGATTAGTGTTGCCAGGAGCAGATATGCCCCATTGTCATGAAAATAAAAAGAACCTATGTTATTAAAAATATATTAAATGCCATATCCTATAGATCTCTGAAGTGTTTGAAGATGACCTATTTAAAATACATCTGTTTGACCTTGAAAACATACTAATATGACTATGTTTGATTGTATTGACTAACTACTAACTTGCATTTCTTTATATCCTAATTAGTTAGTAATAATAATTTTCAAAGACTAGCAATTTGCATTATATTGTTAGATGAACTGTATAAGTACAATACCTTGAACAAGCATAGAGATATATGTACGTAACAATAATTCTCAACTCTGTATCAATATAAAATTTGTATACAATATATAAAAATACAATCCAATGTAAATTATTTAAAACTAGTAGTTTCTTTTAAAATAGAGTCAATAATTCACCTTATATCCATATTCTCTTTTTTCTCAGAGTAGATTCAATAATCTACCCTTTTATCCTATCATATCTAGATCCCCTTTTTTTCTTTTTTTTAAAAACAAGAACCCTGAATCTACTCTCCCTTGTTCAGCTTTTTTCCTAAACATTACCAACAACAATTTGTAACCAATCATCCCAAATAATGACTATTATCCATAACCCATTGGAAGATCCCAAACTATCTACACCTCTTGGGAATGTGGGCATTGTGTTCTTAAATTTACTTCCTGCTGTCTGGAGGCAACGGCATCTTTAGGGGATCTTTAAAAAAAAATTGGGGGTCAATTGTCAAGTCCTGGGATAGGTAGCTGTATCGTTTGTTGTCCAGTCTCTGCATAACAGGAAAGTGCACAGCTTGTCTCAAGTCTCAAGAGTAGTCTGTGAAGCTGGTTCATCTCAGTGAGCTGCCTCGAAATTGTCCTGAGCAGTTTGTAGTCCAAAGCCAATCTCTGGTTGGTGTTTGTCAGCCCAGTAGCTTTGTCATAGTCCATGTGAAATCATCATTGTGGGGCCCCATCTTCTTTTGGAGACTTCAAAGGTCTCAGTCACTGTCATGGTTCACTGCAGAAAACTGTTAAAAGAGACTAAAACTCAAAACAATGTAAAGGAAGCTAGATAAAGCCTTTTTCTACAATTAGTTAGTACTTTACATGATCATTAATATCATGACAAAAAGTTTAACATATACAGTAATCTTATAAATTTTAATATAAAATTCATACTAAAAGATGCTGAGATTAGTAGTAATAGAATAGTCCCTTGTTTTTTGTTATTCTTCTGTCCCATATCAGGTGGCTCTTCTCACATGATACAGAGATTTTATATTTTTCTTTAACAAGTATTCTTGGGTTTAGAGAAGAAGAGAGCCACACTCCAACTCCAAAGCCAGCTTTAATTTTCAATTGAACTGGGACGTCAACTTTTCTTAGAAGTAAAGAGATATAGATATTAGACAGTGAGATCTTACCCTGTAGAGTATAATGTTACCAATAAGTCTGATTTTTATTTGTTTGTAAATTTTTCTGGACAGCCTTTTCTTCTGCTTTAGACCTCTAGATATCTGAGGTCTTTTGACTTCTTGAAGATGGATATTTCTGGCTTTCTGTAAAGACAAAAACAGAACCCTGCCTCAACCCTTTGGTGACTTTGTCACATCTGTGGATGAGCCATCATTTCTCCTTATCAAGAAGTTCAAATCGAGTCTATTAATTTTGCTGGTGTCCATAACTTTTCTTCACTCGAGGAAACAAGCGCAGCACATATCCTGGCTTCTGTTCTGAGGTCAGCACATCCTTAAAGTAGACAGGCTGATTTAGCTCAGTAGTTTTTTCTACAGGCCAATGCCTTTCATTTCTCATTAGCATTGAGAAAATTCAAAGTTAATAAAACATTATGCCATTTATCCCTGGGAGTCTTTGTTTTTCCTTTCTGTTTATTTATCATATCTTTGGAGTTCAATTTGATTTTTTCTGTGACTGCTTGCTTTATTGGACTGTGTGGTATACCTGTAATATGCTTTATATTACAATAAACAAAAACCTGTTTCATTTTACTAGAGACATATGCCAGAGCATTGTCAGTCTTAATTTGTACAGGTATTCCCATGATGGCCATAACTTCTAGCAAATGTGTGATCACAGAATCAGCCTTTTCTGAACTCAAAGCAGTTGCCCAACGAACTTTTCTATTGTGTGATGTACATATTTTAATTTTCCAAATTCTGTAAAATGAAACATCCATCTGCTAGATTTCATTTCTATGTATATACATTTAGGATTACTTCCTGATGGCAATGGAGTTTGGTTATAGAAGGAACAGGTGGGACATCTTTTTACAATTTCTTTGGCTTGTTGCTAGTAATGGAAAAATCATTTTTTAAACATTTGCTATTGATGTGATGAAACTTTGAGACCTCTAGCACATTTCCTGTTAATAATTGAACAATTTCATCATTACCTTGAACTAGAGGGCCTGGCAGACCCATATGGGATCTGATGTGTGGAATATAAGGGATGATTCCTAGTCCTAATTATCTTCGTAACAAATAAATAATGAAGTTAATTCTGACTCATTAGGAGTAAAGTCAGCAGTTTCAATGTGTAAAACAACTCTTTCTGCATATTGAGAATCAGTAACTATGTTAGGAGGTTCTGTAAAATCCATTGATACCATAATAAAGTCTTTGAACCACTTTATTTTCATTTTCTGATTTGTAACCTGCCTTTCCTGATTTATTGGCATCAGTATAAAATGTAGGAGATCTAAAAATTGGCATTTCCTGTACAACATGAGGAAGACTCCAGTTGGTTCCCTTTATAAATTGAATTCTTTTTGCTTTGGGGATATCTGTTGTTAATCTCCCCCAAAAAATCACTTCAAGCTCTTTGCCAAGGTTCCCTTTCTACCCAAAATTGGTCAATTTCTTCATTAAAGGTCAACAGTGTATGAATAAGGTTTCTCTGAAGATTCAGGACTTCAACAAGTCAGACTTAGAGAACGGAAAGAACCATAGAGGGACAGGGAGAGGGAGTTCCGTAGAGACAGATGAGGGACAGCATAGTGTGCTGGCGGCTGCTACTCAGAATTCTGCATGTTAATTTCGTGCTTTGTTTGACTTTACATGGATCCATTTTATGTTTATGTGTATATGTATGCATATGCCACACCATACATGTAGAACTAAGAAGATAATCTATGAGATTATCTCCTTTTACTGTTGAGTTCTAGGAATCAAACTGAGGTGGTGAGGCTCAGCAGGAAATGCCTTTACCCACTAAGCCATCCTTCAGCACTCCATGTTCTAAGACCTTTTTCTTTTTCTTTTTTTCTTTTCTTTTTGGCTGTATGTGTAATAGTGAGAGGAAAGGGCAGCACAACTGTTAAGGGTAGTGTTTGAAGGGGACTTTTGCACAGTGGGGGACTCCCTCCCAGACCAGGATTAGGCACAAATCACACCCAATCACCTGTTTTCACAGAGATCCTTTTTTAAGCAGGGAAGACAAGTTAAAGTGACTGCTTCTGACTCAGGCAGAAAACAGCAATAAATGACCTTGCAGGTGTAATTTTGAGAGGAGGAGAGAGGGTCTGTGTTAGGAGGTAGGATGTGGTTGTAAAGAAGATAGAGGATGAGAGAGAAGGGGAAGGGGGCAAGGGTATTTGTCTCTGAATAGAGGGGAGACAGAAGCAGCACATGGGCAAATGCAGTTTATAAAGGTAAAGAAGGAACCCCATGTTAGGATGGGGTGTTTAATTTTAACTGGGCATGTTAGTTAGGTGAACCAAATGGGCTTCTAATTGCCTCAGCAGGAGGAAGTGACTCACACCTGTAAACTGTCAAAACACTTAAAATAGCTCTTCAAATACTTAACTTCTTAAATGCAGAGATAAACCCTCCCTCTATCAATAGGTATAACATTAATTCACTTCCTCTGGTTCGTTCTGCTGTTATTGTTAGGTATTATTGGCACACCATATGCTCAGTTATTATAACCTCACACTATTACTGTTTATTCTATCCCAGCACTGCATTCCTTCTTGGGATTGCTGTTTAAGCATCAGTGGTCTGTTTTGTGTGCAGCTTGAGGGAATCTCACCCACAAACTCTAGAGTTAAGATGATGAGGACAACTTACAACAAAACCAGTGCCTCATGATTCTCTGGGAGCAGAGACAATAACTGAGACATTTCATTCTAAATCCTCTAAGATTTACATACCAAATTTAATCTCTGCTGATTCTGCATTATGTTTTAATAACTTATTAACATCATAGTTATTATGTGACTTCTGAGCATTTAATTTATAATCTGATTTCTTGACGCTGATATTGGAATTGGACATAACTTGTTGTATGCTGTATATGGATGGGTATGTGGTTTCATGTACTGAGCAGGAGGATCTCCTCATCCAGATCCCCTTATCACAATTGGATCTCCAAGCTCAGACCCTCTCATTACATCATACTGTCCAAGACTTGACTCCCTTATGGACAGGGTTTATGTCCCTGTTCAAAGTAGTAACAACAACAAGAAATGGATCTACAGCCATTGTCAACCTTAAGATTAAGGAACCAAAGTGTCAGAGATGGAAACTGGGGCCATAGAGAAAAACAAACAAAAGGACCTGGGAGGGAAAGGAGTCCTTTTTAGAGTCTGATATGCCCTTTGCTGGCCCAGAGTAAGGAATTTCATCAAAGCAAGAGCTATTGTGACATTTGCCTACATAGAGACTATTATTTTTATAAAGAGATATTTCAAATAATATTGCTAAAATAGCAGTGGACTAAGTCATGAATTCTAGTTGACTTTTAATAAAAACTCAGAGCCAGATATTGGGGAAAAGCTGGAATATCAGAGAGAGGAAACAGACCACAGTCAATTCTCACCCAGCCAACTTCTCAGGGTAAAAGCTATCTTTAAGAGTCCTCTGCCTGGCTGGTCACTTCTACAGAATACCTCACCATCTGCGTACACCTGCCTTAAATATCTTTGTCCAGTTTTTTCACTTCTGGGTTCAACTCTGCATCACAATTGTACAGTTAGGAATAAAGGTGTGAGCTACTACTGCTTAGGCTTTGAACTCACAGAAACACAGATCTCCGTCTCCTGAGTAGGGTGTGAGCTACCACTCTCTGACCCTCATGGCTTAGCTGTGGGTGATTCTGTTCTCTGATATTCCAGGCTGATGTTATTAAATATAAAATATATCACCACAGTGGACCATGCTTAAGGCCTGAGGGTATATGATCTTGTGTGTGGCCTAACTCCTTTCCCATATGTTTTCTAGAAATCTCACCAAGAAGACGAAATTTTTGTTGACCATAAAAGAGAGAAATCTTCCTTGTATTCCCCACTGAACTCGGGGTTTTACCTTACCATCAATACTCTTCTGCAGCACACATCAAAGACTATAGCACAGTCTCACTGAAGTAACTCTGAGATTCAGCTTCAAAATCCACCACCTTCTTGGCTGTGTTCTCTCCTAAGAGCCTCTCTATTAACCCATGCTTACTTAAATTCATATTTAAATCTCTTTTTAGTAAGATCCAATTCTGCTTTTCAAACAAAAGAAAGGCAGGAAATCATGGATGGAGAGATTTCTAAGAAAATAATGTGTATGTGTGTACACACACACACATCACACACACCACACACAAACACACACACAAGCACGCACGCATGCACATACATATCTTTATACATAGCAAGTTCTCATTTAGGAGCGCTTCATAAATCATGAGGTGCAGTGATTTAGAAACTGAGCCAAGAAAGAAGGAATTTGCCAAGAGTCAGTAGAGGCAGAACTAGATTTGGAATCCAGGTCTTGGTTAATCTGAGTCTACTACAGCTATACACATATGTGCATGTGCAATACACACACATAGTACATTTCTCTTTCCACTTCAGGCTGTCTCTAGTCTCTACTTAAAATCATAAGGGGCAGGCCAGATGCAATGGTGTACACCTTTAATTCAGCACTTGGGAGGCAGAGGCTGACCAATCTCTGTAGGTTTGAGGCCAGTCTGGTCTACATAATGAGTTCCAGGACAGTCGGAACTATCTATATATTCAGGCCCTGTCTCAAGGAAGGAAGGGAGGGAGGGAGGGAGAGAGGGAGGGAGGGAGGGAGGGAGGGAGGGAAGGAGGGGAAATCATAAGTGGCAGTATGTATAAGTATCCTCGAAGCTTCTCTTGAGAAAAATATTCTAAAGAGACCATTTATTTGAAGAAACACCAGTTTTCTCCCCAGAAAAATGATAACCTTACATCAGATAGCAACTGAATGTGATAAGGGATCCAGATACTACACAGACCTGTTTTGGCTGGCAGGCAAAGACAGAAGGGCTACTGTGAGGGTATGTATGATTCAGCCTTATCCTTCTTAGTGCAGAGGTACAACCTCCTTTCCTCCCCAACCCAGTCTGTTATTAGATCCTAGAAATAATCACGTAGGCCTCTTTAAAATGTCCTCTTAGATATAGACAGATGGCAATTCTCCATTGAGAAGGCTATACCTTGGATGTGTCTTCCTTTTTTCCTCAGAGTATTTCTTTCTACTAGCCATTGAGCTTAAATCTGCCTTTAATTTTTTCTTTTAAGAAAACCCAACTCTGCTTTTTTAAAAAATGATTTATTTGAGTTAGAAAGATAGCTCAATGGGTAAAAATGCTCGCGGTGCAAACCTGACCACCTGACATCAATATTAGTTAATTAATTAGTCAATTAATTAATTAATTAATCAATCTACCGTTTTTGCAGTGGTAGAGATGAAACCAGGGCTTTTACCCCTGAGCTTCATTGCCAACCTCCCCTCCCACTTCTTTTTTCTAAGACAAGTTTTTGTGAAGTAACCCAGCGAGGCAGGCATTTGTGAGAGTGTGTGTGAGTGTGTGTGTGTGTGTGTGTGTGTGTGTGGGTGTGTGTGTGTGTGTGTGTGTGTGTGTGATGTGTATACATGAGCACAGGTCCCTACAGAGGCTGGAAAAGAGCATCAAGTCCTCTGGAGCTGGCATTGCAAGTAGGGATATGAGTGTATGAGTGCTGGGAACCAAATCCAGTGTCTTTTCTATTGCTGTAATAAAACACTACGACCAAGGCAACTTATAAAAGGAAGTATTTGATTTGGACTTTATTATTTCAGAGGGTTAGAGTCCATGATAGCAGAGTGATGGCACAATAGCAGCAACAGCCAATCGCTCACATCTTAATCTGCAAGGAAGAGGCAGAGAGAAAAACACTGGGAAACCATGACACACCAGGAGAGACACACCTCCCAATCCTTCTCAAACAGTTTCACAACTGGGGTCCAAGTATTCAAACATGAACCTATGGGGGCCTCTATTCATTCAAGCCACCACATTCTTCCAATGTCTCCCTCTGCCTCCTACTTGCATATCAAGGTAGAAGGCTTCAGTTGTTTCTGCCGCCATGACTTTGCTCTGCCATCACGGACTCTAACCCTCTGAAGCCATAGTCCACACTAAACACTTTGTTGCCTTGGTGTCTTAGCACAACTATAGAAAAGCAATTGTACACTCAGATCTTCTGCAAGAGAAGCGAGCAGTCTAACTGTTGAGTGATCTCTCTTTCTCCATTCAGTGACAATTCATTCACTGCCTGGAGTTTGTCATGTAACAAGCCTTCACTGGCCACCTGATTGGCTTTTACCTGCTTTAAAATGGCCCTGAAATAGGGCTATTCACTGTGGTTTCTGAATATGGAGACCCAGATTTGGAGAGGTCAAGTAACTCATTCAACGTTACACACCTTGAAAGTGGTGAGACTTGGGTTCAAACCCAGGACTTTCCTGAGTCAAGAGCTTATGCTACTTTCTATACTATATAAGTGCATTTCAAAACTAAACTCCTTAGCCATGACTATAATGTCTCGCTCCTGTATCTCCACCGACACCTAAGGCACATGGTGAAATCACTGGGTATATGTGATGATTGGTATATGAAGCATTGACATGGTGTAAGCAATGCTATGGAGAGTCAGAAGCAGACACAGCCGGCTGCAAAAAGCTTCACAGAAGGGGACAACTGAATGAGCTCTGAACAAATAAGTAGTCAGTCAGAAAAAGATAATCCATCATTTCAACAGCAACTCACAGAACATGAACTCCAAAAGGTCATGGAGCATGTATGTATGATAAGAGGTATTTATCACTATCAATCAGAAAAGTGAAACATCATATTTCAGTGTATGGAAATAAAAACTGAAAATGTGCTTTCAGAAAAGCTACCTGGTAGTATGTATCTAAATAGAAAATAAGCTATTTTCCTAATTTATTTTTATTTATGTGGGGGGGCATAAAAGACATATCTTTATTTTTTCTGACTAATGTGTTTATAAGTCTATCACAAACTATTGTGATTTTAAGATGGACATAGTGGCACACATATTTAATCCCAGCACTTGGGAGGTAGAGGCAGGCAGATCTCTGAGTTTGGGTCCAGCCTGGTCTACATAGTGAGTTCCAGATAGCCAGTGCTACACAGAGAAACCCTGTCTTAAGAAAAACAAAACAGTATAAGATTGTTATAGCCTGAAGTTTCTGTCCTGCCAACAATTCCCAAATAGCCATAAGCCACTTCCCAAATAATTGACTTGGGCTTATATTACAGTAAATGCTAGGCCAGTAGCTCAAGCATATTACAAACTAGCTCTTACACATACAGTTAAGTGGGGGGAAAAGGGTAAATAGGAGACAAAGCCCATTATATACTTATTTTATTATTGTTTTAAAAATGTGTGTGGAGTCAGGTGGTAGTAGCAGGGGTGGCTGGTGGCACACACCTTTAATCCCAGCACTTGGGAGGCAGAAACAGCTGGATCTCTGTGAATTCAAGGCCAACCTTGTCTACATAGTGAGTTCCAGGACTGGCTTCAAAGCTACAGGAAAAACCCGTCAAAAAAAAAAGTGTATGACTGGGCAGTGGTGTTATACACGCCTTAATCCCAGCACACAGGAAGCAAAGACAAGCAGATCTCTGTGAGTTTGAGGCCAGCCTGGTCTACAGAGTGAGTTCCAGGACAGCCAGGGCTGTTAAGTGTGTAACTTAATATAGGCTTGCGTGTATATAGTTACATGGAGAAAATGCAGTATAGATTCCAGTGAATCATAGTGATTATCATCCTCTTAGCAGGAGGGAGATTAGGAGTGAGGAATAAAGAATTTCATTAAAATGAAGAAGAAGAAAACAGTGAGATGTGACACAATAATTTCCTTCATTAATTCTGTGGTAGTCCCTCCAAAAGTGCATCGTTTAAATATAACCCTAAGAACATGGTCAAATATTGTGCAAAATGTTCAGCTGGTTTCTTCATAAGGAATAGTGTTAGTTCTGGGGATATAGTCCACTTAGAGTATTGACCTAGTGGGTGTGAGACCCTGAGTTCTACCCCTGGAGGGGAAGAGACAGAAGGGAGAGAAGAGAGGAGGGAGAAAGAAGAGAGTGTCTAATGCCATGAGGTAGAGACTAAAGAGGAGCTGTACCACAGTAAAGCACCCTGAGAGGTATGATAAATAAACTGTTTTTAACGATCTGGGATTTTCCTTTGCTATACACAGGATACTAGGGCAGTTAACAGTATTCAAGGTGATAGTACTGAAGCCATGCTGATCTCCTAATTCCCATATTTGTGCTCTGGGGTGTAAGGTGCATTTGCTGTTTCCCCCTTTTGGATATACACACTGAAGCACCTAAGATAAAGGAGAATCATGTCTGAAACTGGATTGTTAAGGTTTGCAGTGATAGGAGAATCTGGTAAGAAATTAATATTTGGGGACCATAGGTAAAGGGGCGCAAGGATTTTTGTTTTGGTTTTGTAATTTGTTCTCAAGCCTGAAATTATATGGAAATATAAAATTAAAGGAGGAAACAAAGAATGTATGCATTCCCAAGATGGAGAAGATGGGAGTCTCTACTGGAAATGAAAAAATAAGTAAAGGAAATTTGATAAGCACAAGAGTCTTTTGTTTTTGGAGAAATGGTGCCTAGGAATGACCCAACTGAAGGCCCCAATTTTCTGGATTGTATAGAAAATGGGGTAAAAGTTGACATTGGACCAACAAATGTAGATCAACAAGAGACAAATAAGGCAACCCTTTATCATGAGGAAATACCTTGAGGAGCCCCTCATGATCCCCCAACTCAAATGTGGTCCAGTCATTCCCAGTCATTGTGGAGGAAACTCCTCCCTTGAACAATTAGATGATCCAGTGTCTAATGTAAAAAAGCAGACTGCACTAGATGATAGAATAGCCTTGAAAGATGAATCAAAAACTTGATGAAAAACTATAAAATGAATATTCCGGCAGATTTCTATAAATGAACAAAGACCAAAGCTAAGGGCATGAATAAATAGCTTTATAACTGAAGGCTCAGTGAATATGGGTATAGAGGTGCCTATAATTGCACCACAACCATGGCATCCAAATTGGTCTCTTCAGGAGGTAGGTGCCCAAATTTTAGGGACAAGATGGATAGAATGCACAGGGACAGAGATGAAGGCTGAGGCAATATGTGGCTAATGTAGCAGTGAATCTGAGGGGTCATGATGTTTTACATCAATGAATACCCAGATTAATATCCCACCAATGTAATATTTGAACCATAAACCGATTCATGTTTTTGAGAATACTATTATAAGATATAAAAATAGACATCAACCATTCATGCTGTACATAAGCAGGGAACAACAGCTGTTGAACTCTCAGAGGTACCAACAACCCTACCCTTAAAATGGCTAACTGACAAACCAGTCTGGGTTGTACAATGGCCTATGTCATCAAAGAAAATAGAGGTCTTAGAACAGCTGATTTAAGAGCAAGTAATGCTCAACACTGAATAATCTACCAGCCCTTTGAATTCTTTTTTATTTGTTATTAAGAAGAAAGCTGGAAAATAAAGTATGCTCACATATCTGAGATAAATACATAAATAAAGTAATTCAGCTTATGAGTCCTCTACGAAATGGGATACCCCTGACTTCTGTGTTACCTAAAGGAGAGCCTATCATAGTTATTGACTTAAAAGACAGTTTCTTCACCATACCACTACAAAAACAGAACAGGGGAAAAAATTGCTTTTACAGTACCCAGTTATAATAATTCTCAGCCAGTCAAGTTCTCCAAAAGGGAATATTAAATAGCTCTGTCCTGTGCCAATATTCCACGCAGAAACCATTGGAAATAATTTGCGTACAATTTCCACAATCTATAATTTGCCATTATATTGATGGCATCTTTTAGTTATTCAAAGTTAGATACTTTAGAAAACATGTTCCAAGAAGTAAAGAAAATTTTGCCTCACTGAGGATTTCAAATTACTCCTGAAAAAAAAAAATACAAAGAGGAGATTCTATTAATTACTTAGGATATAAGATAGATATACAAAAAAAAAATTAGACCCCAAAAGGTACAACTCAGGAGAGATTGATTATGTCTTAATGACTTACAAAAATTGTTAGGAAATATTTCCAACTTACTGCCTACTATTGGACTGAAAAAAAAAAAAGATGAATTAGTAAATTTGGCCTGTTCCCTAGAAGAGGACAAGGACCTGAATAGTCCAAGAGAATTATCAGCTGAAGCTGAGGAGGAATTGCCTCTATTGAAAAAAATACAAGAGGTACATGTGGACACGTGAATCCAGAACTTAACTGCATTCTGGTTATAAGACCCTCTAGACTATCCCCTACAGGATTCTTGATACAGAGGGAAGATATTATATTGGAATGGATATTTCTACCACATAAACTAAGTAATATCTTAAAGACATGTGGAAAAGATTTCTGAATTGATTTTTTAAAAATTTAAGGCTTCAGCAATTGACAGGAATGAACCCAGCAGAAATTACAGTATCTTTAACTAATAAGGAAATTTCCTCTCTATGGAAAGATAATTAATATTGGCAGAAAGTTTGCAGTAATTTGGGGGGAGAGATTAATAACTTATCTCAAAGAAAATAAACTGGAATTCATAAAAAGTACCAGTTGGGTCATTCCTCACATTGTACAATAAAAACCAGTCTCAGGAGTCCTTACATTCTATACTGATACAAATAAGTCAGGAAAGGCAGGATAGAAATCAGGAGATTTAAGTAAAGTGCTTCAAAACCCTTATAATTTTGTACAAAACTCAAAATTGTATGCCATTCTTACAGTACTGATGGACTTTACAGGACCTCTCAACATAGTTACTGACTCTCAATATGCAGAAAGACTGGTTTTACATATTGAAACTCCTAAATTTATTCCTGACAACACAAAACTAACTTCGCTATTTATATAATTACAGAAAATTATCAGAAATAGGAAACAGCCTATATACGTATATATTTCTGATACTATTAATATATGTATACATACATATATATGTGTATATATATAACATACATGAGGAAATTGTAAAAAATATTTCCTTTTATAATCAGACTCTATTACCTACAAGAAGTAATCCTAAAGGTATAAAAGAAATGAAATTTGGCAGTTTCATTTTACAGAATTTGGAACATTCTATATACCACATCATTGATTCAGGATTTCAGTGAGCAACTGCTTTGAGCTCTGGAAGGGCTGATTCTGTGATTACACACTTGTTAGAAGTCATGGCCATAATGGGTATACCTGTACAAATTAAGACTGACAATGCTCCAGCATGTCTCCCATCAAATAAAAGTTTTTGCATATTATAATATAAAGCATATTGCAGGTATACCACACAATCCTATAGGACAAACAGTTGTTGAAAGATCTAATCACATCTTAAAAGAAATGCTTTATAAACTAAAAGAGAGAACTAAAATCCCCAAAGATAGGTTTTATTAACCTTGAATTTTCTTAATGCTCATGAGAAAGGAGCAACAGCTTCAGAGAGACATTGGATAACAGGAAAAAACTTCTGAACTAAATCAGCCTGTCTACTTCAAGAATGTGCTGACCTTAGAATGGAAACAAGGATATGTGTTACGTTGGGAGAAAGGGTTTTGCTTTTGTTTCCACAGGAGAAGAAAAGCTATGGATACCATCAAAATTTATGAAGATTTGATTTGAACAGGAGAAACCCTTGACAAGGAAAAATGATGGCTCATTCACCAATGTGACATTTCTACAAGTTTTAAGGAAAACTCACCTAACAAGGGTAGGGGCAGGGTTCTGTTTTTCTCTATACAGGAAAGTAAAAACACTCATCTTCAAGAAGACATTCTTATTATGTATAGTTTTGTATTAGGTTTAGAACTTTCTTATTTAGACAAAAAGAGGAAGTATAGTTGGTTTACTCCACCCATTATCTAGGCTATCTGGCCAGGAAGAGGCAGTGCGTTTTGCCTGTGTATGTGACATTATATAAGGAAGGAGAGAAGGGTCACACCTTATTTTTGGTTGGTCAGACATCAGACAGTCAGGTGCTTGCACTCCGGGACAGAAGGACAGAACAGAGGATGATTTCAATTGTTCATTGTTTCTCATCAGTGTATCTTCCCAATTCATACCCTAATAAATTCCTATTGCCCATTGAACAGGCTCGTGTGGATTGATTGCTACAAATGGTGGGTGGCTCTGAAAGTCCAGACAATAATGTGGTGTGGGGTAAGAGGAGGAGGGATGATAATCAGTTGATTCAAGGTGGACACACTTGCCCGCTATCTGGATGAGCAAGCCCTTAGAAAAATAACCAGAGTGTATACCATGACTCTGGTATTTGGCTGTCAGTTTCATCCAGTGAACTTAGAAATAATCAGAAACCCTAGTGTCATGAATAAAATAAACATCTAATCAACACCCCCAACTCTGTTCCCATTTGCAAGTTCCTGGTTAGACTTAGTAGTTTTCTAATGGGCTTCCAGTCAGCAATCCACTAGTTTCTGCCATTCCATGATCTTAAGGATACAGCCAACAAGAGAGTGACAGAGTATTACTTTTAAGGCTGGGTGTTTCTCATTTGCCCAAAAATACAGAATGTTTGTACAATTTTAAAAGTAAATGTAGGCACCAATGTGCTAGCAGCAGTTATCACTTAAAGTCAATACATTGCAATTGGTAAGTGATGATCAATTTAGGCTCCTACATCTGAAACAGCAATCAAGGTGATTCGCAGGAATTCTCAATGACATTGGTACCCATCTGGATTTGCTGAAAAGTTTAACGTGCTTTTTTATTATTCATGATTTTGCAGTTCTTCAAATTGCAAGGTGATGGAGAGAGCACGCAATTTTCAACCAGACTATGAAATCTTCCTTGAAAATTCGGACATTCATATAAATAGATGGCTTTTAATTTTTCTTGGAGACTGGAATGTAAAAATGCATATACTATAAATTAAGCTATATATATGATAATATTGTCATTACCACAAAATCCTAGGGATAAGGAACTAGTATGTCATGGACTCCATTCCCACCTGTTATTTTTCCCAGTTGAAACCGTTTCCCTCAAAACCTCGGTCTGAAGGATTCAGTAATGAACATTAACTCCTAAACTGACTGCCATTCTAATATATGCAAGAACCATTGGGGCTGGTACACAGATCACTGGGAGATTATTTTTGCTTATTATGCCTGAGATGCTGGATTCAATGCCCAACTCCCCTGTCCCCAAAATAAAAATTATTAGAACAAGCATCTTGGAGCATGTCATTAATAGTATGTTGCAAAACTAAATGTCATGCACCCCATATCCAGAGATTTCAAAGGCTGAAGTGATACATTTACCCATACAGGGACATCTTATCCAGCTTTTTTCTAGGATCCAGATACACATCCCGGACCCTAGAATCATGCCTGTAAAATTACTTTTTTTAAAAAAAGTGTAGTGTGTGTGTGTGTGTGTGTGTGTGTGTGTGTGTGTGTGTACATGCTATAGCATGTATGGGGTGGTCAGAAAACTTTTTAAAGTCAGTTTTCTTCTACTATGTAGGTAGGTTCTGGGGCTAAATCCCAGGTCATCAGGCAGTTTCCTTCACTCACTGAGTAATCTCACTAGTCCCCATGTCCACAGTTTTAAATCCAGATATGTCTTTGTGGTAGTGCTAGAAGAGCTTATTTCATTCAGAACTTTTGACTAAGGACAGAGAGAAAGAGACAGGAGACAGAGAAATTAAAGTCCCACTTTACTTTCTAATTAGCCCATACTGTTTACCCAGTCAACTTAAGAACAGTGTCATATACTTTGTGTTTAATTGTTACCACCCATTGTACTTTTACTATTGTAGAGAAACCATTGTCTCTGTTTTGATATAGACAATGCTTACTTCTTGTGCTTTCATTCTGAGTCTGATACACTGACTGATATCAATGAGTAGTTGTTTGCACACATCCTTGTGGGACACATTCCGACCCTGCCCAAAGATGCTTGATGTCACACGGTAGGTACCAAGTTGTAGATATACTATATCGCTTTCTGTGCATATTGAGCTCTAGTAAAATATAATTTGTAAATTTGACATGGTAAGAGATTAGTAACTAATAAAAGATGGAAATTATGACAAAATGTTCTGATAACCATCTTGTTGTTGTTTAAGAGAGGGTTTCTCTGTGTAACAGTCCTAACTGTCCTAGAACTCGCTTTGTAGACCAGGCTGGCCTTGAACTCACAGAGATTCACCTGCCTTGCTTCCCAAGCACTGAGATTAAAGACATTTATACCACTGCTAGGCTGATAACTGTTTGGTTTTTTTTTAAAATTTATTCATGGATTCCACCTGAAGCTTGCCATTTAATTTTCTGGACTAGGTTTGACTGTACTTGACTGTAGGAAGAGAAAGCACAGGTGAGGGTGTGCTGCTGTATGCAATTCTTCTACCATGCTACCTACTAGAGAAGGTCTGTCTCCTTGGCCATTGCCCCTCAAACCTTCTACTTCCTGTGCAGATTTCAACAACTGGGCATGCTTAGCTCTAGTGAACTATGGTCTTGCTTTGCTGCTGGGCAGGTCTGTTAAAACCCTAGAACCAGCAATATTTTCTTGTGAATGTTCAATGCTTTTCTCTTGAGAAGGGCTTCTAGCTCTGTGCATTCATTGTGTTATGGCGCTCAAACCTATTCTCTATCTCTCTCTGGGCCTGTACTCAGCTGTGTGGGAACTGAGAGAGAGGTTGGTTCTACCTTGGGTTTTTGCAATGGACATTGAATCTACTTATCTGAATATCACACAAGGAATGCTGCAGGCTACTTAGGTGACACTAACACCAGTTCTGGTAGTATCATCAAGGGCTTTGGTTTCCTGGTCCAAAGACGCTCTGAGCCAACTTTCTAGGAAAGAATTGGGAATGTAGTTGGGGAAAGCAGGAGGTAGGTATTGTTAGCAACTGCACTGGATAAATAAATGGCACAAGCCTGTGAGAACAGCCACAAGGAACACTGTAAGGGTTAGCAACAGCAGCACACTCATAGTTGTGCAGGGCTGAGCAGGATCCTAGAGATATCAATCGGGGATATAAATACACAACCACAGCTCATGGAAGTAAGTAATGGTCAAGATCCTCACGGTTCATTTGCTGTGTGATACAGATGGGATTTTAATTCAGAAGATGGCAATGGGATAGTCAATAAATGGTGCTAAGGGAACTCAGAAATAAAGATAAAGTCTCTTGTTGTAGAATATTAAAGATGTGTTACATTTGTTTATGTGTGGAACATTTGTTTAATGATGCAAAAATGTGTTGCATTCTTTTATGTTGCCTTTGTTTAATGCTGTGAAGCTGTGTTACTTTGTCTAAAATACCTGATTGGTCACTAAAGAGCTGAACAGCCAATAGCAAGGAAGGAGAAGGGATAGGCAAGGCTGGCAGGCAAAGAAATAGAAGAAATGGGGGGGGGGGGATCACGGAGAAAAGAAGGGGTCAGCCACACAACCAGACATGGAATAAAAACTACATGCACATGGTGCACATACATGTGTCCAAGCCAACACTCTTGCACATAAAATAAATTTTAAAAAGAAAATGGGGAAGGGAAGCCCAGGTTCTGGTTAGCTGCAGAGCACCTGTGTCTAACTTAGCCTAGTAACCCTTCCTCTGGCTTTGGGTTTCTGGAATTCTCCGATGTTTTGTTTTGAGGCAGGATCTCATGTAGTCCAGGCTTTTCTCAAAATCACTGTGTAGCAAGGTTATTGAACTCATGGGCTTCTTGGATGCTGAGATTACAGGTGTGTTACCACCGTGCCCAATTTTATGTGAGGTTGGCAATAAACTCAGGACTTTGTGCATGGTAGGCAAGCCCTGAAGGACATCTTCAGCCCAGATTCTTCTGTCATCCAAGGCAGTGTTTTTGTCTCTATTTATGTATGTATGTATGTATTATGTATGTATGTATGTATGTATGTATGTATGTATGTATGTATGTATGTATGTATGTTTAGAAAGCTCTTAGTAAGTAGCCCAGGCCAGTTTGGAACTTGCAGTGCAGCCCAAGCTGGCCTTAAATCTGTGATTCCCCTGCCTCAGCCTCCCTTGATATTACAAGTGTGTGCCTGCTACTATAATTTTTTGAGGAATCTCTGTACTTTTTTTCTGTAATAACTTGATTTACATACCCATCAGTAGTACATAAGAATTTTTCTTTTTATTTTCCTTTTTTGGTGCATGTGTGTGTGTGTGTGTCTGTCTGTGTGTCTGTGTGTGTTTGTGAGTCTGTGTCTGTATGTGTGTCTCTGTATGTGTATGTCTGTGTGTGTGTTCATGTGTACACAAATGCCCTGATGCATATGTGGAGCTCAAAAAGACAACCTGTGGGTTACAGTTCTCTCCTTGTAACATGTGAGTCCTAAAGATTAGATTAAGTTCAGGTTTATCAGGCTTAGTAGCAAGTACCCTTACCTTCACACCTATCTCACTGGCCCTCCACTATATTCTTTTAAGATTTTGTATTTTGTTTTTTGAGACAGGGCCTCTCTGTGCAGCTCTGGTTATCCTAGAACTTGTTCTGTAGACCAGGTTGGCCTTGAGCTCAGATATCTGCCCGCCTCAGTCTCCCAAATGATGGAATTGGGAAGGTGTGAGTCACTATTCCTGGCCTTTAAGATTTTTTAAAATTATTTTTAAGTGTATGGGTGTTTGCCTGCATGTATGTCTGTGTATCACATGCATGCTTGATGCCCACACAAACTAAAAGAAGGCACCAGATCCCCCATCGCTGGAGTTACAGATGGTTGTGAGATACCATATAGGTCTAGGAACTGAATCTAAGCTCTTTGGGAGAGCAACCAATGCTCTTAACTGCTAAGCCATGTCTCCAGCCCCCATTCACCTTATTTTTGAGACAGTCTCAAAAATGAACCTAAAACTCACAATTCTACTTAGGCTGAATGTCCAGTAAGCCCTAGGGATCCTCCTGTTGGCCTCCCCTGGGATTACAGGTGTGTGTTGCAATATGTGACTTTTCTGTGTGTTGGGGATCAAACTCGGGGCTTTATGATTGTACAGCAATCACTTTTCCCACTGAGCCCTCTCCCCAGCCCAAAAGAGTCTTCTTTCTATACAACTTTGCCAGCTTTTATTTTTTTATTAACATTCTAACTGGGACCACGCACCACTTTCTGAAGAGATTATTCTTTCCCGATTGACTCCGCATGATACTGTTGCTGAAAATAAATAAGTCCTCTGTGTAGGTTTATTCCGTAGCCTCCATTCTACTCTGTTAGGTAGATACCTGTATTGTATTTATAGATCCTATTTCAGAGCTGTGCTGTTTTAGCTACTATAGCTTTAGAGTAAGTTTTATCAGGAAATAGGAGTTCATCAACCTTGAATTTTTTTTTAATATTGCTTAGGCTTTTTGGAGCTCTATTCAATTCCATGGGAATTTAAGGATATACCCTTGAACTTTGAGTTCCATCTGTGTAGATTTCCCTGGAATTTACTCTAGATAACATTAAGGGTTTTTTTGAAATATGAAATATGATACACACACATACACACACACACACACACACACACACACACACACATACACACACATAGTTAGAGCCTCTTTAATTTCCCTCAGCAGATTTTAGTTTTCAGTATATACAATTTTCTTGGCCTTTATTTCTAGGGATGGAGGGTATAAGTCAGAATCACGGTGTATGCTTAGAAAATGCAAGACCCTGAAAATGTGCCTGTGTGGTGTGTGTGTGTGTGTGTGTTTTAAAATTCTTTTGGTTGCCATTTTAAGTAGAAATTAAAATTGTTTTTTCCTTCATGTTGTTCCTGAATGGTGTATAGACACACAGTGGTGTTAGTGTGTCGGCCTCATTCCTACAACTTGGTCACTCTGGTAAACTTGGAATTTGTCCATTGGGATCTCTATATAAAATCATGTCACTTGGAACTGTAGTTTACTTTTCCTTGGAAATTTTGGTGACAGTTTTTTTTTGTTTGTTTGGTTTTTTTTTTTTTTGTTTTGTTTTTTTTGGTTTTTTTGTTTTTTTTTTTTTCTTGCCAAATTGCTCTGGCTAGGACTTCCAGTAAGATGCTAGGCAGCAGAGATGAGAGTGGCCGCCCTTGCTTTGTTTTGCTCCTGGGGAAAGCTCTCTGTTTTTCACTATTGAGGGAGATGTTAGCCCTGGGTTTTATGAATGCTGTTTGTCATGCTAACAAAATTCCTTTGATGCCTAGTTTGCTTTTTAAAAAAAAAAAAAAATCATGAAACGATAATGCAATGAATTTTGTTAAATGCCTTCCTGGGTCTATTGAGATGACACTGTGGCTTTCCCTCCTCGATCTATTAATATTATGTATTACATCAATTGGTTTTCCCATGTTGAACCACTCTTGCCTTCCTAGCATAAATCCCATTAGTCATGGTGTATAATCCTTTTAGTTTGCTGTGGGATTTGGTTTTCTAGTATTTTGTTCAGGATTTTCCTGTCTATATTCATAAGGAATATTGGTCTGTTATCTTCTTTTTATTCAGTGTATTAGTTTGGGGCCTTAGTATCAAAGAATGCTCATAAAATATGTCTTCAATTTTTTGGCAAAACTTTGAGTAGGGTTGATGTTAATTCTTCTCCAAGTATTTGGTAGACTTCACCAGTGGAGCCAGCTGCTCTTGGAGCTTGACTTATTGCAAGTTTAGCCTTAAAATAGTAATTCAGTTTGTTTAGTTGTTATAGAATTTTAATAGTTTCCTTTTTCTTGTGTCAGTCTTGATAATTTTTGTTTCTAAAAATTAATCCATTTTATCTATGTTAGTTATTCTGTTGCTGTGCAGTTAGTTGTCTATAGTACTTCCTTATAACCCTTTAATTTGCATAAATCCATTAGGAATTTCTCCACTTTCATTTCAGATTTTAGTTATTTACCTCTTATTCTTTTTCTTCTTAGTTTCAACTTTTTTCAATTTCATTGAAAGCACAAGGCTGTAAAAATTTATTTCACACAAATAGTAACAAATAGAGAGCTGGATATTAATATCAGACAAAAATCAACTTAAAATAAAACGTATACCTCTCACCCACTTTCAAATTGTCTTTCTGGGTGGTCACCATGGTGCTCATGAATGACCTGGCAGATGCCCTCAAGAGCATCAACAATGCTGAGCAAAGAGGCAAACGCCAGGTTCTCATCAGCTCCTGCTCCAAGATCATCGCTCAGTTCCTAACTGATGATGAAGCACGGTTACATTGGTGAATTTGAAATCATTGATGACCACAGAGTTGGGAAAATCTCTGTGAAGATCACAGGCAGGTTGCACAAGTGTGGAGTGACAAGCTCTAGATTTGATGTACAACTCAAAGACATAGAAAAAATTGCCAGAACAATCTGCTCCCATCCCATCAGTTTGGCTTCATGTACTGACAACCTCAGCTGGCTTCATGGACCATGAAGAAGCAAGACAAACACAGGAAGGGAAATCCTGGGATTCGTTTTCTATAAATAAGAACCAGCCATTGTAGCACAGGCCTCTAATCCTAGCACTCAGGAGGCAGGCAGATTTCTATGAGTTCCAGACCAGCCTGGTCTACAAAGCAACGTCCAAGACAGCTAGGGCTCTTACACCAAAAAACTGTCTTGAAAAATCAAAAATAAATAAAAAGTTTTTTTTAAAAAAAATTAAAAGTTGCTACTACAATAAGAACATTACATATTGTTAAAAGAGCCAATTAATAAGAATTACACAATTCTATCCATCAAACCATGGAGCCCTCCAAAACACGAGGCAAACATTGACAGGTTTAAGGAGAAACGTTCTACAGTGCCCCATTGTGATAATTAGCTTATATAGCAATTTGACTAAGCTGTAGGCATCTAGATATTTGATCAATTACCCAGATGTATCTACAGTGATGTTCTGGGAAGATATTAACTTTGAATTGGGAGAAGAGAAAAAGGTTTCACTCCCCAGCATGTGTGACCCTTACCCAGCAGGCCACGTGAATAATACCTCTGTGAGCAGCATGTCCAGTTTTCTTCCATCCTGCCTATCTCTCTTTGAGATTCCAAGTCTCAAATCCTTTATGTTTAAAATGAACACTGACAATAAAGAATCTTGGGCATATCAATGTTTGTTTTCTCTGTTGTTATCTTTCTTGTTTCACCAGCCCTCCAACACTCAACACTCCTTAGTTTTGTAAAGAATACCACTTTGACCTCTGTTTGTAGCAGGCATGCAGAGGCTCTTGGTCGACATGGTGTGTCTTCCCTGATTTCACTCCACCCTTTACATGGAGGGTGAGCCTCTTGCTGAACCAGAGCTTCTATTTACAGAAATAGAAGCTTGCTAGTCAGCTTGCTCTGGGATTCCCTGTCTCTGACACCCCCCCCCCAGCCCCTCACCCACTCTCTGTGTCTGCAGTCATAAGCAGGCTGTTCTGCCCACCCAGTATTTACATGGTTCTGCAGATCTGGTCCTCATACTCATTTAACAACTCATTTACCTGCTGAGTTATCTTCCCAACCCCTCTTCTGCATATTACAAAGGTTGTTTTTTTAGTGATTATCACAGGGATTGCAGTTAACATGCCAAGCTTTTATCATTTTAGTTTTAATTAATATTAACTTACCCACATGCCTTAGCTCTACCCCATCTACTACTGTTCTGCCCTGTTTATGTTGGTATGGCCACAAATTATATGTTTAGACACTGTGTCCTTCTGTATATGGCTGTAATTCAATTCATTATAATTATTAATGATGTTAGTTATGAAAGCTGGTGAAGTAGCTCAGTAGCATGCTTGCTTAGCATATAAAAAGCTTTCGGTTTGGTTCCCAGAACCCACACATGTAAAAGCCAGGTGTGGTGACTTGTCTGTGATTCTAGCATAGGGAAGTGGAGGAGGCAGGAGGATCAGAACTTCCTCAACTGCTGCTACATAGTGAGTTCTAGACTTGCCCGGGTACATGAGACTCTGTCCCCAAAATAATAACAATTAATAATCAAAGTTATAAATACTGTCTGTGTAACTGTCCACCAGGTCATTAAAGAAACAAAAAGAGAAATTACAAATCAAAAATAAAATAATAGTGATTTTAAAACTTAGTTATTTACTTACATTTTCTGGAAACATACTTCTCTTGTGTGTGTCTGTGTGTGTTCTTTACTGTTAGCCTGAAGAATTCTTTCAATGTTTCTTGAGAAGCAATTTTACTAGGAATATTCTCTTAGTCTTTGAATTTTTTAATTTGTTCATTTGTATTTGTGCATGTGTGTGTGTGTGTGTTCATGTGTGCATTGCTATGGTACATGTTGACATCTGTATGAAGTCAGAGGACCTTTCGAGTCAGTCCTTTTCTCCTACCAAATGGGTCCTAGGGATGGAGCTCAGGTTGTCAGGCTCAGCAGGGAGTGTCTGTATTTGTTAGGAACATCTTATTCTTCCTTCATGGATTTTGAAGAATAGTTGTGCTAGGTATAGAATTCTTGGTTAATAGTTTGTGGCTTCTTTGGGGATTTTTTTATCACTTTAAATATATTGTCGGGTATAAATATGTAATCCCTTCTAGCCCTCAATGGTTTCTGATGAGTAATCAGCTACTAACCACACTGATGATCCCTTGTATGTGACAAATTAGTTCGTGATTGGTCCTTTAAGATTTTCTTTGTCTTTGACAATTTTATAATTACCTTGGTGTGGGCTCTTTGAATTGACCTTGTTGAATTTCTTAGATATATTTGTTAACGTCTTTCACCAAATCCAGGACAATTTTGATGGCCGTGCATATGTGTAATATGTATAGATTCTTCCTGTTTCTCTTTTGAAACTCCATTAATCTTTACGTTAATATACAGATGTTGTCCTTATGACTTCACTCATTTTGCTTTACTTTTTTTCCTTTCTACTCCTCAGATTGGGTGATTTTGGTAACCTGTTTTCCACTTCCCTAGTTTTTCTCCTGCCTTGTAGTGTCTGCTGTGCTTTTCAGCTCCAGATCTTCTATCTTGTTCTTTCTTGCATTTCCCGCCCTTGCGCTGATCCCCTTCTAGTCCCTGCATTATTTCTCCGGCCACCCCTAGCATGATGTGATATTTCCAATAGTTTTTGTTTGTCTGTTTGTCTCCTCACATAGGAGACAGTCCAACTCAAGTCTTGGACTAGTGTGATATGTTGAATTATAAGCCCCCAATCTCCATTGCCTCAGCATGAGAATTTATCAAGAAAAAGGTTTAGGGGAATGTAATTAGCTGAGATGAATTCCTTAGGACAGGACATAATCAATCCAAGATGAGTGGAATTCTTGTTGGAGGGAAGGGAGGGAGAGAGAGAAAATTTGGACATAGAAGAACATACAGGGGGACACTTTGTAAAGATGAAGGCAAAGATTGGGATGATGAATCTATGCCATAGATTGCTAGCAACTTAATAAAAAAAAAAACAAAAAACAAAAAACAAAAAAACAAAAAAAACACCACATGGTCTCTCTTAATTTAAGAGAAACCAATCCTGACAGACCTGACATATCTTTTACAGCAACGATGCTGGGAAGGACATTCCATCAAGAAAATCAGCCGAAGAAGAGAGAAAAAGGACTGAAATGTTAGACTTCCATGCTTAAGTGAAAACTGTTTAGAATTACTATACCTTGTTAGAGCGTCTTTTGAACTGTGTAACTTTTAACAGTGTCTCATGAAATCTGAACTGCCCTTGATGTCCCTATATATGCCAGTCTGACTTTGTACTTCTGACTCACTTGTCTCCATCTCCAACTGGCCCGACTGTCTCCATCTCTCATGTAATGGAATTGTAGGTCACCTCATCTAGTTCCTTGCTTCATATATGTATACATGCTTTAACTGAAAAAAAAATTAATTACAGTCCAGTAAGCTGATGCTGAAGATAAAGGCACTTGTCACCAAGACTGATGACATGAGATTTATCCTTGGGACTCACATGGTTGGAGAAGAGAAATTACTCTCAATTTGCTCTCAGACTTCTTCCACATGTGCCCCACAGTACATGCACATGTGCGCACACATATACACAGACACACATACACAGATAAACACATACGCACACACATACAGACACACACACATAGACAGACACGCACACACATACATGTGCACACACACATGCGCACGCACACACATACATGTGCACACACACATGCACACGCACACATGTACACACATGTACACACGCATATACACATGCACATACACACACAAACCATACACATATACACACATGCACACATACACATACATGCACACACACACATGTACATGCACACCACACACATGCACACATACATGCACACACATACGCATGTGCATGCACACACATGCACACACACAGACACATGCATGCACACATGCATGCACACGTGCACATACACACATGCATGCACACATACCAATCAATGCAATAAAATATTGATTGACACCTAAATGTTATAATATAAGTAACATATATATGTGTATATAACATATATATTGGTATTACTGTACTCTAGTACCTACAATGCATGTTAAAGTATTTGGAAGCTTGGGTTTCAGTCCTGGACTTTGTCATCTACTCTTTTACCTATGAGAATTCTATCTACAGACTGTATCAAGAGCTTTATTGTTTTCTGAACTTTGGTGCTGTTGGCCAACAGGAGGCATGGGCTAGATTTAGGTAGTCAGGAAGAAAGTGAGGCTGTTTCATGTTCCTTTAGATCTGCAGTTGGTAAAGTTTCCCTTCAATCACTAGCCTTATTGAATTACACCATCATGGTATATCCTCCTGAACCATACATGCTGCTTAACACCTTTATTAAATTCTCTTTAGGCAGTCATTTAGAATACATCATGTCTTTTCTGCTGGTACTCCAATGAAAAGATCTCCCTCTAAAGGTGAGCACATCTCTATGGACTGAAGTCACTCAATTAGCCTCCAAAGTGACTAAGTTTTCAGTCACTTTGCAAATTTTTTTTCTTGGCTTTTAAACATGCACAAGTTCTTTGTTTCATTTAGGGGAGTGTCTTAGTTAGTGTTCAATTGCTGTGAAGAGAAAAGCAAGAGCATTTCTTTTCCTTATAAAAGAGTATTTAATTAAGACTTGCTTACAGTTTCAGAGGTTTAGTCCATTATCAACATGGTGGGAAGTACAGGGGATGCATGGCTCAGGCAGACGTAGTGCAGGAGTAGTAGCTGATAGTTCTACATCAGGATCTTTAGGCAGCAGGAAGAGAGAGAGCCACCGGGCCTGGCTTGGGCTTTTAAAACCTCAAAGACTATCTCCAGTGATGCACTTCCTCCAACAAAGCCACACCTACTCCAACAATAGAGCCATTCCCTAAGCATTCAGGTATATAGCCCACGGTGCCCATGCTTATCCAAACCACCACATGGTGGAAACAGTTTGGTAAGTCATTGGACCTGCTCAAACCATTGTCTTTTTATTTTTAATCCAAATCAGAATCACTGAATTAAAGATTTGAGATTATATTTCAAATGGAAAAAAGAAAAGAAAAGCAAAATCCCATCTTTGTTTCTGATTCATTGCCAATATTCTGGTGTCATAGTCACCTTTTCATTAATATAAAGAAATACTTGGGACAGGCTACAAAAAAAAAAAAAAAAGACAAAACTAACAAAAGACAACACAAGAGGTTTATATTAGTTCAGGTCTGGAAACAGAGAGAGGTACTTTATATATATATATATCTGTAGGATCCTTCCTGTGCATGTTTGTGTGTGCATGCACGCACACACACACACTCACTCACACATACACACAAAATCTAAAGAGTAGGAATATTATCTGAATAGAACTCCCACATAACATTCCATTTGAAAAGCAATGGGTTAGATTCCTCTTGTACATTAAAACTAAGTGCTGGAGCACATGCCTAGAATCCCAGCACTCAGGAGGAGGAGGCAGGAAGATCAGTTCAAAGCTATTCTTATCCACACAGTATCTCATAATCGCCTGGAATTCATGAGACCTGCTTCAGGAGACAGAATTGGGGATGATTCAGCCAAGAACCTAAATACCATAGTCAGACTACATTTTTTATACTCTTGATATCGTTAATAACAAGACATCTAGGGTTCAATTTCCCGCCCCCGAGTTCTGCAGGACATACTCACTCAGACTCCAGTACCAAGGTTAGCTCCTGGAAATGACATCTACACTCTGGGGCTTAAGACTACTAAGAATCTGATCTCACCCCCAACTCTTGGTCTGTAATACCTCTACCCTAAAGCCTTTGTGGACCTAACTTCTCTTCACCTGGGAGGTATATGCATGAGCAACATTTTCATATTTGTTTCCTAGGGTTGCTGAAGCAAATTACCCAAAACTAGATGACTTTCAATGAAGGGTACATAGTCAAATCCCTGTTTTGTGCATCCCTCTACTGGCTAGTGTGAGGAGCAGAGTAAGGAGACACTAAGGAGAGTCTTGCTTTAGTCACTGGTATCCAGGTTGGAAACCCTTGGACATGACAGAAAGATGCTCAAAAGCAAGAACTCTGTATTCTGGGTTATTGTAGCTGGGGTCTCTGGTTGAGAGGAGGCCATTGGATCAAAACAAGCATGTGTGGGGCAATTGTAAAGGAAGAAGAAAAGCAGGGTCAGAACTCTGGGGATCAGATATCAGCAGTTTAAGAGACATTGAGGAGCTGGGAAGGAGGTCAAGGGAAGCAATGGCCCCTGCAGCCACAGGGGGGACACAGCAGCATACCAGAAGGGATAGTGATGTTGGGAAGAGAATCTGGGACACGGGATTGATTGTGGTGTTCAATAACATTAAAGAGATGAAGCAAAAACCTGGAGGGTCCCACACATTCATGGCAGCTAAAGGCTCCCAGAGTCAGATAGGAGCTGATGCCAGAGGGCTCTAGTAAAGGGAGGCGGCTAGAGATGGAAGTAGTGAGAAACAGGTGGGAAGTCTCTTATAAGGACCATTGTAGTGAGGGACCCATCTCTGGGGGACTTTTTGGTGGTGTTTTTAAGGGAGGAAAACTCTGTCAATCAAATGACCTACTGAGATAGACAGGTGGGTTGGGATTTACAGAATCATCTAAACTTTTACTGTATGTATGGATCTGTCAGGGATCCTGCTAAGATTCAGGTGATGCTTTAGTAGGTCTGGGGTAGGGTCTGTCTTAGTTAGAATTCCTATTCCTACGATGAAACACCATGACCAAAATCAGACATACCTTCAGATCAGTCTAATGAGGACAATTACTCAGATGAAATTCCATCTTCCCAAGTGACTCTGGGTTGTGTCATTTTGACAGCTAAAGCTGACTATGACACCATCTAGGGCTAGGGAAAAGTAGGCAGGAATTTTAAAAGCAGAATAGCTAAGGAGGTTTGCCTGGCATCATATGCTTACAATCCCAGTTACTTGGGAACTTCCAACAAGAGGGTCATAAGTTCAAGGGCTTCTTGGGATACACAGTGAGTTCATGGCCATCTGGGTAAGTTGGTGAGAACCAATCTCTAAATAAAAAGTGAAAATAGAACCGTGGGTGGGACTGGGAAGATAGCTCAGTTGGTAGAGCACTTGCCCTTCAACAATGGTTGCCTAAGTTAGAGCCCCAGAACTCACGTGACAAAGCTGTGCATGGTCTGGTGCATTCTTACTATCTGAGTTAGAAAAAAAGAATCAGGAGGATCCCTGGAGCTCACTAGGTGGTCAGCCTAGCCCCCTGACTGAGCTCTATGTCAATATGTTGGGATTTGTCTCAACAAAACAAGGTAGACAGCACTCTTGAGAAATGGCACTGATATTGACCTCCGGCCTTCATGTGCACAGCATACATGTCAGCACACATGTGTATGCACACACACACACATACACACACAGCACAGAGATGAGGGAATGAGGGAAAAAGGAAGGGAGGAGGAAGGGGGAGAGGGAGAGGATATAGCTTAGTGATGGAGCATTTACCTAACATGAATGATGACATAGGTTCAATCCTCAACAGTGCATGAGTGGGACAGGTGGGGGAGAGATCACTGAAGTGGTTTTGTTTGTTTTATATTACTGTGAAGGAACACTGACCAAAACTAACTTAGGGAGAAAATGATTTATTTGGCTTACATGTCCTAGATCAAAGTCTATCAATGAGGAAAGCCAAGGCAAAGATTCAAGTAAGGCAGGAGCCTGGAGGCAGGACTGAAGTAGAGGCTATAAAGAAGTGCTTTTCAGAACCTACAGCCAACAATAAATAGAGGTGGAGGCAGAGATCCATGACTGAGCACTGGGCAGAGCTCCTGGTCCAGCTGAGAGCAGGGAAGGATAGGGATTATGAGGAGTCTCACAGTGATGGCTAGCTGGAGCTCTGGGGAGCTCACAGATCAAAAACAGCTACTGGGGAACCATCGGGAAAAGGAGCTAGGGCCTCCAAGAGTGGGCAACTGTTGATTGGCATGGGCAGTATATGAAGCCTTGAAGGGTGGAATCAGACTGTGTTTCTGTGCATGGGTTGGCACCTTGGAGCCCATTCCCTGCAGAGGAACACCTAACCCAGTCTTGATATTGGGGTGAGGAAATCGGACTTGCCTGGAGTGGATGTGCCATGATGAACTGGCCCACCTTGGGACTTCTTGCCCTTTTGTGGGAGGGGATGGGGGGATGGGAAAGAGGGAGGCTGAAGGGTGACTGGGAGGGATTGGGAGGAGGGAAGGGAGGGAGAGCAGGGGGACACATAGATAAAAATGACATTTTTTATATATAAAAGTAATAAAATGAACATACAAAAAAAAGTGCTTTTACTGACTCTCTTCCCTGTCTCACTCAGCTTGCTGTCTTCTATAAGCCAGGACTACCTGTCCAGGAGTTGCACCACCTACATTGAGGTGGTCATCCTCCATCTATCTGTCTGTCTGTCCATCCCTAAACAAGAAACCTCCCACAGACTTGCCCATAGGCCAATCTAACAGAGGCATTCCTTGTCTGAGCTCTCTCCTCTTCCTGTATATGGCTAAGATTGTGTCAATTATAGTACATTTAGAAATATTCCCAAGTCTTTAAAGTAGATGCTGTTATGAGGTCCCTATGAGAGTATGGAGAAAGTGATATTTTAGAACTAGAATTTTTGGAACTATGTGACTTTTTACACATCTCAGACTCTCTCTGAAGTTATGTGTTTGGATAAGTACTAGCATAGAGCAGGAAAACTGAACTACCTTGGTTTGTTCAGAAAAGAATCGTGTGAAGTTTACACTTTGATTTCTGTTGATGGTCTAAAAACTCAGAAAAGAGCTAGAGATACGATTCGGTGGTTAAGAGCAGTATTGCTCCTCTAGAGGACTGAGGCCCAGTCTCCAGCATCTGCACGGCAGCATCTGCACGGCCGCATCTGCACGGCGGCTCACAGCCGTCTGCAGCAGGTGTAGGGGACCTGATGCTTCTGACCTCCTCAAGCACCAGGCATGTATGTGCTATACAGACAGGTACCTAAGCAAAATACTAAGCTAAATATATATTATTCTATATACTTACAAAAATAAATAAAATTTGAATAACAAAAGCATTGTTGCACATATGAAAGAAAAATTAAACATGAAAGCTTCATCTTTAGGAAGCTAAACAGAGGTAAATAACACGCACACACACACATACACACACGGTGGCTTGGACTGTGGATTTTAAGTACTGTTTTATGCATTAAGTTTTCTTTACACAGATGTTCTTTTATTCTGATTTGACACTGTCTCCCTTCTCTCCTTTTCTTTCCTTGTTCCTTCCTCTCCTCTCCCTCTTTCAAGTCATCTCTCCCTTAAGGAATTCACATACCCAGCGATCTCTCATCACAGGAACACATGAATAGCTGACATTATGTAATGCTTTGACATTCAGCAATCCCAAGGCATTACCCCACCCCTGATGCAGAATAAGTTGTTAGAGCATGAAATTGGTATTTTTACATATTCTTAATGTACAGATGTCAGTCTGAAAACCATTCACTAGGATTATGATTGCGTTCTTTTGTCTCATTTTCTGTCTATGCCAAGATCCGTTCTTGTGATTTCTTTCCTTTGGGGAGTTTCAAAGAGGGAAGACAAAACTTTAATGATCTAGTTTGGGATTCTGCCAAAAGCTAAAAGTAAACTTTTAAGTTTCCCACCACATTTAGCAATGACCCGTCTGGTGCAGGCGCAAAGATGTAACATGAAGGACCAGATGCAAGCTGGAAATGAGCCAGTGACAAACCTGATGGTGTCAGATGCCCCACTGTCTTCCAAACCAAATATGCTTTGCAGTATATAGGTTTGTTGTTCTGGTTTAATGACATACGTGGTTGATGCAGGTCGGAAGAGTAATAGCAGAGCTAGAAATAAGTAACATCATAGAGAATAGCAAGATGAGAGGGAGAAGGTTGTGGGACACTGACCAATACTCTATTATACAATCCTGCCCTATAGGATTGCTTTGTGTGGGACACTGACCAATACTCTATTATACAATCCTGCCCTATAGGATTGCTTTGTAGGTGGACTTATGGCCTCTGTTAGAACATGACCAGTGGTGAATGTTTTACTACACCACAAAACAGTGTATTTTGTCCTTGTACGGTTGGAAATACCACTGTGATCCTTTCCTCCTTCCATTAACAGCATCACCTTCCCTCATGGACAAGACAGCAAGAGCTTTCAGCCTCCTTGCCCATGAAGATGGTTAGAAAAAAAAAAAAAAAAAAAGCCTTTCTCTTCCTGGTGACCTCTCTGGGGTCAGCCTGGTCCTTGCCTCTGGTCCACACTGGTTCCTCCCCACCCTTGGCAGCCCCTCCCACCTGCAGCTGGACCCACACCTTCATGTCTGCCTCCTTGTCTTTCCCTCCTGTGGCTTTTTCCAACTCTCTCCAGAATGCTTTACTTACCCCAATTCTAATTGCCCCCTTTGAGGAGAGATGTTGACCAGCCAGAAACTGACTAGAAGCATTTTGAGCCTTTCTGACACAGAGAACCTTTGGTAGCTTCCTTTCAGAGGCCTCAAGACTGTGACTCAGCTAAGCCAATCAACACTCCCTCACAGGCATAGCCAGAGGCTTGTCTTCTTGGTGATTCTAGGTCTTGTAAAGTTGGCAATCAGTAGTCTGCATCCTTAGTGGGTATTGTTATTCCCATTTATCAGATAAAGAAACTGAGACTTAAGGAAGTTAAACAAGTACAACTTATTCCAAGTTGTATAGCCAGTAACAGCTGAAGCTGAGACTTGCAAAAATCTGGAGTGGCTGTCCATTTTCTGTTCTCTTCTCCTTGACTGTCTGGATATTTAGAAACCAAGCCGGGTGTATATTTCTTGTTAAATTACAAGACATTCCATACAGAGTGAATGGGGCATTCAAGTGGGTGTGAATATCATCAGATTTCTGCAGAGAATGGGGAAGAGGTAGGAATGGACACATTTATAAAGTACAAATCCCAAATCTTTGGCTCATGTGACTGTATTTGATCTACATAGTACACTCACCTCTGGGCATTTTTAGAAATCTTAGCCAGTGAGTAAAATGCAGAGGAGGAGGGGTTTGCCCACTCTTCATAAGGTAGAGGCTGAGCCAAGCATACCCAGGGCCTTTGGCTGCTGACTGGGAGTTCTGTTGTTTGAGCAGAAAGGAAAGAGGCTGCGTCCTGGGCAGAATCAACAAGTTCAGCCAATATCTGCTTCAGACACTGGTGTAACACCTCACCTCTTGTCTCTTCTCTCTGTGCAGAGCTTTAGATGTTCCACTTCGGAGCCTTCAACAGACTGATGGAGACAATGAGGCCCAAGAGAGGATGGGGGGTTTCAAACACCCACAATTATTTTTCCGGGCTAAACACTCTGCGTTCAGTGAGCTTTCAGCTTAGATAAAGGGGAGAGGAGAATCCAAGTTAATTAACCAGTTCAGAAGTACAGTGAGTGATGTGAAAATGTGAGTTGGTAGGTCAAAGTGACTGGGGTAGGAAAAACCTTTCCAGAAATGGTCAAAGAAGTTCTATCTAGAAAGTGACGTTTTCCCTGGTGATCTAAGGGCAAAGAAGAGCTAGGTGTGAGTCTTTTTAAAAGCCAAGGGCAGCTCTATACAACGTGCATTCCTAGCACTAAGGCAGTCCTGAGTATAAGGTGAGTCTGGGCCACAAAAAGTCCCTGCCTCAAAATAAACAAACAGCCAGAAGAAAACAAAATGCTTCAGATAGAGGAATAGCACGCGCTGAAGTTTTGAGACAATGAGTTTTAACAAGCATTTAACACTATGGGCTAAACAGATCACATGTATTTGTGGTCCACACTGCCACCAGAAACCATGTGGAAGTTCATGATCCTGTGCTGCCACTGGGTGCTATGGGCAGGAAAGGAGACTCATAACTGGGAATAAGAGACACTGAAGGCTTCTGTGACAGATCTCCCTTCAGGAAGAAAAGAGAGAAAGGGGAGGGGGGAACAGTCCAGGCAGAAAACCATTGAAGAGAGTCCTTTTAAACTGTGATGAAGACACTGAGGTGCAGATCTTCACAACTGATGGCTTCTGGTGGGGATAAGGTTGGAGGGTTACTACATGTATTTTTCTTTTCTTTTTTGGGGGAGCACACGGGTTGGAGGGGAGACTTGGGAAGAATGGGAAGGAAGTGTGATTGTGTGCATTGCATAAAATTCCCAAATAATTAATCGAAATATTGTGTTGGGGGACAAAGAGTGTCCAGGCGGTGGTCCCTGGGAGGCTAACATGGAAGCACTCTGTCTCTTTCATGTGCCAGAGCCTGTGCTAGTCAAGGGAGTAGTGGTCCCTATGGTAGAGGAGCTCACAGTCTGTTGGATTGGATGACCATGTTTGGGAGAAGACTTCTGGGAGAGACAACACCAAGCAGAGCCCTTGAGGAAGAGCAGACCAGACAGAAATCAGCAATCGCAAAGCTATATTGATTCAAGGGAGCATGACTTGGTTGGTTAAATGCAAAGCTTGTCCATATGTCTACAAAACCCAAATGCTGATGGTGTGAGTATAGAAGGACATAGAGGAAAATGTTACTCCACCCTTATCACCAGGCAACTGTAATGTCATCCACGGATAGGACCCAAGCCTGGCAATCAGAAGATGCCAACCAGAGCTCAGGCAATCAAAGCTCTGTCACTGGTTCAGTAGGTGACCTAACCTTCTGCTGTCCGGCGTTGAGTTTGACCTTCTGTAAAAATGACGAGGAAGGATTATGATGATGTCTTAGGGGCTCTCTTCCAGCTCTATCGTCTGATTCTAAATCCCCTTATAACAAACTCAAGGAGAGCAGCTTTGCTCTTGCAAATGGAGTGTAAAGTTAATCCCGCCTGTGCTGAGGCTAACTAATGTGTGCGTGTGGTTTATCCTACTTCATTAAACCCTGACTCCCCACAGAGCCCTGCACAAGGCAGGTAATACCAAAGTGTTGCTGAACTGGTCTCCTAATGGAAAAAGATTTCCCCTCACTTTTTCTCTGGTTTATCAACACAAAGCCTATAATGTTCATTTTCCACACTGTTACCTGGTCATAGGTACTGATTCAGACCCAAGCAGAGGTCTGGCAAGCTGCGTTTCCAACTTATTTGTGAGTGTACCCTGCCCAGCCCTGAACCACGCTGCAAACTATGCCATCATTTTTACCTGTGAAGAAACTGAAGCTCAGGCAGCTGAGGTTATTCACTAGCAGAGGTACTCACAGCCTGTGTGCTGTGTGGAGTATAAGCCCAGCTACTGTTAACCTAAAGTATGCTGGGTGGGAATAGGGGTTACAGGCTAGGGGTTGGGGGGGAGTGATGGGCACACCAAGGCAATCATTTCCCCCCGTCATCTTGAAGACAAAAACAGTCTGAGACCGTCTGTTGTATCCAAATTTAGATTCCAGAATATGAAATTAGAGTGGCTTTGTGGCATTCCCTGTTCAAAACCATTATTATTATTATTATTATTATTATTATTATTATTATTATTATTATTACATGGAGACTAAGACCCAGAGTAAAATGACTTTTCCAACATCTCTGGGTAGCTTGAGAGAACAGACTATAGGCTCCTACAGCATAGACAGTTCTCCTCCTCATCTAGATGTTTGGAATGGTATTTTCCAAGATAAATGTTTAGAATCACATGTTAAAGAAAGATGTGTCTCTGTTTATATGTTACACATGCTCATAGCCAGAGGAACCATCAGATCTCTTACAGCCAGAATTATAGGCAGCTGTGAGCCTCTTGATTTACATCTTGAGAGCTGAACTCTGGTTCTCTAGAAGAAGAGCAAGTCTTCACATCTTCATGACGTCATGTCTTCAACCCCAAATCACGTATTTTAATAGCTACTCAATCAGATTGAAAGAAGAGTTGTAAAAGATCTTAATAGAGCCAGGCAGGTGGCACACATCTTTGATCCCAGCCCTCAGAAGGCAAAGGCAGGTGGTTCTCTTGAGTTCAAGGCCAGCCTGATCTACAGAGTGAGTTTCAGGACAGGCAGGGCTACACAGAGAAACCCTGTCTTGAAAACAAACAAATAGAAGATCTTAATGGCAATCTGCATTCCACTGGGCCCCAAACCTGGTTGGTTGCAGGTCACTTGATAAAGTTGTGTTTTCAAGAATAGATTCCGAAGCCCAGCGTGGTGGCATATTCCTTGTAATAGTCTGAATGAAAATGCCCCCATAGGGACTGGCACTACTAGGAAGTGTGACCTTGTCAGGGTAGGTGTGGCCTTGTTGGAGGAAGACTGTCTTTGGAGGTGGGCTTTGAGGTCTCATATGCTCAAGCTACAAGCCTATCGTGGCACATGGTCTTCTGTTGCCTGCTGGTCCAGATTTAGCAGGCTCAGCTCCTTCTCTAGCACCATGTTTGCCTGCATACCGTCATGATTTTCTCTGTGACAATAACAGACTAAACACTTGAACTGTAAGCCACCCAATTAAATGCTTTCTGTGGTAACTGTAATTCTTGCTTGATAGCTGTTGTGTTATATGTAATTTTGCTTTCTTAAAATTGAAACCTTCCTTTTTGATTAGACAGAAAGAGGGAGGTGATGTGGGAATGCCTTTCGGTATGCTGTGAATCTCAATCTTTAAATAAAGGAGCTGTTTTGGCCCATGACAGGCACCGTAGAAAAAGTAGGAGGAAAAATCAGAATAGGTAGGAGGAGCAGGGCAGAGTCAGAAAAAGAAGGAGCCAGAAGCCCAAAGTATCAACATGTAAGGAACACAGGTGAGCCACGGGCCACGTGGCAGACAGATTAATAGAAATGGGTTGAGTTAAAATGTAAGAGCTAGCTAGCAATGTGCTTAAGCCATAGGCCAAACAGCATGAAGTTAATATAAGTGCCTGAATCATTTTTGGGAGCCTAAGTGGCAGCGGGCAGCTAAGGGGTCTGGGGCTGCTGGTCTGTGGGTCTGGGCCTCTGGCTGCCCAGGACCAAGAAAACACATTGTAACAGCTTTCCTTTATAATAGTTGCTATAGTCACAGAGTCTCTTCACATCAATAGAACCCTACCTAAGATGTCTAGAATCAATCCCAGCACTCCAGAAGTAGAGGCAAGAAGATCAGGAGTTCAGGCCAGCTCCAGATACAGGCAACCCTGTCTCCAAAAGACAAAAAAAAAAAAATAAACAAGCAAGGAAACAGATTACAGGGCTTGCCATGATAGTACAAGTTTGTGGTACTATTACTCTCAAGGTAGAGGCAGGAAGATCTTTAGTTTAAGGCTAGCCTCGGCTAGCCAATGGGACTCTATCTAAAAACAGAAAAAAGAAAGGTAGTTCAGGTCAGTGGTTCATATCTGTGATCTCAGCACAATAGAAAGCTGAGGCAAAGGATAAAAAGTTCAAGGCCAACCTGGGCTATGTAGCAAAACTCTGTCTCAAAATTAACAGCAGCAATAATAAAGATACATATTTTTTAAATATTAAAGAATCTGAGGCCAAGAGATTAGTGTTTGTGGTTCTAAAAGGACTGGGATTTAGGAGAGCTAACTGTGGGTGTGAATTCTTGCATCACCTCACCCTCCACCTCCAGCTGGTATTCATGTAGCAGGAAGAGTGTTCACAGTCCTACACAACCCTGATCAATTGATAGAGGAAGAAACTGAGTCCCAGATTAGGGGCTGGAGAAAGGCTATGCAAACTCTAAACTCTTCAGTTATCCAAGATAGAACTAAGTCAGGCTGCATGGCTAAGAGCCTTTCTGACATATTAATAGTGTTTTCCCCCAATATTGCTTTCTGTGGTGAGCATGTTTCATTTTTTGAAGCAGCTTAAAAGATTCCCAGTCATGCTGCCAGCCACTCAGATTTGTGCAGTGTTTACAATGCTTTTGTTGTTCATTAAACAAATTTACCCAGAATAACCCAACATGAAAGAAATCATTATGTTTACAGTGAGCTCCTGACAAAACTATGCGTAGCAAAGACAGACAAGCACATAAACCTGCATTGCCGGGTGGGACATGATTTGCTGCCGAATCCAATTTTTCTCATTAGAACTTGTTTTATTTGAATATGACTCAGTACCCCGTGTAAATGCAAGGTTGTTAATCTTATTACTATATGGAAAACAAATTAATTAGTATGCATGCAACTGGAGATGAGCTGTTAGTTTGGTGTTAGAAAGATTAGGAAAATACATTCATTATTTCAAATGATATCTGATACACACGTCTGACTCCTGCTTTAAGATCAGTGCCAATATATGGGCAACAGATATAGCTTATAAAACTCAGGATTTTGTGCTCAGCATATAAATGTTGGTGTTGGCCAGAGCTACACATGCTGATACATGCTAGCTTCCTTTGTTTTAAAACAAAGGTCTGTGTGCCCAGTAACTGCTTGTTGCCATGAATGAACCAGAGGTTCACCTACAAACACCTCCTCAGGTCCCGGTTTCTTCCAAAATCTGGCTGAAAATGGTTCTTTCCTCCACTTGGATATCACATATCATATACCCACCCTGCCCAGCAGCTTATACTGTTTTCCAGATTTCCTTTTATTATTTTTAATTACGTGTGTGTATGTGTGTGTGTGTGTGTGTGTGTGTGTGTGTGTGTGAATGCCAGTGCTTTAGAGGCTAGACCTCCTTGGTATTAGACACCTGCCTGATGTGGGTTCTGGGAACCAAATACAGTACCTCTGAAGTAGTAATAAGAGCTTTTTATGCCGAGCCATCTCTGCCCATCTTCTGCCTTCTTTTAGAATGAATACCTCTCATTCTTCCAAGAGCCTATGTTTTGTGTAACATGGAGACTATTTCTATTTGGAGAGTTGAGATATATTGATCAGATTACCATACTGTAATATTGTGTGTGGCATCACACACCTGTAATCCTGGGACTTGGGAAGCTGAGGCCAGATGATTCTGAGTTTTGGGTCAACCTAAGGTACACAGCAAAAATCTATCTATCTCAAAAACTTGTGCAAACAAACAAACAAAAACCCCACTTCTTTTTGCACTAGTGTTGAGTAATTTCTAAGAGATAGTATTAGGCATAGTGTTTGCACACACAAAACACACTAGTGACATGAACTAGCAAGGTAACCAGGGAGGTATGCTGGGTAAGAGGCAGATGTTGATAAAAATAGGTTTGTCTTTCTGGGTGGTGGTGATGCACTTGGGAGACAGAAGACAGAGGCAGGCAGATCTCCAAGTTTGAGGCCAGTCTGGTCTACAAACGGAGTTCCAGGACAGCGAGGGAGGCATACACAGAGAAACTCTATCTCGAAAAACCAAAACCAAACCAAACTAAAACCAAACAAAATTTAAAAGAATAGGTTGTCTTTGAGATTCTTGCTGCACCTTTTGAATTTGAGCTATGTGCAGTTACTCGGTGATTTCTTTTAAAAGGAAGAAATGGGACAAATGTTAAATTTAAAAACAAAGCCTAATAAGTGAGAGTTATTCCTCAAATTAAAGCATTCAGAAACAAATACAGCTGATAGAAGGAAAAAGTCATGCTTTTGTCTCCTACAGAAGCAACCACAAGAGAGAATTTTCATGAGGAAGCGCCCATACAGACCCTGGGTTAAATGCCCTCACTACCCACAAACATTCACTTGTACAGGCCCCAACCATCACATTCTTCTGACACAATTCATTTGGGATATAAAAGTTTGGAAATTCTGTAAGCAAATAAAAGTCTTGTTCAAGTTTTTGTTTAAAACAAAGTCTCCCGTAACTCAGACTAGCAGAGCTTACTGCGAAGGCAAAGGTGACCTTGAACTTCTGACGTCTTCACTACTTCCAGTGCTGGGATTACAGTCATGTAATTTACCATGTGGGGCCAGGGATCAAACTCTGGTATTCGTCCTACTTGGTGGCAAGTGCCTTTACTTCCTGAGCCATCTCTCTGGCCCTCCAGTGTTTCTCAAATGGTTTTTACTATGATAGTCTTAAAAAACAAAACAAAATAATACCACAAAAGAACCAAAACAACATCCATTTACTAAGATAAGATGTTAGTAACCCTCTCTAGGCTCTAAGTGACATTTCCAACGAGAAGATGGATCTCAACTGTGCTGTCAGCTCTGTGATGAGCCAAGGCAAGCCCCTTCTCTCTGGGCCTTAGGGGTTCCATATGCAAAATAAAAGAGTGGTATGAAGGGACCCTTGCATCCCTTCTGGGCTTGAACTCAGGTTTTGCGATAATGTATCAAAGGTCTCTTCCAAAGGATACACATGATAGTGAAAAGAACCAAGAGACCTAAGTTTCACAGGATGTAGATGTATTTTTTCAAAATCGAGAGGTGACAGGGTTGAGAGGACCTAGGAATATAGCTCATTGGTAGGGCACATGCTGAGCATGTACAAGGCCCTGGACTTAATCCCCAGCATCAAAACTGCAGCGAATCTTCCAGGACGTTAGAAGAAACCAGTGGAAGATTCTCGCTCCCTGTCAGTGTCTCAGTACTTCTGCTTTACTGGCAGCCTTGAGCAAAACCCTGAGTTACCTTCAGTTTCCTTAGCTATAAGAAGGGTATAACAATTATTCCCACACTGTCCCAAATTCCTAGTGTAGACATTTATGACAGAAACTAGAGCTAAGAGAAGACAGATCCCACAGCAGTTTGTGAGACTGTTTTAAATGAATTAAAAACAGTTGCTTAGCAAGTTTCATGTCATTTAATAGATTTTTCTCTTCTGTTGCAAAGGCTCAGTATATGCCATAACTGTTCATCACCAGAGGCAAAATACACTCATACAAAGACTTTCACAGAATGATTTTCCCATATACATACAGAAACTTGGGCCTTTGACCCAGAAAATCTAGATTTGGGATATTAAGGAAATGACAAAAGTTGAAGAAAGTGATACACATGAAGACACACACTGGGGATTATCTGTGAAGTAAACACTGGAGTCCTCCTAAATGTGCAGTTCAAGAGGATGACAGCACACTTTAAGAGGGTATTGTTAAGCAGCTATTAAAACTATTACTAAAACATTAATTTTTAAATGATAATTATGAAAAGCGTGGGACATTATAGTGATAAAATGTTGTGTGAGAGAGCTAGATTGTGTACACTAATAAATCACTTCTGTAAATCCCACCAGACGCTAAGAAATGGTGGAGGAGCCACACAGAACAGTTCATTTGTTAAGATGGCAGAATCATGGATGATTTTCATTCCCTTAATTTCCTTCATTGTTCAAATTATAAACTAAATAAAAATCAGAAAAAATGTGCCATATGCAACAGATAGGTATATTCTGTTGTAGCTTCATAAATCCCTCACTGGAGAAAGGGATTAGATATGGCTTACCATCATGAATCCTAAAATAAGACCTACAGATTGCATTTCCTCTAGACCTTCCTACCCTCCCAAGAATAAATTAAAATGTAAACAGATTTTAAAATCCAGGATTAGTTCATTATTCTATTTCAGACACATAAAGAAAAGGAACACATCCTTTTTTTCCTTTGAGTTAAGAACTTCCTTGGCCAAGTCTCACCATCTGTTCTTACTATTTTGGCAGGGACCAAGCCACCATTTCTATGTTACGTTTCTTAACCTGTTAGAGGCTATGGTGGTGGTGGTCCAGTCAGAACGCAGGGACCCACCAATGTCTGCTCCATGACATGAGCATCTAATTTGAACCAGCTGAGCCTGTCTGCTCTTGGATTCCTTAAGGACATTTCAGGAAGGTACAGAGAAACTGGTTGGATCTTTGTTCTTTGAAAATAAATGTGGCCTGGAAGAGACTGAGTGTTTGTCTGGTGAGGTCCTGGGTTCTATCTCCTACAGGATCAGGAGTTTAAGACCAGCCTGGGCCAAACCAAATCCTTTCTCAAAGAAAAAAATCAAAAGTCAGTGTGATGTAATAAGCAGGGACAGAGTCAGGCTGTGTCTGAGCAATTGAGGTCTCATCTGTGAATCCATCATTAGTAAAACCTGCTGAGCACATGGTGACAGTTTGCGGTAATAAGGGTGAGGCCACCACTGAGTATTTAGGAAATGCCAGTTAAATGAGAAAGACAAAAGCATAGGCTGTTAGCTGTGTGTCTTGGTCCTTAATGTTGAAAGCCCAAGGCAGGAGGCTCATGACTTGAAGGGAAGGCTGAACTACACAGTGACAGCTTAGAAAGGGTGAGGAAAGGAAGAGAAAGAGTGTGGGGATACATTTCAAATTTAATAAAAACCAGTCTGATATGTCAGAGGGATCTACCCACAGTCAGTCCAGGAGGATCAGACAGTGCTGACTCACACCTTTAATCCCAGCACAGGGAATATCCCGGAGTGGTGTCCTACGCCCTTAATCCCAGCAAATCTGAGTTGGAGGTCATCTTAGTTTACAGAGGGAGTTCCAGGCTCCCAGGCAGGCAGTGGTGGTGCCATGCCCTTAATCTTAACCTGGATGTGAAACAACTGGGTGAAGAGGGTGTATAAGGCAGGCATAGAAAGACAGAGCAGACAGTAGAAGCCAGGAGGAGCGAGGCTGGGGAAACTGGAAGACATCTGGGTGAGATTTGACTGTGGTGTTTCCTCTCTTTAATATCTCAGACTGGTTTTTATTAAATTTGAAACATATCCCCACGATAGATTTAAAAAAAAAAACTCTAAATATGAAGCAAAAAGAATAAAAATAAAACAAAAACAAATATCAGGTACTATAGAAAGTGACAATTGTGTCTCTCTGGGTTTCTTATGTCTACATCTGTTGGCTGAGTTACTGGAGTTACTGCTCTTGGAGCTGTCTCATCACACATGGAAGAAGCCGCAGCTTCCCACTGTTCTGTAGCAAAGTCCTTCCCAAGGCCTCGATACTGAGCCACACCCAGTCTAGCAGTGTCCTTTTAAGAGGACACATTTGTGTAGGAGTGTGCATTCCAGGAGGACAGAGGCACAGGAAGGAACATACTCTAGGGATTTCCTGCATACCAGGCCCATGGCTAGGCTCCCGAGTGTGTTCTTTCCAACTGATTTTTCAAGCCCCCACATTTGTTTTGAGGTTATTCATCCAATGACATGGGGAAACTTTAGAATCCCCCTCACGCTAGTTGAGCAGATGCTGCCAAAAGGACCCTCAGTGACTTCCTGAAGGGCAGAGCTAGGGGACAGAAGGTATTTAGAAGCCAACTTATTCTTGAGGAATGGTGTTCTATCAGAGAGCTTACTGTCCCTGGAAGTATTCAACTGTAGGCTGAACATCTGTTTATGTGGATGGAGCAGAGCAGTCAACCTAGAGGCAGATGGTTCGGTTTAATGTGGCTCACTATCCCAGTTCTGTTGCTGTTAATGAATCACTTGTCAATTGTTGTTTAATTAGTAGGCTAATAATTGATAAACTACTGGTTATAGCTTCTTGCAGAATGGTGTCTTAGTTTTTTTTCCCCCTTTAACATTGTTGTGACCAAGTATCTGACATCTACAAGAGGAGATTGACTTGGGGTGGAGGTGGGGTAAATGGTTTGAGAGGGTATGATTCATCATGGAAGAGAAGGCATAATGGGGTGATGGCTGTGGCAGTATAGAGTTGGGTTTCCTCATGCTTTATATTTTTGAGGAGTAGCAAGCAAAGAACATAGACTATGACTCTGAGTGCTTCCAGGCTAGGGCCTCATTTCTTCCAGATAAGCCCCACCTCCTAAAGTTCCAGCACCTCCAAAAACAGCATCACCACCTGAATATCAGGAGTTCGCACACATGAGCTTGTGGGAAACATTTCACATCAAACCATTTACAGAAGCTCTGCTCTATTCTAACTTCTCCCCAAAGAGAATGCCCATTGCAAGGTGGAGAATGAGACAGGATACTCATGACTCACTTACTTGACTCTATTTCCACAGTGTGAAATTCTTTCCTCCATTTCTAGGGTGGTTGTGATGGTGTGTGTATACATATACACTGTAGAGGTCCCCTCATTAATGTGCTATTGACTGCTATCATATCTTCATTTTCCCTTCAGGATCCCAGGCTTTCTTCCCCCCTCCAGCTCTGCCCAGCTGTGTGCTAACCCAGCAAGTCTGCATCTGACATTGTCTTTTCAGAATCCCAGCAGCAGTATCATGACAGCTGTTAACCTCACAGCCCTCAGATGTGCTTGAGTTGAATTTCTTTGCTTGCTTTCTTCCAGTGTAAGAAAAGGATTCTTTCAAAGAAAACATACAATTTTTCAACACATGAGTTCTGTCGGCCTCTTCCTATACAAACCTGACTCTTAGCGCCTGTCAAATGCTGGGCCAAAGGTTCCTGTGCTCAAGAACTATATCTGGTCAACCAAAATAGATTTTCTTTAACAGCACCAAGAGATCTAAACTCATCCTTATTTTGTGGGAGAATTAGCCAGGCTCTTCTTAAAACAGCACTGAAGGTCAAAGTGAGTGGAGGGCAATTATTCCCCTCTTTCAAGCTGGAGAGCAGAGAGGTAAGGTTGTTTCATGAATAAGGGATCATTAGCATCTGAGGAAACCTGAAGAGGGATAAAGAGGCCAGTCCAGAGATGCTTTATTCATTTATATGACTCACCAAAACAAGTGTTGTGCTGTTTCCAGTGGTTACAGAAGTGCACTGCAAAGGCAAGAGGGAGACAGGGAGCTATGACTGTGTGACAAGCTCATTATCACAAATGTGGACCCCATTAAAAAGCCAGATACTTGAAGTCTATGATGCCCAGTGTAGTCACAAAAGCCCAGGAAAGTGGGCAGCTCTTGCTCAGCCAGGAAGGCTGTCTTGCAAATGCTCTGGCAGAAGGCCTATGGGTGCTACTTCTGACCAGTAAGAGAACCAAACCTTAAGATAAATGCTATTCTACCTTTGGGGACACTATTTCTTCACTGGCCCCAGTTGCTTCACCAAGGAGTCCCCCCCCCCCCCCCCCCCCCGGCCTTGCCAGTTCCAAAACAGATGTATGTGTTCAATATGTTCATTCTTCTTCTGCCCCATTGCTCTTACTGAAGCTCCAGGCTGTAACATCCTTGTCTCATCTTTTTTCTCTCTCTCTCTTGACAGGCTTTCTCTGTGTAGTCCTGGCTGTCCTGGAACTCATTCTGTAGACCATGCTGGCCTTGAACTCATAGAGATCTGCCTGCTTCTGTCTCATCTTTTCTAACTCGTCTTTCCGTTATCTGGGTCAAATGCTATATCTCCTTTGTAAGCTAGGTGTGGTAACACACACCTACAGCCACAGCACTTGGGAGGTGAAGCAGAAGGACCTGGAGTTCAAGGCCAGCCTCAGTTATGTGGTAAGTTTATGAATATCTCTAGCAAGAGGAAGGAAGAACTTCTCCTTCATTTCTTTTAGTGTGCTTCACAAGGTTGAGTTGTCCCACACAACAGGCTCGTCTCTGTACTCTGACTGCCAGTGATTGAGGGCAGGAGGCTACCCCTGAAACACTCAGCACTAAGCACTTGGCTCTGTTTGCTGGATGGAATCAAATTAAGACCAAGAGGAGGGAACACACCCATCTCCAAAGTCGGATGTTTCTTTGGTCCTCTAGAGGCTGGTGGGAAATGAGTGGAGTAAGTCTGACTGCTGGTACTTAGTGGGGTCTGGATGCTGGCATCCCGGTAAGTTCCAAGTTCTTGATGCTTAGACAGACCTGGTAAGTGGGACAGAGGCAATCAATAGTCAGTCTTCCCCTGAAAAGCTTTCCTTCTTTTACTCTTTTGTTCCTTCCCTCCCTTTCTTTCTGTTTCGTTTTTTGAGACAGACATACTATAACCCTGGCTAGCCCCAAACCTATGATCTTTTTGCCTCAACCCTCATGATGCTTGGGTTGAAGACCTGCATTACTACATGTGGCATCACATTGGAAACCTTTCTAAATTCATATCTCTCAGTGGATGGCCAGATGTTTCTTGCACCTGTCTGCTTGCTTGGGGAAGTCATGAAGCACTCAAGCTCTGAGCTTCATCCCTAGCTCTCCTGGGATAGTCAAGCGATTCTCCTAGTTGGAGTTTAGAAGCTCCTGTTACAAGACAAGCTTGCTCAGGAGCTTACAGTGCGTAGGAGGAGGGCTGAGGCTAGAACACAAACAGTTCCTCTCCAAACCTCACGATGATGGGGAGGAAGAGTTCCTTCTGCCAGGCTGGACAAGGAATAGCAGTCATAGGCTATGTCTCTGGGAGGGTTCCTTACCACCTTACTAGGATTCAGTGATGCGTGTGAAGGATATTTCAGTCTGGTTTGCTTGCTTGCTTCCCAGGCTGAAGTCATTGGAGAATATCTCTCCCACACAGGAGAAGGTAAAAATGAATAGAAATGAGGCTTTTTGTCTGACTTTCTTTCGGTCCCAGAGGCCACTCCATCATCTTAGTTTGGTCCATCTGGTAAAAAGGAGCAGGCAGAAAGCTTTGATGTATGCCAGGGGCCTGCTTTGTTTGCTCTGCTTTCCGTACCACAAGAGTTCCTTCTCTCAGAAGCACTTGCCATCCACCCTCACTCCTCTAGTCCTTAGCAGCTTTTTGACCCCCATAGCACTTTGCCTGCACATTAGTACCTAGTAGCTTTATCTGTAGAATGCAGTATTTATTATGTCTCTATGTTCTGGTTAGGGTTTGCTATTACAAAACACTATGGCCAAAAAGGAAGTTGGGGAGAAAAGGGTTTATTTGGCTTACACTTCCATATTGCTGTCCATCATGGAAGGAAGTCAGGACAGAAACTCACAGAGGGCAGGATCTTGGAGGCAGGAACTGATGAGGAAGCCATAGGGTAGGGGTGGGGTTGCTGCTTACTGGCTTGCTTGCCCAGTCTGCTTTCTTATAAAACCCAGGACCACTAGCCCAGGGGTGATACCATCTGCAATGGGCTAGGCCCCTCCCACATTGATCACTAATTGAGAAAATGCCTCACAGTGAAATCTCATGGAGGCATTTCCTCAACTGAGACCAGCCAGTGCATCTAGTGTCCTATTAACTCTTCAGCATATTCCTTGTAGTTAACTCATCTGAGATCTTCTCCATCCTGTCCTTCCAGAGTCTGGCTTGCCCATCTTGCTGTCCTATCTCAGAGTTCTCTCCTGCTTACACCTAATCATACAGTCTTCTTGGTCTGAGTTATGGCCTATGTCCCTTCTGGACAGGGCATGAGTCTCAAAAAAAAGTTGTTCCTTGGCTTCTGACTCATGTATGTGCAACCCTTCCACACAGCCTTCAAGAAGCAGAGGATGCTATGCCAAGGCTACCTGAGGCTCTCTCAGCAAAGATTTTGCTCTCCACCTAGCTCTCTTGATGGTGGAACTCATTAGGCTGAGAAAGCAAGGGTCTCCATTAAAAGCTGCCTGCCTGGCTCAGGGGGAATCAGGGGGAAAGAGAACATTTGGAATACTGGGCCTTTAAAACTGGCAAGCATGCAAACACCCCCCTCCCCTCCCCGGTCAGCTAGGAATCCTGGGTGGCCAGAAAAGCTTTAGGGACAGAATTTTCTCTGAATCTTGAAAGCTGCTCTGGCTAGTGCAGAGCAGGTATCCGGTCAGCACAGAGGGCCTAGGAGGTAGGAGGGACCAAAGGCTAGCTCCCTAAACAGGCTTTTGGTGAAAGCCGCCAGGACAAAACCCAGCTCCAAGCTTAATTAAAAAGAGTGCTTAATCCCTCCCCCAACAAATGCAAATCATCCACAAAGGAGAACGGGAACCCCAGTGGCTAGGAAGACCCACTGCCTTATAAACAAGCACTTTAACTGTGGCAGCTCAGCTATGATCTAATTCAATGACTATTGTCAGAGAAGACTGTTTTCCCATGTTTTTGTATCCTTTTCTTCCAATTTTCTTTTGCTACCTAATTTCATGCATCAGAGGTCAAAAGACAAAAGGTTGGGCTTAGTTTAGAGGTGGCAAACTCCCCACCACCAGGAACGTGTGTCCAGAGGAGTGCTCAGAGATCTTGCCTTACAGGCGCAGGCAGGTTTTCTTCCTTTCCTAATTCTCTTTTGTCGGCTCATGGGTTACATGAATCTGTGTTCAAATGACATCAGGAAAAACTGGGTCCCCTTTAAGTTCACCAAAATGCTTCCTTTTCCCATTCTTTTTGCATAAGAATTTGTATATTGAAAGAAAAGCCTACCTGAGTCCTAAGCCCCCTGGTGTAGAGAACTAAATATAAACATATGTGTGCATATGGAGATAAGTTTATATAGTAGATAGGAATATGTATTGTCAATATAAAAGCTGAATGCGTATTGCTTAATTATTTTTTTTTTCTGGGAGAATTTGTAAAGATTTCTCCAGAAAATTGCCAGTACCTGCTCTAAAACGTGTTTGAATGGAAATTATGGCAGCATTTTAGAACAAATAACTTGGTGTGATTATGTTAGTAGGATTTTTATCCTTGGACCTCAAGTCTCCTCCGTCTCATCTTTTCTTTGGGTTAGTGAGCTGCTAGGGTTTTCTTGTGAGACAGGTAGACTCCTTGTCATAAAGAGAATACCACACCATGATTTTTCAAATAGATGTATTTTTTGACTTCTTATATATTTACAAGCTCCTTAGACTAATTGCATATTCCAAATGGCTTTTGGCTGACTGAAATTTTATCTGGAGAAACCTTTAGTTTTCTTCTCAAATAATTGTTTTAACTTTGAATAATTTGGGGAGGTCTAGCTCTGGCTTCTGCTACAAAGCCTAGTTGAACATTTTGGAAGTGTCTCCGCGACAGTGGAGCTGGCTTCAGGGCTCATTTCTCAGATCTTTTGGACTCCAGCTTTTACCTCTGTTTCCGCCTTACTCTAGACTGAGTCCTGGAAGCGGCTACCAACAATGTGCTGGTTAAGTTGCCCAAAGCAGGTATCCACTGAAAATCTGAAAGACTTTTAGAGTACTGTTTTATTTCAGGCATATCTTCAAGCACAGAATTTATACCCCTATAAAATATTTCCCTGCAAGAAAAAATAAAAACCAGTCCACAGTTCACCCAGAAACTTTGCAGATTGCCACTTCAGGCTTCAGGAATGTGCTCCATCCTGCTGTGATTTCCTGCCATAGCTCCTAAGTTATTCCACAGAAACAGAAAATAAAGTAAGCAGGAACGTTACAGGGCCTACTTGGGGTGAGCTCCACTTCCATTTTTCATTATTATCCGCACTGAAAAGCAAAAGAATGGTTCAGCCCGGTGTTTCGCTTCACTCCAAACTGCCTGTAAAGTGGGTACCTTTATATTCCAACACTTCATGGATTCAAATTACATCACATTAATTTTTTATTAGTTTAAAACACATTGAATAAATGTAAGTCTGGGCTGGTGTATGAATATTTAAAGCTCACATGCAACATGAAGAAAGATGAGTAGAGAGGGCAAAAGGCTCATTTGCAAATACTGACAGAAATAAAAACTCAGCCTCTTTAGAAAAATATGATTTATTACTGACAATTCTGGTATTGCTACTTTTCAAAGAAAAAGTACAAAGAAGCCAATTGATTTCCAGTTGTTTTCAATCAGAAATCCTGGAAATCTTTCAACACCTCGCTCTGGATTCTTAGGTTATACTGAATTGCTGGGACAAGTTGGTAAATTTTAAATACAGCTGACAGTTTTTCATATTCATATATTGCAAATGGAACTCCAGGAGAGTAGGTAATCTCAGAATCCTCTTAGAGTTACGGTCAAATCGGGTCCCTGTGCATATGTATGCTGCATATATCCTGCCATGTGTTCCTGTGCACTGGAAACCAGTCCTGAAACTGATTTGAACTATTGGATTTGAGTTGAAATGAACCCATCCAAACGACCCCGGTCTGTACTCTTTGAGGCTTCTCTTAATAACCTTTTAAATTTAAACAAGAAAAACAGTAAAGAAAAACAGTTGCAATAACCCACCAAGAAGCATCAGTTCCCCGAAGCACATAGCCCCCATCCGCGCTACGGGAGTGTTTCCAGACGGCGAGTGGCTGACACATGGTACTCCAGCGAACCAGCAGCCAGAGCTCCAGAGCTCGAAGCTTCCTAGAAGCAGAGGAACTTAGCAGCAGCAGCAGAAATGGGTGTTTGGACTCAAGCCAGCCCTAAAAGCCTGCCGCGGCAAATGGCTGATGTTGTATCCTTTTTGCACCTTGAGACCCAAGAAGTGAAGGTGGGTGGCGACCCCATTCATCTGGGCACAGTCCCTAGGCAAGCTCCAAGCTTAATGGCCCTACTAGTCTTCCGTGTCCACTTTCCCTGTTGCTACAGTCTGTGCCTGGCATACCGCTCAGGGCGGGGCTGGGCTTTCCCGGAACCGCCTGCTAAAGGTGCCATACCACGTGTGCGCTACGCGAAATCGGACTCCTACAAGTCCAGCTCAGGCCCTCGAGTCTGGCTGACCTGGGGTCCCGACTTTAGGGCGGGGCCTCTTCCTCGCCACCTGCCTGGACAGCTGCTCCCACCCAGCATCCCTAGGGCTGAAGTCGGTTCGGGTGACTGCCCACAGGCTTGCCCAGGATGACCCAAACCCTTGTTAGTACTCTAAGATCTGAGGAGGGAGATCGCCCAGCCAGAATCGACTCTCAGTCTCTGCTCCTATGTAGTGTTCCCGGACCGAGTGGAAGAATTCGAACTTGGCCCCAGCCTTGACAGCTTCCCCCTCCCTTGACTCTAGTCTCCTGGCTGGGGGAGGCTCACAGCGTGCATCGGCCAACCCCTTCTGTGGCTCCCCCACCCCACCCCCCATCACTCTCTGCTCTCGGTTTCTACTTTCTCCCTCCTACACCCTGCGGGATCACTCGGGGTCCTGGGAGCCCCTTTCCTGGGCCTCCAATCTGCCTCTCCCCAGCCTCGCCTCTGCCATAGTCTCCTCGCATTTCCTAGTCGGCTTAGCTAGCATGACTCTCTGCCTCTAAGTGCCTCCCCTCTGCCCACCGCTCGGTTTCACTGCTTGATGTAGCTTAAAAAACAAAAAACAAAACAAACAAACAAACAAAAAAACCACAAGTGTTGAGGTTAGTGTGTTGATGCGGCAACATGGCTAGGGGAAAAAAAAAAAAAAAAAAAAGCCTTATTCTGTTCTTAGAACATGTCCGGTCACTACGATTGGTTTCCCCTACAGAAGATGCCAGCGCTGGTTCCACCTAGCAGGCCGCTGCTGCGGAACCCGCTGCCTGTGTGTATGTATGTGTTCAATTGTGGATACTCCGACCTACGATTGCAAACAGAGCCCGCACTCCTCGCAGAAAGCTGAACACGGGTTTCCAGAGTTTTAGGCGAGGAAGTAGGGTACATTCGGGGATCCCAACTCCTCGTTTTCAGGCCCTTGCTCCGTATCTCTAGGGTCGCAGCATCAATTCCGCGTCCTCCGAAGTGGTTCAGTTTGTCACCTGCTCCGCAGCGAGGAGCTGCCTCTATGTTCAACGCTGCAGGCAGGGGGACTGGGGGAGTTGAAAGCACGCTAACGAGTCACGAGAAGGCGTCAAGCCACAGCTGTCCGAGTGAGCAAAGGAATCATGGCTAGGCCTGGGTATCGCGGAAGGGGATTCTGAATTGCGATCCCAGCATCAGGACCGCACGACCTGAGAGAGGTTGTAGCTTGCTAGGGGCGCCCCCTCGGGAACGCACGTTTGTTCCACACTGGTCCGAGGCGCACAGAGAGCAACGCCGCGCCTGCCCCGGGGTCTGCTATTTTTGGAGGCTGGCAAACCCGCCATTTCGTGGTGTTTGGCCTAATCCTGGTTCCCAGCTAGATGTAGGCAGGAACGAAATAGGGGTCAGTGTGCCTTCCCTTAACTCCAAAGCACCCACAAAATCAAAATATACACCCAAAACTCATCAAATCGTCTCACAAATACACAACTAAAGCCAACAGCAAAACAAACCCTACACCTCATCCAAAAGCACAGCTCATTAAAAAGAATCAAAACCGAAGAAAACAAAATAAACAAATTTAAGAGTGCAGCACACACAAGGCACTCACAGACACAGAGCATATCAAAAGCACTGCTCAGAGGAAAGCCTGGCAGAAAGACAGTCTACAGGGGCAAAGTACAAAACCCACACAAAATCAAAGCAGGCAAGACAGACAACAATACCCACCCGAGCTAAACCTGCAAAAACCAGTTCCACAAAGGAAAACACACACACACACACACACACACACACACACACACACACACACACACACACACACACACACACACGCAAGAAACAAAAGATTCACAGATAATGGAAACTCACAGGAAACAAACAAAACCAAAACCCTAAATAGGAAGAAAAGGAAAGCCTACAACTCCCGCCCCAGCCCAGGGTGAACTGTCAATTCCGAAAGGGCTTTTGATCTCCAGGCACAAGTAGGCCTCTTCTCCCCAGCTCTGCCTCCCTGCTAGGGAGAGGCGGAAGGGCGGGAAGCCAGAGCAGAGGCCGGAAGGCGGACTAGAGTCTAAAGCTCCAAGGACCCCCAAAAATCAAACCGCGAAGTAGGGACCGACCGGGACCCACAGGCTGCAGGGAGGAGGTGGCACGGGGGACTGCGCAGACCACTTGGTGTGGGGGCCGCTCGGGAATCCTCAGTCACTGCTCCGATTGTGGCAAAATCTGCTCAGTGGATTCGTGATGTCCGGTTCTCACTAACCCCCTCCCCCTATCGAACTCTACGCTCTATCCCTAGGTTTCAGCCCAGCCTCGTGACCACCCCCTCCCAAAAAAAAAAAAAAAATCAAACAAACACTCTCTGTGAGGACGACACTTTCCGAAACTGCCATTGTCCAGCGAGCCAGGAGTACTTCCCCCGCCCTGGAGAGCCTTCCCCTGCGACCACCCCGCGGAGGGACTTCATAGGCTTCCAGTGGCCAAGCAAGCAGCTTAGATTCCAGACTGGGGAGGGGACAGTAGGGGAGGTTTGAGCTTGGGCCGCAGGGAACGGGGGTTGGACGCGCCACACCTTTGCCTACTCTCTTCGCATCTGATTTCCCCTCTGGAATCAAGTCTGGGGATTCAGGGGATGCCACAAGGTCTCCTGGCCAGAGGGCAGTGGGATTTCATTTAGGGGCCTGGGTAAGGTGTCCAGACTTTTCGCTTGTTCCCGAACCTATTGAGACGGTTGTGCTTGTCCGGGGTGCGCCAAAGCAGAGGTCCGGGTTTTATCAGCAGCCTTCTGTTGAACCTCTGGGCTGCTCTGAAGAGATCTGGGAACTGAAGCTGAGTGGAACCTGGGGTCTGTAGTGGTGGTAGGGATCTGAGGCAGAGCCCAGCAGACCTATGGAGGTTGGGGGTGGGGTAGTTGGGAACCCCGAGGGCGGGCGCCGCCCTAGGGGTAAATTTGAGGATGCTGGAACGTCCCCTGTGGCTAACAATTGTGCTAGCACACGGTTTAAAATCACCTGCTTGGCAGACTTTTTCTTTCTTTAAAATAAAAGATCGGGCCTACTGGCACCCAGGAAACAGGGTTTGCAGGTAGAGCGAAAGCACGCAGGCCGCAACCCCAGACGCAGGTTTGGATGCAGGTGCGACCCGGAGGCTCCGGTTCAGGCTCAGTCTACTCCCTCCCCTAGCTCTCAACTAAGCGGGGCTCAGTCTGAATCCTTCATTCCCTCCCCCCAATCCCCTATAAAAGTTCCGGCGGCACCAAGACCGCACTGCTGCTCTCACGGCCTCTCTCATGCCTTCGGCCCGGTCCGCCCCGTCTGGCACGCTGGGCAGGCCGCAAAGTCGACACCCTTTCCCGGCTCCCGGCCCGCGGTGCGGGGCGGTGCGCCGGGGGCGCGGCGCGTCTGGGGACGTCTTGTGATGTTGGCGAGAACAGGACATGATCTCACATGGCGAGAAGCTCTTTAGTTCCTTAATCATTTCACGGTGCCTTCGGACGCTTTTTTTCCACCTAAAACGTTTAGTTTCAGCTCAGTGATCAGCTACCCCAGCTCGGCGGGGGAGCGGAAGGCTTGAATTATTCCGACTTGTGAGCGGCCCCAGCACCGGAAAAAAAAAAAAAGGCACAAAAAAGTGGAAACTTTCCCCCCCTGTCCATTTCATCAAGTCCTGAAATATCAAAATGGATTTAGAGAAAAATTATCCAACTCCTCGGACCATCAGGACAGGTAGGACCACCGCGAAACGGGCATCAACCAGGCTAACTCTGGGACGTATTCCCGGAGCTAGTGCCCAAGTAAATCAAGGAGAGGAGGTGTGCCCAACTTCCTCCGGGAAAGGCCTGTCGGTCTATGTGTATTTGTAGGGTTTTCACTTTTGTCCAGGTGTCTTCAAGGAGACCCGTTTACTTTGGGTTTTGTTTGTTTCTGTTTCTGATGCTTGTGTTAATCTGAAAGTGTTCAAGTTTGGGTCCATGTGTTTGCCTAAGAGGTTCAATGTGTGCTGGAGTGCGGATGAGTTTGTGTGCCCCTAAAAAAGTGTTTTGTTTGAGTTTGTGTGTCTGCTTGTGTACTTACAAGTTTGTATCTTGCCTTGGGTGTATTAGTATGTACTTATGAGTTGTTGTTCGTGTGCGTGTTCTTTTGAAGCCTCCAAAACCTGTGTAAATATTTTGTTTATAATTTTGTTAAGCATCCCACTCGTCTACTCTTTTGAGGGTCTATTCACCTCTTATATCCCAAGTGACTTTGGGAGTAAGAAAGAGGTAGTGACTCTGACCCCTCCGCTTTGGATGTCAACAGCTGTCCAATGTGCACATGCCAATACACACAAAAGTGCTTGTCTCCAAATACAGACATGGCTCTGGGACCCTACTAGGGGTATAGTGCACAAAACATGTGCTGCCAGGCCTAGGGCTTACTTTATTGAGAGATGGAATCAAAAGAGATGTGAATTCAGGGCAATTAGGCCTTCAATATGCACTGTGTACTGTTTCATTCTTGGGGTACTATTTAACATTTGTATACAAGGGTCTCCAATGGCAGGCACAACTTTGGTTGGTGAGACTATGTGCTAATGATGACATTTTGACATTTACCTCTCCACTCACACTCGCACCAAATCACTTGCCTTTAGGCTTTTGCCTAGACTATTATATGTGTCTCTGTGTCACACTGTATGCTCAGGCTATGTCCTGTGGGTGATGCTCCAATGGAGGAGAGCTCAAGTGGGTATATATTTATGTCTATGTGTCTAGCCTGGTCATTTAGCTTGGGTGACTGAGTGTGTACATGGGTCTTCTTGGTACAGTGTCCCATGTGTCTTAGAGGCCCAGGCACTGGGTAGCAGGGTGCGTTTATGTCTGAGAAGATGTGGCAAAGCAGTAGGCTTCTGTCTACCCTAAGGCTTAACCTGGTGTGATGCCCCCCCCTTCTCATCAGGCCAGTATGTACACAAATGTTCTGAACTACTTTTATCCCTAGATCATGTGTGAGATCCCAATTCTACTCCCCCTTTTGATAAAAAGTCAAAGAGCAGAGAGGAGAAAACTTAGACCCCAACCCAGGATAACTTTCTGGCATAGTTGTGGGTCCACAAAAAACAGAATGAGTGAAAACAGGAGCCAGAGAGCATTGCTGTGCTGAGTGCAGATGCCAGAAACCCAAAATCTATTCCCTTTCCTTTCTTAATCTCCAGACAACCACCCTTCTCCAACTGTTAGGATGATTGCCCAAAGGTACCTGTGCCTGGGTTGTTTATTGTTGGAAATGGGTTGTATGCATGTGAGTTTGAGGGGTCTGAGTGGATGCTTCTCTCGACAAGCTGTCTACTACAAAGAATGTAATTCATGGCGGTCGATGGGCTCTTTGATTAGTTCAATCGCCTGAATAATCATTTAATCAATAAAGCATTTCACTCTTCTGTGTGGTTAGACTGGGTGGGGTTTATGTAGGGGGGATCATAGGGGGCTTTGGAGTTTCAAATCTTAAGAGCCACACCCCTTACTGATGGGTTAGGGTAAAAGCCACCTGCTTGGGAAGAACAGGTGAGGGTACCCTTCTGCCTGTCTTCCAAGTTGGGGCTCAGCTTAGGAAAAAGGAAGGAGAAGATTGAGGGGCTGTCCAGGTACTCAAAGGCCATCTTGCTCTTCTACTTTCTGCCCTCAACTTATAGGCCTTTCACGGGCCACCAAACTGTTCTTTCCTTCCTCTAGAATCCAATAACATCCCTTCTCCAGAACTCCGCTTCCCCGCTTCCCTGTCTGTAAGGTCTTTAGAGCTCAAAGCCCAGGATTAAGCAAGGTCAGCACACAGCAGGAACCACTTAGGCAGTTTATCCCATTCTTGGTAAAGAGGAGGTCCAGAGGGCAGGGACTTAGGACGCTCACCAAACAAAACTAGGGACAGAAGAGGGACAGCATCTTACAAAGCTCCAGGAAACATTCGAGAGCTTGTTCTTAGTGTTCCAGGCACAGGGTGTGCAAGGGAAGGCTGGTAGGGGTAACAAGCCCCAGCACAGGAGGTGTGCACTCCCTGAAAGTCTTATTTTAATACCACCATCCTCAATGATTGCTACAACATAACCCAGGCCAAGTAGAGCAGACTCTTGATCCACTTTTAGGAATCAGACAGACATTTCTATGCCCCATTTGCTGTGCAATCACAAACCAGTTGCTTTTCCTCTTTGATACCGTTTCAAATTAAAGGTTAACAAGAACCCATCAGGTTAGAGTGAAAGTGCCCAGGCATCTCTGATCCTTCTTCCCCCATGAGCAACTAGTCAGAATCTTGAAAGACCTTGCTTTATTGGAAGAAAGAGCAGGCAAATGGGCTGGAATTGAACTGTAAGAGTGATCTCAGGCCAGAACTCCATGACAGCACCACATGCTGGGGGCTTGGCTCTTCTGTAAGCTTGGAGGGAGTGTTGGGGAGCTGGGGAAGAGGATGTGGGGATGGTGTGGGGGTAGTATGTGACCCCCATCAAGTAGAGCCTCCAAGTGCAGAGAGATGTAGATAGATACCCCTTCTCCAAAGGTGTTCTGGCTTCTGAAACATTCTCAAAATGATCATTCTAACAACAGGCTAAACTTTCCAACACAGTTCTACTGAAATAAGTTGTGCCTTTTTGTTTGGTTTGTTTTGCACGCCCTCTCCCCAAGTGGCGGTTTTGTTTCACGGGTATGTGTCCTCTATGTAGCCCTTCCTGGACCCATGCTGTAGATGAAGGCAGGAGTGAGGCATGGAAGCACAGCTCTGCTGGGAAATAGCTGTGTGATCTCAGACTGGTCATCTAACCTCTCTGACAGGCTGTAAAGGTTGAACTGGGTGGTCATAGCAGGATTCTTCACTTCTTTGGGGATTTAGAGCTCTCAGAGTGATAAAAAAAAAAAAAACCCACTCAGAAGGAAATTTCCTCTGATCCAGGGTCACGAAGCACAGGGAGGGGCTACCTTCCTTCATTGGTTAGGATGAGACTCTTTGGAGAACACATCCAAAGCTGACTATTCCTGGGCTATTCCTGTTGGGATATCTGGGCTATTCCTGTTGGAATAATATCAGCAGTTTCATCCTGCCCTCAGAGTGCCCTAGGGATTCTGTCCAAACAATACAGGACAACCAACTCCTTTGGGTGTTGTCCAGATGAGTTCTTTGGTTTGACACCACCTCCCTTCCAGCCTCCATCCTTTCTTCTATCCCAGACTTGCTCTAGTATGACCTCAGACAATTTGTATTCTGCCTCCTACCCTCAGGTTACACCTCTGTAAAATGGGGGAAACATTGTCCCAGAACTCTTTTAGTTTTAAGAGCCAAAATCGGAGTTTGGAAGCTCAAGGAACATGGTCAGGAACATGATGTATCATTGACTTCATCTCTGGGACAGCCCCAACTCTTGAATTTGGTGGGAATTAAGAGTCTTATAACTGGCTTGGAAGCCTATGCTACCACAGTCATTTTCCTGTTGTCACCTTCCTAAGGCAGAGGTAGATGTGAGGGCAAAGATCAGGACAGGGGAAGTTACCACCCCACCACCCTGTACACAACATTCTGAGTCCCCAGAGACTCATCTTAGCCGTTTCCCTGCAGCTGTGCCCCAGTGGGGGTGGGGAGGGTGTCAGCCAAGGGAAACTTACCTACTTGTCATGGGCAGCTGCGACCAAGACAGCCTTAGAGGATGGATCCAAGGACTGACCTAGTATAGAGATGTTAGAAGTGGAGCAAGGGGGAAAGAACGGAGAATGAGGAAAAATTCAGGCAGGAAGTAGGAAAAATGGCCCCAAGGGGCCTCCAAAGATCTGCCTAAGCTTTGTCTCCTTATACTGTGACTGAAGCAGATGCCCCAGTGTTCTTGTTCTGGTGGTTTAATATCAGAGCATGATCACTTAGGCTTCAAAAGGGGTGAGTGTTTAGTTTACACTTGCTGGGGCAGGGGGATGCTCAGTGCTGGGTTGGGTCTTAGCATACTAGGGGCTCAAAGAACTACAGCTGACCTGACCTGGTGAAGACACTTTTTTTCTTTTAAGTCCAGCTGCTTTGACTGCAGATGAAGATCCTCACACTCCCAAGAAACTGAGCTGTAGGCTGGTCAAAGAACTTTGCTGGATCAGGAGAATTCCACTAGAAGTCTCCATTTTTTGTCCTAAAATCTACAGGAAGTCTGGGGAGGGAAGGTCAGCTTTTCCTGGGAGCTGAGATTGCAGGGTTTGTAGCCATCTTGGTGCCACACTGCCAGGTGCTCTCGTTAGCTCTGGGTGCCAGTGGACTCCTTGCCTTCCGTTTTAAAAGAGGCCTTGCACCAGATACGGAAATCCTCTTGTTGACAAAAGCTTTGAGCTAAGAGTATCACCAGTTCCCAAAGGACCTATCAGCTCCTAGGCCGAGACTGCAAAAAGGATCTATGGCTCTGTTGCTTTAGACAATCTGGTTCAAGCTTTAGAGACTCTCCAATTTCTGGTAGCCCAACTCAGCCTTTGGTTAAAGCGCACTGGGGCTTCTATGGATAGAACGAGAAAGGAGGATACAGAGAAGACAGCCGTTGCTTAGTAGATTCTTGATAAAATTAGGAAATGTTTCCACTGGAAGGAACCAACATCAAAGACTCCTTCACTAAACTTCGCCCATTTTACAGAGGAGCAAAGTGAGTCTAAAGCAGCAGCGATACATACGTAAATCCGCCACTTAGACTAAAAGCGGAATCTCTACGGGGCCTCATGCCTTCCTCCAACATTTGTGGGTATTTTTCTTTCTTTTATCCTTCTAGAGACTTCTCGCCTATCCTCACCCTCCGTTCCTGTCTTGGTTGCCCTTAGTCTCTAGGCGCATCCCAGAATCCCAACGGCCAGCAGAAAGGTTGGCTCTGTGGGACCAAGAGCCGAGTTCTGCAGACACTGCGTGGGCCCTGTTCTCTCTCCCCCCCTTTCTATCTGCGATCCACTAGGCCCTCTCCCCACGCGTTTGTCAATGAACGTGGCGCCGCCGCTTGGGCCCCGCCCCCCATTCTCTCCCATTGCCCAGGTACCGGCTAATCAGGCGGAGCCCTTGGGTTCCTTAGCCAATAGAGCAGTATTTCGGGCTAGGGCCGGATGTCCCCGTTCTGATTGGCTTGATGAGGCGTGATTGGCAGGTGAGCTACCGCCCCGCCCCCGCCCGGAGGGAGGCTGAGCCCCGGGCGGCGCTGTCCACACGCAGCGGGTCCTGAAAGCGGCTCCGGGGCGGCGCGGTGGCGCACTGTGCGCGCCGAGCAGGCGGAGGGCTAGCGCCGGCGGCGGCGGCAGCAGCGCGGGCATTAGAACCGGTAGGGGCTTCATCTCAGCACCGACAACCCTGGCGGCCTCGGCGGCCCCGGCGGCAGGAACCCGCATCCTCTCCTGCGCCCCTCGATCACCGCTGGGCAGACGCAGCGGCTGTCCCGGAAGAGGCAAGCCGGGGACAGTCCACCCGGGCCCCCGAGAGTGGACAGCGGGGTTCCAAGAGTTGATAGCGTGAGACTCAGCCAGGAGAGAAGGGGCCGGGAGCCTCGGGGCCCGCGGGAACTTTGAAGGCGGCGGGTCCCGGGCTTCGAGGGCTGCAGTTCCGGGGCTCTCCCGGCTCCCAGTCTCAGCAGCTGCAGCGTCTCAGAATCTGCCGCGGCTCCTGCGCGGCGGGAGAGGGAGTTCTTTGCAACTTCGTCGGAGACGTCGGAGAGCGGGCGGGAGAGAAGTGGAGGGGCACGTCCAGCTCCAGAGACACGGAGCAACGGGAGACAAAAAGGATCTGGCGGAGGCCGAGGGGTGGACAGACCCTTGAAGCAGCAAGACCGAAGCAGCCTGGCAGCCCGCGGGCCTCGCTGCCCCGGAGTGAGACGAAGGGCCCTGTGCTCTCGGCCTCTTGCAGGGTTCTGCTCCGGCGCCAAGCGCTCCTAGCCTGTCCCAGAGGTGGGACCCTGCGCTATGCCCTCGACGCCGTGGGCGCCTGGGCCTCAGCTTCTCGGGTGTGGGCCGGGAGCCGCCGCTTGAGCCCACCGAGGAGCGAAACGAGCCGGAGTTGGGCGCCCGATCCCGGACCGATTGGTTGAGCACCGTTTCCCGCCTCTCAGCACAGCTCTCCGTGATCTTCCGCAGGAGGCTTGGAAAGGGAGCCCACAGCTGCAGAGGTGTTTTCTGAGCCCAGCTCACAAGGTGCCTGGCCTGGTGGTGCGGCTCCCTAGCCTCCCCGAGCAGCCCTTTGGCGCCGAGAGGCAGCGGCGTGGGCCGACCTGCAGTCTGGAGCGCCCCGATGGAAATACACTGTAAGCACGACCCGTTTGCATCCATGCATAGTAAGTAGGCGGCGAGCTCGCTTCTCTCACTCTCCGGCCGGGGTCGGGTTGGGGGTGCCGGACTATGGGGCAGTACTAAGTTCTGGAGGGCTCGGGACCTCTGTAGCTGCGTAGACAACTTTGCAAAGTGCTGGGCTTTCAGGCAGCGGATGCGGAACGCGTTGGGCCGCCAAGGCCGAAGCGTCGGGATGGTAAATCCCGTCTCCATCAACGAGGTAGTGTAAGCAGCAAACTGCAGCCTTTCTGGGTCTCCAAAAGCTAATTCTCAGAATCCTGGTTCATACTCATAGGAGACTCACTGGGCCAGTTGGAGGGCAGAAAGTTTTAATAAAGGTCAGTGAGAGTCTCAGACAGCATCCAACATCCCAACTCTGTTGGCGCCCTTTTCAGCCATGGGGCTGACCAAGGCTGATGTTTAGAATGAAAAGTGGGGCCCAGACCAGTCCCTGGATGTGTGAAGAAAAAAAATGAGAGTTAAGAAAGTACACCTAGTCCATGCTTCCAAAGGCGTCCTGGGTAAAGGAGAAGAGGTTTTTAAAAAAAAAAAAAAAACAACGAAGTCCGGGTCCCTAAACTACACTTCAGTTTAGGTGACCGCCAGAACAGAGAGAGACCTTTAATGATACCACTGGGTCGCTCTCTGTAGGGTGCCTGCCTTGAGGTGGCCTCTCTCCTAGAAAGAAAAAGAGGAAGACAGGGGAAAGAAAGAAAGGAAGAAAGGGAGAGAAAGAAAGAAAAAAGAAAGGAAGGAAGAAAGAAACCTAATTAGTCACAGGCAGGCGCGTCTGCTTTCTGAACGCCTGTGCGGTGTAGGAGACCAGCAGGGTCATTTCAGGCCCTACCGCCTGACCCGACCGGGATTCTGCCAGTTCACCCCTTAACACAGCCTCCTGTGAGATGAACGCTCTTCTCACGGTGAGTTAACCTGGATTAGATTCGGAAATTTCAAGGAAATTCCAAGTGGAACGAATCGCGTTTCCCTTCCATTGGCTGTAGAACCGGCCAGGGGAAGGCGCCAGGCTTTGGCAGACGCACTCGGGTGCCCAGCTCAGGTCTCCGTGGACTGCAGATCGCGGAGTAACTCTGTAGTTAGCAGCCGGCTCCAAACTCGCTTAACCTCCAGCAGCCGGAATCCCTCCACTCTAGCCGCGGGTCCCCTATTTAACAAAGGCAGCAGAGACCCGGCTAGAGAGAAGGCAAGCTGGGGCAAAAATCTTCATGTCTTCCAAGAAGGGCCCAGTGGCCTGGCGGCAAGGGAAGGTTTGTTTAGACAGCCGAAGCCGGCTGCAAGCAGAGGTCAGCTTCTCTTTGTGTCAATATCCCAGTCGGAGGTAATCCTCCCAAGCGACAAAATTCGCACAGAGAAGCAGCTTGCTCTGATTCCAGCCCCAACGATTCCTCCTTATTTGGGGACTGGGTTTAAGCGGTGTCCAGTCCACCACGGCTCCAGGGTCTTCCACAGCATTTTCCTGCCCAAACTGGCTCTGGAGCCTCTCTGCTCTTACGCAGAGAGAGAACCTGAAAACAAACGAGTCGGTGGCAACACTCTGAGAGGTGGGCAAGCGTTGGCTCAGTTCAAAAGCTACTGGGAGACTAGATGGGTAGGGCTGTTTCCCGTGCTGCTTTCCTTACTGGCGGAAATCCAAAGGCCTTCACCGCCTCCACCGCCTCTCTCTGTCCAGAGTTCAGCTGCCCAGAGGTCATGCCCAAGCCCTTGGGGAGATAGCATCAGACTTGGTGGTCTTCCGGTGTGCATCCGTGTAGAGAAGCTTCTCTTCCAGGTGCTGGTTAAAAACTGCTAAAGTCTCAGCTTTCTTGAGGGGCCTTCAATCTGCCCCCTCCTTGGGAAGTGCTCCCTCCTCCCATTCTCAACCTTCCTGGCAGCACAGTGGGGGCTGGGCCAGCCTAGCTTCCAGAGCTGGTGGAAACCCTAGGATTCTTTGGAAAGACACTTAGTTCTTGTGTCCAAAGCTGTTTGCTTACACAATGTAGTCTGTCCCTGGGTTCCAATTTGCTGGGGCATAGGCTCTGCAAGGTGGCTGGTTGTAGTAGGCTACTTCACTTCATCTTTATTCTGGTTCTGGTCAGTTTTCCCTTGTTATTTCCCTTCTTCCTCCACCCCACCCCTAACCAATTCTGCACTGGACAGCTTCTGTTGGTAGGATCAGACCCTGCTGCACAGTGGGCTTCTGAGTTCAGAGGTACCCCCATACCCTACTCCAGTTCCATCCAGCACACTGGCATAATGACTCACCCCTAGATGTCTACTTTCTCCAAGCACTTTACCAGTTAGTTACTTTTGTGACCTAAACCTTCTGGTACCTCCATTTTACAGAACATGATACTGAGGCTAGAGAGATAAAAGAGCTGACAGAAATCAGCTCTAGCTGGTTCTTGGGAATAGAGGCATACTGTTAGGCTTTGGAGAATTTAATGGGAAGGGGGAAAGAGGACTTGATTCCAGAGAGGTCAGTCAGTGAGCTGTTGGTGTGTACACAGACACACAAGGCTCTACCTCTGTGTAGTTCAACTATGTCTATATTCACAACATAACTGTTACGTGTGTCAGCACCTGACTGTCCACTCTCTGTGTTCCTGTTTGCAAGTCCCTGTGTGCCACTTCCTTTTGTTCTGGTGCTTTTGAAAGAATTTCAGTGTCTGGGCTCTTGTATTTCAACCTTCAGCTAGTAGCAGACATCTCTTTCCTAATTATCTGTGCCTAGACATAGTTTTGGGGGTGTGAGCAGTGCCCTTTGTGGGCAATATGACCTAGCAAGGTTTGAGGAGCATCTGCAGAAGTCAGTTTCTTCCAGATCAGAGACACAAAGGTCATCATTCTATCAACCTTCAAACCCTGCCCTTCTAGGTGGGGCTAATCTTTACTTTTGCTGTATCTTTCTCTCTCTCTGTGTGTTTCTCAGTTTTTATCTAATTTGTTTGAATCCATTTCTGTACCAGTCTCTAAATTCTGCTCCCCTTAGGAGTGATAGTTCATATCTTAGTCCAGTGCCCAACTGGCAGATGAGCAATCACCTAGCTGGAATCTACAGTAGAAGTTGGGACTTGAGTCTTTGACAGATGAAAAGCTGAAGCAAGACCTGAAAGGGAAGGAGAGGAAACAGATCCCCACCTATAAAAATCTGTTTTCTAGATAATCCCTCCCACTTGTTAGTCTATTTAGAGTTTTCCATTCCTCCCTCACTCCCTCTGCCCACCTAAGACTCTGTATCCTATCTAGTCCTTCCTTTCTATCTCATTTGGTCTCTCCTCTCTATGGTTTAGAGAGTATAGAGTCTATAGTGTCTATGTCCTTTGCACACACCTCTCTTCCCTGTCCTACCTCCACTCTCCCTCAGACTTTGGACTTCCTTTCTTACCAGTCCCTTTCCTGAGGCCTGACACAAAGTGCTCTGTTGGGTAGAGGCAAGAGGACTGAGAGGCTCTGGGGACCTGTCCAGAAAGTTATGAAAAGTAAGAGTCACCTGAGTCAAGTCTGAGTTAGCTGTGAACACTTGCCTTACATAATACAGATTCCTTAATATCTTAGCCTTTTTATCAAAGGGAGGTAATTTGGGGGCGGGTCTGTTGTGCTTTAGGGAGACCCAACTCTAGGAGACTCTTGGTCCTCTCCCCACCTCCAAAGTACAAATCTATAAATTCCCTACAGAACTGCTCTTGCCATGGAAGTCCTCTGAAGGTCGTCACCGTGTTTAGGGCAGGAAGTCTCGATTGTTAGTGGTACAAACAATAATTGCAGATTGGCTGCAATGTCTGAACTCTTAGATCACATCAAAAGTATGCTGGGTCTTTCAGATGCCCTTTTCCTGACATTTAGCCTCCCAATGAGAACACCCTAATTTTGGATGCACTTTGTATTACTTAAATCCAGCCTGTTCTGGGGGAAAAATGGTTCAATTCTTTTATTATTATTATTATTATTTTTCTTTTTACCTTAGATGGTCTCTGTCTCAGAACAAAGCTCTTGATCAGGGTTGCTGTAATCTTTCTGTTTTAGGTAAACTATGCAATTATGTTTCTAGCTGTAAAACCCTGTTAGGAAAATTTTCTTCTGTTTCTTCTTCTCCTGTATGTAATGTTTCAGAACAATCAAAATTCCTTAAAGGCACATTTTGAAAAAAATAGAGGAAAATTTAGCATAGATTGGAACTAAGTAATGTAAATTACCTTTAAAAAAATGAGGTTTTCTTAGAAATAACCTTAGCCTGGGAGATTTGGAAAAATAGTGAATTTTTAGACACTTTTAAGGATAAAGGCTGTTTTAAGAGTGTTTTATCCCTCAATATCAGATGTTGTTCATGGACTTGGTTGGAGATGTCTTGGACTAGGATGGGGTGGTGGTGTCAAGCTGTGGTGGCTATTTTTGTTTTAAAATTGGAGAGTGGATATGTGTGTGACTTTGGAGGTGCCTCGACCTCCTTTTTTAGAGTCTAGTCTTTCCTAGACTTCTTCTGCCTCTGAGCTGTTACCAGCATCAGCACATTTTGGTACTTGGCTTTAGCTCCATTCCTCAGCAAAGCCAGTTAGTGACTGCTTTACAGCTGAGGGCCAATGATGTTACTACATTGTATCAGTCTGTTTACTGGCCTGGCTCTTTAGTTTACTCAGGCCGGGTTTCCTTTCAGCTGGACTGTGATTACCAGAATGGAACAACAGAGCAGAAGAGGCACTTTCTCTGACTCCTTTACTTAAAATACATTTCATATAAAAAATACTATAAAAATCTGGGACTTAGGAGCTTTCTTATTTCCTCCGAACCAACTTAAACCTGCTTGGGTATTGCAAAACATGCCCAAAATTCCAAAGGCACACCTTTCTGACATGTCCTGATTCAATGGAGTGTGCTGTGTGCAGAAGACTCTGTGACCCATTTCTTTTGTGTGCTCTGAGAGGGTACAATGGTCAAGTCTGCATGTCAACCTCACCGTCTTAAAGGAAGGCTTAATTTTTTTTTTCTATTTTTAAATTAAGGCAGCGGTTAGGTTTTGTCTCAGTGATCTGAAAATGCTGGTCATTAAAAAGAAAGTCTTTAGTTCTTGAATTAGATTGCTGATTTTAAAACACTTTCCCCCTTGAGATGTAGATATCAGAATAGCCCGTTTCACTTTTGAAGACATTTGTTAAAAAGAAAACGAGTTTCACTATTTTTTCTTTTTAAATTTGATTAACTTAAGACATAATCTTCTCTCCAGGACCGTCCTCAAATTCAGCATTCCTTAAATCCAAACTGTGCTCATTTCATAATAGAATTCCCTTATACATTTCCTTACCCATTTTATACATACATTTTATACATATACAAATATATTTTATACATCCGCTTACCGATACAGTGTGGGGAGTGATCAGTGGCTCAGTTGACTGCCTGCAGATGGACAAAAGCTAAGACTGGTGTTAAAAAGCAATCTAGGGTCCCCATGTCATCTGCATGATGGGACTCCATGTGCAATACATCTAGTCTGCCAGCCATTTGTGATCAGAGGGACTCACAAGGGCACTTCTACTATGTGACTGGTTCTAATCACCCTTCCCCTTGCCTTTTGTTTCTGATCTGTTTCAGGACATGGAGGAGTGAATCAGCTTGGGGGGGTTTTTGTGAATGGACGGCCACTCCCAGACGTAGTTCGCCAAAGGATAGTGGAACTTGCCCATCAAGGTGTCAGACCCTGCGACATCTCCAGGCAGCTTCGGGTCAGCCATGGTTGTGTCAGCAAAATTCTTGGCAGGTAAAGGCATGGGCTCCAGGCTTCCCTCAGTGTTTTAAAGAAATATCTAAAAGACAGCCCACAGTTGTTTAAGGTATCAGAGTCACAGTGAGGCTCCGGTAGCATTCTGCTCCACATACTCAGTTCTAAGAGTCTGTAAAGTCTTTAGAGATCACCCCATTCAAAGTAGCTGTGGAACCCCCTGTTTTCAGTGACACATGGGAAAGGGCGACTTTGTCAGGAGGAACAATGTGTTTATCAAATGTCCGGTGAATTATTTTAAAGAACCCAAAGTCAGAGTCTTTTCAAAATTTTCTTAGGTGCGCTTGAGGTCAAGGAATGGCTGGGGTGAGGGAACCTGTGGATTATAGAACCAGAGTTGGTGGTTCCTTTTTCTTCTTGCTTTTCTTTGTCTCTCTTGGTGCTGGGCTGTGTATCTGTTAAGTGATTATCTACCACTGCGCTATATTGCCAGTGTTTTCTAGGTATTTAAAGGCCAGCCACGATCTTCAGTTGTCCCTAGCAGCCTTCTCTGTTTGGCTGCAGTGTTACTTTTCTGTGTGTCTGGCTCCTTTTGTAGTGACAGGCATTCTAAGTACACATTAAAATAACACTAAGTCTCAGATCTGACATTTGAAAGTTGCCACTTGACCCAGCAATTTGCTCCAAGCAAAGCACTTCCAATGCTGGTCCTCTCAAAGGACTTTTCAGACTGTTGGCCTCACAGCCATCCAGGGAAGGTTCCAAAATGAGGAAGTAAAGTTTTCTAGGGCTAAGTGACTGGCCTAAGCTTGTCTAAACACTTAGGCTGGACTGGGTCCTACATGACTCTGGGACCCTGTCTCTCCCTAATCCCAGCACATTGATACTTGTTAGTTAGATTGTCTTTAGTGTCCTGGGCACGAGACATTGTCCCAAGTCTTCAGGGCTTTCTTACTATTTCTCTCCTTGGGGGTGGTGGGGAGTGTTGCTTTATGGTTTAACAACTGATACCTGACTGACAGTCATGAACGTTTTGAAGTTTTCTCGGTGACATCATGACTTTCTACTGTTCATGTTTCATCTGCTGGAATTTAAAAATCCTCTCCACAGTGCTGAATAACCACATAGGGAATCTTGATTAAGACCAAGGAAGGCGTCTCAGGGACAGAATCTGGTACTTCGAGCCACCTATCCCCGGGCTTAATTTTCATCTTCCTGCCCAGCATGGGTCACATCAGTTGCATCCACTTCTGCTTAACACTCAGCCAGTAAATGAGTTCCAGCCCGAGTTCGGGAAGGAGCATAGGAAATGAGCCTGGTGGCCATGTTAGATGGTGGCTTCGGGAAACATGAAAGTGAGCACAACAAAAAAAGGTAACGTTCAGGAAGAGAGAAGGAGGACAGAAGACAAAGGCAAAAAAGACTTTTTTTTTTTTTCAAAGACAGAATAGAAAATGTACATGAAAAGAGGGCGAGAAGAAGCTGTCACCAGTCTCACTTTGGGAGCTGAATGGTCTCCACTGTCTTCCTGTGATGCTTCTTTGTAAGGGGGGGGGGGCGAGAGAAAGGGGAGACATCTTTGCTGAGCTGACATTTTATTCACTGTTTAAAAATTTCAAGATACTGAGAGCATTTCTCAGGCATCCAAATGACTGGATCTCATGTTCTAGAGCTTCTGAGCCCTTCACATCTCCCACAAAGACTGAGGTAGGCAGGGGTCTTCCTAACGTTCAAGCCAGCAGACGCCCAAGCACAAGAATAGATTTGTCACTGGGCAGAGTGGCACTCGGAAGTTATGCACCGCTCCGGTGCCTGGCCGTTTAAGTTGTCAACAATAAATTGGAATTTCATAGCTCATTATTTTCATAACTAAGAACCACAGTGGACGAAATGTCACTCTAATTAGAACTGCCTTTTAAGAAACAAGTTCAGCCCTAAAATGGTGTGACTGAGAATTTCTGAAGTTGGCCTATTTGACCCACAAATTGCCCCCACCCTCTAGAAGAATTTGAATTCTTCAAGGTGCTCACTGGGTGATCATCTGTAGAGTTCTTGGTGTGTGGTGGCTGTGGTTTTCAAAGACTGTGTATTAAGGCAAGCAAAGTCCTTGAGAGCAGGCAAGGATCCCTGTCCCTTCAAAAAGGTCTGTGGGTTGATAAGAGTGTGTACCTCCAGTTTATAACTCAAGACTGTAGAGGAACTGGGCATCATAGAGCAGGGCTGGTGCCTCCTCTCATTGAGAATACCAGGTCATTTGAAATTTGCTGGCATGTCACATGATAAAAACAAAACAGTAGGGATTTTAGTCTCCAACTGTCCGCTCCACTTTGCAAAATTCTACATTCCTATCATCATACCATCTCTGCAAAAGAAGCATAACAGACATCCTCCTTATTACAGACACAGGGTAACTGACGATAGGAAGGCTGAGTTGGTTGGTGTCAGCCACTACAGGCATGGCAGCCCTTGACTCCCAACCTAATGCTCTTGGCGCTCTATCTGGTGTCTGCTATTCATCTTTTGTCTGTAAGCCAAAGGGCTGCATGGCTGTTTTGCTCAAGATGAAAGGATGGTTATTAAGTCTGAATCCTCACTTGACACAGTCTTGAGTTGGGGGTTTCGGGAGTGTCTGTGTTGCCCTCTAAGAGCCTGGCTCACAATGCAAGACGGAGACCTCGAGTGTCAAGACAGGAGTTCCACAGTTGGCACTGTTTAAGTGGGCTGGGCCCGGAGCCCTGGGCTGTCACATACTCCCACAGAAGCAGGGGCTTTATCCTGCCGCCTGGTGGGTTTCTGTGTGACCCCTGTAGTTCCATTAGATCTGTGTATTGTGAGAACACAGTGTGATCTACGTATCTGTAAACCCAATCCCTTAGATTATCCTTGCCCTAAGAGACCCGGTGACTGTTGGTTCACGGAATGAGTGAAGGATGTTTGAGAAAAGACCTTGAGAACAGTGAAGGTCTCTTCAATTGTGAGAATTGTAACTACTAATACTTAAAATTTTATAATCAGAGCAGAAATTACTTGTATCAATGAGAAGAGTGCTAGATTCAAAGTCTGGTTTGAAATCTGGGCTGTCTCTGTAACCAGAGGAGTTGGCCAAGTCCCTCAGTCCTCTGACCGTTTATTTCTCTTCTATGAAATCCTGCTGACTTCAAAAGACGTGTGAGGATCATGATAATTTGAAGAACTCCAGAAACTCTCCAGGCTCATGCCAAACTATGAGTTGCTTTGTGATAGTAAATAATCTGCTTTCTCAGGGCTGGAGATGGCTCACAGCTTAAGGGCACTGGTTGTTCTTCCAGAAGACCTGGGTTCAATTCCCAGCACCCATATGGTGGCTCACAACTGTCTGTAATGCCAGCTCTAGAGGATCAAACACCCTCACACAGACATTAATTCAGATAAAACACCAATGCTCATAAAATAAAAAATAAATAAGTTAAAAAATAACTGGCTTTCTCTTGGGAAGATGACAGGACTGTAGGTCTTCAGGAGTTGTGTGCTAGAATTTAGGCGCTTTTCTACTTTCTATCAAAAAATATTTTCATGGGAATCTATTGAACCCTTTTGTGACTTTTTATAAAAAAGGAAGAAATGTTGAATTTTGTTTTGTTTTATGGTTAAAATCTGTAAATGACTCACTCATTTTTATGAAAAATAGAACTATTTCTTTACTTCTAGATTATTCACTTACTGGGCCCTAAGCAGACTTACCCAACCGGAGAGTTTTTGCAACCCTATAAATGCTCCATCATTGCTTCTGGGTCACATTTCCATCCGTCTAGTAGATTCACCTTCTTCCTCAATTTGCCCCCCACTAGCCAAGTCTCCTTAAACTCCTTATTCTCCAGCCTCCGCTTTCCAAGTCCTAATATTACAAATGTGCCCCAACATTCCTTCTTATAAATGTTCTAGGTTTAAAGCTTATAATTTCTAAAATGTCTTTTGGTTTAAAATTTTTTTAACCTCAAGATAAATCTTCTTTAGAAGAGGGAACCAGGAATTCCTCTGTAAACACTGAGAGAAAAAGAGTCAAGTCCCTTCTCCTCCCCTCGTGGTCGTGGTCTTTGACACTACTCTTCTCACTCTTCCCCACGGTCTGGTCTCCGTTCTGCTGTGAAACCCCTGACATCCTATTTGCGTTAACGAGGAAAAGCTGATAGCATGGAAATGTCCTTAGAAACAGCCATTTACCTCAGGGGATGCCTCTGGGAGAGCTGGTGAGAGTCCTGGTTGGTTTTTCTGATTGCTAGGGGTTTGATTTCTAATACATATTTCCCATTAATGCTGAAATCCAACACCCCCTTTAATTTTACAACAGGGTTATTGTTTTCTTTTTTGGAAAAAAAAATGTAGTATAGGTGACAGCTTCAGAGAATGCTGCAGATCGTGCTGGGGATGGGAGAGCCAGCAAATGGAAGGTCTACACCATCTTTCAGGGGAAATTTTAGTTCAAGAGGCTTGGCCAGAGTCCTGGCTGGGTACCTTAATCTTTTGTGACCCCCAAAGAAAACATTTAACCTCTATAAAGCTAAGTTTAATATCACAGAAGGGCACATCACCGAATTGCTCAGTCACTTATTCATTCACCTAAAACAGCTTATGTGATTTAGAGCTGCTAGAGAACCAAGAGGAAAAACTAACTTGCAATTTTTTTTAATATAATCTGTAAAATGGTGGATGAATGTTAAGGCATTTTGCTATCATGTAGCTTGCTGCTAGCATTGTTAAATATTACATATAAATTATAATCAATCATATTATAAAATATGAGCCATGTGAACAATTTGAAATTTTCTCATAGAATATTAAGTGAAACTAGTATAATTTATTTTATTTTACATTTTATTTAAGCCAATGCATACAGATTGGCGTTTCAACAAATAATCAATATAAAAATTATTAGTAGGCTGGCCAAATAACTCAGCAAATGAAGGTGCTTGCCACCAAGCCTGATGGCTAGGGTTCGATCCCTGGGACTCCGAGATGGCAGAAAAGAACTGACTCTTTTGTTGTTTCATGAGCTTGGCACACACATACACACATACGGAGACATGCATGTACACAACATACATTTTTCTTTTGAGAAATAAAATTTTAAAATTTATCAAGCTATTTAGTTTCTTTTGTACTATGTTTAAAAATCTGATTTGCTGTTTACATTTTCAGCACATCTTGAATCACATTTTCCACATTTTCAAATGTTCATCACTTTGCAGGTTCCCATGGCTAACTATGGCCTTTTTTTCCCCTTGGGTCTAGGTATTATGAGACAGGAAGCATCAAGCCAGGGGTGATTGGTGGATCCAAACCAAAGGTTGCCACTCCCAAAGTGGTGGAAAAAATCGCTGAGTATAAACGCCAAAATCCTACCATGTTTGCCTGGGAGATCAGGGACCGGCTGCTGGCTGAGCGGGTGTGCGACAATGACACTGTGCCCAGCGTCAGCTCCATCAACAGGTGAGGGGCTGGGGACATGCGCGGGGCTGGCTACTGAGTGGTCTGTGCCTCTTCTTTCACTCCTGGGAATATGAATGGGGGGAACACTGGTGCCCACTGGACTCTGGTTCCTTTCTCTTCTGTAAATGGACAAGAGTTCTTGGCTCAGGGAGTGGACACCATACAAATACCCAGACCACTTGAGTTTTCTGAGCCAGGTGTGATGGATATCACCCGGCTGACTATCTACCTCTATAGAACACTTTGCATACATTGTCCTGATTATGTCTTCACAAACATTCCTGTCCCTGCAGGAGGCAGGGTTCCACATCTGAGTGTCAACTCATCTCCTAGGTTCCCAGGCAGACAGTCCAGCCTCCAGTTTGGATAGAGGTTGAACTAGTAGGTATGGGAAATGAAGTTCCCTTTGGGCTGGGGACATGTAGCTCTTTGTTCTAACCCTGCTGCCAGCTCCAAGTGAGATCTTAGCAGACTCTTGCTTTCTTCTCCTGAGAGCCCAGAGCTCTAATGTGAATTTTCTAATGATTCTAATGTAGATCTTCAGGGATATCAGGTGTTTCAGATCAAGGAGATGCCTGCTCCCACATACCCTAAAATCTCACCCATGGAGAAACAAAAGCAGAAATACACCCATGCCACCAGGCCTAATAGCATTCTCCTGGAGTTCACATGGTATTCCCCCCCACCTTGGGCTGATCCAAAGTATATTGACTGATACTATAATAGCTTTAAAAATAAATTTCTGACTTGAAATACGTGTGATAATAGATATATGTAATTTCAGCACGTGATTTAGCAGTGATTTTGAGGACAGCTTGAGCTACACAGCAAGATCCCAACACAAAAAATAAAATACAGCATAAAATGAAAATTACTTTCTGGAAGAAATTTTTCTTTTCTTTTTCTCTTTCTTTCTTCATCTTTTTATTTTTAAATGTGTCAAGAGTCTCATTATGTATCTCTAGTTGACCTGGAACTTGCTATGTACTTGAAATGATCCTCCCGTCTCAGCTTCCTGAATGCTAGGTCCAAATGTACCACCACCCAAAGAAGGTCATTTTTTTTATACTATACATAGTGCAGTCTGTGATCCACTTAAACCTATAGGCAGGAGCTTTGGGTGTACCTCAGTTGGTAGAGTGCTTGCCTTGCATACAGGAAGCCCTGGGCTAAGTACTACCTAAACCTGGTGTAGTGGTATGTCTCTAATCCCAATATTTGAAATTACGGTTGAGTTAAAGATTATCCTTGGCCACATCAAGAGATGTAAGTGAGAGACATGAGACACTGCCTCAAAAACCCAAAGAAATAAACCATCAAACAAACAAATTCTCTAAGACCTACATAAGAAAAACAAAAACAAAACAGAAGTCTTAGAGTAGGACCATTCCAATTTCTTCAGAGTCACACCCTGCTATGACTAGTCCTGAGCCTATCTGAGCACAGAGAACTACTCACTCTTGAAAGAAAGAGGTGGTCAGGATGGAATGTCTCTGAGGTCTCTTCTGGTCCTAATGGCAGCATAGTGAACCCAAATGCACACTATCATCATGTGATGGATGTGTTGACCTTTTAAGTCCCGCTAATCCATCAACCCTTGGCCTATTTGTTTGTCTTGAGAATCCTCACTGAGGCCCTGCCATCTTGCAAGGTGCTGAGGAAGAGAGAAATTGGGTGCAATCTTTCCAGATTTGTCCCAGAGGGTAGAGGGGGGTGATGACGCCAGTGGACTAGGGGTGAGTGGTGTAGTATCTATTTTTTCCCCCTGAATTATGAAAAGTTACAGTTGTGAGTTCTCCACACCTGGCTCACTGCAGGATTTCCAGGATATAAAACTAATATGATATTTTTCTGGGTGTCCAGGTTATTGTTTTTCTTTGTGAAAGTAAATTGCATTGCAGAATGATGGAAATGCTGTTAAGGGTGGAGAGAGTTGGTAAATCAGAGATTCAATCCGCATTTCCAGCAAAATTTTAGTGAAAGGTGTTAGTTTTGATAATGTGTGTCACTCTATTATTATTAAATACAGCTTGAAATTTTCAAGTAGATATTAAGAAAAGCAAAAAGAAATATGTATAATTAATTGTGATTGTATTTGCTTAACCCAACATAGAAAAAATGTCAATGTATAATCAGTATGAAAATTATTAATGAGCTATTAAACATTCTCTTTTTTTTAGTACTAAGCTTTAAATATGTGATTTATAGCACAACTGGATTCACAGTAGACACATGCCAATGTCCCCAGGATTAAGCACCATACTGCTTAGGTCCCTATGAGGCAGGAAGTTTCCATCTGGGAGAGGTGTCACTGGAGAATGTAGAGGCAGGAACAGAAGCAATATCTGGGAAGTTGGTCTGCTCTGTAGGGTAACCTAACGCAAACATCTGGTCAGGATTTGGGGAGCCCACATGTTTCCCAATATAGGGTAACATATTATGACATGGTCCACAGAATAACTAACCTTGGGTGCCCCGTAGCAATCACAACTTTATTGCCTATGTGGATGGGGCAGGCAGATGGCTAATAGGAAAGCAGGTCAGATGTGAGACTCCAGAGACCCCAAGGGCTGAGGCAGGTGAGACAACACAGCCCTGTGAGTGGCTGCTGCTCCTGAGTCTCAGCTGAGTACTGCCGGGAGTATGAGCCAGAGTCTTTCCACTCAAGAGAATTTAGACACAAGGATCTCTGTGTGGGTGTGGAAAACATCTAGACTTTTAAATGGTGGCAATTCATTTCAAGTATACCGCTTAACAGGGCTCCAGTTTTTATCTTTTGAAATGCAATGAATTCATTTTCACACAATTTGGAAAAAAATCTAAGTGCCAAATCACACCTGTGAGTTTTCAAGCACTGTGAGCTTTTTCCCTACCTACAGACAGTAGGGAGGTCTAGCTGCCTTATATAGTTTATCTAAGAGACAGCAAAACGGCTCTGGTGAGCCAAGTTCCATCCCTGAGGACAAATAAGCGTAATTTAAAGTTACATTTAAGTTTTGAGTAAGTTATTTTAAAGAAACACCTAAAGCAAAGACAGAAGTGGTTACATATATGGCAAAGGCTATGGAAGATGAACTTGAATGAGTGTCCCACAAATGTCTGGCATGTCTGATTCTGTGTGTCTAGGGCTGTGGGACTGGAGGTTCTGACGCTGGTGATTGGGGTCATGGCTAGATTCTAGCCATAGCTGTGGCTGGCTGGTTGTGATCCCACATGACTTTTCCCTCTGTAGCCTCCCACGGCTCTCGGGCTTGACGTTGCTGTATGGCAGGAAGGCGAGCGGAAAGGTGACTGAGATGGAGACCAGAGTAGAGTTGGTGATAGGATGAGGTCTGCTGCCCTTCTACCAGTGTCCTATAGGTCTCTGAAAGTCATCTCCTGTGAGAAGGAGGCCAGGATCAGACACCATCATTCTTTCCCTGATGTAGAGCATCATGGTATGCTTTGCTGTCTGCTGATCCCTGGAATCCTTAGATATTTACATTGCTTCCCTTGGAGGTTCCTCCTGGGGACTCCTCACTGTACCTTCAGTGAGAGTGCCCTAAACATGACAGTCTCTTACCAACACACCCTCCTCAACTCCAATCTCACTGAAAAGCCTATGCCATCCACTACAGAATATATATGAAGGCAGAACCCCCAAATGATGCACCTTCAAGTAACCAGCTTGCAAGTGTCAAAAAAAAAAAAAACCCAAAAAACAAAACTTGTTCCCACCAAGGCCACCTCTCACTATTTCTCCACTTTAAACAAGCAGAGAGAAAGTGATGTTTGCATTTAGAGTTATTCTAGTGGCCACCAGGTGCTCTCTAGTGCTCACTCCCAGGGCAGGTGCCATCCTGCTGTCTTCAGGAACCAGCTCTGGAAACAAAGCTGATGTGGAGCTAAATATCACTGAAGCACTGTTCTGCCAGGCTGCTAGGGACTTCCTGGCAGTCCTTAAGTCACCTTGCTCATTTGGGATGCTGTACAGCCTCCACTGGAGAGTCCTGAAATGGTGGGTGGAATGGGGGCCTTCCCTTTTCTGTTCCTCTTCTGTGGCTCTAAACTAGTGGCCAAGTGCTGGGATAAGCGGCATTCCCACTTAAGGAGGGCCAGCTCCAGTTGGTGTGCGTGTGACAATGTGGGGGCCAGCACTGCTGATTCAGGTCAGGGTGGATGGTAGTTTGTTAACAGCTTTATTTGCTCACCCTGTGATTTGGACCACTCTCCAACTGCTCATATACTGACCTCAGCCTCCCAAGAGCAACACCATGCCAGACTTTCTTCTGCTTATTTCTTGCTCTCTTTTTTTAGTATTTTGTGTATGGGGGTGAGGTGAGGGTTACAGACAGGTTACCCAGCATTTACATGAGTTTCTGGGAACTCAGCTCTAGTCCTCATATTTCCATAGCAAGCAATTCAATTGCTGAACTATCTCCTCAGCCCTTCATGCCTTTTTTTGTAGACAGTTTCATGTCTGGCCTTGAACTTGCTATATAGTCAAAGATGATCTAGGGTTTCTGACTCTCCTACCTTTTCTGAGATCACACACCCCACTCAGGTGGTCTTGGAGCTTGAATGCAGGACCTATGTATGTGTTTGCTAGGCAAACACCATATCAACCAGCTACACATCCCAGCCCCCATCTCACCTTTTCCAACACATTGCATGATCTCTCTCAGTAAAATTATGTGAGAGGTGATGGGAGATGGTGGTAAGAGAGCCTAGCTTCTCAAAGGCACAGAGGGGAGAGGGTATAACGCTGAAATGGAATCCTTAAGTGTTTATAATGTAAAATCCCTTAGATTTTGAAAAATGGATTTTGAGTCCAAATGGCTTCTGTGTCTCACCCAGGACATGGTTAGCAGAAGGATTACTTCCTCCAAATGTAGCTCACAGAAAAGTGCTCACACCTGGGAGCTAGGAGTCTAGACTGACACTGTGCTGTGTGATCCTGGCTAAGTCACTGGAGCATGCTGGACTTCATCTCTTCCTCTATATCAGCATTAAACCAGAGCATGTTAACATGTTAACCTGGGCCATGCTTATGCTTAGCAATATAGGATGGGTCTTATTCAGTTACTTTAGATATAGTCTCACTATGAAACCCAGGCTGGCCTTGAACTCAGGAACCACCTGCCTCAGCCTCCTGGGTGCTGGTATCACAACTGTTCCATGGCGAATGTGAAGCATCTGAATGTTGAAGCTGCTCATTTATCATTATGGAGACAACAATGAGAATGATGATCTGTGACAATTATTGAGCATTTGATACACATCGGCTACATCTGGGAAGTTTATCAATTCAGTCCTAGTAACAATAACTCCATGGGGAGGGATGACTCTTACTTGTAGGCGGAGTTTACTTAGAAGGCACCAGTACCAGATAAATATTTATTAAAATATAAATCAGAACTCACGGTACAGTTAACAGATTACAGTAGCACCTGAAGAGGGACTGGAGTCTGGAACGGTGAGGACAGTCGCCGATGCTACCCCAATCATCCAGGAACCAGGAAGAGACCGTCTCGTGTTTCCGCAGCCCCTTTTCAATGGGCCTTTTCCCCGCCCCCTTCAGGGGGCCCGGTGCCCTGTATAAGTGTCTTTTGACCTTATCAGCTGACACCTGAATCCCACAACACTTACTCCCATTCTCTGATGAGGAACTGAGATGAGGAATTTACTCGGGGGATCATGGAGATGCAGACTGAATGCTGGATCCGAACTCCAATGCTGGTTCTGGGGTCTTAACTCCCTGTGCTGCAGTGGCCTGTTCATGGCTTATGGCCTTTCATAATGCTTTGTCAGTCATTTATAGGTATTTGAAAAGAAGTGTGAAAAATTATACTTTGTTTTGTCTCTAGATAAACTGAATGAAAAGTCAATGTTTTATGCTGGACATCAGCAGGAAATAGAACACATATCCAGCACACCTGAATACTGTCTGCTACATCTTTGTAGACACACACAAAATTTAGATCAAGGCTGGCAAGAAGGGTCATCAGGTAGTTACTTGTAACCAAGACTCACAACCTGAGTTTGATCTGTCTAGATCCACGTGGTAGAAGGAGACAACTCCTTCAAGTTGTTTTCTAGCATGTGGGTGTGTGTGAAAACATACACACATATGTACATATACATACACACACAGACACACACAGACATGCACAAATACACACACATACACAGACACACCACACACAAACATACGCACACAAACATATACAGACACACATACAACACTCATACACATACACACACATACCACACTCACACACACACACAGACACAGACACACCACACACACATACACACACACATGCACACACACACACACACACACACAATGTGATCTTAAAATTCTTTAAAAAGTAACTAGATTGGGTAGCAACATAATTCAAGAGGTCAAGAAAAGAACCTCACTCCTAGGCCTTTATTCTATATTTTTTGTGTTTGCTTAGTGGAAACAAATACTTTAAATATTGTGACAGACAAACAGATTCTGCACATGTTGACTATATTTGAGGAGGTGTTGAGGCTGACTCATCAGAAAAGGGCAGAAGGCTTCACTCAGGTGATCAGGATGCTGATGCTCTATGGTTAGGTTTGTAGCATCAAATGAACAAGTCTATTTCAAGGTACTAGCTAACAATGCCAAGTGCCTAGCACCAAGATGTAAGATCAGGCAGGACAAACCTGTCTGCCCAGTGAGGTTAAGAGAAGGCACTGGCCACCTCTGTCTCTCCTGTGCAGATGCTGGAAACCAGTGCAGCTTGAAACAGACATTTCCATACAATGGTTTGGCTTGTGAAGAATTCTTGATAGAATGTTGTGTGAAAAGTGCCGGATATGAAGCTGTGTGCACAGCCTGATTCTGATTCGTTGGTGGGAAATGGTGTTTTGAAACAGCAGCAGGAATGTAGACATGATAATGTATCCAATATGAGTGATTTTCCCCCCTGCTTTTTGAGATGGGGTCTCAGTATGTAGTTCAGGCTAGCCTCGAACTTTCAATCTTGTGTCTCAGCTTCCCAAGTGCTGGGATTCCAGGCATGTGCCACCATGCCGGATAGATACCGTCTTTATACTTCCCCCTGTCATCCACATAGTCTACTGTGGAGCTGGGGAGATGGCTTAGGAGGTGAAGCACTTGCCCTGTGAAAACAGGGGCCTGAGTTTGATCCCTCGGAATTCACATTTACAAAAGCTGGGTAGAGTTCTGTGAAATGGCTCAGACAGTTATGCTTTTTGCTGACAACCTGAGAACTGTTTGATCCTTGGAACACATTATGGTGAAGGAGAGGACAGATTCCAGAAAATTGCCGTCCCCCCACATGTTTGTACCAGCTGTGGTGGCACACACTTATAATTCCAGCTCCATTGTACCAGACGGGGGTAGGCAGATCTCTGAGGCCACCAGCCTAGCCTGAACAATAACATCTGAAGTTGTCTTTTGGCCTCTATATACTCTCTGTATACTCACACAATGCATGGACACACACAGGAACATGCAGACACGTGTAAATGATAGTCTATAGTGAACATACAGTATTTTAATAATGAAGTAAAATTCTACCAAGTGTTATGTTAAAATAGTTTGGAACAGGGCTTTTCTTGAGAAAGTCAATGTTTTATTATATTATGACTCAGCTATCCCCAAAATGCCAGAAGGAAGCTGTCTTGAAGATCCCATGGGGATAACTTTTAGTTATCAAATATGTGCCATGCTCATGGTCTCCTGAAGGCCCCATGTGTGGGTCCTCATGGAAGTCTGCCACCAAGGCTCCCCATGCTCCTACTGAGCATTGTCAGGCTGTGGGTACAGGGAATTCAGAGCTGTCTTTAAATCACTTACAAACAGCAAGCTTTCCTGCAAGGTTTTTATTTTTATGAAAAGTATTTGATTACTTAAAATAAGCAGGAACAATCTATAAGAACTGTCTGGTTGGGCTGAGGCCCACAGTGGACTTACTCAAGGTTATCATCAGGTTCCTGTTAGAACCTGCAACAAGGATTCTGGAAAGGCAAATCGGGGTGGAGGGCACCCCTATAGCTCCCAGCTGCATGGGTCATTTCTGTAAAAGTTGTTGAGTTTAATTTAATAAAGTTTTGTTTTTACAAATGCACAGTCTGTTGAACCTGCTCCTGCATCTTTGCCAGTAGCTGGGACGTCTCCATCCCATGTGCTTCTGGAGTAAATTACTTGGGCTCTGTGCTTTGAAGTCATTTGATGCATCCTTTGCTAGGGCGGCCCTGAAGGCTGCTTTGGCTGGGGAACCAGAATCTTCAGTCTCTCAGAGACCACAGCTGGAGTGATATGTTCATAGCTGGAAACATTCTACAGAGTTTGTTAAGCATAGATTTATCAAAAGGACCAGTGTTTGAGTTTGTCCTGAGCTTTGCTCCTGACTTGCCTGTTTAATTTAATCTCAACCTTGTTTACCAGGTATTTATCTTTTTGACTGACGCTCTGGCGTTTTTCTGTTCATTGTCATCCTTGGCCAACATGGCAAAATTCGGGGAGCAGTGGAAAGAGCTGCAGCCTTGTTGAGATCCTTCCTCGCCATGGCTATGTACAAGCCGGCTTCTTAGAAAGCCAAGCCAAGTGCTTTCTTTGGGCAGCATTTCAATCCTGCATAGCTTTGGTGGCACACATCCTCTCCCTAGCGAATTTCCCCGGTGGGCATTTGAGTCTTATTTGAGCAGTCTCTAAGGCAATGAAACCACAAGAGCCACTGCCAGACAAGTTGCCTCACTCAGTTCTTTAGCTCCACAGGTGGAAGCTGAACTCTAGTGAGGGAAAGGATCTCTGATTGGGATGCACCTGAGAGTCAGCTAGCCCTACCTAGACCAATATCACACCAGCTTCTTTCTTTAGAAAAGAAGGTGCTTAGAGCCAGGTGTGGTTGTGTACACCTTTAATCCAAGAACCTAGGGGAGAGGCAGGAAGATCAGGAGTTCAAGGCTAGCCTTGGTTAGATAGGGAGCTTGAGGATAGCATGAGTTACAGGAGTTCCTACCTCAGAAAATCTAACAAATCAACACACACACACACACACACACACACACACACACATACTCACACAAAACAAAACAAAACCAAACTGAACAGAGAGGCATTGAAGGTCCAGGGGTGATGCAAGCAAGTCAGCTAAAGACTCCCAGAGAGAAACCTCCTCAGAACTAATTCCCAGTCTGGGCCCACAATCTCCCACCCCACCTTCTTCCTCCTCCTTTTTCCTTTTTCTTAAAGGATAGGGCTCATGTATGCTAAGCTTGGACTTGTGATATAACTGAGGATAACTTTGAATTCCTGGTTTCTTACCTCCTCCTCCCTAGGGCCGAGACTATGGGTGTGCACCAACACATCTGGTCCATTCTTGCTGGGGCTGGAACCCAGAGCTTTGCTCATGCTGGGCAAGCACTCTACCACGGGAGCAACACCCCGGCCTACGGGGGTCTCTTTTCTTCTCAATGGTAATTAGTTATTTGGTTTTTCTCTCCCCCCCCCCCAACTGTCTACAGGATCATCCGGACAAAAGTACAGCAGCCCCCCAACCAGCCGGTCCCAGCTTCCAGTCACAGCATAGGTAAGAACTTTTAAAAAAAATTTAAAAATCTAATGGGCTCCAAATATTCTAAAGAACTTTTAATCATTCTTATGGACAGATAATTCTGCATAAAACACTTCACAGGCGTCCTAATGCCCCTTCTTTGTCATTCTCCAAGGGCTGAACCTGGCAAATGAATTTTATAAATACTGCTAAAAGGTTTTGAATTTTACTGATTATTATGATAAATAGCTTTCACCATGAGACAGAAAATTGAAATCTAAGCCAAAAAAAATCCACTAATGGGGGTCTATAGAATGTCAGATAATTAAAGTAATAAATCAAGAAAGGGATACTTATTCATAACATTTTCTGCACCATTAGTCAGTAAGTAGTTTTGAATGTATTTTTTCTTCTATAACCAGTCTTCTGAAATTCTTTGTGCACTTGCAGTCTTGAGTGAAGATGTAGCAACACTTCCCAAACTTTTTTTTTCTCACTCTCGATTTGCTCTCTCTCGTATACTGCCAACTGTTGAGGGCTGCCTGTGGGGTTTCTGAGGTCCACAGGGGAAGTCTAAGAGTGACCATGACTCATAAAGGTGGAGTCCTAACTTGTCACACTCAAAGTCTAAACTTTTTTCTTGCTTCCTCTTCAAAGAGGAGTTGAAAATGACATTATATTCAAGGCATGTTCTTGATATCATTTTTCCACTTGGGACAAAGGAATACTTTTGGCTTTCTGGGGAAAGTTACTCTACTGTAAGGAAGCAGGTAGGTTATTCAGCAAACTTATGCCAATTTGGGTGCTACAGACCCCAAGAATTCTGCAACACTACATCTCAGATGGTGAGATATTCCAGTACATTATCAATGCCAGTTAATCTGTGTGTATGTGCAATGTGCATGCACTTACTTGAGGAGACCAGAAGAGGGCGATGGATCTCTTGGAGCTAAAGTCACAAGGCTAAACTATTTGATATGTGTTCTGGGAACCGAACTCCTTCCTGTGGAAGAAAGACAGGTGATCTTAGCCAACAAGCCATCTCTTCAGTCTCCACGGCCATCCCTCTCTTTAAAAAATAAAACCCGAACTTCTCATGGTGATGAGAAGACTGGCGGAGGCCTGGCTTACAGTTCTGTCGTTAGCCAAGTGTCTCACCTCTGAGCATTAGTTTCCCCTTGTTGTATGGGGGAGGAGCACAGACCGGGTATTCTCTGAGCTTTCTGATCCTCTAAGGTGGCTCTTTGGAGGAAGTTAAGACAGAGGGTCCTTCCTGCCCAAGACCATTCTGTTCTGTCTCTCCATTGGAAAGACTTTACTGTGATCTTGCTGTGTGGACCCTGGAGCTGGAGAGCAATGCCAGACAAAAGTCTCTGTTCTCAGGGGCTTCCAGTCCCATGGGGGAATGTGGGAAGGGAGTTTGAGAAACAACAAACACCCCCCTCCCAACAAAACAAAAACCAAAGCCCAGGAAGCAGATCTGCATGAATAGCAGGAAGGGGCCATCTTTCTTCTGAGAGGAATTACAGGACTGAAGGGTTTCCTGGATGGGGTGAGGGGGTGTTTGTGGCTAAGATTTCACTTGTGACTTTAACTCTTCCAGGGCATGTAGCATGAAAAAAAAATCAAGCTATTCTTCATTAGCATAAGAGGAATAATTCTACAGTTATTCAACAGAGTTCTTTGTTTTGCTCCCAAATTTCTTTTCTTTCTTAAGATTTATTTATTTATCATGTATACAGTGTTCTGCCTGTGTGTGTGCCTGCAGGCCAGAAGTGGGCCCCAGATCTCATTATGGATGGTTGTGAGCCCATATGTGGGTGCTGGGAATTGAACTCAGGACCTCTGGAGAGCCACCAGTGCCCTTTACCACTGAGCCATCTCTCCAGCCCCCTGCCCCAGACATTTCTATTAAAACTTTTTCTCATCTGTATATACCCTCATAGTTTGCAAACTTATTGAACATTGAGGACAACTAGAGCCCACAGGTTGAGTGACCACTCCAAAGCCATGTGTGGGCCAGAGCTGGAACCAGGTCCTCTGTGCCCAGTGTGGTTGCAAATGCCTAAGCAAGTGTCTTTGACTCTTCAGTGACGTAGCCAAGCTTGTTTTCCATGTGGTTGTTGATGTGCCAACTGATCTTTTTACTACTCCTTTGTTCTTTACACCTCAATAAAGAAGAGGTCATGATATTTGCATAAATCTATTTTGAGGAGCTTTTTTTTATGTGTGGTGAAGGGAAAGAGAAGTTAGCAATTTCTGTGTCGATGTCTCTTAAAGGAGCTGGATCTAAGTTCAAGCTCAAATGTGAGTGAAAGGCCCTGCACCCGTTAGGTCTGTAGAGCCAGCAGCTGCCTCTGTTCCACTCACAGCCTGGTTCTGCTCTGCAAAGTAAAGGCTGCACCTGCCTTGGCTGGCTGCTTATGGAGAGGTGTGTGAGAGTGGCCCGGTCTTAATGAAGGGAGAGAGAATCCCCACATCTCACAAGTGGAAATCCGGCCACATAACTAGAGAGGTCTTTCATGGGTCCCCTGGACTCTAGACTGTGAGTCACTGTGAAACTTGCTGAAGTCCCCTCTTTTCCTTATCCTGTGGGATTTAAGAGACCAAGCTTTGGCCACAATATGTCACCACCTCTGTTTCCACTTCTAGGAAGAGAAATTTTAGAATTGAGGCTGAGTGCTACTTAGCCATATCACTTCAACCTCTTCACCTTATGAAACTAACTTTCCTTATTTGACAAATAGAAAATTAGTCAGTAATACCCTGGGCTGTTATTCTTCAGTGAAAAGCATACTTTTTGTTACACTTTATTTACTCTGTGTGTGCATGTGTGTGTATGTGTGCATGTGTGTGTGCATGCGTGTGCATGAGTGTATGCGTGTGTGCGTGCGTGTGTGTGTGTGTGTGTGTGTGTGTGTGTGTGTGTGTGTGTGTGTGTATACCTGGAATGTAAGCAGAGATGAACACAGCTCAAGTATGCATCTATGCCTTTTCCCAGCACTGGAGGTGGCAGTAGCTGCCTTCCTCCTGCATCCTCCTGTCTCCTGCACCCTGTGATGGCTGAGATTTTAGTAATTCCCTTTTTATTCTGTGCTTGTATCCTCTCTGCTTGGTCTGTGGCAGCTGTACCCAGCACTGTGTTTCTAGTGAGCACCCTTGTGACAGGCCTGCATCCCTCTCCTTCTACAGTATCTACAGGCTCCGTGACGCAAGTGTCATCAGTGAGCACAGACTCTGCAGGCTCTTCATATTCCATCAGTGGCATCCTGGGCATCACATCCCCCAGTGCCGACACCAACAAGCGCAAGAGGGATGAAGGTAAGAGATGGCTGTGCATCCCTGTCTGGGATGTACCAAATAGGGTCTAGGAGGGTCACTCATAGAGGGTGAGCAAATGTACCAGCTCAACATCCTTACCTGCAGAGGACTGGAGTTTTCAGAGCCCTGTCCTTTCCTCTGAGACAAGGAAGACAGACAAGCACCTATCTGGGACACTTTCCTGGCTGGTCTTCACCCATTTTCACTCCTTGTGTGAGAAAAGCCACCGTGGCCCTTGATTTGCTGCTTTTAAGAGAATCCTGAGGACAGAGATGGTACCCTGGGGCTGCGTGTGTTATGGATGATCTTAGCTCAGCGACAATGTCTCCTTTGTGGGTTTTGGAGGCAAGAGATGGATTAGCGGGGCAGCCACTGCTTTGCTCTGCAGTGAGGGACATGTGGAGGAAAGGGCAGAGACTGGAAACACTCCTCTGTGGACAAAGTGCAGAGATGATGATGAAGGTTGGAATGAAATGAATAACTATCTTGTTTTTGCCCTTGGACCTGAGATGAAGGAGCACTGAGGCCTCCTGGGTATTATAAAGATGACAACCTTCTCCTGTGCTGTGCTACCTGGGCTACTGGAGCTGCTCAGCTCTGTGTAGAGCATAGGACTCCTTTCACTAAACAACTCCCTAGGAGTCTGTAAAACCGCAGTCAGAAGTGTGTGTGTGTGTGTGTGTGTGTGTGTGTGTGTGTGTGTGTGTGTGTGTGTGTGTGTCTGGGGCTGGAGAACAGAGTGACAGAAACTTTAACTCAATTGTTTATCTGTTGGCACAATGTAAGGGATGGATGTTGTCAAGAATAGATACCTAACTACTTAAGCTCTGTTAGCCCAGTGGTGGATTGGCCTGGGGTCTTTATGCCCCGGGTGTTGGATTTGGCCTCAGTGTGCAGTGGTAGTCCAAGTTGGCATGATTCATGGTTCTCAGGGTCTGCTTCACCTCCTTCCCCTGCTCCCATCTTTTGGAACAGATGTCAGAAGTATTTAACTCAGTGGATTGCTGTGCCAGCTTGCTGCGGGAGGCAGTGGACCTGCCATCTCTGTTGGTTTATAGACCTGATGGTGTCATATTTTTTTCTCTGTGTCACCTGGACTCCAAGAAGATAAACCAAGCTGGTGCCTGGCTATGTTTGGAGAAGGAAAAAATTAGTTTAATGTTTATTAACGAATAGATTCTGATTGGAGGAGGAGGCCATGGTACTAGAGAATCCTATGGGTTAACTGGGTTGATCAGAAGAAGCTTTTGACCTCTCAGCTAGGCCCACAGTATGTCATAAGGTGACTGGTGTCCTAGAAGGTTCTGTGATCAGCTTGTTACTGAGAATAGTGCCTGCTTACTAATTTAAAAACATTTATTTGTTTGTTTGTTTATGGATGGGATTGCACAGATGCCTTGGTGTACATGTGGGGATCAGAGCATCACTCTCAGGAGTCAAGATGTTGTGGTTCATGCCTGTAATCTGAGCAATTGGTAGGCTGAGACAAGCAGATGAGCTCAGAGCCAGTGTGGGTTACACAGTTAGAGCCTGTCTCAAAACCAAAACAAAACCCCAAGACTTTTCAGAATGAGATGTAGAAGTGGATGTTCTGCAGTCTACCCAGCAATGGAACTTTAGTAGAGTGTTCAAAACTTCCTAGGGTTCAACCTAGGAAGACTTTGGGTCAAATTTCAGTCTGTAGTGTGGAGGTTAAGGTAGAAAGATTTGGTAGTCTTGGAAGTTTATGAGGCCCCTCATGGCTGCCCTGCTTAAGCAAAAACAAAGCAAGTCCAGCAGAGATGTGGCTCCTATTGGGGAGAAGTCGGGGGGGGGGGGGGGGCTGCGCAGGGATCCGTGTCCTTTCTTACCCTCCTTCTGTATGCTTACAGATCCCCGCATTAGCCCCAAAGAGAGGTAAAGGGGTAGGGCCACACCCTCTATCAGGGAAGGTAACCAAGGGTTCGGGTGCTCTGTACCATTGAGAGTCACATAGCTTGTGTAGACTGGGAAGTAAAGAATCTGGAGAACCATGAGGCTGACCCCCTCACCCCCCACCCCAACATTATCTCAACACTTGTCACTTCCTGATCCTCCAGAGAGGAGCTATGGAGGTGAAGCAGCCTGTGGCTGGGCAGAACCTTTGGTGGGTATGAAAGAATGGTAGGCAGCAGAGCTTGGTTAGGAGGTTGGATGATGTTGAAGGGTATTGTGAAGCGAGACCTTTGAGGTCAGGCGTTTGGAAGCAGAGAGAGTATGGCCCAAGAACCAGGGCAACCCAGAGAATGGCTGGGTATGACGGGGCCAGCTGGGATAAGGCTACACACTGTGCAAATGGAAAGGTACTGGTCTCTAGGATGGTAAACACCCTTACACAGGAATTAATTAATTAACAAATGGAATTAATCTTAATAACATATTTTCCTGGTCCAAACGTTATCACTTCAACATCTACTTAAGTCTTAGGCTATGTCATGCTGCCTCTTTTTATTTGAACTAAGTTGTTGAAATATGGTGTGCAACTGACGTGGCATCAGTTTGGATGCCAAACATCTGGAACTTGAAATCAGAAGCTGTCAATCCTGTCAAAAACAACGGCATTTTGTATTTTATGTGGCTTATGTGTTTTTATTTGCTATTTGATTTAACTTTATTAACTGGTATTATTGTTGTATATGAGTGACGTATGTGGGTTAAGCATTCACATGTCACAGAGAGCATGGGGACTTTAAAGGTCAACATTGTGAACTTGGTTCTCTCCTCCTCCCTTTATATGGGTTCTTGGTTGAGCTCATGACATCAGGCTGGTGTCGCAAGCACCATGACCCTCTGTGTCATATCACCAGCCTGGTTTCTGTCTTTAACATATAAGTATATTGAAATGAAATGAAAAAATTAGAGAAATGTGATCGGTAGAATATGCCTATAATCTCAGCACTTGGGGGAATGATACAGGAGGATGAGTTGCCATGAGTCTGAGGCAGCCTGGACTGTATAATGAGTTCAAGGCCAGCCTAGGATACATAGCCAAACTGTCTTAAAACAAGAAGAAAAACTTTAGTTCTCAGCTATACTGGCCGTATTTCCAGTGCGTACCCATCATAGTAGGCTAATGGCTACTGTATTGAACAACATTGAACATGAAATAGGTGTTCAATAAATGCTTACTGATGGAATGGGTCACTCATGAGCCTTCAGAGAGTTTATAATGAAGGAGAGCAGATGGGGTCTCTGGTCTCTTCTGCCACAGGGCTTCTGTCTAGCAGGTTAGGGCCTCCACAGAAAGCCCTGCTTGAGTAGGGTTCTGGAGTCATGCCGAACATCTTAGGACATTGGCAGACCAGCACACTAGTAAGGGCCCTTTCAGACTAGAAATTTTAGGTTTCTCTCTAGGAGCCCAAATCTCAGAGTAACGGATCTGTGACTAAGGCGGCATCAGGTCCCTGTGGCCTCTGAGGGTAGAGCCCAGGTGGATAAAGGGGGCAGTGGGGAGCAGAAGGCAGCTAGTATAGCATTCATTCTCCTCACAGCAGCTAGACGGGACCAAGGATAGATCTACTACTGTCAATGTAGTGGGTTCCCTGTCACTGGGGTAAACAGGGCTTGACAGAAGGACAGAAGAATCAAAAAGAGCATCTTTTTTGGTTACTGTGACTTTTGTAGGCTGTGACAGCTGAGGGAGCTGGTGCTCCTGTAACACACAGAGTTTGAAATGGACTTCCTATTCATTTCTCCCTTGGCAACCTTGCCTGGCTCTGAATCTGCTTTCCATGGGATGGAACTGGGTAAGGGCCTTGTCTTGGGCCATTCCATCCCTTGTCAAACCCTTGCTCAGAGGTGCCCAAGAGACTTGGGAAAGGCCTGGACCCTTTGGTTGAGTTGCACCTTAAGAAGAGGCAGCCTGGGCTCTTTGTCTTAATTGTGGCCTTTCAAGGAGAAAGCTGCAGCAGAGGTCCCAGGACCCTGCTGGGCTTAGGGTTCAGTGCAGAGGCAGAACCTCTGTCTCCGGAAGACCCAAAGAAGTTGGGGCAGGCTGGATGTAGGAGCATTAGGCAGGGCTGTGAATGGCAGCCAGGATGAAAAGGCAGCCCCTCTGCGGTGTCCTGGGACTTTGATCTCCAGCGAGGCGCCTTCTGCCTTCTTCTGCTGGTCTCAAGACCCCCATTCAGATCCCCTCAACCTGACCTTCCCTCCCCGCCTCCCCTGAGGTTGAAAGGCCTTGAATACAGGAGGTCAGTGGGGAGTGAGAATCCTTTCACCAGCTCAGAAAACCAGTACCCCTTTAGCCTCTGGGCCAGAAGCTCCTGTTGAGGCAGCCAGAGTCATTGCAAAGAAGCTTCTGGCTTTTTAGGGAGAGCAAGAAGGACAGCCAAGACCTTGAGGTGCAAGTCTGTTAAGATAATGTTCAGTGTGACACCATAGTGAGGTTGGGGCAGTTGTCTGTTCTTGTTGCTAGGGTGTTCTGTGTCTCTGGTGGTGCCTTTTATTTAGGACTTGCCTCTTACCGGGTTCTCCTAGTCGCCTGTGTTTCCTATTAGTCACCAGTCCACATACTTTTTTTTCTTTTTGTGTATTTCTCAATCCCTTTCTAGTCAGCCCTGATAAGAAACTTCTGTCATTTGGTCAGAGCCCATAGGACTGACTGTGTGGATGGGAAGATGAGGCTCAGCACTCACTCTAGCCTTAGACTGGTGGGCTCTAGTCTGTCTTTCCCTGGACACGTTTCCTGTCCTCTGGGAAATGGATGGAACAGAGTGGGGGAAAGTTCCTGTCAGATTTTCTAGAAGAAATGGGTATAGGACTCTTTTTTCAGGAGTTAATGCAGCAATTGCCCATAGATCTCACCTCAAGATTTCACAGACCTATGATCTCTGGGGAGTCCTGCCTCCAGGTTCTGGGGCATTCTAGAACAGGAGTGGAATGGTCTGTTTTCCTGTAGTGAGATTTTGGGCCAGTAATATGGTCTCTGAACCTGTGTTTTGTTATTTGGAAAGGAGAGGTGGTAAGAGCCTTGTAGATTATTTCAGGGTTAAAGGAAGTGGCTCCCCAGAGGGCTTAAGTAAACGCTTAATAAATGGCACTGGGGGCTTGAGGATGTGAGGCCAGTCTCAGGCATAGGATGGCAGGCTCCAGCCGCAGTTCAAGCTGTTTGGCAGCTGAAGCTCAGGGGTGTGCCAGCTGCTGATGTCCTGTTTACAACAGTCAGGGGCTGGGGAGGCACTGAAGAAATGGGAAGGGGGAAAAAAGGATAAGCTGGGAAGTCTGGACACCCAGGCTGAACAACAGTGCCCTCAGGTGCTGGCTGCAAAGCCAGGGGCCACACTGTGCCCTTTGTCTTTTCCTTCAGAACTTGAGTTTTCCACTCTTCTTCACAGGAAGTAAAAGGGCCAAGCAAGCCTCAGGTTTCTGTGGAGAGAGGTGCAGGATGCACACCAGGTGGTATCCTCCATGGTAAAGGATAAAGGTGGAGTGCCTGGGACTGGGGCTGTCTCAGGGTTCTTAGTCACCAGTTAATGTGATGGAGAGCAGCTAGGTGGTTAGGGCCACCTCCTCCAAGGTCATTATGCAGATGAAAATGAGGCTGGGATGGAAGAGGGATCCTAGTGGGTCAGATGGTAAACCCTAGAAAACCCAGATCCTCAGAAAATCTTGGTGTCCTCTGTGGTTCTCACTGTTAAGAGCCATTGCAACCTTATCGTATGCAGAGCTCACCCGCTGATTCTCAGGCACACTTCACCATGAACTCTGACCTTCCAGCTGTGCCTTCCTATTCTTCCTGTCACTCTTCAGTGCTTCCAGGCCACTAGTGTTCTCTGAGTCTCGTGTCCCTCCATCTGTCAGGGGCTGCCCAAAAAGTTGTTTAGACAACCTGACAGTGTTGTCCATAACCTGCTCACTCCCCTGTGTTCAACCTTCTCAACTGGCTGCAGCCATGGATGTTTCCAGTGTCAGCATGAAGCCCTGGAAAACAGTGAACTTTGCCTGTAAGGAGACACCCATGGTCATAGTAGCTTTTAGAAAGCAGGTAGGTGGTTACTGTCATCTTGTTGTGGTCCCTGTTGTGACTTTCCTGGCTCTGGGAGAGGTGTCCTGTACACTCATCTGGATGGCTTCTTCCCTGATTTCTCTTGACCAGGCAAGAACATGGCAAAGGTTCTCATTTGTAGTTACCATACAGAGCTAGGTGGTGGTGGGCTGGCTGCAGGTCATGATTTCTTCCTGGTGGTTAAAGTTCAATCTGAAACTCTGGGTGATAATGACCCTCTGGGTTTCTGGGTGGCTGCTCTCAGCCTGCTCTAGCACCTTAGTCTTGCTAGTCCCCAAGAACCTAATGCTTCTAGAATCTGAGTCCAGACCCTGGAGAAAGGAATTCTGCCCAGACAAAGGCCATGGGAGGCAGGTTCCAGAAGTGGCACAGGGTATAGAAGCTTGTATGCAAGTGTGTCTACTGTTGTGGTCAAGGGTGTGGGTAGTCTAGCACAGGCCAGAAGTGGGTGGGTTTGGAAGTCATATTCTTGGGGTGAGGCCAAGGAACCACACTGCAGAGGTCCAGAACAGTGGGACTGGGGTCATTTGTGTTATACTGCCCAGGGCATGAAGCTTTGGTGTCACACAAGGATGTATTGGAGTCCACAAGAGATGCTAAGGACTGAATGTCCAGTTCTCCAGTCTGACTCTTCATTGTCCAGCCTTTGAAACTGTGAGCACTCCAGCTGAGACCCAGGCAGCCAACTGCATGGGCTCCTGGAAAAAGAGCCCAGGTGGTCTCTTGCTGAGTTTCATGGGTCTTCCCTGGGGCTTGGGGCCTGTCCCATGGGTGTGGGGGGGCAGGTTTCATTTCCTCCTTACTCTGGTCCTTCAGTTTCACTTTGACTCAGCGAGGGTCTGTGGTTGAATGGCCAGAGCCATGGAACCCCCCACCCCTCTCTGTTTATCTGTTTGCTTAGCCCAAGTCTCCCACAACCCCCCAGACTCCAGTGCTGGTTCCCTGCTTTTGTGTTCAGGGAAGCCCTGAGAATATGACAACAGTTCTCAAATTTGGGGTATTGAGACCCCTTTAAACTTAAAACTTACTGAAGACTAATTAAATTATTGGGCTAATTAAAGTGGGTAAAGTTAAATTATTAGTTCATCAAAACAATAATAAGCAAGTAACATGTATAACAATAATAAATCAAGTATGTATAAGAACTGTTTTCCAAACTGAAAATTTAGTAGGAATGATGCTCTTCTCTCGCGTCTGGTTTGACAGAGGACAGGAGTCCCAGAGATGCCTCTGTATTCACTGTCACGTTACACTTCCTAGGCTCTGGAAAATTCAACTGTGCTTGAGCGAAGGCTGTAACACTGTAACATTATGGTAAAAATAGTTCCAACCTCATGGACCCCCTAAAGGACCTTGGGAACCCCCTGAGTCTCTGGACTATACCTTGGGGTTTTCTACACAGGCTGCTCCTGGTTCTGAATGTGTCTGCTCATCTTTCTTACAGACAGGGAGAGCAGATATGTGGTTTTAGTTAAAAGAGAGGTGGTGTTGGGGTCTCTCATTCTTAAATGGAAGTGTCAGGGCACACCAGGCCTTGGAGATGCTCTCGCACAGTAGTTGTGGAGTTTCTGATTCTTCTCCTGCCTTTGCTTCCACAGAGAGGCATTTCATATTCCAGCAGAATGTCACTAGAAGTCTAACTTCCTCCCAACTTGCATCCTTTTGGGCACCCTCAGAGCTGGGGACCCACCCATCTCTTCACCCAGTTCAGTTCTGCACTAGCTTACTGGCCACACCCTGGGCTTATTTTTATTTTGCTGTGAGAAAAATCTAGCAATGATATTTGTTGGGGATAAAATATAATAAAATAAAACAAAAAATGCCTTTAGTACTTATCTTGATGCCCTGTACTAGACGAAAAGCACATCTGAAAGCAGATTTCTGATCTGATTACATAGGGGCTTCTGGGAACTTCTAGAACACCAGGGGAGAGTGACTCACATGCATGTGTGTGTGCACAATGTGTGTTTGTGCACGTGTCTAATTTCACTTTGACACCCCAGTGTTTACTTTCACTGGTGTGTGTATCATTAGCATTCATCTGTGCTTAGCCGGAGAGAAAAAGCCTGCCCTGAGGCAAGCTGAGATGTTCCAGGGAAAGAAGATGCATTGAAAGAAGTTATAAAGATAATGGTGTGAGAGACATCCCTTATAGTGAGATCAAGTGAGCTATGAGCAAACATAGAAAGGTGTGGCCCCCTGAAAAAGGATTAAAAGTGAGGCGGGGTTAGAACTTCCTAGCACTAACCACCAGGTGGCACCATTGACCCAGGACAGCTTAGTTGCTGTCTAGGGTACCATGGCAGTGGGTACTGGCCATTTGTGAAGTGATATTCTTGTTCCTTGGCGGAAGTGGCATGCCTGGATAGGTCATTTAGCTGACTCTCACTTCTCTGACAGAGGGGAGGCTGACCATGGTTGTTGGGATTAATCCCATCTTTTCTTCCACCTTGTGGTCCAGATGTCCTGTCACAACCCTTCCTAGGAATTCTTTGGTCTATCCTGAGCTTTGACTTGGTGTGTGATCTTGGGTAAGTCACTCCCTTCTGAGGCTTGTTTTCCTTGTGCCAAAACAATTGGATCTTAAGGGTCCCACATCTGCTGATGTGACAGAAGTGACACTGGTGTGAGAGTGCCATTCTGGCTCTTTCTGTTAGCTGTATGACCTTGGGCAGGTCACTTCTCATAGGAAATTATCTTTCAGTAAATCCTTCCCTGTTTTTAAATAAAGTATGATTGGAAAATGCTTTGGTGTGTGTGTGTGTCTGTCTGTCTGTCTGTCTCTGTCTGTCTGTGTCCCTGAGGACTGTTAGAGAGAGTTCTCGATGTCCTCTCTCCTTAGGTTTGAATCTCTTGCCTATGAACACAGACAAAGGCCTTTTGGCAGATATCTGCTTGAAGACACGGTGTCTCTGTCTTAAATATTTCTTCGCCCTCCTTGTTCCCCATCTCCACTGCTTATGCACAGACCCGGACATTCTCTGCACTCCTGACTCTGGCTACCGTCTCCATGCTGGTCTCTGCCTCCTGATTTCTCCAGAGCCTGCCTTTCGCATGGCACAGTTAGTGTTTTCTCTGCAACTCTGTTCTGATCCATGGCCCACAGGAGAGTTTTAACACTTCTCATTCCCACTGAACTTCTTAACAAAGCTGGCTGCTCATGAGACTGACCCCACCCCCACCCCATGCTCAGTCTATCAAACTGAAGCTCCTTGGGCAGTTCCTCAGCACCACCTACTCTTTCTGGTTAACATCATTAAGGTGGGTTAGAGTCAGGCAACCTAGGGTCAATTTCGCCCATGGCTACTCCTTTGGGAGCAACATGTGTGCCTTGGTTTTCCCATATGTAAGCAAAGGTACTGGTTCTGCCTGCAGCTGAGCTGCAGGGAAGGACTGAGCATGTGGGGCGCCAAGGAGATTCTCAAGGCCTTTCATTGTGGGGCTGTGTCCCTTTCCTGCTCCACCTTAGCCTCAGGATCCAGCTCAGTTGCCACTTCCACAAAGAAGAATCCCTTGCCCACCTGTCTCTTCAGCACTGTTATTAATAAAACATCTGTCAGTCATCCAAACCCCTTGATTCCCCAAAACTGTGAGTTCCTTGGGGGCAGGATGCACATCTACAGCAGTCACCATGCCACCATAGTGTCCAGCTCAGAGCTTGATGCATGGTAGCAAATATGTCCTGTAGGGGAGGCTGGATGTCTGAGGCATGGGTTTGGCTGGCTAATAAGGGCAAGCTGTGTAACGGAACTCAGAGCCTTGCCCATCTCCTACCCAACCCAAAGCCTCCAGCATGGCCACTAAGCCCCATAGAAGGGATCTGGGAAGACCTTTCTAGAGGGAATGGAAGCACACATACATACATACATGTGCCTAAGATTCTTCTTCTCTTGTCTGATGTCTGAGCATGAGCATATGCTCCTACTGTGAATGGATTGTGGCCCCAACCAGGAACTACAGTAAAAACACTACAGTCACTAGCACTGAAAAGTTTTGATGACATGCATTTAAATGATTAATGTAGCAAATACGTTCGCCAAATTGGTACTCTCATTTACCTTTTATTTTACAGAGATCCAGAGAGCTCAAGAAAGTTGTCCAAGGTCACACAGCTCTGCCCAGTGTTTGGCAAAATGGACTCTGGTTTGCCTATCAGTGACACAGTAGCATAACACCAGTGTAGGGATGAGTGTCCCAGGGGCATGTCCTCAGCTACCTCCAGTTCTGCCCTGAGGCTGCACTTGGATGGACACAGCAAGCTTGTTTCATCCTTCAGGTCTCCATTTCTGAAACTTCTCCAGCAACGCTATGCCTTGTATTCTTCCCAGCTACATTTGAGCTAGTTAGCTCCAATATTGTCCAGCCACTTATATAAGTGACACCATGGATGCATGGGGTCCCTTGCAGCTACTGGCTGTGCATGCTTTCACAGATGAAGGTCTTCCTTGGTCTCTGGCTTCTTTATCTGATAAGAGGGGGCTTCTTCATCTTTCTTGAAAATATTACCTGTAACATTTGCTTTGCAGTGGTTAGAGGAGATGATTATTTTTAGAATATCAGAGCAGAGCGGGTTTTACCCTGAATCTAAGATTTCACATTAAAACCTGGAGGAGACATTTCTCTGACTCCTGATCGCCCCCCCTTAAATCTTTCTCTCAAGGTCCCACTGTGTTGCCACGATGGCCTCCAACTCACACTGATTCTCTTGCTTCAGTCTTCCAAGTGCTAGAATTCCAAGTGCCATGTCTGGCTTTCTTTCTTGTTTAAAAAGTGGTATATCAGCTTAATAAGGTGAATCAGGTAGGCTCAGAAAAAGAGAAGAACCAATCAGAATTTATTCGTTTATTGAGATAGGGTCTGCTGTGGCTCATGCTGGTCTTGAACTTGCTTTGTAGCCCAGAATGATCTTGAGCTTCTGATTTTCCCACCAGGATTACCTAGATTAGAGGTATGCCACACACCCAGTTTATGTGATGCATCGAAATCTTTCCCAGTGCTTTGTACATGCTGGGCAAACATTCTAGCCCAGTAGCACTTTAGCCCCGTGTTTCAGAAACTCAACTGTTTCCAGCTGTGCCCGAGAGAGGGTTGTTGAAGGTTGTGAGCTGCATCCCTTGCTGTGTGATCTTATCTGTGGTCCTGCCGTGTCTGGGCCCACTTTGAATGCCAAAGGCAAGCCTACAAGTCTTCGAGTCCCTGGTCCTCTCTCTTCTCTCCTCCTACACCGCCCCCTCCTCCATCTTCTCTTCATTTCCTTTCTCTCTGAGACACAGACTTCATCCAGTACCTCTGAATGGCACTTTTGTTCCGTGAACATTTCTTCTCTGCAAAGGACGACTGGCCAGGTTTGTATCTTTTAAATGCTGGACATTTTATCAGTTAAGAGCCCTCGTAGTGCTGTCTCAAGAGACAACCTCAGGGAGCCAGACAGAAGAGGCAGAGGGGGTGCTATGCTGGAGACAGTTGACAGGCAAACAAGCAGACCTCTCTGGGGCCCAAGGCTTCATCCCTCCAGCAAACGGCTCTTTCCTGCACCTCCTTTCTGTTCTTCCTCGTGGCTCAGAGAATCTTTCAGATCAACTTCACGTGTCTTCCTCGTGACTTCCTGAAGAGGGAAAAGGAGTAACAGCAAAATCCAAGTCAGAGTTGTCCCTGTTCAAGACGTGTTCGAGATAGGGCTGGGAGCACTGGGCTTGGCGTCCTGGGCCCTCAAGTCTTGCCTGCGCACCCGCTGGCTGCTGATCTGGATGGTCCTTCCTGGGCCTCAATCTCTCCTCCCTTTTCCTCTCCCTCTTTCTTCTTTTGGGTGTGTGAATGTGCTGTGGATATGGCATATGTGTGTAGGTACACGGGTGTGAGTGTGTAGGCACACACACCCATGTACACTGGACCCTTCCCCTAGTGCTTTCCCTGTGAGTGCTCTGAGACAGGTTTGCCACTGGAAGCTCACTGTTTTGTGGAGGCTTGTAGGGCCACAAGTCTCTGCTACCTAATGCTAAGGTTATAGACATGCTCTGCTTTTTATGGGGGTGCTGGGGATTCACGAACCTCATACTTGAAGAACAAGCAGTCTTACCCACTGAGATATTATTGCCACAGCCTTTCCCTCCTTCTGTCTACTTTTTGAGACAAGGTCTTGATGTGTAGCCTAAGCTGACTTTGAACTCCCAGTCCTCCTTCCTGGACCTCTCAGGTGCTGAGATTTCAGGCATGTGCTACCACACCCGGCTTTGTTTTCTTACCAGCAAGTAGAGAGTGAAAGATTTCTTCAAAGTTCTGGCAAATTTAGTGAGCCCCAGCGCCCAAGAATGTGCTATGTGCCTGGTAGTGCTCTATGTACCCACCAGAGCGCCAGTGTAGTTCATTTTATGCATCTGCTTCATGATCTTGCCCAAGGATAAGTTTTGCTATCTATCAGGTGGGGATAAACAGCAATGAAGCCAGTGCTTCTGAAGAATACAGGCTCGAATGGTCACTTGTCCACTGGGAACTCTGGGACTGTTTTCCTGCCTTGGGCTCCAGGCACTCTCTTGGAGGCATCTTTCTCAGGAGTCAGTCATGGCTGTGCACACCTACAATTCCAGTCGGAGAGGGTGGATGCTGGAGGATCATAACTCCAGGACTATATAGAGATATCTGGTTACAAACCAAACCAGAACTTAATAACTAAATAGGATCTCTAGGATGGGTAGAGCCTTTGCATAAGGTCTATGAAGCCCTGAGTTTCGTCCTCAGATCCACACAAAAAGGTGGCAGTGGTGCTCACTTGTAAACCCAGCTCTCAGAGAGTGGAGGCAGAAAAACCCACAAGTTCAAGGTCATCCTCAGTTACATAGTGAGTTCCAGGCCAGCCTGAGATACAAGGACCTTCTTACAAAGCAAGCAAGCAAGCAAGCCAAGCCAAGCCAAGCAAGCAAGCATGTCATCCATCCATCCAGCCAGCAAACAAACAAAATCTACTTCAGAAGAGTGTGTGGGGGGCTCTGGCCATGCTTTAGGATTTGGCTCTGCGTGTGCACCGGGTAACTGGCTGATGCTTCCAACCCTTGCCACCAGCACTCTCAAACCCTGGGCTTAGGCTGAAAAATTCCAAGCTCCCAAGTCCTTTAAGCGTTGGCAGGTGAGGAAAACCAGGTTGGAGCAGCGGGAAGGGGTTTAATAAAGACCATGCTAAAAGTTGCATCCCAAGACCTTGCCTTGCCATCTAGTGAAGGTCCATCCTGCCGAAGCCAGAGCTACTCCAGGGCCGGCTTGTTGGGCGTCCCCGCAGGCCTTCCTCTAATTCCCAGGCTGGATCTTGGCCCGGGAGGGCTCGGCTTTGCCACGCACAGCGTGGAAGGAGAAATCAAACCCACTGTGGCAGCATCGGGCGCCCACAGGAAGGAGAGGTCCGCCATTGCGCCCGGCGCTGGGCCTCCGCTGAACATTTGCAATTTAATTGACATTTGGCGGCTGGAAGCCAATCAGTATAAGTCAATTGACGTTCGGAGATAAAACTAATCGGCGACCGGGAGCTGCTCCCGCCGGCGCTGCTGCCGCTGGGCCTTGGGACGCAGCGTGGCGGCCGCTGCGCCGCGGGCTGGTCCCGGCAGGTAACGGCGCTGGCGCGTGTCTCGGCCCGCGAGGGGGCAGCCCGCGGCCTGCTGATTGCCGCGCAGCCCACGGTGGCCGGGAGAAGCCCGTAATGAATGACTTTATTTGCTGGGGCCCTGCTGAGAACAATTGAGTTTGTTATGGTAACAACGGATGCCAGCTTTCCGCCGCCCCGGGGGGCGCGGGCGCAGTGGCAGCAGGAGCTGGGCAGCCGAGCAGATGATGCGTGTGCTGAGCAGAGGGGCGCCGGAGCGGGGGCCAGGGACAGAGCAAGTGTTAACATCCGAGCCAGGCTGATCAGAAGAGCAGCTCCGGGTTGCCTTGGACAATGCTGAAGGAGACGGATAAGGGACACACAGTTCAGAGCCGGATGGGAATTTATCGAGTTCCCTTGTTTGTTGGACCGGCCAACCTTCACGGTTGTTCTGTGTCCATCCCCTTTGGTCCTGAGCTTGGAAGCAGGTTCCTCTCACCTTCTGCTATTTTTGCAAAAGGGACAAAGGCATCCCTTGCTCGAATACTGTGGCGGAGAGTTGAGGGTATTTCAGAACCAGTGTGCTCTGTCTCCTATCTGTATCCCCATGCTTTCTGGCATGACACCTACCACAGGAAGACTTCCTTGCCCCCGTGGAGAAGGATGCTTTCCAGCTCTTTCTGCCTTCTGCTGCCTCCTCCATCACACCACGAGTTCTGAGGGCAGGGGGTTGGAGGTGCATCCCAGAAGACTTCAGGGCTTGGCATGGGGCTGTGAGTTGGTCGGCTTCTTGGTAATCTTATTTCTTTTTTGGTCTGTCTGTTTCGTTCCCCCCACTCCGTTCTCAGCACCATTTACAGTTGTACAAGCTGATGTATAAAGCATCTGAGGAAACAGGGTTAATGTGTTCTGGAAGGGGTCTGGACTGAGAATGCAACGCAGGTTTGCTGTGTTGAACCTTGTCCCTATTCTGTCCGTTTTCCAGGCCTCAGTTTCCCTATCTGTAAAAGGAGAGAATTGAAACTGGCCGCTGAGCTAGCTGAGCGGAAGACACCAACAGGGAAATCGGGGCGGGGTCGGGTCTCTGCTTCCACCTGAGAGCCCTGGTGTTGCATGCAGTGTGACCACTGGAAATAAATTGTTCCCTTTCCTCAGCTTTCCAAAGCAGACAGTGAGATTGACATGTTCTCTGTGTGACAGGCATAGCTCACAGCAGCTCTCAGAAGCATGGGGACTATTACTGTTTTCATTTTTGTAGATGGGAACTGGGAGCCATTAAATTAACAGTCTGAAGTCACAGAGGTAGTAAATTGAAGTCTAGATGCCAACCCAAGCAGTTGGCACAGGTAGTACATACCCCTTCCCTGCTCTTTCCTGCCCACCCCTTTGTTCTTGTAGCCCCCAAATTCACTGCCCATGTTTGCAGGACAACAGGTGAGTGACATTTCCAGTCGTCATTTCTCTTTTGGAGATGGGTTTCATGGAAATCCATATTACCTTGAACTCACTCTGCAGCCAGGTCTGGTTTTGACCTCAGCATTCTCAGCCGGGACTACAGGCATGTGTCACCATGCTCCATTACCCAGTGTCATGTCTTCCTATGGCTTTGTCCTCTGTACCTGGCTGTGGATAGCTGAGAGTAGACTCCAACCGTAAGAAACAGCTAAGACAAAACCCAGGGCCCTTCTTGCCTTAGTCTCTAGCAGGATTTTTGAATTTGATAAATTATTCCTTTTCTTTTCTTCTTTTCTCTGTAGATCAGATTTCATTTAGTTGAGAATGATCTTGAACTTCTAATCTTCCTGCCTCTACCTTCTGAGAGCTAGGATTACAGGCACGTGCCAGCATACTAGCTTTGAGGTTTTCTGAAAAGCAGAGTGGAGGGTCCACATCTTGCCTTTTAAGAGCAGGATTCCATTTGGCTCTGCAACAGCTTCTGGAGAACTCTTTGAAGCCCTGAGATAGCTCTTTCTTAGATGGATAGACTAGGAAAATGGCCTACAGTCAGGGATAGTTCTAAATGGCAAGACTGGAAAGGGCTGGGAAATTGTTCATCCCAGTCAATTTTACATCCTGTCATCCAGCATCTCCTTTGCTGCCCTAAAACAAAATTCAGGTAAAAGATAACCTATCAATACACATTTTAAAAAGTAATATAATGCTGAACTGTATCAAAAAAAGGGAACATAAAATAAAGTAACAATGAACTGTGTACTTCACTATGTAAAGACTCAGGTGTGATCACACCAGGAGACACAGGGAGGTGGTCAGCGCTTGCTCTTAGTGTGAATAGTCAGGAGTCCAGCATCTACAAATGCAGACAGCTGTGATTTTACGCAGTATCAATGCTGGTGGCAGCCCTGCCATCAGTAAACCAATTCTCTGAAATCGTGAACATGTTCTGACAAAACTCTAGCCAGTGCAAAGCACCATCTTCCTCTTATTTATATGATGGTTGTATTCTTGGGAGTCAGTAGATACAAAAACACCAAGGTTTTGTGGATATAAGTATAAAGGGAGTTAGGTTCTGAGCCCAGATGTTTATACACAGTCTCCAACCACCTGAGAGCTCAATGTGTCATTCTAAAGATATGTGGGGTTCATGACAATTTTTTTTGAGACCTGTAGACTTGCCCAACCTCTAGCTTGATAATGAGGATAACCTTGACTTTCCATCTCCCTCACCCTAGTGCTGGGCTTGCAAGAATATGCCACCAAGCCTGGCAGTACAGGGCAACCTTCCTTGGACCACACTATGTCTTATGGCATCTCTGGTCCCTCTCGTCCACTGACCGGCCAAAATGACAATGATTCACAGATTTCCCAAACCTCTCATCCATTACTCTGACTAAGAGTCACTTGAACAGGCCTGGAGAGATGGCTGTCAGTAAAGTACTTGCCATGTAAACACAAAGTCTTGAATTCACACCCTCAGCACCCACACAATAAGCTACATGAAGCTTATCTTCTCAGTGTTGGGGAGGTAGGAACAGGACGATGCTGGCCAATAGGTCTAGTTGAATTTGTGAATTCCAGGTTCAGTGAGTGATGGATGTCTCAAAGAGTAAGGTGGTGGGCAATAGAAGACACCTCCAACATTTCCTCTGCATATACATCCCACCCCCACATACAAATACATCGACACACACAAAGGGCTGTTGCTACAAAAGCTGTATCGTCCTCTGTGGTATCTTCCTGTGGGAAATTCTGCAAGTCTTCTCAAAAGCAAAACCCCGCAGTTTGGGATGCATTTTAGTTGGTAGATGGAGAACTTGATTAGCATAGTGTAATCCCTGGGACTGCATAACCTGCTTGTGGTGGCATCCAGAATCTCAGCACCGGTGGAACAGAAGTTCAAGGTTATCCTTGGCTGCACAAGACTATGTCTCCTCCACAGCCCCCCCAAATCAAGCCAAATACACACACACACACACACACACACACACACACACACACACACACACACCCTCATATGCTGTATATTCACTGTGTGTAAGTCCTGAACTGTGGAGACAAAAAAAAGCACATGGTTTATATGTGAGGCTCAAAAGCTGCTGTACTCCCAGGGGATCTCAGTCAGCGAGCGAAGCCCCCTCACCTCTGTTCTTCGGGATGTCCTCTCTCAGCCTCTTTGCTCATTCCCTCAAATCCGGCAGTGGCTAGAATATCACCTTCCTCCAAGAAGTCTTCCTTGATTCTAGAACCCAATAAGTGCATGAACCTGAGGATTCAGTCAGCCTCCTCTCTGGGTGCATCATGTCAGTTTATTCATTCACTTATTTAGAAGACAGGGTCTCACATAGCCCAAGCTGGCCTTGAACTTACTATGTAGCTCAGGAGGATGACCTTAAACTCCTGATTCTCCTGCCTCTACCTTCTAAGGGCTAACATTACAGGCATGGGCTACCACACCCAGCTTTGCCATTTTAACTAATTAAAGTGATTAATTACTTTTGGAGACTGCGTCTTACTTGGTAGCCCAGGCTCACCCTTTTATTTCTTCTCCATGGGGGTGGGATTGCAGGTGCAGGCCTGCATGCTCACCTTTCCCTCTGTGATCTGTGTGTTTTCTTGTCCGTTCTGAGTGACCCTGGGGCCTTGATATACTCCCTTGTTTAAGGTCTGCCTGTTCTGATCTGTTGTGCTTTACTGACCCCAGTACACGAATGAGGTAGGGACAGAAAGGTCCCACAGCCAGAGCTTGTACCCCAAAGCTAAACCTTTGCCACTTTCAGATTTTCAAGGTCAGGCTTCCTGAGGACAGAGTTACCCATTGACCAGCTCCTCATGTGGTGTTGGTGCTGTGGTCTCAGTAGAGGGCAAGACCTGACAACTCCTTTCCCTTCAGAAGCTCAACAGTGCCTTGAGCTGGGCACAGAAGCCAGGCAGACACTGAAGAGGAGCTGTACTGTTTGCTTTCACCTTTATCCACTTATCCTATAAGTGTGCCTGCTCTGGCTAGCCTTTGCTCTGGGTCTAGCTGTCAGGGACACAGCAGAGGAAGAGGCGGGCATTCTACTGAAGACAGGGATAAAAGTAATAACTCATGTGTTGCTAAATGCTTTAATTTTTTTTTCAGAGCTAGGCATGGAACCCAGAGTTTGTACACACATGCTTGGTGGTTGATGAGCAGGAAAAAACAAAACAAAACTAGGAAGGGGTTAAGGAATGCAGCATCCCTGGGGGTGAGGGAGCCTGTCTTAGGGACGCTGATCTAAACACTGGACCTTCGAGTAGCGGTTCTAAGAAAAACAGTTATCTGGGAAAGTTCTAGAACGGCAAGTACAAAGGCAGGGTGCACTTTACACAGCTAAGGAGCAGTGAGGAAGGCAGAGTGAGGGGAGAGTGTGAGTAAGTGCTGCCAGAGGAGAGGGGTGGATGGTGCAGTGTTTGGATCCCACATCCCATGTAAATGCTGGATGGGTGTGGCAGGTCATCGGTCATTCTAACCACAGAAAGCAGAGACAGAGCAAGCTAACTAAACAGGCAAATTAACTCTTGCTCAAAGAATAAGGAGCAGGAACAATCAAGGAAGATACCCTTTGCCAACCTCGGGCTTACACACTCACTTGCACACACATTCATGTGCTCCTACCATGTATAAGTAAGCATGCACATATATGTTTATACATGTACACATGACAATAAGAAGGAAGAAAACTAAAATAAGGAAATTTGAAGCTGCAGTGGGAGCATCCACGCCCACTAAGACCACATCAGCTGTGAGTAGCTGTGAATCTTGCTGAGAGAGCAGCCAGAACCAATGAGGCCCACCCATCACCCAGCCCTAGACAGCCACCACTTTTAGGGACAGCCTTTGCTAACTCATTTGCACCTGCCACTTCTGTGGGTGGCCATTCCCCTGCCATGATCTCTCTCTGAATAAGAAGTTTTTGCTTGCCTGGATAATGTCTCATATCTCCCCAGCAGACTCTCCACATTGCTACTACATCAGATCATACAGGGCTCCTCCCCAAGTGTCTGAATTGTGAATGTATCGATAAGGTCAAATAAGGGGCTGACTTCCTAGGACATAGACTGGGGAGTCTGTGATGTGAGAACTAAGGCTGGAAAAGGTGGACTGTCACTTTTGTGTGTGGCAGAAGTGTGATATAGAGGGCGTCCTGAAACTCACTCCTCCAGGTCTCAAGCCTCTGCCAACTACCTCAATGGCTTCCCTCAGAGATACCAGCTTTATTTATGCTTCTTCCCCATGCTCTCTGAGTGCAGACAGTGGTTCTAACCAGAAACAAACTCTATTTGCAAACTACTGTTGCCTGGTTTCCCCGCTGCTTCAAGAGTCTCTTTTTTCATGCAGCTAACCTCACTAACTACAACCTCTTGACTTTGCAAAGCATTGTCTTGGCTTGCATTGGGAAAATAAAATTAAATGCCATAAAGATACCATAACAGCACATTGGACCATGTTAAAAACAAGAGTAAAGTTCTTGTTGTGAATACAGGTGGTCACTTTTGCATAAATTAGGGAAAGAAAAGTTCTGAGCCCAGGGCTCAGGGCAGAGGGATCTGTTCCTGTAAGGCTGCTGGGTGTCTCAGTGGCTTTAAGGGACTCTGAGCCACAAGTTTATTGGTTGCAAACAATATTAGAATCCATTCTAAGTTCACAAGTTTTCAGAATGAATATGCAAAGATCCAAGAATTTGGGATCAAAACACAGCTTGCCTGAAGTGCCTTGGGCATTCTCAATTGCCTATGGGGTGATCTCTGCTAGTCAGGGGTGCTGGGCCCTTGGCATGTTACTTCTGTCTCAAAGAGCCCATTTTTCCTTCATCTACACATTGGGAACCATAATCTGTTACAGGCATCTGAGGTCATTATTAGAATCAGATAAGCATGTAAATGTTACATTAAGCGCGAACATGTCTGAGGTATAGAGTTTTTTTTAAAAAAATTATTTTCAGTTGTACCCTTTCCCTAGGCATAGCACTTGGCTGTCTAATATAGAAATATGTTCCTGCTGAGTTCAGAGCCTAAACAACCCAACTTGCTCCCATAGGGAAGTAGGAACATGGCTTCTATGCAGAGAGAAGAGCCTTCTGGGTGCTGGGTGATTGCTGCCCTCTGTAAATTCACCCCTCTTATGCCCATGCTTGGTGGGAAAACACACCAGGCACACACAAAAGCCTCTAAAGTTCTTTTCTGCTGGGATGGGAGATGACACACATTGCCAGGCAGAGGCTCATCTCTGTGTATCCAAGAGAAGTCGAGCCAGCCCGAGTATATCTAACAGGTCAAGCTCTGAAATGAAGAAGCAATAAGCCAGTGAAATGGTACTATCACCAAAACATGATTGATCAATTGAATTCTATCAGAGACAGTGGACAGTGAGATTAACTCGGGCCTGATAGGTTCAATGAGTTAAAGCATGATGTTCATTTCAGCTTCATTTCACCAGTGTTTGCTTGTGAAATTGGTCCATCAATAGAGGTTGGAGATCATATATATATAGATATTCGGGGACTATCTTATGGAGAATATCATCTCTGTTGTTGGCTCCTGGCTGGGGCTGCCCGGGGCAGGTAATGGAGAGAGAACAAGGATTCCATCAGCCCCATCAAAATGGCCTGGCATCTTCTCCAAATGAAAAGTATTTTTGGATCTCTGATGATTTATCTTTTTTTCCTCTCACTTTGATCTATGACTAAACCCATAGCCATCTTGGAGGAATATAGGGATTTCTCTTGAAAACATTTGTGCAATGTTCAGACAGATACACTTCAACATATAAACCTTTTATTATAGTTATATTGTCCTTGGAAGGGGGAAATAAAGCCAGTGATTTAAAAACTCAAATAGGGGTAATGCGAAGATTACAGATTGTATATAATTTTTAGCTACTATTTATTTATTTAGGCCCAGCAAGAGGATGGAAAACAGACTGCTGTGGACAGACTGTGGGTGGGGACTATGTTCTGGATAAGGAGTCTTGGAGCTGAGCGGATAGTTAGGTAGAGAAGCCTTGTATGGGTCTGTGGGCTTCCTGTAGTACCTCTCGGTCTGCTCTTTCTTTGGCTCTTTCCAGTTCACCTTAAGACTCAGATTGAATTGTTCCCAAGGAGCCCTTTTGGACTATTCTGTCCCGGTCTGGATTGTGTGGAGTGGTTAGATCATGTCCAGAAAACACACTGGAATACTGCTTGCATTTGGATCTTTAGTTTTCTGCTTTTTACCTGTGGCGTTTGAACAAAGAACTTAACTTCTCTGTTCCTCACTTTCCTTATCTTAGAAATCAGGGCAATACACGTACTGTCTTTTAGAGTTTGTGAGTCAGCTACTTGACTCTAGGGCTATGTCTGCTTTGCAGGCTCCCAGTGCTTCTTTTAACACAAGAGCATGAGCGTCTACTGTTTGCACCCTCCACCCCAGGGTGGGAGTTAAGACTTGAACCTTCTGAGCTCAGGAGCAAGCGCCACACCAGACATGGTCCTCCTCAGTACCATGGCATCAGGGCCTCATGGCCTGTACTGGTAGTTTGGTTTGTAGCTGCTCTCTGGCCCCAGAAAAAGTGTTTCCCCATCTGGCCTCACTGTTGTCATCCCTGAGGGAGTGATAGTTAGGCCCTGAATCCCTTCCATCACCAATGCCTCCGACTCATTGGATAACGCACAGCACAATCAGATTCGTTTGAGTCAAACCTGAATGCATTTGCCAATTTTACAATTTCGTACTTTCCTTCTGTGAGAAGAAAGATTGAGTGAGGCTAATGGCCGAATCACGGTGGTTCCAATGGAATTTTCCTCTGTGCCACTTCAGATTTTCTCAGTCTGTGGTCCTAGTTTAGGGAGGGATGTATAAAATCACCTGGAACATTAGCTGGGTTCTGGACTGCCATGGTATATTTCCTGCCCTGCCACCCTGATACCTAGGAAGAAGTCTAGTCCCTCATAGATTCCCTAAAATGACAGCTCTAAATTGTCCCTGTCTGTATTCCCATGGCCTTGCCTAACTTGGCGTTTTGTGCCTGTTCACTCATCCTGACCTCATGTGGCCTTTCCTCAGGACCCCCTAGATTGTTAGGCTGTCCCTGATCTACCCCAAGTCACCCCTTGTTTCAAATCCTAGATAGAAATAAGACTGTGGTTGTTGGTTGCCCCTCTTCCTCCAGAATCACCGATACAATGGATAATTTTCTGAACTCACAATGGAGGCTGGCCATTGTGGAGTTTCCCTGAAGTATGCAGCCCTGTGGCCCCTTGCTTCCCCTTAGGTTATTCATCTAGCCAACAGGCACTGAGCAGAAGATCAGCATCTTCTATCTGAGACAGCCACATGGAGCCTCTGCCCTCAGAAAGCTCATCCTTTATCAAGGGAAACAGCTGTAGGAAGAGCTTAGAAATGGCATCTACTATGCACCAGCATTGCACTCAATGCTTTTCAATGACTCTTTCGGCAACCCCAGGTACTAAGAGCATCTCATTTTGAAGATGAGAAAATTAAGAAATAGAGAGGTTAAAGAAATGTCCAGGCAGGACCTAATGGCCCAAGCCTGGAATCTCACTACTCTGGAGGCTGAAGCAGAAGAATGGAAGCTTTGAAGCCTGCCTGCAGATTGAGCGCATGGCCACACTGTGTGACCTAGTGAGACCCTGTCTTAGAATAATAGGTGAAAAAAGTTCAGTGGTAGAGCACTTAGAAAGCATGTGCAAGGCTCTGGCTTCAGTTTGAATATCCCCTCCCCCGACACACACTGGGAGAGGGGAGAAGTGGCTTAGGTATCATGGGTTTGTAAATGTGGAATACCCAGGCTTTCCTGGTATCCCGAAACACATCCTTATGCATGGTGAGAGGCCCAGAAGTGCTCTGCTGTGTATTTACTGTGTGATCATGAGCAAGCAACTGAATCCCTCAAGTTCTCTTGACTATAAATGGAGATCTCCTTCCCTGAGACCAAGTTCTCAAGAGGGTTGGTAAGAAGGCAACCACAGACCATCAATGTAATCTGTGAAAATTCCTCTAATAGAGACCCAGAAGAAAGGGTGACTAATTTAGCCTTTGGACTTTGGGTCAGGCTCTGGAAAGAACGTGGTTTTCGGGTTGAGCTGTGCTGGGAAGAGTGAAGTGTGTGCCCATACAGGGAACAGTAAATGAAACATTAAGGAGCAGGGAAGAAGCTCCAGAACACAGGCAAGAAGCCTGCTGAGCACTGTGTAGGAGTGGGTGTGAGTGTGGGTGGGGATGCAGGGGCTGGTCCTGACTGGTGGGACATTGGGCCTCAGTGGGGAAGCTTGGAAGGATTTCCCCAATGGAAATGATGGTGACAGCTGGAACCTTGATCAGCAAGATAGAGAGATTGTCTCAGTTGGTCCCTACAAAAGCCCAGGGGTTTGTCCTGCCTCCCACTGTTCCAAGTTCACCAGTGAGGAGCCTGAGGGCTTTAGCCTTCCTTGGCCTGAAGAGGAGAGGAAAGGAGGAGACCAGTGCAGGGGAGAGATCTAGAGATGAGTCCCTTTCTGAGCTGAGTGACCTTGGCCAGGCACAATCTGCGGTACTGTTCCCATCTACGGAGTGAGATGAGAATACACACTGCATGCTTGCTCAGGGCACAGACCTGGACAAAGCTTCACCTAGAGGCTATAGAGAGGTTTGGAGACCCTGTGCTCCTATTGTCATGACCAAGCCCCTTTCTCCCTTTGCCAGGGACAGACAGAAATGTTTGTGCTAATGTAGCTAGCTTCAGCCCCTGCTGGCTCCTTATCCTTGGTGAAGCCTGTGTGCCCTTGAGCACCCCTTCTATGGAGAGATTCCACGGATTTTGCCCACAGCAAGGCTCTTGGGAATTCTACCCAAAATATTTAAGATGAAGACTAACATGACTGGTCCACTTTATACATGTTGCTTTTATTTATTTTTGTTTGTTTATTTTTTGAGACAGGCTTTCATGTGTTCTAGGCTAGCTTCAAACTTGCTATGTAGCTGAGTCTGATCTCGAACTCCTGATTTTCCTGCCTCCAGTTCCCAAGTGCTGAGAATTCAGGTATGGGCCACCGTAACTGTCTGGATTGCTCATAGAACTAGTCACTATACTTGCAAAGATCAACTCCAAGTTCCTTGAACTCACTTGACCCAAGTTGGAAATGCCCCAGATGACACTCAAGGTCCACTAGGCTGGCTCAAGACTCCAGGGGAAAATGATGGGTCTGGACTTTGTCTGGCATTCTCACCGTGTTTAGGGAGGGGCATTCTGAGAGTACAGCAGTACCACAGCTGTAGGAGGGAATGTCAAATCAGCTGACCTGGGGAAGACCTAGAGTCACAATAGTGGGACCTGATGAGTATTGCCAGAATTGTAAAAGGCTTCAGGAATGTGTACTGGGGAAGAGAGACCTTACGCTGGGTGGCACAGCTCAGCTCAGTAATAGAGCACTTACTTCTCTAGCCTTCCTAATGCCTTGGGTTTCATTCCAGAAACACACACACGAGAGAGAGAGAGAGAGAGAGAGAGAGAGAGAGAGAGAGAGAGAGAGAGAGAGAGAGAGAGAGATTTCTTCATTTCTCTGAGTGGAGTCTCTCTTCCTAAAATATCTCTTCCTTACTTGTCCATTTCTAAACAAAACATTGACAGTTAGATACTGGTTGGTTGGAGCAATCATTTAGGGCAATGGTGGTGTGTGGGATTGTCTACAAATGCAATACAGAGAGTGAAATGATCATTTAATATTATTTAGCAGACAAAAATATAAGTCAATTTTAAAGAAGAAAGGAATTATAAATGGCCTTATAGTCTATATATATATATATACACACACATTTTAAGACAGGGTTTCACTTTGTAGTCTAGGCTAGCCTCAGACTCACTATGGTGCCCAAGCTGGACTCAAACTCCTGATCCTCCTGCTTTAGCCTCCCAGGAGCTACCACCATTACCTATTAGAAAAGACTCACTCAGCCTCCTTAGTTTACTACTGGGGACTCTGGAGCCCAGAGGCAGAGGGACACTTACCTAAGCACACACAGCTAGAAACCAGGTTTGCTACCTCTTAATGCTTTTCCCACTGGGCCTGGCTGCTCTGCTGGGGACAAGCTGTGAGGATATAAGGGGCATGCAGTAAAACTTCAAGGAAATTCAGAGGCTGATCCAAAGACCCCAGCTGAGGCTGAGTGCCAGAGGTCATAATTCCAGAATGGGTTCTGCAAGCTCCTGCTTGTTTATATATTTTTCCTCCCAGCAAACATCTTCAGATATAGTGTGATAATTTTCAAAGAAACAAACCAGAACCTTAAAAGAAAAACTGCAAACTCCCAGAATCCACCATGCTTTAAAGAAAATGCAATGGTTTTTGTGATCTTTTAAGACACGAGAAACAGTTTTCTCCCGACAGATGGGAATCTCAGGCCCATCTTGCTTCCTCCTGCTTTGCGTGACCAGACCCAATTGTATAAGGCTTTTAGCTCCAAAGCCCGGTTCTGAATAACATTGGCTTAACCTGAAATTTGAAGCCAATATTTCTTTGCTTTCCGAGAAGGGGCTTCCTGCCCCTTGCTCCCCTGAAGCTAGCTTCCAGAATGTTAATTCTACGAGCCATGGTTGACTAAGCCCAGCACTGGGTCTATTACATATTATTTGATTTGGAGCAGAAAAAGAAAAGAAAAGAAAAGAAAAGAAAAAAGCTACCATGCCCCTGTACACCTTTGTACTTCTATCCATTCCTGTCTATATATTTAAGCATACTATTCACAGCGTGAGTTTGGACTTTCTCCCTGGAATAAAACGGGTCTTAATTTTTCTGTAGCCTGCCTCTAAGAACACAGCTTCCAATTAAGTCAATGTCTCTTAAACGCCACCGTCACACTGCCTGCCTGGAGGTTCAGACTTGCCCTCATGCTGGAGATGATTTTTTTTTTTTTTTTGGTATTCATTTCTGTAACTGCCTCCAAGCACACAATCTCTTTGTGTAGCTCACACCCACAGCACACCCTCTGTGTGCGTCACCCAGAGGCAGACTGGCTTGTCCGTGTCCTCTTTGAACTACGTGCCTTTTCGCTGGAGTTTTCATCTTGGATGAGACTTATGCCTGGCCTGCACTTTCCATCCTTTGCATCAACACTTGCAGAACGTGGCTGAGGGAAGACTGGATGGATGAATGAAGATACATGGAGGTATCATGATTCATACAGACCAAATTTGCAGAAGGAATATGCTGGTCATAAATTCTTTGTACAGGCATTTCGTCTGGCAGCAACAGAAGTGAACTCGCAAATAGCCCGGTGTGAGCATGAAGGGCCAGAGGCTTGCTGCAAACATGGGAGGTAGTTAGAGGCCTAAGAAAGGGAACTGGGAAAGTACTGTGGCAAGGTGAAAAGCTTCCTGGAGGAGATGTGTGCACTTGCAGGCTGTGTCTGTCCTGGAGATATGGGCCAATGAGAAGTGTAGTTTGTATTAGCCCCTGGGTTGGTTGGGCTAACAGGCCAATAGCAAATGCTATCTTGATTGGCTAAGAAACAGGGCCTAGGATTGAGAAATGAAGTGGGTAATTATTTCCCTAGCTGATCAAGTCTGCTCAGGGATCCTTCACAGACTCAAATCTTCTCTAGTCTCTGGCGATTTATCCCTCCTCCCTTTCTCCCCTGTCCATCCTCTCTCCACGTAGTTCAAACACAGCTTCCCCTTGGAAGTTCTCCCAACTCCCCCATGGCTGGGCACTCCCTCTAGGTTTACATGGTTACATGTGCATGTTTTTGTACATTGTTTTATACCCACCTCCAGATCTGTTTGACTACTTCGCCAAAGTGAGCCATCCCATCCAGACTGTATCCCTCACCACTGCACTCTCTCTTGTTTGTTTTTTAAGAATTTAATTTTGGCAGCTGAAGAGATGGCTCAGTGGCTAAGAGTATGTATTGCTCTTGTAGAGAACCCAGGTTCAGTTCCCAGCACCCATATCCAGTAGTTCACAACTACCTGTAACTACAGATCCAGGGGATCCAAGGCCTCTGGCCTCTGTGGGCACCCACATTTATGGACACATAACCCCACACACAACATATAGACAAACATACAGTTTAAAAATGAAATCATCTTAAGTTTTTTTTAATATTACCTGGTACAGAGTAACCTTTGAAGTATTTGTTAAATTGAATAATTATGTGTTTAGGAGTGTTCTAAGTCTGTTGTTCACTATTTTGTTTTGTTTCTGACAGGCTGGCATGGGACTCTTGGTCCTTCTGCCTCAGCCTCCTGAATTCTAAGATTATAGACATGTGCCACTACACCCAGCAATCCCATGACTTCTTAAGGAATTGTCATTTAGTTCCCCCACATACACTCAAGCGAACATGTGGATAGAGGTGTTTGTTGGGGACAAGCTGGTAGTATCTGGGTAATCAAGGCAGCCTGAGTTCCCTTGAGTGTAGCCCACTTGGAGTGTAGCCCTCAGGTGGATGAGGTTGATGGTTTTCCTGAGGGATTTTGTAGAAGTGGGTACAGGTCCCGGGTAGTCTGCTTGAACCTGCAGTGTACACAGTATTCTCATAGAGCCAGAGGACCCCTCATACATAACTTGAGTTGGCTCTGTGCCCTGAGCCCTCTCTGTTCTGGGCCCTATTTGGTGACCAGTGACCTTGTCCATAGCGATTGAGAATCAAGCCACTATCCCTGGTCTCCTCAGGAGATGACGTTCTGACCTTGTGGAGCTCTCAGCTGAGAGGGTCTGGTTGGTTGGGTCGCCTCCAAGCAGAGCAAGGCCGCCTCTGGAAATAACCAGTAGGAGAAAGAGCAGAGACCTTGGTGGGATTCGGGAAGCTGGTTTTATTTGGGAGGCAGCATGCAGGCTGGAGAGTTTAGCTGAAGCAGGGAGGCAGAAAGCGATCTCTTAAAGATTAATATGGTTTCCATGGCGCAAGAAAGTTGATGGTGCTGGGACAGGATGACTGGGCAGAGCAGCTGCTGAGCGGGAGCAAGCTCAGCACTTTGTGCATGTATGTGTGTGTGCTCATGCATGTATGTGTGTGCGTGTGTCTGCACGTGTGCGTGAGTGCACATGCATGTGTGTGTGTTCGTGTGTGTGTTCGTGTGCATCTCTGTGTGTATGTGTTTGTGTGTCTGTGTGTGTGCATGCATGTGTGTGTATTCGTGTGTGTGTTCGTATGCATCTCTGTGTGTATGTGTTTGTGTGTCTGTGTGTGTGTATGCATGTGTGCGTGCACATAAGCGTGTACATGTGTATGTTTGTGTGTGTTTGTTCGTGCATGTGCATGCATATATGTGTACCTAGGTACATTGGATCATTGATAATAAGGTTCTCTGGTGGGTGCTGACTAGCACAAGAGCATTACTGGGCAGTAAACTCCTCTATCTGCTATTCTTGGAGATCTTTAAGAAATGGTATCCAAGGAGAAGGGCCATGATGGAAGAAGAGGCACTAGGGATGGCATCCTGTAAGCAAGATCAGACATCTGGATTGTAGAAGACCGATGTCACTGACAAAAGAGTGACTCAGGTTTTAAGCTGGGAATGTTGTTCATAGGAACCAGCTTCCACTTTAGTCTACACCTAACAGGTCACTTAGGCTGTGGCCCAGCCTTGCTTTGAAACTGATGAGAGGTCTACTTTTTTCATGCAGCTTATAAGCCATCCTAAAAGCCCTTTCTGTAGAACATGTGGGGTACTACGGGTCTCTCAGGCCCCTTGGGGATCCTGAAAGGCCAATACTCAGGTGATCCCCAAAGTTGGTGTCCACTCAAATCTCAAGCTCTGCAGACAGAAGGCCTGGAACACTATCTTCTGCTCGAGGCCCAGGAATACAATGCCCCACTGCATTAGGCTCCTTGGTTCGGTCTCATTACCCACATGGGTAGGGTTTTTCATGATAATGGCAGTGTGTGTTTCTTGAGGGCAGAGGCTGGATGAAGGCCAGGGGTATGTGGTGCCTCTCAATAGGAAAGCTGACCTTTGGTGGTGTTCTCATGGATTCCAACAGTATAAACAGAATCCCCACCTGGGCCTGATTTCTACAGCCTCTCATCAACCTACAGGGACAGCTGGTCCTGAGAACCCTGGGCAATGGTGAGCCCCAGAGGCCATTTCCTTACAGGGATTCTCTGCTCTTATGCTTGCTTTCATCTTGAATAGGTCAAATCCAAGACACACAAAAGACAGTAAAACCCCATTGTTTAAATTAATAATTCATTGTATTTTCATTGAGATATAAACACCATCTCCAGAGACAGACATGGTGGGCAGCTAACACAGCGGAATACTTTTTTAACTTATACTTTGGAATAGGCAATGCTTTCAAGTTTAAAACAAAAGGCAACTGTTTCACATGTACTGCTCATATTATGCATATTATATGCAATATTTCTATTATATTTTGTGCTAGAAAATAAGACTTTGCACAGTATACATATATCTGAACATTTGTAAGAAGACACTGAGCCATCTCATGCTCATCCTTCATGTAGGATCCTGGGAATCTTTGCATCTTGGCTCGTTTCCTTTTCACTGCTGTGTGGTTTTCCACTGTCCAAGTAATATTGTAGTCTGTTTAGCCAGTCCCCGATGAGTGAACTTGGGTTGTTTCCAGCCTTTTGTTCAAAGAACCTTCTGCATCTGTCACTTTCCACATTCGTAAGGCAGCTATAAAATATACTCCCAGAAATGCAGTCTCACAGGGACAGGGCACCTGTGATTTTGATGGGTTTTTTCCAGGTCATCTAGCACTAGACTATCTTCCTAGAACAGTGTGTTACAGGCTGGACATGATGATGGTGACAAGTGTGCAGAGTGAAGACATCAACGGCAGAGGCATAGAAGGGACAATGACACCCATGGCCTCAGTCCTTGAGTCACCCTGAGCTGAAATCCTCAGGCCAAAAAAATTGTTTAAATTCTCTAGGCCTGGTATTTTCATTTTTGAAATGGAGGAAATAGTAATATCCTGAGTTAGTTCTTTTTTGTTTCTGTAATGAAGTTCCTCCGGGCAAGTAATTGTATATAAAGAAGCTCACGGCTCTGGAGGTTCAGCCTTAGTGAAGAGCTGTGTGAGTGTGCAGGTACTTGTGTAAAAGAGAAAACTGAGAAGAGGTGGGCCAGGAAGAGGAAGCAGGAGGAATGGGCACCAGCAGACCGGAAGCCAGAGCAAGGCAGGACTAACCTTGTGACTTCTCCAGCTCTTAAAGCAATCACCGACTATAAAACCTCTAACACTTAAGCACCAGCACAAATAGAAACATGGATATTGGGGGTTGGTGTGGAAAGTAAAGGACATAACATCTGACAAGCAGGCTTTTCACAGTACTTGGTATGTGATTATGAGAGCCTGGCTCTGCATTTAGCAGCAAGTGAACTTGTCCTGCAGCCCCTTACCTAAATCCCTGTCATGGGGAGGGAGCTGGGCTGGAAGGTCAGTCAGGCCCCTCTCCCAGTCTCAGGCTCTGACCTTTCCTCCTTTGCTGGCAGAAAAGCCTCCACTTACCCTCTCTCTCATGCTCATCAAAGGTATCCAGGAGTCTCCAGTGCCAAACGGACACTCACTTCCTGGCAGAGACTTCCTCCGGAAGCAGATGCGGGGAGAGCTGTTCACACAGCAGCAGCTGGAGGTGCTGGACCGTGTGTTTGAGAGACAGCACTACTCAGACATCTTCACCACCACGGAACCCATCAAGCCAGAGCAGGTATGCCCGCGACTCCTGCCCTCAATACCTGCTGCCACCCCTCAGGCCTAAGCCATTGCAGGGGCATTTGTATAGTGAGGGTGAGGGTCCTTGCAGAGTGGGCTTTTTGATGTTTTTGGCCAAGCTTTGCTGGTCACAGCATTCCACAAGGTCAGGAGGATTTGCTCAGGGCGTCTCTGAGGCTTCTTGGCCTGGGTTGCTCTGTTTCTAACCAGCCACAGAAGCATGTGACTCCTGGTTATTCTGCCACTAATGAATAGTGTGCTTTCCAAGGGCTTTTCAATAGGGGTGTATGTGATGATCTTCTGGGTCATTTCAGCTTATTTTGTCACCCTATCAGTTAGGAACATGATCTAAATATATAGAATCACTTTGTGATCTCAGGCTCACAGCTATGGAGTATAGAATGATATCTCATGATACTTGGCCTATGCTTGGCGTTATGGGACTGCTTGCAGGTGTGGGTAGCCCAGGCATGAGGTCAGCCATCAGAAGGCCCTACTCTGCCAGGTAAGTCTCTATTTCATGGCCCTCTCTGAGCTGATCCTATGTTTGATTTTGGATAGGGAAACTGAGGCCCACAGAGATAAAGCAGCTTGCCTAATGCTGGCCAGCAAGTATTCACTTAGCAAACACTGGCAATTGTCTAGTATGGGTAAGACACGGAACCAGGCACTATGTACCCGTCAGTGAGCAGACAAGCTTGGACTTGCCCTCAGACTTATAAATTTGTAGAAGAATTATAGTTTCATACTGGAAAGATGTCTGAGGTCTTCTGAGAACCTGAAGCAGAGACCGAGCCAGCTTGGAGGCTGCCATGGTAAACAACAATAAGGGGTGTGAATATGGAGGACGGTGTCTGACAGAGCGAATAGCAAGTGAATGCGCTGAGGTGAGCTAGGGAGAGCAGGAGTGGGAAGATTCGGTGTGGCAGGGATTCAGGGACAGGGGTGGAGAGATGAGTCTGATTTTATGGATGGTGAGAGGATGTTGCTCATTCTCTTGTGAGTGAAATGGCATCTCTCCTGCAATGGCATGGCTATGGGCACTGGGATAGCCATGATCCCATCCTAGAGCCTAGGTTTTGGGAAGAAGAGTCTATCAGGCAGTGGCCTTCCACTTCCAAGTGTTTCTGAGAGATGGTAAAAACCACATTTCATCTGAGCTGTGTGAGATGTAAAAAAGTCACCAAGAAAGTAAGTGACCAAGGGTGAAGGTCCAGGGCTCTGTGCCTGGCCCGACTTTCCCATACAAGGTTGCCAGTATTTCCATTAAACCAGTACGAACGAAACACAGATGCTGAATGTTGTGAATCCCTCTGAGTTTCAAGGGAATCTCAGAGAAGCCCTGAAGCTGTGTTCTACTTTTTCCATTTAAATGCCCGGGAAGATTTAAGACCAGGTGCTCACTGAGAGGCATCTCAAAGCTGTCCAGGTACCCCCTCACTCCAATGCATTTCCTGCACATGGGCAATGGGCCCAGTACAGTGCCAGGCTTGGAGGGGACAGAGGCACAGACCAGGTATCATCTGTGCCAATTATTTCACAGGATGGTGTGATGTGAACTCAGGAGCCACAGACACATGAGAAAGCTCAACAGATGATGTGGAGTGTTGAAGAGGGGGACACATTAGCTCTGATGGCTGCACTGAGAGCACCAATATTGGGGAGGGGATGTTGCATGGTATCTCAAGGCCAAGGCCAGATGGGCTCAGGTGAAGATGAGGCCCAATAGGGAGAAGGCCTGGGCTACAGGCTCTGGAAAGTTGTGTTTCTACAGTGTCCTTCAGAACGCTGTGGCTTGGTGCAGGCCTGTCTGTGAGTTCTGAGGCAGGTCTAGCAAGGCAAATGGCCAGCAGGATAATGACTGAGTCAGTGTTTCCCGGTTAATCTGCTTCACCTCTCTGTGGCATGCTGTAATGAGGAGAGATGAAAGGTGAGATTGCAAGGCTACCCTGCATGCATGCAGGCACTGGGCTATGAATGACATACCCTCATGCCCTGTTTCCAATCACTATGGACAAATGACGGCTGCTGCTGGGGAAAATGTGTGCATCAAGGGTATGAGTTCCTTGAGACCCCTCCTGTCTTCTGACCATTCATGGGCCCTGCCTGTGACCTTTGTGATCTCCCACAGTGGTGTGGTAATGATGCTAAGAAGTGATCCCTGAGCTTCTGGCTGTGGAAACTATCTTATCCATTTGTCAGCAAGTCAAGTGGCCCAAGGCTCTGTGGCTTAGTGGCCTGGCTCAGGGCTTGCTGTTACTTTCACTTAATGATCTAATAGGGTACATACAGAGCAGCTCCTGACCAAGGACCTGGAAACCCTTGCTTTGAGCCCTGACTCTGCTCTATTGAACTCCTCACTTTTTTCTGGACCTCAGTTTACTTTTTTGTGTAATCATGATGGACCACAACAGCAGCTGAAGCAGAGGTTACTCACCTATGTGATAAGCATTCAACTTTCCAAGGACTTTCCAAGTTCACATTGGACTTCCCCTTAAATGTCCTGGGTCATACCTCATACCTATGAGGCCCTGTTTATGGATTTGAGCTTTAAAACAGACTGTATACCCATTTTCAGGCCCAGGATTATTGAGGCCATGGAGCTGACTTTAAAGTCTGACTTTAGGCTCTTCTTTGCTGATGTTCCTGGAGAGTTTTGTGATCAGTCCTTGGACCAATTAGTGTTCTGCCAGGCCTTCCTCAGACAGTTTTTAGATAGTTCCAGGACGTACATGGGCCTGGACAAGTCAGCCACCCTGTTCCCGAGAAAAATATCTCCAACTTAATGTCAGGTAGGTCCTGAGGTCACTGCTGGGAGCCTTTTATGCCAAGTTCTGTTCTGAGTGGGTGGCTAGCTCTTAATTCTTTTCCCTTTTCACAGGAAAACTCAGAATCCCCTTGGCCTTGGTGGGAAAGGTTAACGAGACCCACTCTGGGGCGATGAAACGCTTCCTTCTCAAAATGGTTATTGAAAAAGCAATTCTGTTTTCCCTACATGGGGAGAGTAAAAATCACTTAGGAGGAACAGAAACGTGTGTATGTGTTTGTGTTTTCACCATACATAAATGCACATGTGTCCAGCAGTGGAATCTGTTTCAGTAAAACTAAAGTTGATGCTGGCTGTCACTGTAATGGGCATTGGCTCTGGCACAGTGAGTCCCTCCTCTGGCCACGGAGAGGACGCAGCCGATTGCAGCCTGCTGTATTTACCCTCGGCAGACTATTAACCAACACTAGGCTATTAATCTGGCTTTTGAGCCTTCACTAAAGCCCATAAAAGCTCACAGTTGTCAAATGGAGTTCATTTTAATTTCCTTTCAATCACAGTAAATTATTCAGGTGATAAATCAGCTGGAGCAGCCTCCTGGCTGTAATAGAAACCCTAATTCCTGGCTAATTATCCAGCCCATTGCTGCCAACAGATCAATACGGGTGCAAAATGGAACAGGCCCAGGGCCCTCCCTCCCATTGGGCCAGAGACAGGGAGACAGCTGGGGAAGGGGATGTGCTGCTGACCTCCTGAGAAGTTCAAAGGTCATGGGGGGTTAAATCAGGAGATGGCCTGCTCCTTGTCTAACAGAAAGCCACCAGAAGTGCCTCCTTTTCTCCTGAACAGCTTTGCCCACAGCATGGTGGCTCTTCTGCCCACCAGCAGGTGTACTGGTTTCTAACTTTGTCTGTTCCCATGAGCATTCTACACCCCCAGAAGGGGCTGGTTTGTTGGCATTACCCAACAAGACTGAACTTGGTCTCAAGGAGAGACCCAGAAGCTCCCAGGAACCAAAATAAAGGTCTGGGCACTGTGGAGGGATGTGGGGCTTTGGCTTCTGGAGCCTCATTTTCCCTCCTTGGTGCACATGTGTCCTGTCATGAGAAAGCAGAGGAGGGCAAGGAGGGGCAGCAAGACAGGTATACCAGGCTAGAAGCACAGTAAAGGTCTAGAGAGCTGGGCAGATCTGGGCCCGTGGAGATGGTAGCGTTGGCTGGAGAGGTGTTCTGGACAGATGAAATATGTCTGGAGGAGTGCCAGTGTGGAGCTGGAATATTAAGTCAGGGACTCAAATCTCAAAAGGTTGAGATATGGAAGTAAGGACATTTGATGTTGCTTTTGGGTCAGAAAGTCTCAAAGAATCTGGGTGCTGTGGCCTGGACCATGCTCCCTCCTAGGAACACATCTTCACTGGAACTTCTTGCCTCTTGTTCTGGCCCTGCTGTGACCACTGGAGCTTTCTTCCTGCAGCTGTTTCTCCACAAGAACCATTGTGGTTTTCTCCCTACTCTGTCTATTACAGGATCTTTCACTGTCCCATGTCCCTTTGGTTGCCCATAAGAAGTTTTTGCTCTGGCTAGGCCTCACCCACTGGGTTGCTTCTGTGTCAAGAAGGTTGCTAGCCATGTCTCTCAGGCTGGCATGTGCACATGTGTGAGTATGCACATGTGTGGGGACACCGGGAACAGTGTGGCAAATGCCTGGCGCCAGGTACCATAATTACTACTACTTCCTTTGTTGTTTATACACTAAACTTTTGTTCACTGGTTCCCTGAATGGAGCATCAGCCTATACCTGAATAGATATCCTTGTTCTCCTGGTCCAGGCCGAGCAAGACTCCTGCCCACTCTTGTGAATTACCCTTGGCCCCATAAACCCATACCCTCTGTCTCCTGCTTGAACTCCGACTCACAGGATGCTAAGTTTTATTGTAGTGCCATGGTCAGTGTGTGCTCACTGTTCAACATCTGCCCTGGCAGATTCAGCAAAGAGTCACTGATGTATCTCTCAGGCCCCAAGAACCTCTGTCACCCCTCTGTGTAGACTGGTTGGCAATGGTCCAGTGAGACTGCTATCCAATGACTTAGCTAAGGGAACGCAGCAAACCCAGTCAAGATGAGAAGTGAGCACTCATTCCTGGCCAGGAGCTTCAGGCAGGTCGAGGGAATGCCTATGGACAGGAATGAGCAGAGGTCTCTCCCTGGCATGAGGAAAGAGGACAGCATGGCCTCTACACTATCCACTTGAGTGGAAAGGGGTGGTAGCATGGAGTGTTTAGTAAATCTTGCTTTTTAGACCCCTCGAGACACACAGGGCCTAGGACACCCTCATTCTTCCCTTTCTATGATCATCCTTTTTTAAGATACCCAAGTGGGAAAATGACCTTCTTGACATTGCTGTCTAGAGAAAGCCTTGGAAATACCCATTTGTTCCCTGGCAGCTTTGAAAACATTTTCTAAGCCACTGGGCCTTCTTTGTCTTCCTGTGGATCAAGCATAAGGGTGGATTCCCCCAAATCCTCTGTTGGCGAGGCAAGGGAATTCTTGGGGGATGACCAAGTGAGTTGTTGCAGTATGAAAGCATGGGGTCCCAAGTTGTCAGTAATGGTTTTTCCAGGGTTTCTGCCTTTGTGATACTGGATTGGACTGGGTTATTCTCGAGGCTCATTTAAGAACTCTCTAGCATTCTGTAAGGTATAAAATTAATTGAATCCATCTCTTATTTTGACATGTTTACATTTTCCCCCTCCTGTCTATTCCACTCTTTTTGATGACAGGCAAATTCTGTATCTGTGGGGTTTAAGATTCCAAGGGAATTGTCACAGAGCTGCCTGTACTTCTCAGGGTTGTTCTCTCATTCATTTATTCATTAATTCATCCAGGAAATTTTACAGACATGCCATGTCAGTAACATTGACCACCTGTGCTATGGCGTGTGGCATAAAGAAATAATGGCTGACACAGCTTAGGTACTATGTGAGAACTGACTTGGGTAGAGATGTTTCTCCTCAAACTCTGCTGACCAATATTTGCAATTTAAAAAAGAGAAAAGGTCCATGGATGTAGCTCAGCTGGTAGAGTACTTGTCTAGCATGCACAAAGCCCTTAATTCAGTCTCATGCCACGTGACCCAGTGTGGTGGTACCTAGAATTCCAGCACTTCAGAGGTAGAGATGGGGGGATGACAGAAGTTCAGGAAACTTTGGCTACATAGTGAGTCTGAGCCATCCTGGGCCCGATGAGTCCCCAGCACGAAGGGTAAAATACTAACTAAAAAGGATGAAAGTGAAAGACCAGCCATTCTTGTCCAGTAGCTTGTTTAATTTTGAAGCTACACTGAAAGTTCAGCTTAAGGAGTTTAGTATTATAAAGCTCTTCAAAATTATAAAAACAAACCTTTTCTGGCTTGCAAATTATATTTTAAACGCACACATATTGTTAACGAGGTCGGGTCCACTTCAGGTTCCCTTCACATTTCAAACATCAAGAACAGCAGTAAAATACTTCTGCTGTCTGACGTTTGGAGAGGGAGTATCCTTGGGACTGAAGCTAAGAGGGATCACAGAGCCAGAACCCCTAGAGAGAGTGCTGGGGTACCAGGCCTGGAGTACCTGTTCTGATGGCCCTGGGTGCCCTTCCAGATGGCCCGGGCTACCCTTCCTGATGGCCTGGAATGCCCATCCCGATGGCCCAAGCTACCCTTCCTGATGGCCCAGGGTGCCCATCCCGATGGCCCAGGCTACCCTTCCTGATGGCCTGGAGTGCCCTTCCTGGGTTGTTTTCAGTGAATGGAGGGTTGGAATATGCCACTGATTTTGGCAGAGCCCTGGCCTACCTGATGTGAGAGTTGAGACTGATACACTGGTAAACTGGTAAACAACTGAAAGACCCAAGATATCTGTGAAGAAAGCCATAGGCCGGGCTCATCTTCATCTTCAGAGAAGCTGGCTGCATGGGATTCAGAGTAGAATGAAAGTTTCCAATAAGAAGTTGAACCCCCAACTGGTGCTATAACCAGGTGTGGTCTCTCATGTCGTCATGGTTTGCATAAGAGACCCAAGAGTGGAAATTTATACTAACAGAGTTATGTCAGTGTAATCCCAGTGATCTCTGAGGGCAGCACATGGAAACACACTCCTCTTGACCCTCTACAACCCATGTGTGTACTCCATGCCTACAGAATAAGCCACAGCTACTAAAAAGATCTTACAATTTAAAAGATATAAATCTTGTAAGGAAATGAGAGTGAGTCAGGAGACATCCAGAGAATCCAACTCCAAGAACCTAAGGTAACAGACAAAGGGAAAGAAAACTATAAAGTGACCGAAGTGGTGATAGAGTTGAAAACCATTGAGAGAGAGAGAGAGAAATAGTTGGGGCATCCATTAGAATTACAAGTTCAACAATGAATAAACACCTGCTAAGAAATAGCTGAATAGGAAATTAATGGTTTGGAGACAAGAGGAATCAGAAACACAACAGAGAACAGTAAAGGGTGGTGGAAATGATGTCATAAAATACCCACACTCACCCTAAGCACCACTATGTACAAGCGGGGCTGACGGTGTAGCTCAGTGGTACAGTGTTTGCCTGAGATCTTAGGGTTAGTCACCAGCACAACACATACAGAAACTCCTAAAACGTAGAGTCACATATGCATAGAATCCCAGTGCTGGGGTAGTGGAGACAGGCAGATCTCTGGGGCTCACTGGCCATTCAGGACACACCAATTTGGGGAGCCCTAAGACCCAATGAAAGACCCTGTCTCCACAAGGTAGGTGGAGGAATGGCATTTGAGGTTGATGTCTAGACCCCACATGCACCTGCACATACATGTGCACACACACATGGTCATGAGCACACACCCACATCCACCCTGAACCTCCAAAACTGATAATTTATCATTTAAGGTGGTGTCTACCACACAGTGACTTCAGTGAGATATTAGAGACTTCCAGTTTCAGCTCTGAGAGGTGGGATTTAGAAACAGACATTCCCACCTTTGTGGCAAAAATAAAGCTGATCACATGGAAAATGAGCATATTTTTATTGGCATACCAGAGAACTGAGGCCACAGGGTTAACACTTGCTGCAAAATCTGAAGAAGCATGAAAGAACAGAGATCTATGTAAACTGACCCTCACACTAAAATCCCATTCCCTGCCACTCCTACTAGTTGATGTATTGCGTGTACTTTTCAGGATCTTCTTGTGTGTGTGGTGCTGGAGACTGAACCTTAGGACTCGGGATACAAGCACTGTACTGCTATGCCATAACCCCAGTCTCTCATGTGCAGATTTCAACAAAAAATTAGGCAAAAGAAGACAAAACCAGAAGAGAGAAAGCACCACAAGAATTACACGCAACACAGAGTTTGGAAACGTTCGAGAACTTAAAATAAATATAATTGATATGCTAATTGTCCTAGTGGAAAAAGTACATGCAAAACCATGTGGGTGACAGAAAATTATGGGGAGACTCAAAAGGAAATGCCAGAAATACAAAGAGGAACCGAAACCAAGGATACCTCTGGTGGGGTCATCAGTAGCAAAGAGTAATTAAGCTTGTTGAAGAGACAACAGCAGGAAGTTCCCAAACTGAAATGCAGAGAAAAACAAGACAAAACAACCTCTGAATTGTGGGGAAACGTAAAGAGGAGCCACACAGAGAATGTGAGAAAAGAGAGCAAATCAATATTTGAAATAGTAATGGCCAAGAATTTCCCAAAATGAGTGACAAGAGAATAACCCCCAGATGCAAGAAGCTTAGAGAACCTGAACATATACAAGCACTGAAGTATCTCTAAGTCAGGTCACGGTCAGATGTCAGAAGATCCAAGACAAAACACAAAAGAAATGAGAAGATAGAAAGGCTCCGTATCCCCTGGCAGAGAGATGATGCCTTTAGTCTCAGCTCTTAGACTGCTGTGAGTTCAAGCCAGTCTCAGCCGTAGAGACCGTTGAGACCCTGTCTCAAACAAACAAGCAAAATAGAAATAAATCCCCTCCATGTTACTAGAGGAAGAAAATGAAGAATTACAGATATTTCTGGTTGGAAACCTATATAAACAGAGAATGAGGTTTAATATTTAATGTGCTAAAAATTTAAGAGCGCGCCTGGTGAGTCATCCACACTCCAGAGAATGAGATGTCAGGAGCAGAAGTGCATAGGCAGTGTAAATTGGAGTTAATAGATTAAAAAAAAAAAAAAGAATAGGAAGTTGAGGGGGTAAGGAGGAGGTAGTGGGTCTGGGAGGAGTTGGGAAGGAGTGCAGTTCAATATGATTAAACTGCATTATATGAACTTATCAAAGAACTAATAATTAGGGTGCTGAAGAGATGGCAGTTAAGAGCACTTGCTACTCCAGCACCCAGTGGTAGCTCACAGTTCCAGGAAGTTCTGATATTCTCTTATGACCTCCATAGGTTCTGCATACATTCGATGCACATGTATGCAGCCAAAATACTTATACACATGAAATAAAGTTGATTACTCTAAAAACATTAGAAAGGGAACATCTGAGTGTTTAAGGGGGAGGGAAACTATGTGGGCTGGAAACTAAGCTACGCAAGGTAGCCAGAGAGGGTATGAATTAAGAGGAGACAAAACCTATGGCTTTTATTATTCCCAACTGGTCTAAAACCACTAGTGTAAATTACTAATAGTAACAATATAAATAGATACAGGAAACGAACTGCAGTGGGGCAGGAGGGAGGAAGTGGGAATTACCTGTACCACCAATAAAGAAAACTAAAGCCATTTTGGAGGTAGACTTAGTGTTATAACGGTGTATTACAAATTCCAAGGAAAGTATTGTAATTATAAAATTTTATAAAAGGAGTAGGTGAAATGCTAACAGAAGAAACAAAATGGAATCATGAGAAAAGGAATAAAGAAGGGGGAGAATGGAGCAAAGAATGAGCCTGCAAAACAGGAAGCTATACACAGCAGATATCAATCCAGTTCTGTTAAGAATCACTCTGAATGTAAGAGGTCTGAATGTCCTCATCAGAGGGCAGCAAAGGGCAGAGTGTGTAAGAAAAGCCAGAGGACTCACCTATACGCTGCCTACAAGAAGGACACGAAACACAGGACAGAGTAGGTTTTATGAAGTCTTGGTAATGAATACATTGACAAAGTAAGAATAATCTAAATAGGATTATTCAATAAGTTATATTGGCTATCCAAAGCATGGCTAGTTTTTGTGATTTAGAAACAAGTAGAAAAAGAGATAATAATGGCAGGCAGTACGGGCGGGGGCATGATTTAAGCTACAGAATCCTAAGATCTCACACTGCCCAGGCAGACAGTAGACATGTGAGAAACTGTAGGAGGCAGGGGAGTGAATTTGGAGTCCCTACTAATACGATGTGACAAAATGTAAACCCAAAGAGACAAGAGAGACAGAGAACTCTCATAAAATCCAAAGGACGACAGAAGAGGACACACGAGAATCACAGGACAAACTAAAAGCTAGAGATCATAAAGGATACAACTACATGGAAGTAGTCAAGATAAAAACTTCCCATCACCACGTGGTGGTGGTGGTGGTGGTGGCGGTAGCGGCAGGAGCACACATCTTTTTTCCCAATACTGGAATCTCTGTGAGTTTGAGGCCAGACTCATCTACAGAGTCAGACTCCAAAAGCTACACAGAGAAACATTGACAAATTAAGAATAATCTACACAGAGAAACCCTGCTTTGAAAAATTAAAAACAAAAACCAAAACCCGAAAATCTTCCACATCATAAGTTATGTGAAATAACCAAATTGTACAAAAATGCTATTTGTAGAAAACAACTTGAAACAAGATGGAATATAAAAAATTTGAGTAATGAGATACATGATATAGACCTGTCAGTGCTAAATGGGAAAGTTAATATCACCACCATAGGAAATAAATTCTAAGGTCCCAAACCTCCTCAATAACAAAGGGGTTGTCATTTAATAATAACAAGAACAATTCCTAGGATGATATTACAGCAACCCCAAATTTCTATACTCTTACCCACAGAGTCTCAAATATCAGAAGCAAAAGCCATCAGTAAATAACCCCATGATATATTTTGAAGATTTTAACAACCCAAAGAAGAGCTCATGCTAACAAAATGCTGGCAGGGATATTTGTAAGATGGGAGCAATGTAGTGAATAAGCTTCATAGAGTAGCTCTCATCAAAGCCAAGTCGAAGAACCACAGGCTCTTACATATGTCAAAGGAACATAGAGGACCAACAGTCCCAGTTGGGACAGCAAGTCTGAGCAATTCCATCAGCCCACCCTGAACACTATGTTCTCTGATCACAGTGCATAGTTCAGGGGCTGGAGAAATGACTCATCGGTTAAAAGCACTGTCTGCTCTTCCAAAAGACATGGGTTCAATTCCCAGCACCCACATGATAGCTTACAACTGTCTGTAAATCCAATTCCAAGGGATCCAACACCCTCACACAGACAAGTGTGTACATAAAATAAAAAATAAATAAAATGCATAGTTCAAGAAGATAAGACTATTCAAAACATGGGCCATTGACATGGCTCAGTGGCCGAAAATGCTTAATGCCTGGTGACCTACATTTGATCCTGGGCACCACATGGTGGAAAAATAGAATTATTACAAGGTTTTCTATGATTTCCATCTGTGCATCGTGACAACTCAATACACACACACACACACACACACACACACACACACACACACACACACACACATAATTACAAACAAAAACAGGGCATTCCTTCCTTGGACTACTTTCTACTTGTCAGAGTCCTATCTTAGTTTTTCTTAATAAATCTACATTTGATTTGCTCAAAACAACAAAAATAAACCCAGAAACACCCAAGATAAACTTTCTGGAAAAAAAAAAAAGTCTATGTGCCCCAAATTTTAAATCATTGTGACAAACCACAAAAAAATGAGAGCACCTAGCCATGTACCTAACCACAGCAGAGCAACAAATCCAAACAGCACCTGGGGCAGGTCATGACCTTGAAAACATTTATAAAATTCATGTGTCTGCTTACCTGAATGTATGTTTTCGAACATATACGTGCAGTGCTCTCAGAGGCCAGAAGAAGGCATCATATCCCTGGAACTGGAGTTACATATGAGCTGCCATGTGGGTACTGAGAACAAACCTTGTTCCTCTGCAATAGCAGCTGGTGCTCTTGAGTGCTGAGCCATTTTTAATATAGCCCTTGGATGCATCTTTTTCAAAGGTAAAAGTCTAATGAAAATTAGGAAGTCTTAGAAAATTAGAAAAAGTCCACCAGAACCTATTCCAACAAAGTAAAGCAGAAGGAACATGGTGCATTGAAAAAAAATTTAAACAGTAAGCCAATATACACAAAAATGAAAAATGGAAGGATCTCTTCCTGCCTCCTTACAACCACATCATCAACAGTGGCTCACACCACCCAACTTCCCCACCTCCAAACTTGTCTTTCGAGGAACTGGAGCTGTCTGGTCTGGAAAAAAGTAAACTCGTGGCGACTGAGGATGTTGTTTGACATAGGAGGGCTTCTGTGGGAGCCCAGAAGAAACGGGCTATCTTTGTAGCCCAAGGGACAGAACCAGGGCCTCAGGAGAAATCAAAGAGAAGCAACTTATGTCTACTGTCTTGGGGAAATGATGCATTTGTTAGTCATGCCCATGTTCTGGGCTGAGGACCATCACGGCTGCACCTGCTGTCCATGCATTTGTGATGAAGCTAACAGTCATGGGGTCTGTGGGGAGACTGGTAACATATGGCTCTAGAACAACAACCCAGGAAAGATAAGGACAGGTGAACAGGAAGTGGAAGGTCAGGTGTATGAGTGATTGACAGGGCAGGTGAGCGGAGACCCAAGGAGGTGTTACACAAACAGCTTGGATAAGGCTCTGAGGAGCAGGAAGCATGCATATTTCAGCCTTGTCTCAGATAGCCCCAGAGATAGAAGGGAGGTGTGCCTCCTACTGGAGAACGTACTGGGGACCAGACAATGTTACAACCTCTTAAGTTGGTTGTGAGCTTCCTGGAGGAATTGAAGGCTTACTGCCAGCATCTATGGGAACCTCCTGCTCTTGGGTTTGCTCACTGATTATCATTACTTCCTGGCAAGGATTCACTTTTCTACCTTCTTGGATTTAAACATGTTCAGGGTACCAATGCTTTCACCCCAGTTTCCTCATCTCTACCATCAGGACCATAGTAACTAACACCTTTGTCACAGGTGCTGAACTGATTAAATGGGATGGACAGAGACAGGGCTTAGCAGGGCCAGTCTAGAAAAGAGCACTGGAAATCCCAGCAGGTAGGCGGTTTTGACTAAATCCCCCCTCCCAAGACTCCAAAGCCAGATGCTGGGGTGAAAGCCTGCTAGTTCAGAGAGTCAGTGACAGTACCCAGCTAACCTTTCTCCTCAGCTAACTCCCAGAAGACTCTTGCTGATTCCTCCATTGTCTCAAACAAAACTCTTCAAACTCAATGTTCTTCCCTTCTACTTCCTGTGTCTCTCTGTCCATCCACCTGACTCCCTCTTACTCTCCATGACTTTTTCCTAAATAATTTAAAAAATAATCCTGTTTATTTCTTGCCAACTGGTTGCTTCTCCACTCTCTGGCTGACTTTATTTAATCCTGTTTACAATATTCATTATTAGATCATCAGGTGTTTTAGACAGGCATCGTAACACAGCTTCACCAACTTAAACACACATAAACAAAAACAACATATCTTTACATCGTTAAATAAATGTCCCAAAGCCTAAACAACAGTAGCACACCTTAAAATAATATTCTATAATAGTTAGTTATTTTGCATCATCTGATTTAATCCTTATAAACCCTTTCAGGACATCATTTTCATCTTTTAATATTTAGTGTCTTTGCTTCTGGATGTTGAGTATAGACTGGTGACCTCCCAAGGCCACATCTAGATCTGCTGTAGCTTCTCTGTGGGACATTCTTTTAGGAACAGGCGTATTAATTTATAAGAATGCATTTATGGTGGGATCTGGGTACCAAATTATAGAATATGGGATGTCGGGAGAAAACCTTCCTTGTTACCTGTGTTCTGGGCAGTATGGGAGAATCTCTTGTTAGGATTTGGGAGGGATATTTTTTAATTCTCTTTAAGAACTGAGAGAGAAGCTCAGTGGTGGTGGTGGTCATGGGTGCTCAGTACGTGTAACGCACCAGCATAAAATAAAATAAACAGAAAAGAAAAAGGAAAGGCTGATATCAATATTTGGGATTTGATAAAAGTGACCATTTGCTCTTTGACCTTGGCTGACTCATCATTGTATACTGTTCTGGATGTTAAGAGCCAAGTACAGAAAGTAGGCCACAGGCTCTGAGAATCTGTTGAGGACCTGCCTAGTAATAAAGAACTTTCTTCAAGTGTCTCCAGGGGGTGTGTCCAAGCTTCCAGAATATTCCAGATAACTCAATATGCTTTTAACCCACAGAGATCCTTATGGCCAGTTCCTGGCTTTCTTTTCTGTTCTGTAATGGTCAGAACATTATGTTTATACTCCAGGGAGACATGACCTTGACAGATGACCCCGTAATATCCTGGAAGGTTAGTCAGAAGAAGATCCTATGAAAACCAGAATCAGTCCTTAGATCCACTACTGGGGTAGATCTGGGGAGATTGTTTCTAGTAGTTTCAACCTGCTGAGTGTGGGGCAGGTTTTGGTTTGCTGTAGGGGACTTTGTTTCTCTAGACCTATGACAAAAATGCTTGCTTGATATTTCTAGATTCCTGACTGCTCTAGGAACTATCCCTTGGTTTAAGATTTCAGGCAGTATACTTGTGCTCTGGGAAACATGTGCAGGAATGTGTGGAGCAGTGATACCTGCCCTGGGGCAGAATTCTGGAAGCTCTTTGCAGCCACAGAACCTAGGAGGCTCCGGGCTAGGGGGTCACCTCATAGTAAAGCAGGCTTTCAGATCTTCTGTTTTATGATGAGGTGTATGTGTGCGTGCTTTCTTCTATGGTTCTGTGAATGTGAGTACACACTTCAGGGTACTGTGTGCAGACACACTTCTCCCATAGGGTGAGGTGTATATGTGTGTTCTGGTGTACTTGACCACATTGCTTTAGAACATTTGAGTACTCTCTGTGTAATTAGCCCCTCTTTACATTAACTCATGTGATACCTTCAGCAGTCCTCTGGGGTGGGGAGACATTTGTCACCTTAATTTTATAAAATAGGAAACTGAGGGATAAAAGAGCTGACTGACTCTCTAATGGTCAAGAAACTAGAAAGCTGTGTTGCTGAGATTTGGAAACTGAATGTGGTCTTATTTCAGGAGTGATTGAGAGACATGGACCAGTGGATGGAATTTGCTAGAAAGAATAGTTGTGACTTTAGTATTCTAAAATAAAAGTTACTGTTTTCTGTTTGAACTGATCTATAAATAGCAATCCCCTTGACCATTGACTTGATTTATTTTGACATCAATTCCACGTTGGAAGATACTGGAAGCAGCCTGGTCAAAGACTCCCTAAGGAAGTTTTTATGTCTTTTGTTTTTTTATGGCAGAGACAGGAGTGTGGTTACATCTTTTCCAAGTGTCTTCCAGATCATAGCCTCTGATAGTGCTAAGTGGATAAGGATTCTAGATCCTAAGGTCTTGACTGTAGTTCTCTATGTTAGAGAGGATCCGAGACACTTCTACAGATACTCTTCCCATCACCGTGTGTGGGTGACTCCAGCCTCGGTCTCTTTCAGGCCACTTGACTTTCCCAAAAGGATACCAGCACCTCTCCTAGCCAGATCTGCATCTACCTGAAGACAGCAGCTTCTCTGTTGTCATTTATAAGAAATCAGAATGCTCCTCTCTTGTTAGTTCAGCTTGTACATGTGATACTTGAAAATTGCTGGACAGTGTACAACCTCTATGTCTTCTGCTTATCCTGAAACCTCTCAATTTGGATGGTACCCTTAGTGTCACTTCTACTGAGATACACTTTGGAGTGTCCATGACCCCATCTGTGTAAGATTACTTATGGGGATCACCATGTAAAATGCATCCAGCAATGTCTCAGTTGATTCTTAGTAGGGCTGAGAGAAAAAAAACTACCTGGATAAGAGTCAGTCAGAGAGCACTAAGTGACATACAGGTCTCCTCTCATGGGCTCTGAAGCTGCTCATCAGTTTCCCTTCTCCAGGGGGCAGTGAGGAGGACCAAGTGTGACCCTCCTTCAGCATCTTTATCAGCCTCTGGTCTTGATGGTACTCTTGGGGTGTGGAGAACAGAACCATTGAGAGTGTGGGTTTAACCCGGCTCCAACAACCACCAACACCAAGATATTGTACAAGCTAGGTAACCTTGCTAAGTCTCAGGGTGGGAGACTTAGCCAAGGACCCCTATGAAATAGAGAGACTATGCCCACCATGTGGTGTGTGTTCATTACTGGTTACAGTTGTTACTGGTCTCTACACTCCATTTCTCTTGTATGTGTGCACATGTGGAGGTCAGAGTCTGTTCTCTCTACTGTGTGAATCCTGATTGTCAAACTCAGCCACCAGGCTGGACAAGTGCCTTTCCTGTTGCACCATCTCGCTGGCTCCTTGGTCTTATTTTGGGCTCTGCTGTGGGCGTTCCTCCCCCCTCTATACCTCTCTGTATTTTTACATCATATGGGTCTCCTTTCAGCCTTTCCTGGAAAGTGAGAGGTTTGGTGGAGCAAACGAAGTTAGCAAATCAATGTCCAATAGACTCTGAAAGTTGTTGGAGGATTTGTTATCCCTCCCCAAGTCCCTCTATCCTTTTGGGTACAGGACTTTAATTATGAAAATTCTCTTGAGATAATATCCACCCTTATTCCTTGGGCAGTGATCTAATTCTATCCTTCATACTAAGGCATGCACAGAGATGTGGCTTGATGGTGTGCAAGCATTCGGAGGTTGAACTAACTCACAAGCTCTCAGCTACGTCTTCAAGAGCACTTAAGGAAGCAAATGAGATTAGCTCCATTATAACACCAAGCTGTAGGTGTGGGAAACTCCAGACTCATGCCCTGGAGACCAGGAGTGGCCATTTGAAATGAGGAATGGGAGCTGGAACTGGAGCCACTGCCTGTGGGATACTATGAACCAGTCAGGTGGGCACTGGGGAATGTTTGGGCATGTCCTTGATGTGCCCCCACCTTGAGGCCATGTCTCTGGGAATGCACGCTTCAGTTGTTCTGTAGACAAACAAAAATCCTAGGAGGCTGTGTGGTCCTGGTCATATGATAGGATGCAGAGAAAAGAGTGTGGGTCCGAGGATCTGGGCCAGGGAGAGCTTAGATGGAGAAGAATAAAGGGAACCAGCAAGGCTGGGCACCTCACCTGGAATAGGTTCTTCTCAAGGATGCAGAAAGGCCCAGATGTGACAGCCGGAGGCTCGGTGTGGAGGAGGAAGGCTTGGGACATGGCTGTGGGGATTTCTTTCCAGTGTACTGCAGAGGCTGCCCAGTTGGTTATGACCTTTCACAATGGGTCCTTCCATGTTTGCTCACTCTGGGGGAAAGCCAAGTCCCACTACCTCCAGCAGATGTCCTGCTGAGTGCTCTAATTTCAGCACAGGTTTGTGTAGCATCACAATCCAGGATGAAACTGTGCTGTGAGCTTAGGACACTCTTTGCTCAGTTTCTGCATCTGGGAGAGATGGTGAGACAAAGCCCAGGACAAAAGAGTGAGAGCTGCTGAAGCTAGCGAGAGCCAGAGAGACAGAAACATCTCTTGGTGCCTCTCACTGGCATGCGTTGCTTTTCTTGAAGCCTATTCTGAGGCCACCTGTCATATACTGTCCCCAGAGCAAGTGTTCTCCTTCAGTTTTTGCATGAAACTCAGAGTGCCTGGGAATGATACAGTCATATCCCTTCCAGCTTAGACTATCTGGGGCTGCAGGTCAGATCCATGAGAGAGCCTCAGCTCTTCCCTTGAGCTCCTGGGCTCACAAATTCACATAGCACATTGTCCTGCAGACTCATGTCAGCAAGGTTGGAGGAGGCACCAGGTATCAAGACAGAAGGATCTATGACCACAGTTATGACTTAGTTCCAGTCCAGACGACACTACACCACTACCTGTTTTTCTCTTTAAAAATTTAGTTGTTGTGGTAATGCCTTTCTGTAATTCTGTGGAGGCAGGAAGATTGCAAGTTCAAGACTTTCCTGAACTATATTAGCAAGACACTGTCTCAAAACTATAAAAAAAAATTAGAAAAACATAATAGGGGAGCATTGCAAAATGGCAAAAATGTTAAATGCTACAAAACATATGCAGCAAAAATTAAGTCTCTCTTTTCTTTCTCCTCCCACACCATCTTAAATTGACAAATTATGCCTTTTGAAGACAGCCTCATTATCAGATAATCCTATATTCCCTAAAGACTATGGGGTGGAGGGATGAGGGAGATATCTCTGAGTTTACTGCAAGGACAAGGACCTGAATTCAATCCCCAGAACACTGAAAAAGTGAAAGGTGCCTGAGAAACAGCCGAGGTGGACCTCTAGTCTGCAAACACACAGGAAGTATCTATGGGCATAGATGGCCCTGACTTACATAGTTTGACTTAAAGCTTTTCAAGTCCATGAGGACGTGAGTGTATCGGCACAACCAGTCTGCTTCCCACTTTTAGTGCTTAAGAACTTAAATACCCACGTGTAAAACAGGCTCCGGGACAGATGCTTTTGATTAAAGTCAAGTACCAGTGAGTGTTCTGTGTATAGCGAGGGCAAGCAAGCCTGAGCTGTGGTATTGAGCAGGGTCAGGCATTGATTGCAGGCTGATTTCTGTTATTTTCAGTTTACAGTGGGTTTATTGGAACACACTCTCTTTATAAGTTGAGAGGTGACTAAATCCCATAGTTTGATGAGCCAAATATATATGCAAATATGTATTTAAGTCTCAGCCAGCAACCTCCTTTTTCGTTTAAAGTTTTTATTGGCACATATTAATCATATATAAGAATGGGTCACATTGCAAAATTCTTTCTCATTCTCACACTCTACCCTCACATACCGTGTGTGTGTGTGTGTGTGTGTGTGTGTGTGTGTGTGTGTGTGTGTGTGTGTGTGTGTGTGTGTGTGTGTAGTTCATTTGGGATGGGAGTCTCTGGCTGACCTGGAGCTTACTATACACATCAGGCTGGCCTCAGACTCACAGAGATCCATGTGTCTTCTGCCTCCTAAGGCGGTGATTAAAGGTGTGCACCACCGCATCCAGCCTGTATCTCATCTACTTTGGTCATATTTATTCCCCGTCATCCTCTCTTGTTCCTCTTCCAGTTTTATTGATCTGTTTCTTTTCTCAATCAGCATCCTCTCTGCTTCTATGTCTTGCTATAACTTCATTTTAGTTTAAGATGACTCAGTAAGTTTCCTTAGGGCTGCTTACAGGTCCTCAAGAGCCCCTCTCCCACTGTGACAGTGAGTTGATAGGGTTCAGTCTTCTCCAGGCCTTTTGCAGGGAAGGAAAACAGTTGTGACCCCCTCATATAGTTTTCTACTTTTACTGTTTTCTGTTAATGTGTATTTCTTGGGATTATTCCACATGAATAAAATGCCGCTTTTTGAAGCTGGTGAGATGGCCCAAGAGGTAAAGTCACTTGCCACCAATCCTGACCACCTGAGTCTGATTCAGAGTCTGTATGATAGAAAAAAATAACTGATTCCTGTGACCTCCCTATGCATGTTGTAGCGCCAATGTGCACACACCACATAGACTATTTTTTAAATGTGCTGCTGCTTTTCTTTGTTTTAAATTTTGAAATTTAGCCCATGCTGGCCTCAGATGTGCAAATGTGGATGAATCTGCTCTTGATCTCCCAGCATGCACCACTTCACCCAGCTTTGCTTCATTCTTTTCTAACAATTATAAGCATTCTATGGTATCAGCTATCACAGCTTGTTTAGGATGTGTGCTTTGGATTGTTTCTCGTATTTTCCTTTTTAAAACGTCTGTAATGAGCATTTTTTCCTCATACTTATTTATGTCTATGAAAGATTATTCTGGCATGATATGTCCTCAGGGGTAGAATGGCTGACTCAGTATGTGTGCATTATTAATTTTTTCTTTTAAAAAATGTTTTTGTTTATTTTGAGATTGTAATTTAATTATAACAGCTCTCCCTTCTCTTCCCTTTCTCCAAACCCTCCCATATACTCCTCTCCAAACCCTCTCATATACTCCCCTTTCAAATTCATGAGCTCTTCTCCACTAGTTATTACCTGCATATATGTGTATGTTTATGTATGTATATATACATATATATATATATTTAAATAGAACTTATTGAGCCCATATAATATTTCTTGTATTAACATTTTCAGGGCTGACCATTGGACACTGGACATCCAATTGGTGTGTTCCTCCCTGGAAAAGACCACCTGCCCATGCCCAGCTTTGCCTCTAGTTGTTTGTGCGGGGTTAAGGCCTGGTGGGCTTTTCCCCATCCTGTTTGGCATGTCTGTTGGTGCCATCCTTGTTCATTTCATGTTTGGGTGGTGGTGGCGTAGCTTCTGATGTTGCTAGGAGACCCCATCTCACAGCAGACTCCCTGATGCCCCAACTCTGACAATCTTTCTGCCCCCTTCCACAGTGTTCCGTGAACCTTAGGTGACGGTGTGTTTTATAGAAGTATCCATTGGGATCAGGCTCCACAGCTCTGCATTTTGATTGATTGTGGTTTTCTATAGTGCTGTCCATCTGTTGCAGAGAAGACGTTTCCTTGACGATAGGAAAGAACTATTAACTGTGGGTATAAGGACATGTTTATAGGTTGTGGTTAGGGACTAGGTTGGTTTAGTAAATTGGAGGCTTCTTCTTCAGGAAACATGATTCCGTTAGCATTAAGTAGTCAGCTAGGTCTGCAGTACCAAGCATGGTCTCCCTCCTGTTGAGCAAGTCTTAAGTCCAATCAGTGAGCATCAAAGTACTACTACGTCACTACTGCAGCCATAGGTTATCGTGCTATGCTGGTTGCTGATATGATTCATAGGTACTGTAGCTGGGTAGGATTGCCTCCCTCCTTTGGAAGCGTGTGTGGCATCTTCAGGTACCGTGAAAGCTGGTCCTCAAGGAGGAGACTTTCAGGTTAGTTCCAGGTCAGGGGTCTCTGGGACCTGTGTCTGAAGTGCATGGTGTCTTTGAGAACTAACCAAGGATTACACCAATAGGCTGTATGTTCTGGAATTCTCTTTCAAAGTCCTCACCAACAAACAAAAGAGGATTTCTTATGTCTCAGATTGGGGGTTTTTATTGAGTGGTCTTTGGTTCCTGGGACAAGGATTATTATAAGCCTGGTTGAGAAAAGTTCACTAAAACTATATATGTATGTTTATACCCAGAATCAAATAGTTGTTTTGAGGTAAACAGTTAATAGAACGATTCCTTGTGGCTTTTCAGACGCATATGTTATTTTACCACCTCTTTCCTCCTTTTGTATTTACCTCCCTCTCCTTCCCTAAGGAACATTTTTCTCCATTTCCCCTATCAGAACATTATCAAATTTTAAACATAGACTTAAACTGTTCCCCTAAGAGGGTCATGCCCCTGTGTGGAAAGGCCTGGCTCTATGCACTATGGCTTCAAAGATGAAAAACAAGATGCTGTGGTTTGAGTTCGTTCCTTTTTCACTGTGAATGAGGTCGGCTCCACCTCACACACTTTAATTTTGGAAAACTTACAGGAAGTCTTCAGAAAAGTTGTAAAGGTAGACCAGCCAGTTCCCACAAACCTCTCACTCTAACCTAACATTAGTCTGACCTAACCACAGCTCATTTATCTACACTAAGAAACCAACGTTGGTACAGTACTCAAAATTAAACACCAGGCTTTCACTTTTGAGGAAAAATAAGCATGCTTTGATAAAGGAAGGTGGGGTTGCAGGTACCAGAGCCCCTCTCTTTCCTGAGATCAAGGGTACCACACCTTAAACCTTCACACCATACCCAAGCCTGTCAAGGCCAGAAAGGCTGGCCCCCAGGGAGCGATGATGACCGACTGTTCTTTTCCCTATTTTGGGAAACAAATGTGGCTCCTGCTGTTAAATGTTTAGACAGGCTCCTTGTTGCTGTCTCATCAGCAAGTGCCAAGGCGTGGAAATAGGACGCTTCATCTGTTCAAGTCTCGGTGAAATGAGGGAGACCACACAATAGCTCTTCTCTACACTGAGCACAGGATGAGAAAGCAGGGCTAAAACTCAGTTCTTTCTTCTCCTGTCCAGAGATAACCTTAGTGGTTTGTTATACATCCTGCTAGAGCTTTCTCAGGAAAACATGAATTTCTCAGGGTGTTGTCAGGGGATGAGAGTGTGAGAAGACCCCGGGGTGGGGGGAGGAATAGAGAAACTCCTTTCTTCAAAAGCTGTCTCCCAGGAGCACTGGGAGGCAGGTGGGGACCCAATCATTGTGTCCTTCTCAGACAGAGGAATCTTAATCTGGCCTCTGGCCTCCTAAAGAGCTCTGCACGAAGCCTGTGATTCACTGTTCAGGACTGGATTACCTGTGTTCCACAGATGAGGAAGTTGAAGCTTAGAGAGGTGAGGCCATGGGTTTGACAGGAAGGACTTAGCTTTCTTGATGGCCTTACCATCTGTGTGCTTTGCCTTGGGTATAGCTGCCTGCACTATGACAGAGTCTCCTCCTAGGCATTTTTGAGAGGCCGTCATCACATGGGGATATAGAATCCTCTGTGCCAATCCAGTGTTGACTCCTCTTTAGGGATGTGCCTTTGCCTGTTCTCACCCTCTTAGCACCTAGGCTCAAGGTCAGCTTTTCTCATTGCATGTCTTCATGATACTTCCAGAGCCTGAGCTCCAGAAACTGGTGGGTACAGAGGAGATGGAAAGAAACATGGTGGATAAAGTAACTTCCCTGAGGGAGCATCTATTATTCTGTAACAGAGATGGCATCTGACTAGAGGCCTCTCTTGCTGAGCTCTGAACAACCTGCCTCTTTCACCTGCTGTTTCATGGGACAGTGGCACATTCTAGTGGCTGTTCTAGAGCTGAGGATGTTTTCCCCCTGGAGGCCTGACACTCTGCAGTGTCCCAGTATGTCACCATGGGCCGAGGGCAGATCCCCAGGCTGTTCTTGGGGCTCATGTGTGAACGCACATGATTTACCGTGCCTCGCCGCGCCACATGTCTTTAAAATTACAGTGCCCATTTCCTGCTGAAATAATTTCCACAAAGAGTGGCTCCTATTACCACAAGAGGCGTGCAGACGTCATGATTTATTATTATTTATGGTCCCAAGGCCTTGTTTATGCAAGACGGGTTAGGTGCCTGCAATAGAAATGCCATTATGCAAATGACATTGAATGTCCTTACTGTGCCTAAATAATTTTTGTGTTGGACGATTAAACCTCATCTGTTATTGATATGGGCTGCAGTCGGGCTATTACAGAGTCCCAACAGTACTTACTTCCAGTAATGGGAAAATTGAGAGAGAAAGACCAACAGAATTGCCTCAAGTGGGCTGTGCTGGTCTGGAAGGAGCTAACACCTCTGAGGCCCGAGCAGAGAGAGTGTCATAGACTCCTCAGGATAAATAAGGCAGGCTGCGTGGGCAATAAATTAAGTCCGGGGTGGAGTGGACCCCGTAGAGGGTTTGCGCCCCCTCAGTCTTGTGATTTAGCTATTTGATTTAGCCAGGGGACCAGAGCTGGGGCTGAGGGAGATGCCAGGCCGGAGGGGGGGGGCAAGGGTAGCCTTGATGATGCTGGGCATCCAATCTGCTTCGCCCACGGCACTTCTGCGCTCTCCTGCCCGTGTATGTTCTCACTCCCACTTCCAGCCCCCCGCCCCCCCGTTTTTGACACAGCTGTGAAGTCCCATTTTGATCAGTGTTGATAGCTTATGAATTCCAAAATTGACAAAATTTACAGAAAAATGAGGATAATCCATCTTCCTTAGCAGCCTGTCAGGAGCTGGCCATACTTCATAATCTCCAATTACAGATGCTATTTTCCGACATTTACATGCAGATATTAGAACCAAATGAAAATGAGAAACAAAGAGAGAATGGAAATACAGCTATTTATATGTATAAAAGACAAACAGGTAAATTCGAGGCATTTAGATTGGATTTGGGGGTCCCTCTAGAAGGCTGGAAAGAGACAGCCTGAAGCACATGGGGCTTGAGAGCAAAATGGTAAGACACGTGCTCTGCCTGTGTTCTGGCAGTTTGGGCTAAAAACGGGGTAAAAACTGAGGATGCTTCTCTGGGAGTAGAGGGGTTCAAGGAGAGTCTCCCCAGGGCTATCACAGAGATTTCACAAAAGGATAAGCTTAGAACCATCTGTGTGCATGGGGGAGGGGTGTTTGCCACTGGGATTGACTTTCTCTCCAAGGCACATATCAAAAAAGTTGATCCATTCTGATGATAAATGCACAAACTCCCCTTGACTAGGGGACTCAGGAAGGTACCACTCACTGCCTGTTGTCAGAAGGGCGCTGGCCATGTGCACAAGGAGTTGCCAGTAACTTTTCAAACAGGATATAAATAATAAAATTAATGGGGAGCGAAGGCATGCCGAGAGATGGATCATGCCCGCTTCCTTCTCGAGGCTAATCTGGCGAAGAGAGGAGGGGATGAGAGGCGGCTCAGTGATGAAACTGTTCTTCCCATAATATTGAAGGGAGAGCAGCCTTGTTACCCTTGCAGCTGTATGTGGCACTGGCTTCTGGAAAGCTGGGGATATTAATTAGCACTGCTTTGGATTAAACTCTCCCAAGCATGTCGGATGGTATGATTTTTCTCTTTGTGAGCTTGACACAGGATGGCAAGGAGAAGCCTGCCCCAGGTTTCTCAGCCTCCTATTACACCAAACTTGTCTTCTGCTTAAGGATCAAATCTCCTATTCTGGAAATTAAAATGAGATATTTGGGGGGTTTGCCGGATGAATGCAGGGCTGGGAGGTGGGTCTCAGTTGCCTTTTGTGTGATAGCTTTTGTTTGTTTATACAAAGCTTTTTTCTAGCCAGCATGTGTGTTATCTGAGTCTCGATTTGTAGGAAAGAGCTAAATGGATGTATCGCTAGAAGGGGAACAAGCAAGACATGCTTTAAACCAATTCAAACTGAGCCTTTAGGAAAAATGTGTTTGTTTACAGGTACAGTCTCAAGGCAAACAGCTTTCTTGTTTAAATAAATTATAGACATTAGCTCTAAAAATAATTGTTATGCTTTGTTTCCTGTTCCGAGGTGCAAGCTTCTTGAAATTAACACATAAGTGCAAAGTGCAAACAGTGTGTAATGAAAATCAGAGGCTCTTAAGTAAACTTAACCTTGACAAAAAGGCACCTAAGCAGAAAACATCATTGCCACTGAGCCCACTTTTTCCTTACTCAGATAAAACGTGGCCTTCTCCAGAACCGCTAAAATCTAAGGCCAGCTAGCATCTCCTTCCGTCAGCTTCTAATGAAGTCAGTGTGTCACCATCAATCAGTAAAGAACACAGAGCCCTTGAGCCCACTAACAGGCAGGCATTCAGCCTTTCTTTAATGATGCTAAAAATGCCACATCCTTTCTTTCTCTATTGTTTCCCATGAGTGTTAAGGTTAATCGCTAATGTAGATGTTCAATCCGAGTGTGCCCATTTTTTGGATTTATCATGTGGGAGCTTTCTAGGGTCTGGACTATATCTTAGTGGTAGGTGTGCCTAGCGGACATGTGGCTTGGGTTCAACCCTAAGCAATACAAACAAATCCTAGCTACATGTATTAACATGGAGGATGTGAGGGGCTCCAGAGAGCTCAGTGCTTAAGAGAGCTTGCTGCTCTTGCAGAGGACCTGTTTGGTTCCAGCACCTACACCGTAGCTCATAACCTGCAACTTCAGTTCCAGGGGTTCTAATGCCCTCTTCTGACCTCTGAAGGCACTGCATATACCAGGTGCACATAAATTTGCAGAGGCAAATGCACATACACAGAAATTAAGGGAAAAAATGGTAAAATTAGTGACATCTATGGTTGGGCCAATCTGAGAGTATTTTATTTTAACATATTTTTAAGATTGTATTATTTGTTATGCATTCACGTGTGTGTGTGTGTGTGTGTGTGTGTGTGTGTGTGTGTGTGTGTGTGTGTGTGTGTGTGTGTGTGTGTGTTAGGTGAGGGGTGAGGGTAGGGGTGGGTTTACATGAGTACACTGTCTAGGAAAGCCAGAAGAGAGCATTGGATTCCATGGAGCTTGGGTTATAGGTCTTTGTGAGGAATCCACCACAGATCCTGGGAATTGGCTCTTAAGACTAGAACTTTGGTCCTCTGTAAGAGCAGTATGTGCTCTTAAGCACCAAGCCACCTCTCCACCCCAGTCTGTAGTAGTTTCCAGAAGAGGTCATTATTGACCCAGGCTCTGAGGGGAGGTTTAGTTAGCAGTAGGCTGAAGATGTAGGGTGTGAGAAGTCATACCTGGCCTTGCAGCTGGCACTCCAGCTCTGGACTGTAGAGGAATCAGAACATGGATTTTACTCCTGCTCTGTATGTTACTCAGCATTCCTCAGCTTTAGTGCCCTCATCTGTGATACAGAGCAAAGAACAGTGACCGAGGTTGCTCATGGCTGTGTTCACTCTCTTGCACTTTGGAGACTGCTGATGAAGAGAGTGGTTCTCACACATTCATGGTACTTGGCACCTTACCTCCTGTTCGCCATCTGTATGGGGTTTAAAGTACCCTGTGGGAGTGTTCGGAGGATTGACTGAGTCAATTCCTTTAACCCGCAACAGCCTCTGTGTGTAGGAAGCATGCAGAACATGCAGGCTATTGGCAGCTTTTTAAGGTGTGTTAGGATTTCTTTGAGATACAGTAGAATCCTCTCAACTGTAATTGTGGATCTGTGTTCATGGCTTTCTTAGTCTTTTTCTGGAAGTTCCATTGCAACTTTTGTTTGGCCTAGGGGACCTTTGGTGACAAAGAAGGCTCCTGTCAAAGCTCCCTTGTCTCCCTTTGCAGAGAATTGCCTGTGAGAAAGGGAACAGAAGGGGCAGAGAAGTGGTCTTTTAGCCTAATAGAGGGAGTGGGAAGGAAGGGTGGAGAGAATATGCATGGATCTACTCTGTCCTGTTAGTGGTGGGGGTCTGAAGAAGGCTCTGCCTCTGCCCTGCCCCACCTCTATTCTTCACTACCCCACCCTTACCCTGCCCCTACTCTATCTGATACATCACTCTTAAAAAGAAGTGTTCCAATATCATTTCCTCATGGTTGCAGGAAAACCTCCCCCTCCTCCTCATAGCTGGGAAGTATGAAAGAGAGTAAACTATGGGCATCGTGGGGGATGGCTCTTCTCCCTGGGCATCGTGGGGGGGATGGCTCTCCTCCCTGGGCATCGTGGGGGGGTGGCTTTTCTCCCTGGGCATCATGGGGGATGGCTCTCCTCCCTGGGCATCGTAGGGGGGGTGGCTTTTCTCCCATCTCAGGTACCTGATGATGGAAAGGGTCCCCCTTTTTTGTCTTCTACTCTGTGCTCTTGGTAGAGTCCCACATTTCCTTGAGAAGAATGACTCTCCCTGCTTATTGTTAGCTTTACAGCAGAAGGAGAAAGCTATAGAATTTGACTGTCTACATATGGAGCTTTGTTTCTGGAATTTTCCTTCCATCTACACATAAGGGCCCAAACTGATGGTTGTCATATAGCCAAGCAGAGCTAGAGCAGGCCGAAGCCCCAGTGGGTTTTCTCTTCTATCCTCAAGCCTCAACCCTGAGGTCTTCACTCTTCAAGTAGCCTCAGAAGTGGGTGTCAGTTCTCAAAATGCCCCAAGACTCAGAACCTTGTTAGGATAACGAGGGTGTCCTTGTAAGGAGACCCTTCCTATCTGTGTCTGGAGACACTTGTGGGCTTGCCAATACCACACTGGTTAGGAGTGGAAGGAAGTGAATGCTTATTTGTTTTTTGTTTTTTTTTTGTTGTTGTTTTTTTTTTTTTTTTTTTTTTTGTCACATACGTGATCACTTCCCACTTCTAATGACATTGAAGTGAGTCAACATGAGAAGCCAGGAAATGAAGACTCGGAAATCAGAAGCAGATACTTAATGCCCCAGCCAGGGAAGGACAGAGAGGGCAGAGGACATACTGGAGCCTGGAATCAGACAGGAAGATACCAGCCTGGGAGGCCCTGGGAACATCTAGAACTGGAGCAGAGAAAGGTCACCCAAGGCCTCAGGGGACAGACTAAGCACTGTTCCCATGGCTGGTGTGTGGTAGTAGAGTTGCCCCTCAGGGGGTGGTAAGTTCCTTGTCACTGAGACACACATTTGGTGAGCTCTGAGCACTAGCTAGATAGAGACTGACACCTTACCTTTGGGCCCCGACCCTTGAGGTTCACTTAAGCCTACCAGAGGCCAGACAGAAGGGTTTCTCCATTATTCTTCACTGAAAGTTTCCTTGGAACAGAAGGCTTACTGTCTGACCCTACTGTCCTCTCTAGAATGTCCCTACTTTTTCCATTCCACCTGGAAGCTTTCTGGGGTGCTCTAGGGTTGCTGAGATCAGACACAGAAAGAAGCAAAATACATCATCCAACTTTGCACATGTCTCCTTGGAAGCCCTCTGCTCTGCTGGGAATCATTTTGACCCACAAATAACCACAGCCCTAGAAAGCAGAGTATTTCCTGCCCTGTCCTTTACCATATACTTCTGCTACAGTGTTAAAGAACGTTGGTGTCACTTATCTTTCCTTTGACACTGCGAAGCCCCTCTGACACTATGGGCAGAGCTCCACCATGCACCTGTCCCAGTTCATTTGGTTATAGGCATTTGTATAACCTCTGTTTTTAGCTGGGTCAGGAGTTGCTCCCACAAACATAGGGGGACTCATCCCTCCCCCCCCCTTTGAAGCTGACACTTTAGCTGGAGGGTGAGGATGCTAAATAGTTAAGACTGAAATGGTGATGTGGGCTTCATAAAGCTCTGCACACTGAGATGTTTTAGGAGCAGAGAAGAGGAAAATCAGAAAGGGCTTTCTGGAAGAGGAGGCCTTTCAGAACCCTTGACCGTTCCTACCTCTAGTTAATAGTAACAGTCTTACTTTGTAAAGAATGGATATGATTACTAGTGGTGTTCATAGCTCACGATCAGCAAAAATGTTTATTTTCAAATTTTGATTCAGTTTTTATTTGGTTAGGAGAGACAGGATGCTAAAGCCTCTTGGCTTGAAGTTGTTATTTTGAAAACAAATTTAACCTTTTGTTTTGAAATTGTTGTAGACACATGTAGAGTGATGCAGAAGGGTCTCATGCCTTGTTTGCCCTGTTTCCCACAATGACCTCACAGCTGGGCATGAAGGCTGGCAGCTCTACCCCAGACACTGGAGTCAGCAATCCCATGTCTGCCTCCACTTCTTAGCAGCTTCATTCACGTCTCTTCTACGCTAACATTCTTGCTAATGTCCTGTTTGGCAGATCTTTTCAAGTTTGTTGCCTATTTGTTTTTAAACATGCCTGACCATGGGAAGAAAGAAAAGAGGAAGGAAGGAAGGAAGGAAGGAAGGAAGGAAGGAAGGAAGGAAGGAAGGAAGGAAGGAAGGAAGGAAGGAAGGAAGGGGATAGAAAGAGATCTGCCCTCCAGTACCTGAGCTCTTACTACTCCTTCTTTATTTTTGTGGCCTTCCAAAGTTCCAGATAAGGAAAGGAGCTGAGATCAGGAAGCGTGTGTCCATTTTCAGTGGAATGAAGTTAGCTGAGACCTAGCACTGGCCTGCAACTGGGTTAGTGTCAACTTCTTCTCTGCTCTAACTCTGCCTCTGGGCTGAAGGACAGGCACTGAGCGGACATGAGGAGGGCTTTCCTCATCTGCTCCCACCCTAGGGTCCTAAGGACATAATGGGCCTTCAGGATATGGCAGAGAAGGTGCCAGGCAGGAGAAAGGTGTGAGGTCTCCGTTCCCCAAAATGCAGAGGCTTGGGTAGAGGTGGGCAGCCTGGAGGAGCCAGGCAGGCACAGGGGAGAGGGGGCAGAGAATAAACTTCTGGCTGTCCTTGGCCGCCTGGAGGTTCCCATTATAATACAGGCACAGGGAACTGTTGGTGAAGGCTGCGGTATCACTTACTGGGATTCCCAAAAGCAGGCAGTTGCGGGGGGGGGGGGGGGGGGGGACACACGGGACGGGACGGGACGGACGACTTTGTCTGGGTTCTGAGGGTTGCAGTCAGTCCTGGAAGCTAAGGCATGGTTGCTGAAGGATGAGGAGGCCGGCTTCACAGCATCTCTAGTCAGGATTCATAGACATGAATACGGCGCTCAGTTCCTTCTAGACTAATGTTTGAATCAAATCTTGCAAAGATTTCTTTTAAAGACCTTGAGCAAAGTGGAATCATCCTTTTCATCACACCTGAAAAGTTAGCAAATTCCCTGACGTTGTCCAGCACATGTCTCCCATTTTTATGGCATGATTTTTTTTTTAAGTTACATGTTTTACAGTTTGCCTGAGTCAGAGTACATTGAATTGATTGACACATCTCCAAGTCTCTGTTGGCTTGGTGACCCCCTGGCCTCTCTTTTCTCACCTTGGAATTCACTTCATGAAGATGGAGATGGTCTTGTGGGCCAGGGATAACAGCAAAGTATCAGCATTAGAAAAGAATTAGAAATTATAGAGTGAATGGCCCTAGATGGAAGTCTCTAGAAGCCACCAGATGTTCTTGGGGGAAGAACCTTAATTCCCCCGTCTCAGTCTTCAAGTCAGGCCCTGGGGGCTCTCCGCTGCTACTCTAGTCTCCTCTGGGTAGGGGTGGAGGTGAGCAAGTCCTTCAGGATGGGAGTGGATGTCCTGGCTCTGGCTGGGCTCCCGTAGTGCCCCGCATAGAGTCCCCGTGGAGGGCTGGCTGAGTCTCCTCCCCACGCGGCTCCTCCCTTCTCACGTGTCTGTTTCTTTTCTCCTCCATGCTATGGCAGTGGTGCTCGGTGCTGATGAGACAATACTTGGTGCAGCCCCAGGCAGTCCTTTTCCAGGTAATTTCCTAGGGACCCAAATGACATCCAGTGCACACTCTCTTGAGGCAGGTGCCTCAGAGTCTGTTGCTAGAATTCCTCAGCCTTTCAACACTTGTCTCCAAGTTGCTTTTCCCTCTCCCATCCATCAGACATTCATGACTATCCTGCAGGCAGGCAGCAAGGGCTTAGAAGGAAAACACCATCTCTTCCTGTCTCACTTGCATGGGCTTTACCCCTAGAATGGGCCTAAGAGAGACTGAGCTGGAGCAAGGGCCCCATGTGATCACTCCAAGCTCCGTTTCTGCCTACCAGGGGGCCAAGACTTCAAATGACAGATATAGAGCACACCCACCTCTCTACTCCTCAGAGGTTTCACATTAGATAAGGTGCTTCTGAGCATCTTTCTAACTCCAGTGTTGAAGAGAGAGCAAGGCCAACCATGAAACTGGAGCCTGCTCTGTCAAGAGGGTATAGTCTGAGCCTGTGGTCATGACCTCCGGAACCTTAGAGGGGTCTGTGCCTGCAGGCAGAGAGAGATCTGTTCCACTGTTTGTGTGGGACTGGGAACTGCTGACCTCGGTTACTGTTTCTTTCTGGGTCATGGGCGAGGACAGCCACAGGGGCTCCCAGGAGAGGGAGCAGGAGCCTGACATGACAGCTTCAGACAAACTTTGAAGAGCTCACAAAAGGAGAAAATGGGGAATACATCTGGGGTCTGTGACTGTCTATGGCTGAGGGTGGTTGGGATGGGGTGATGTACCCAGGAGTATAGGTACATCAATACACACTGTGTGACTGTATGTGCCCTCCACACCCTATTGGCTAGCCCTTGGCTTCCTAAGTAACAGCAGGCTCATCTTTACATCTGTCTGTCTTCCTTTTTATAGGAGTATCTCTCCCAGGTCCCTTTTTTCACAAAGGACTTGCTTGAGATGGTCTGAGAAGTGATTATACATATCTAAGGCAGTCTGAAGGAGTCCAAATGTAATGTAGGGGAAAGGGGAGGCTGTGGTCCCAGGGCCCTGCAGTGATGTGACTGTGTGGAGGGGAGGCTGTGGTCCTGGGGCCCTGCAGTGATGAGGCTGTGTGGAAGGGAGGCTGTGGTCCCAGGGCCCTGCAGTGATGTGACTGTGTGGAGGGGAGGCTGTGGTCCTGGGGCCCTGCAGTGATGTGACTGTGTGGAGGGGAGGCTGTGGTCCTGGGGTCCCAGCACTAGTGAGGCTGTGTGGAGGGGAGGCTGTGGTCCTGGGGCCCTGCAGTGATGTGACTGTGTGGAGGGGAGGCTGTGGTCCTGGGGTCCCAGCACTAGTGAGGCTGTGTGGAGGGGAGGCTGTCGCCCTGGGGTCCCAGCACTAGTGAGGCTGTGTGGAGGGGAGGCTGTCGCCCTGGGGTCCCAGCACTAGTGAGGCTGTGTGGAGGGGAGGCTGTCGCCCTGGGGTCCCAGCACTAGTGAGGCTGTGTGGAGGGGAGGCTGTCGCCCTGGGGTCCCAGCACTAGTGAGGCTGTCATTCCAGGGCTGGGCTGTACTAGTTGATCACTAACTTTGACTGAGCTTCCTACTGGCCACAGAAAAGGGGATCTGCACTAGTTTCCAGTGTTCTAGTTGTTTGATCAGAAACAAATTAACAACTCAGCATGGGAAATAACCTTTTCACCCTGTGAATTATGAAAGAGAAGGGCAAAGAATTTGAATATTCTAATGGACAGTGTCTCCAGAGGTCAAAAATACCTTTATATTAGCCTTTTTCTTTTATTGTCTTTGTTAAGCGTACTTCTCCAGGGGCCTTAACCAGTGCTGGACAGGGACTTGGCTTTCTTGGTTACGTGGATTAATGAGGAAGAAGGCAGGACATGCTATTATGTCACTTGGAAGCTACTGTTTAAAACTTTCTAGTTAATTTTTTTGCTTTTCTGTTTCTTGAGATAGGATCTCACTATGTAGCCCAGAATAGCTGGAACTCTGAATCCCCCTGCTTCATGGGTTCTAAGATTATAGACATGTGCTGCCATTCCTGGCCTCCAGTAAATTCTTGAGATCTGTAGTTTATATCTTGCAGATGGACAATCTATTCATCCATTAACTTATTCCTTCATTCAATAAGCATCTGAGGGGAGGCCCTTTGTTCTGAAAGGAGAAAGACAATTACACTGTTTATATATAGAGAGAGGTGTTATAACAGAGTCATATACAAAAAGCCACATAGTGAGGAAGCATAGAAGTGATGATTTCCTTGGTGGGTATAGAGCCATGGATGGCTTTGCTAAGAAGGTCATATTTGAACTGGTCTTAAGGACAATGCAGAAGCTCTTTACACACTGAGACGGGCCTTCCAGACAGAAACAGTTTGGAACCTGGAATGTTGGAGGCACAGCCAGTTCAGCCACATGTGTGGAAGCCCAGGAGATCATAGAGAACACAGTAGCCCTTAAAACATCACAGGCAGCTCCACGGATAGACTGGAGGAACAGCTGAACACCCACATAAAAGAGGAGCAGAGGAAGAATTGTCAAATGCCAATAACAGAGACTGGCCCCTGCTGGGTAGTGACAAAGCCGCTCAGGCCTCCAGTGTGAGAATCATTGCCCACAAGCATGGGCTCTTTAGTGAGGTTTTCTCTTTGTCTCCTGGAAGTCAGTGGTGTTTAGAGGCTTCCCCACATGTCGAAAATACCTAGTCTTGCAAACCCAGCAGTTTGGAGTGATTCTGTGCATTTTGTCTGACATTGAACAAAATTAAATATTGGTTTCCACCTGGAAATTTAAATATATGAAGAGGCAGGAAATCCCCAATAGCCAAACTACTTTCTGCAACTGGCTGTCTCCTAGGAAGAGACCTAAGCTTCCCCCACAGGTTCAGCTGCCAATCATGTCTGCAAATCTGCAAATGGAGTTCTAGAGGCTGTGGCCAGGGATGGGCATGAGGGATGTGCTGACTCTTGGCTGGAATGCGGAGGGTGGGCCTGGAGAACATGCTCATTGTTCTTCTTTGTAGCGTGGTCCAGGTCCATCTGGTATACCTTCATATCACTTTCTCAGCTGTGCTCCATCCCAGTCTGGCTCTCTCTTTCCCTTCACCTCTCACCTCTACCCACCCCCAGAAACCTTTCCTGACCACAACACACCCCATGAGAATAAATGGCTGTATGCTTATTTCCATCTTGGATGGACTTTGCCATCTTTGGGAGCTTATGGAGGGTCTCTTCTGTCTCACACACCTGCATGCACACAACAAGGCCTAGCATGGGTGAAACAAATGTCCGTTCACTGTGCTCAGGCACCCACTAGGGAGACACAGAAAGAGGAACTAAGGCCAATGTCCAGGCATCCAGGGACTCTAGAAGGTCCAAAGAGACCCTCCTAGGGGCATGGCAGTGCACTGAAGGAGATAGCTGCCTCTGAGCTTTTATCTCAGATGCACTCTTAGCAAACCAGAGGCTAGGACACAAGCAATTCAGTCCCACAGGGAAGAAATCTAGACAGTGGCCTTTTCCCCAATAGCTTCCTGCTACATGGAATGCAGACATGCTCTTCAAATGCTGCTGTTTCTAACCAACAGCAATAAATGTATTTTCCTCTCTACCCACTAATATGTAAACCATGATTTACAAAATAGGGCTTAACTTTTCTATGTGAAAGTCCTTGCTCCATTCCTTTTCATTCCATTACCAATGAGCTGGGGATAGCTCAGCTCGTAAGAGTGCCTGGCTTGCATGACACTGTGAGTTCAATCCCCAGCACTGCAGGAAATTGAGGGTTATTATCCATGCTCCTTATCCTGGCCCTGGGGAGGTGATTGTAGGGGAATTAGAAGTCCAAGGTTATTTTCAACTACATAGTAAGTTTAAGCTAGCCTAGCCTACATCTCAAAACAAACAGCCCCCAAATCACAATAAGAACCAACTAAAAGAAAAAGAAAACAAAAACCTCAACTTTAAATTGTTGGAACTAGCTGTTTGATTCATCACTGTTACGGGCTGGGCCTCACAGTTAGAGAATTGTTAGGGTCAAGATGCTGGAGAGATGGGCTCATGTTTGAATCCGGTGCCTAGGTGCTGTGTAACTTTCAGCCTATCATGTTTCTTCTAGACTTGATGTCTCAAACTTTTGCTTTGAGAAATGGAATAACATAGCACCTTTCTTGGGCAGAGTTTGAGGTTGAGATGGAAATCACAGGTGAATCCCCGGACACAGCTCTCTCTGAAAACTGGAGAGTACTTCGTGAGAAGTGTCACTTCCGACTGAGGCCGAGGACCGCAGTGGAGCGGAGCGGGACGTGTCCGAGGTGTATCCTCAATGTTGCCTGTTGAGGATAGCTCAGCCAGAAACCTCCAGGGTTGATTCTGAAAAAGGCTGATTCCAAAGACACGTACTAAAGAAATCCGTAGGCCCATAACAGGTCCAGGTACTCCAAGGGAGAAGCCAGGCTGGGGACCAGCACTAGGGACCACTAGAAAACTGCAGTAATTAACGTGGTGTGCTATTGGCATAGGGATAGATAAATAGACCAATGAAACAGTATCTAGGCTGGAAAGCCATCTGTGCACATATGGAATCTTGATATATGGGTAAGGAGATGTACAAATCAGCAGGGAGAGATGGGCTCTTAATAACCAGGAAGGGGTAACTGGTTATCCATTCAGAAATGGGGAGAAGAAAGAAATTAGATCTTTATACCAGACACAAAAATCAATCCCAGGTGGATTAGAGACCTAAATGCAAAAGGCAAAGGTACCTAATATGGTCAGCTCTAGGTCCTGCCCTAACTCCCCAGGCACACACATAGCCTCATGGGAGAGAGAATAAGGCCTGGGGGGGGGGCACAGGGTCCTCATACAGGGTGGCCTGTCACAGTGAAGACAAGAGAAGGCCTTAGTCATCTTCCCAATCCACCTCAGTGCCTCCTACTCTGGAAAGCCTTCTGGTGACCATTCCATAGGAGACGTGTCCTGCTCCATCTGCTGAACCTGCCAAGTGATGCCTCAGAAATAGCAACCATTATTTCCCCAAGTACACCAAGAGCTCCCAAGTCACAGACTCTCAGCTTTCTCACCCACCTAGTGCTGTCCCTGCCTGCCAAGAATATCACCTTGAACAGAGATGTGACCTCCATTGGCAAAGTCAGGCTCTAGAGAACACCTCCCCCACCCCTGCCCCAAACTTGGTACACACAACCGAATTCTTTGGCTCAAGTGTTTGCAGTAGGGGCTTGGAAAGCAGGCAGAAACGTGCTGCTAATGGTTATCATACAGTTTTTTCTTGAGTGGGAAGGTCAGGCTGGTATCTTTTCTACCTTCCTTGGAAGCCTTTCGGCAATGATTTCAGTATCAAGGAAATGAATCATCACAGGTTTGGATTTTATGAGTGACTTAAAGAAATGGACGTGACTCTCTGCCCAGCACATTAAGTTGTCCTGGGTTTGATATATCTGACCTGGATAAATTTTGTCTGTACCTGGAATATTTGGCACACAACTATTCATGTACTTCCAGAATCCAAAAATCACTCGTCAAACTGACTCAGTCAGCTCGATGTACTGAATTAGGGCTGGGAACCTGTGGTCAGCTAGCCCCTGGATTGGGATTCTGCTTCATCTTCTGTGCTCACAACCCTCCTCCTCTTGAACCCCAGTTTGCCCATCTGTGAAATACGTATGAATTGTTGATCCCTCACATTTCTTTTAATTACTTGATTCTGGGGTCCCACCCTAATGTCTGAGAAAACCAGAAGCCGTGTTGCCCTTGGCAAGAAGATTTCTACTAATTCCCTGCTTGCTTTGACCCCGCCCTGGTCTCTGGGGCTGAGTCAGGGAATCTGCCTGGCAGATCTGACTTCTTGTGCTGCTGTGTGGGCTCCTGCCAGTTTTTCACCTGGGAACAGTGGTTGGTTCTGGATACATGTGCTATTCCATTGAGCTGTATCTGCCCTTTCAGCCTGGGTTTCCCAGAACCTCTAAGGACAGATCAAAGTGTCTCTGGGCTACATGCTGAGATGTCTACTTCCTCTTTCAGACCACAGAGTATTCAGCCATGGCCTCACTGGCTGGAGGCCTGGATGACATGAAAGCCAACTTGACAAGCCCCACCCCTGCTGACATCGGAAGCAGTGTGCCAGGTCCACAGTCCTACCCCATCGTTACAGGTGAGCACCTGGATAGGGATTTGGGGGGAGGGAAGAGAGAGAGAGAATGAGAATGTGAGGTGGGAAGTTGTTCTTGGTGCTTTTGGATATAACTGCCCTCTGCTTTAGTGAGGTTCTGAGGTCCCAGCTCAGGTCAGGCGGTAGACTGCTGGGAACACAGGTTGTGGCTGAGATGCAACAAGGCTGTGTGCTGCTCCAGCAAAACTAGAGAGTAAAAATGCTGAGGGAATCAGGAATTGCCCTGTAAGAGCGGCTCCTGTGCTGGGGCCACTCAAAGGTCTGGGATTTCTCCCTTTCATCAACCAGGAAACCCTGTTTGTTGGTGTCAACTTCCAGGAGTAAAGGGACTTTGTAAGTCATCATTGGCATCTCAGATTTCCATGCAGAGACTGAGTACCGGAGGGATGGGATACTGGGCAGAGGCCAAGCAGCTGGTTTTCCTGGTAGCCTCCACTATCACCATCAGTGTGAAGATTAAGAGCTGGGCCCTCAGGTTGATGGTGCAGCTGAGCAATAGTGCTGTCCAGAATGTGCCAGACCTGAGTTCTATCCCCAGTATAGGCCTCCACTCCCTGCAGGGTTTCAACCTGCTATGTGTCAGCCATGTATCTTGGGTGAATTGTATCAGAATTTCAGCTGTGGTTTTCTGGTCTGTATGCTGGGGACCATGACAAGAGCTATAGCACAGGACCCTTGTGAGGATGACCAGGTTCCCACACACAAAGAGCTTGGACTCTTGCCTAGCCCAAGGTAATACACCCATCAAGTGTGTCTGTTGTGACTCCTCAGACCCGTCTCATGCTGGTCACTGTAGGACTTGCTGCTGTGGGGGATCCCCTTCTTCAACCCAGCACTGTGGAGCACTGGAACAGTCATTACAGGCAGCTGTGGGAACGTGTCTCACCCAGGAGGCAGGAGGGTCTACAGAATATGGAACATACAGACAGTTGGGGGCTGGTGGGCTATATTTGGGCTGGAGCTTGGGATCCAGCTAGAGATGGCAAGATGTTCCCATTGGCTGATGGACATAACCTGAAAGTATGATAGAGCCAAGAAATTCTCATGTGTTAGCATTTGAAGAGGAGGGATGAACAAGGCAAGATCTGAGGCCCAGGGGTCCCTTAGTGACAAGACAGAAGGCCTGTCTCTGGGACCTATCAGCACAATCAGACCTGGAGCTCAGAGTAAAAGCAACTGAGCCTTGTGTGGGCATAAAGACATGAGCCCTGTGTCCTCATGAGGACAGGCAGATAAAGAGTGACTTGGTCCTTGGTTAGCTAAGATAGGAATAGCCGAAGCCAGCTCAGCCTCAGGGAGGAGATGCATGGGAGGGATGCCAGACAGTGAGCTCCAGACAGTGAGGTGTTTCCTGAGGATCACAAAGGGACAGAAGCCAAGCTCAGATGTGACCACTGTATGGAGTAAACTAAGTCTTCTAGGAGACCACACTACAGAGGAAAAGCTGAGGGGCAGGGTTTAGGAAATGGATTTGGGCACATGCTTATTTAATAGGTGGCTAGTAATCCAGTGAACACTGAGGCTAAGATTCTTGCCTGTGGGAATGAGATGCTTGCTTGCTAGTTAAGGCTAATCTAGCCTCCAGATAAATCTAATTGGGCCTCATGGGGCTTTTAGAACATTTGAGACAAGACTTTAAAAAAAAATCTAGTCTTCTGACGTTTCAAAAAATTTGAAAAGCTGACCCTGTTGGACTGTAGTCACATGAGTCATGGCAGCTTGGGGCTCAGTGGCAGTAGCTCCTCAGTCTCCATGGTGCCTAGTCAAAGGCTACCTCATTTGTGTTAGAAACCATGCATAAAAAGGAGTGTATAATATACCTGGACCCACAGAGTTGCAGCTGAAAAGGCTAGCCTGGGGCTACAGGAGCTCCCAGATCTTGAGAAGACCATAGGAGATCCAGGAGTAAGATACACAGATTGGTTTTCAGATCAACCCTGGACGGAGCATTAGTTTGTATTGATTTGAATTTCTTCATTTTTAAAGTCTCATTATAGCATAGGAAAGGAGTATAAACATCCCTGACCAAAGTTAGGAGTATGTTTAATTCTGGAATGTCAGGGACATTCTAGAGCAGGGCATGGGAGTGCACAACTGTGGTACCAGGTTCAGAGGTCGAGCTGGAAGATCAGGAATTGGAGGCTAGCCTGGGCTACAGAGTAAGACCCAGTTTCAAAACACAAAAACAAACATACAAAGTGTAAAGCATGTTCTTTATTGTCAGTATAATCATTAACTTTCTTATAAATAAATAAGGATTATCATAATAAAAGAATGAACCCTTCAACAACAGTATATACATTACTAGAGAATACATTTAGCTTCAGAACTACAATGAAGCAAAGAAAATGGAGAAATGTTTATTCCTAGACTGACTGTCAGAAAGACATCCATTCCCCAAGTCACCTCTTTCCTTAAAGCAACCCCAAGGGAAACACAATAGACTTTAAGAAAAATCATCAAAATGGTGCTAAATGCTGGCTAAATTAACCCTATAGGAGAGCTAGAGACATTCTGAAGTAAAGCAATAAGTAGAGTTTCTAGAACATTTCAAAACACATGACAAGGAGCCAGCAAGATCAGTCAGTGGGTAAAGTGCTTGCTTCCTAAAATTTTAAATAAAAACAAAGGCGTATAATAATTCTATGGTAACTAAGACTACTGTAGAGACGACTGGGGCTTCAAATGCATGGACCGGGATGAGCAGGGATGAGCAGGGTACAAACAGGTTCACATATATCATGGTCAAATCCCTGCCTCACTGACTCCATTGAAACAGATGGGTTGTGAGGTATCAGATGCTAACTAGCCAGATTTCATCATGACACATTATAATGTATATCAAAACATCACCATGTACCCATAAACATTTATATTTATGTATCATTTATAACAAATTCCCAGTTAGCCAAAACTTAAAAAAATAAAGCCATAATAATCTAAGACAAACAACAACAAAATCCCAGGGAAAATTATAATCTTAGGGTTATAGGCCTCTAAAAATATTTTAAGTACAAATGGTTGACAAATATTCAAATGTAAGTCTTTTTGTATATTAAAACATCCAAAGGCAAAGAGAAAAGCTAGAGTGGGGAATGTAATACAGATGGCGAACCTTTTTTTTTATGTATAAGAATTTTTTGTGTATACACAAAATATTGCTAGGCACTATTTTTTTTATATGTGTGTGTGTGTGCCTGCTTATCTGTGTGTACACCATGTATGTGCAGGTGCCCAAAGAAGCCAGAAGAGGGTGCCAGGCCTCCTGGAGCTGAACTTACAGGTTATTGTGAGCTGCCTGATGTGGGTTCTGAGAACCAAATCTGGGTCCTCTGCAAGAGCAACAAGTCCCTTTAACTATTGAGCCATCCCTCCAGCCTCTGTATAAAGGGGTTTTTACAAACAAATAAGAAGGGGCTGGATGAGTCAGCAGTTAAGAGCACACTGTGCTCTTGTAGAGGAACCTCGTTCCAATCCCAGGACCCACGTCAGGTGGCTCACAACCATCTCCAGATCTGACACCTCTGACCTCTGAAGACGCTTCACCAGTGTACACATACCCTACACAGACATTCATGCACACATATAACTAAAATAATAAAACCAAACATTTTCAAAATCAATAGTTTATTGGCAAAAGCGCAGTGCCTCGAGAGTGTGTGGGGAGATGTGCACCTGCCTCATTGCCTCAAAGCTGCAAATTAAAACAGCTCTGAGATGCTTGAATTGATACTATTAGCTCTGTATTAAGGCTTGATGTTGGAAAGGGCATGTATATCATATATCCTATTGCTATAGGAGTATAAATCAATGTAATTCCTTTTGGAGGAAAACTTGACAATGTCTATCAAAGTTTTACATACATTTAAGTATTCTCTGACTCAGAAGTGTTGATGCTCCTTAAGGAACTTTTTCTACAGACCTGTAATGTTGTTTTATATATATATATATATATATATATATATATATATATATATGCAAACAGAACCAAAGCAGATCCTGCAATAGAAACTGGCTAAGTCGACTATGGTGCTTTCACACAATGCAATATTATACTACCATGAAAACAAAGACCAAGGTCTAGAGAGATGGCTCCATGGTTAGGAGTGCTTGGTGTCCTTTCAGAAGATCCAGGTTCTGTTCTCAGCATCTGTATCAGGTAGCCCACAACCTCCTGAAACGGAAGCTACAGCTCAGGGGATCTATTCCACCCCCACCCCATACATAGCACTAGGGACTGGAGAAATGGCTCAGAGCATCTGCTGCTCTTACAGAGCACTCAGGTTTGGTCCCTAGCCCCCATCAAATGGCTCACGCCTATCTGTAAATTCAGTGTTCTCTTCTGGTCTCCATAGGCACCTGCATGCACACGGTGCACATAAAGACAAGCAGACATTCACATATACACAATGATAATACATCTTTTTTTTTTTTTAAAGAAGAATTAACTGTACCAACATGAATGTCTAAGGCATACATTTGAATAGAAAACAAATTATAGAAGAATAAAGTATGATCCCATATTTAAAAATGAAAATGTAAAATATAATACAGTTAGAAAATTGTACTGCTGTTAGTGGAACCATTGGCGCCACACAGTAGATAGTCACATACATGCAAACACATCCTGTGTAATAGATGCTTATGCATGAAGCTTCAGTATGAGGCCTGTCACTGTACTATCACAGTGAGGTGTTCATTTTGTCCCCACCAGAGTCTCTTTGGGTTAGCAAATATTTGCAGAACATGCCCCCCCACACACACACACCATCACCACCACCACTTATGTTCTTGATATCTAAGTTTACAAAGAATGTACCTTATTATCTTGAATACCTTTTTAGTGCTGCGATAAGACACCATGACCAAGGCAACTTATAAAAGAAAGCATTCAATGAGGCTAATCATTGCAGAAGGTTCAAGTTCATGACCATCATGGCAGGTAGTCAGGATACTGAGGCTGTAACTGAGAGTTTACATCCTGATCCACAAATAGGAGGCTGAGACAGAGACACTGGGGATGGTGCTGGCTTTTGAAACCTCAAAGCCCACCCCCAAGGACACACCTCTTCTAACAAGGCCACACCTCCTGACCCTTCTCAAACACTTCCACCAGCTGGGCACCAAGCATTTAAAAATATGAGCCCATGGGGGCCATTCTCATTCAAATCATCACACCTGTTTTCACAGTTACTTTTAAATAAAATCAAGACAATGTCTGAATTATGAAGTAAAAGAGGAACTCAGTGATATGTATTTGCTAGGACATAATGAGGTGATCTAGGGTCTCCCCATGCACAGAACACACACATACAAAGGGGTGTAGATGGAGAACATATGTGGACTCATCCTGGCATTATGGTATATCAGAAGGTCGAGGAACCCCTGGCACAGCTCCAAGTGAGTAGCTGTGGTCCTAGGAAGTGTGAAATGTGTGAAGACTGTGGGGAAGGCAGGTTCACACTTACATGGGAAAGGAGTGCGGTTCCAAATTCAAATGACTGTAAACAGGTTTTCATCTACTTCAGTGTTTGGTGGAATGAGGGAATAGTGTAGAAAAAGAGAAATGTGGCCTGTTTGTGCCAATGCCCCTCTTCATAGAAAAACCCCACAAGCGTTCCAGCCCTGGAAGGAGAGAAGGCAGAGCTGTTGGGCCCTTGGTTCACCGTTGCCTGTGTTAGTGGCTGCCTGCAGAAGTTCAGACCTCTTTGAGGCAGTTGATCCTCCAGCCCCCCTCTGTCTCTCTTTCCTGGCCACAAAGAGAATGGGGAAGGGAGGCCCCTGAGCTATCCCATCCTTGCTTCCACATGCCAGGCAGCCCAAGGAAGGTCTCATTAGAGACTGAGTCCGTTTCTCTGCACCATTTATACGGTGCACTAAATATTAAGCTAAACCCTGCTCTGCCAGGAAGGACCATGCTTCAGAAACCACTCACCATCTGCAAATTTGGTGACATGATCAGCCACTTCCTGCACTGTCAGCAGTTTAGACCAGTCCTGATTGGGACTAATTATCTGCAGGTGTGTCCTTGGGCCACAGGCCTGCTGATGGGGCAGCTACCGGGCTTACCTACCTTCAAGAGGGGATGGCAGGTGGGGTGCCAAGCTCCTAGCTTCTGCCTGCCTCCCTGCTGGACAAAGATCTAACAGTCTTGCCCTCACCTGGGCCCACCTGACCTTTTCCCTTTGAGAACAAAGAAGTTAGGCCACATATGACTCTGTGGTCTCTTCCCTGGGGACCATGTCTCTGCATCAGCAAACTGAATTGATGAGACACCTGAGAAAGGCCTCCTCTGGCCCCTTGAGTATGGGAGGCTCTTTCTGGCAGAGGCCCTGGGATCTGAGCCATCTCTGCTACTGCCCCGTCAATCCACAGAAGCCCTTTTATAGCACAATGGATGAGACCCACAAAGGCAGTTTCCAATTCTCCAGCTTTACCTACTACATTCAGTGTTTGGAGCATGAAGACACCAAACATGGCCACCAAAAGCATACTCCTGCCCTCTTGATCTGAGCAGAAGCTGAGGCGATAGGCAGGAGCACCAGACCAGGAGTGAGGGAGGGGTTAAGTCTGCTCTAAAATTGGGAGCAAATTGGGTGTCCTCTATAAGCCTCAATTATGAAATGGAAGAATGACCATTTCTGCCACCTTCCTTGGATATCTGGAGGTTTGTCTTGTTTTTAATTTTCTGGTTTGTAGTACTGGTGATCACAAAAAGACCTATTACACATTAAGCAAGTGCTCTGGTGGGGGTGGGGGTGATGGGTGGTAGTGGCTGTGGTGGTGTCTGTATCGGCATCTGGTATTTGTGAGAATCATTTGAACGGATCAGGCTAAGAAGCATGATATTTAATGTCTTGGTTCTTGTGTAAATGAATCCTTTACCTTTGTCCTCAGTGTATAGCATAAAGACTCTCCCAGTGCCAGTTTTCTATGGGGGGGTAGGAAGGCAGACTCTTCTGGTACTCAAAGGGTCCTTACTCTGCCTGGATAAGTTCACAGAAAGAGATCAGGACATTTGTATCAGAGCATCTGGCCGAGGAGCAGGGAAGACAATTGCCTAAATGCGTTCAGGGATGTTTTCCCATATGTGTGTCTGCAATTCTCTGTGTATGTGTACTCATGTGGGTGTGCACGCCTGTGTGTTCTGACACGTGTGTGAATAAGCATGGAGGCCAGAAGTCCATGCTAGATGTTGTTCCTGATCCTTCCCGACCTTAGTTTTGAACTAGAACTTTCCATTGTACCTGGAGATCACCAGCTTGCTGCACTGGCTGCCAGTTAGCTTCAGGATCTGTCTGTCTCTGCCTCCCCAGCATGAGGATTACGGATGGATACTACCCCACCTTTTAAACACATAGTGTTAGAGAGATGAGCTCAGGTTTGCATGCCTGAGAAGCAAGCGAATGCCACCTGAGCCCTCTTCCCCCATCTGAGAAATACTAAAACCCTCTACATTGCTGTTGGCCGGTGAACCTAGGGACTTAGACTCTTGGGACAGTCTCCAGAATTGGACGGCAGTTCCTGTACCCTGGTGGGTGATTTCCTCATACTGAGTGAGTCTGGAGCTTTTCTAAGGAGGCTTCCTGCTCAGATGTGCTCTGCTTCCCACTCAACTTCCTTTGGCTGGCTGCCAGGCAGTTCTGAACAGCCAATTGTTCATCTTTCCATGGGGAACACCTCCTTTGACCCACTTTTTATGAGGCTTTTGGAGGCTCATCAAACACAGCTAAACACCTCTTTCCTCAGAGTGGAGTCCTAATGAATAATGAAAGCAAGACTCCAAGAAATGTCTGTCTACCCAGGCTGCTGAAAGGTGCCGGAATCTGTAATACAGTATGAAAGCTGGGACCCAGTACTGGGCCACCAGCTTCCGGTGGAAGACAGTGGGTTGTCCACATTGCTTCCTGCATTGGAAAGGGAAGGTATCAGTAGCTAAGCACTCTGCAGGACCCCTGGGGACAGTTTCGAGTGTCACTGGTGTGCCTGCACGCTAGGGTGTGTGTGTGGGGGGGGGGGAGCGGTCACAGTCAACACAGAATGAATACACAGTGCAATTTCATAATGTCAGGAGCTCTGGAGAAAAATGCCAAGGGGAGAATACGGGAAGACAGAGAGAGGTGAGGCCATCTTCCAGAATGGTAGCACGTGATTTGAGATTTAAATTATGAGACATTGGGGAATTATTTGGGGAAAACAGGTTTCCAGCAGAAGACACAGCCCCAGAAGGTGTTCTATAAATGTATACACAAGAGAATAAGGGGCTGTTTCTCAGTTCCTTCTCTGTTTCCAGTCAGGCCCAGGCTATAACTCAGATGTTGGGGATTCTCAGATTTAGTAAAACTACACAGCAGAGCAGTGCAACTCTTCACATAGCCCTGGACAGTTCCTTACCAAAATTTGATCACCTCTGCTACCAGTGACCCTAATTACCTCAAAAGCAAAGAATCTTCATATGATCCATGCTGGAAGCTGTCTTCAGTTAGAGTAATATCAGGTCAGGAGCTGAGGCTTCTGCAGCCTAGGCTGATATCTGTGCTGTGAGATTACAGAAGAAGCATTGCCCCAAATACCCCTCAGCTCAGCATGTGCCCTTGGCCTGTGTCCATCTCAAAGACTTTTCGATTTGCATAACATATTTTTAACATTAAAAATATCACCTATCATTTTGAAGAACAGAGAAGGATCTAGATGTCCACCAGGAGAAGATGTATAAAAATGAGGAGCCACCCCACAGGGGAGCAGCATGCAGTTGTGAGAGAGAATTAGAAAGTTCACAGTGGATGATCCTTGGGTTTCTAAGTATTACTCAGGCTGCCTTTTGTGTAGTTGTGCACTTGGACACGTAAAGGGAATATCTGTGCATTTTCCAGGCCCTCTCTGGAAGGAGCCGTGGGAACATATGACCCATATGTGAGAAGAGTACACTTATGGAACCATTTATATTTGGAAAAATGTTAGTGTGGTGTGTGTACAAGATGTATATGTAGGAGGTGTGTGTGTGTGTGTGTATGTGCAAGGTGTATGTGTGTGAATGTATGTGCGTGTGCATGCGTGTACACACCAGCCACAGCTCACCTGAAAGTCAGAGGACAGCCTCCCAGAGCAGGTCTTCCCTTCCAGCTTTACAAAGGTTCTGGGGATTGAACTCAGGTCACTTGGCAAGAGCCTTTACCCACTGAGCCACCTCCAGCCCTTACTTACATTTTTAAGCTTTTGAATGTTGTCTATTTAGCAACTACCAAAACAATTTTTAAGTGGCCTTGAAAAATCAAAGGGCTTGACCTATCGATTAAAACACCTCTCTTAGTCCAGTGGTGCTGGTGCGAGGCAGGCAGATTTCTATTAGTTCAAAGGCCAGCCTGGTCCTCAGAATAAATTCCAGGTCAGCCAGAGCTACACAGAGAAATCTTGTTTTAAAAACCAAACCAAACCAAAACAAAACAAAACAAGACACCCCCCCCCGCCGCCCCCAAAAGCCCGAAACCAAAAGAAAAAAAACAAACCCAAAAACAAATCCTCTTGGGTCAACATGGGGAATATGAGAAGAGCCCCCCTCCCCTTAGGTACTCCAGGCAGCACCTACCTAGTCCTCTAGCTTACCAGACTCGCTAGCACTGGGGGCGGGGCTTGGGTTTTCAGCCCCTGCAGTCTCCTTTACTAACTGCCCACCACCCTCCAGCTGTCCTCTGCAGTAGAGGTGAACTCTTTTGGTCCATCACCAACACCAGTGTTGAGACTAGATTGCTACCTAAAAAAAAAAAAAAAAAAAACAAACAAACAAAAAAACCAGCCAAGCTTAGAAATCCTTCTTTCTCCCCAAGACCTCGGTCTGTTTGCCTTCCAGAATGATTTGGGGGGCAAATTCAATTGAATTTAAATTTTTGTTTTCACATTAGTAAGGGTGCCCATAGTGGTCGGTCCTTGAATTCTTAGGATCCCAGAATTTTCAAATGTTAGTGTTTGTAAGACCACTCGGAGACTCCGAGAAGCCCGAGATCTGATTATCTGAAAGCAGAAGTGAGACACAGGCATCTATCTCCATAATTAACATGCACATTGAAGAAACAATGCCTTTCTTTCAGGCTAGCCTGGTGTTCCCAAGAACTATTTGTTGAATAAATGAATTAATATTTACGTGAAGCGTGATGTCAATTAAAAAAAAATAATTTCAGCTGAGAGTGCTCTACTTGTTTCTGACCTTGTATTTTGTAGGATAAAAATAAACGAAGCTGGATGGCCCTCCAGGTAATGGATGCATAGATTTTTTTTTTTTTTTAAACACTTGCAGGCAGCTTGGAAGCCTTTCCAAATAGCCTTCCAGTGAGTCTCTGGATCTCCAGCTTCCCAGTCCACCCTGCTGTGATCCATGTTCCTAAAATAGTGATTTCATTAGCCAGCTCTGGCGAGAGAGCCCCCAGACCTTCTGGTTGTCTAGAGGAGGAAAAAGTTCCTGGCTAGTTTGTAGAGCACTGCCATGCATCATTCACCCATTCATTCCTTTATTTATTCTTCCATCAAGACTTGGGTCTTAAATTTGGGCCTGTGTTGAGCTGGAGGGTCCTGAAGTTCTTGCTGCCAACACACTCAGCCTCATGGAGGTAGCAAATATAGAAACCTGCTCAAGGCCAAACAAAGCAAGGAGAAATTGTCAGAGTCCTGGGAGGCATTATGTGCATATGATCTCGTGGTGGGGTGGAGGTGGGTGGTAATGTATGTGGCTTCTCTTTAGTCAAGAATTTGAAGGAAGGTTTTGTGGGGAGGCATGTTTCTCTGCTCTCAAAGGTTAATTGTTTTTTGTTTTTTTTAATCATCTCTATTGGTTTGTCAGTCTGTCTGGAAATAGGATCTTGTCATGTAGCCCTGACTGGTCTGGAACTTACTACGTAGAACAGGATGGTCTTCTGCCTCTGTCTCCTAAGTGCTGGAATTTCATGCCACTGTACCCTACCTACCGTACTCACTTCCTAAAGGTTTTAGCTTTTCTTGCTGTTCAATTTTCCAAGACAGAGTTTCTCTGTGTTGCTCTGGTTGTCCTGGAACTTGCTCTATAGATCAGGCTGGCCTTGAACTCAGGGATTTGCCTGTCTATGCCGCCTGAGTGCTGGGATTAAAGATGTGTGCCACCACTGCCAGCTAAATGTTCATTTTTTAAAAGCAAGGCATAGTGGTGCATGCTTTAAATCCCATCACTTAGGAGGCAGATGTAGGAAGACCTCTGTGAATTTAAGGCCATCCTGCTCAACATATCAAGTTCCAGGATGACCAGAGCATCATAGGAAGACCTTGTATCAGAAAATGTTTTCTTTTTAACCATAAGTAACTTAAGCTCACTGCAAAAGGAACTCCAGAGGCTCAGAAGTACATACAGCAGCCTGTGATTATGTTCCCCCACATTATTCCCGACCCATTCTAAAATACAGATGTTAGTAGAGTTTATTGTATGGTATGTGTCTTTCTGGAGCCTTATCTGTGCATAATAAATATATACCATGTTGCATGCATATGGCTGATTATCTACAACTGTCTTTACACTCTATATAATGTTAGTTTAAATTTTTTTTTTACTTCATATTTTTGTAGAGTCCCTATCTTATGAGTAAGTAAAGAACTGTCCTCCCTAATGATGTGGGCAAACCACTGTGGATTTTTCTCCAGCAAGCCATTGGTCATGGCCCATATCTTCAGGGACACTGCACAGATAGCTCTCAATATCTGAGGCAAGAGGACAGTGTGGAATCTTGTCATACTCACCTGACCCAGAGCAGTAGCATAGAGACAGCTGCTTGGGGTCTGGCTGCTGCCTCCCTATGCTCAGTGCTATGGAGTGACGATGTGAAGTTGTTAGAACTTTAATTTTTTCTTTTTCATTTTGATCATTTTAAGTGTACAAGTGTTTTGCCTGAATGCATGTCTGTGTACTACATGCATTCCTGGTGCCCACAGAAGCCAGAAAAGGGCATCTGATGCTCTGGAGCTGGAGTTATAATAGTCGTGAGCTGCCATATGGATGCTGGGAATTGAACCCAAGTCTTCTGGAAGAACAGTCACCTACCTAGCTGTCACTCCAGCCCCCAGGAGCTCAACACTGAGTTCTTTTTAAACTGAACAGGCTGCCCCTGGAGCCAATCACACACTGGTGTATGCTTTGGGTCTCTTCACCCTTTACTCTTTGAAACATAGGCACTCGGTCTTGCTAACAATTCAAGAGAGTGCCTGGGTTCCCTCAGCTAGAAGTGGGAGGGGCTTTCTCCTGTCCCTCCCCCATCCTGATTTTAAGAGCACTGAGTTCTGTGTCACCACCTAAGCAGAGCCTTTTGTGTTCTCCAGCACAGCCAGGCTTGCCCTGGGGCTGAAAAAAGCTGAGCACCTTGTATGGTGCCCATATAGACTCTAGAACAGGCCACCTGCCTTTGCCCTGGTGACCTCTGCTTCTCCACTGCTTGTGTGTGAGCCTCAGTTCCCTCTAGACACGGGGCAGGACCTTGCTGTGGACCAAAATTCCCAAGAGAACAGAAGAGGGGGAAATACATTTCTGCCCCTGGTTTCAGAGGGGTCGCTCCATCCTATGGGGAGAGTGTGACTTCACACCATGACTAGCAGGAGCCAGAGGAAAAACAGTGCAGGGTGAAGCCACAGCAAGACACACCCTCATGCCTCATGAGACTTATTTTTTACAACCAGACACCATCACCTCCTTTCTCCATCTCCCAATAATGCTGTCATTTATGAATCCATCAATGGATTCGTCCATTCTCTAGGCCAGAGCCCTCAGGAAACACCATCATAAATGCTCTCAGAGGCAGGCTTTACTGATCTCCTAAGTATTTCTCAGTACAATGAAATGGATGATTAAGATAAACTTTCATGTGATTGAATGAGTTGATATTGAAAGGCATCACACCCTCTTATGGGCTATTTAAGTCTTGTTTTTAAAATATGGAGGTCAGGACACTAGCCTGAGGCAGAGGCAGACCTGGAGGTTTTCACACAAAGGGATGACTGCAGGGGAACCAGGAACACTGGATTTCTCTTCTAGACACTTGTATTAGTTCCTATATGTTGCTAGAGCAGACTACCTCAGGGTTTATCTCAGAGGTTAAAAGGTGGAAGCCTAGATTCAGGCCTGTCTTTTCACTTTCCGTTTGCCCACACCAGAGCCCTTGTTTCTGCTGAGGTCCTGACTAGGATGCTTCTGTTGTTTGCTTAGAAGTAGTAGCCATCTTAAAAGGGAAAAATGGATGCTTTGGAGTCAGACCAGATTCATACCCTAGGCCAGCCATAACTCCTACACACTCTGAGAAGGTTTTCACCTCTCTGAGTATCACTTTTCACATCTTTGAAATGGGAGTCACAATCCCTGCCTATCTCCTCACTCTAGGACTGTAGTGAGGTGTCCCTGGAGATAAGGCAAATGTCCCATAATCAGTGTGCTCTTTCCTATGAAGCCACAGAGAGCCTGTCACCCTGCCTGAAGCAGATGTTCCAGGCTTAACTCCTAGAACAAACATGAAAGCTGGTCCAGGGCTTTGCCTATAAAACACTTCCGCCTGGGGCCTAGGAACCAGCTGATTTTCCCCGTGTGCTTTCAGCACAGGTCTCCTGAGAGCAGTCCCCGGGTGCAACTACGAGTCAGAAGTGACGCTATCTCGTCCGGACTCTGAACCCAGCCACCATTATGTGTTATCCATCGATCCTCAATTCACAATTCTTTGAGCCCTGCTTAACTTTCTGTGTCTCAGTCCCCCCTGCCTCCTCCAGTTCAGCCTGGTGCAGCCTCGGGGTACAGTAGGGCCTCAGGAGGAGGAAGGCAAATGGATAGATGAGCTATTATGATTGGTTGTTGCTAATCGCCCCTCACCCCACCCTTCTAGGTCATTGTCAAGGTTATTGATATGATTCACACACTCACATTCATATCTTCTGTGAGCAAAGAGGCACATTTGATTTTGAGATATTATCATAATTATTATTTCTTCCTCAATCCGTTGGCTTCTACTATCTGCTGCCTCCACTCCCTACCCTGCTGTCAATGTTCCAAGCCCAAGGAAAAAGAAGCCTCTCTAATTTATCTCTATTAGCTTTTATTTTCATTATCTGGGGCTGTAGGACTTCTACACTCTGAGAATGTCTATGAACGCCTTGAGAGGCTGCAATCAGCCCAAGTCTCGGCTACCCTCTGTTTATTGAATGGGCCTTTTCTCATGAATCTCTTTGTATACCTCTTATGTGCCATGTCTGGGATGGTATTACTTGCTCACCTTGGAGGAATTGGTAATCTATGTGAACTCTAGAGCAAGGCCTCTCCCCTGACAGATGGTCTCAATTTTGAACCAGAGACACACCTAAATTAGGAGGAAAAACATACACTTGCTATGTGCCAGGCAGTGTTCTTGGTCTTTTGGTTTATATTGTCTTGTCTAGTTTGCTTACTGACTCTGGAAGGAAGTTATTCTCACTGTTTGTATGGTGTGCATAGAAATTTGCCAAATGCCGTACAACTTGTAAGTGGCTAATTCAGGATCCAAATGCAGGCAGCCAGGCTGCAGAGGCCACACATGCTCAACTGTGAAGCTTCTCATCAGCTCTGCTGTGCATGTGACAGACAGGAAGTATGGCAGATCCAGGGGACAGAGCACGCACAGAGCTGATAGCAGCTGGCCAATGTTCCTTTTATCTTGGGAAACTATTTGTTATTTTTTTCTCATCTTTGTGTCAGAATGCCTGAACAGAACGACTGAAGGAATGGAATGTGTTGGCTCACTATTACAGGAGAGTTTCAGGAGGATTTGTCCCCATGGGGAAGGTGTCAGGGAATATGTGGTCAGGTGGGCAAGGCAGGTTACTCACACTGTGGTTTAGACAGAAAGCAGAGGATACAGACTGGAACCAGGAACTGGGAGTAGTTGGACCCTCCCGAGATTAACTCCATTGAGCTACTTCCACCAGCCACACCCTGCCTCCTACAGCTACAAACTACCCAAGCATTCAAAACACAAGCCTGTAGGGGGACATTTCAGACTCAAGCCATAACAGAAACTTGAGCCTCTCCATTCTAGCATATATTCTTACCTGGGCCAGGCTACCTAGAGATGCTCAGCAATCCCAGACATTTAAGTTAGCCCTTGTAAAGTTTTCGCACCCCCATAGGCTGTCATCCTGTATGGTGAGCCCATGCCAACACTTTCAAACTGAGGAGGTGTCCTGTTCCCTTACCTTTATTTCCCTGCCTGGCTGAGAGGACAAAGGAGGCCCAGTGAAAAAGCAGACCTTGAGGGTTAGAAACCCAGCCAGCTCCCTGACAAGGCTAACGGAAGGTGAGGCGATGGGATGGAAAGGATGGCTGGCCTCACTAACTGGAGCCTTCAAATGTGTCTCCCTTTCTAGACTCCCACCTCTGTGCATGATCAAAGTGGTTGGACTTGGGAGTGAGGTGGGAGCATAGGGCCAAGAGAGAAACAGCTAAGGCTGCAATGATTCCAGCAGCTGGACGGACTAGGAATATTTTAGCATCCTTAACTACTGGGAACGGCAGTGATGTGGATAGCTATTGTGGGGCTAGGTAGGGAAAGGGTTCCTATCAGTCTATTAGTTCAAAACCTCTTCTGGATGGGGGAAGCGCTTCCCGAAGGAGTCATCCCTGAGGCTCTGGGTTCCATGGGTGCTTCCCATTCCTCAGAACTCCTAGTCCAGGTCTTGGGGTCCTGTTTTGGCTGCTCCCGTCTAATGTTCCTGGGGTGGGGCTCTAGACTGCCATCTCCATCAAGAATTTGGGGTGCCTGCCTAACTGCCATAGCCGAGTGGCCAGCCTCTCTGTGACTGGAGTTCAGCAAGAAGGGACTGTGACCAGCCACTGTACCCTCTCAGGTGAATCCCTTCTTTGACCTTTGTAATTATTCCTGTTCAATCTCTCTCATGTTTTCCCTCCCCGCTTTGAGGTGCTCAACTCGGCACCCTCTCCAGGGTATTAAGGATGTGAGTGAAATTGATGACCAGGATGTCTCAGGTCTTTATGATGACGAATGACTTTCACTGCCAAAGCTTTTATTGTCTGTGATTTGGGGAGAAGGAGAACTGATATATCAAGGCTGCCTGTCACACCATTTAATACAGTTATAAATCCTGACGTCACTAACTGGTGGTCAGGAGCTGGAGAGTTCCACTGGCCTCCACTCTGCAGGGCCTTTATGGATTTTTACCCCCTCTCACCCCTTCCTTGGCCTGACTGTCACAATTGTGCTGGGGGAGGGTACGGTGAGGTGGTGTTTTAAATATCTCAGAGACACTCTGTCTAGGGAGGAAATGGGAGCCCTTCCCTCACCTTTGGTCTCAGAGAAGCCAGTTAAAAGCCTTGGGTTGTAAGATGAGCAAGAAATTCTTCCCTGGGACAGTTCTTAAAGCCTACTCACACCCTCTCACCTGAGTAGCGTCTGTTAAGGCTTACCTAGGCGACTCAAGGTCCGCTGCCTGCTGGAACTCCGTCCTCCTTCCCTTTGAGGGAGGGTAGCCAGCAAAGAGTTAACTTTTGATTTACAGACCGGAAGCTGAGCCTTGATTTACAGAAGGGCAAACTTGGGCTAAGCAAAGTGAAGTGTTGGCCATGGTGGGCCACACCAAATGGATACCAAGGAAATTCCCCCAGGGTGCCCGCCTAACTGCCAGTCCTAGGGAGAATCCTTGATCCCTACCTCAGGATCCTGTGAAGGATTTTCTGACTCACAATTTTCACACCTAGAAACAAGAAGAGCTCTCTCCTCACAGACTGTTAGAGGGGTCACATGGGATCATGTACATACCATTTCTAACAAGCTCCTGGGACAGCAGAAATAAATACTTTCAAAGGTTGGAGCTACAGTGAGAGGGGCCTGTACTCACAGGAGCCAAGGAAGGGGAGGAAATAGCCAGGCTGGGGTAGAATGAGGAAAGCTTCCAGGCAGAGGAATAGTGTGAGAATGGTGAGAGAATGTACCCAGCAAAAAGATGAGAAAATGGAGAAGAGGGAGAGACAGGTCACATGGGTTCCCAAAGAACTGGATCAGGCATTAAGATACTTCCAAGGCCTCTGAGTAGTGAGCAGTAGCAAGCAGCATCCTATAGGAATCTCTTGGGGAGGGGGGCCTTGGCAGAAGATGTGTGTAATAAGGATGAGAATTCAGTCAACTAATAGGGGTTACACACCCTCAAGAGAGAAAGGGTGAGGACCTGGGCCAGACTGTAACCGTATGGATGAGAGCTGGCTGTAGTCCAGAGGGGAGAGATGGGAGACTGAAGTCAAGGTATCTGCCTGGTTGGAGTTGAGAGACTGACAGATAATGATGCACGAAACGAAAGCTCCCTGTCCACATGGGCTCAAGATCCCCAGCCTGAGTCCAGTGGAGTGGCTGGGGAGATATTCTCTGAGCTAACAAATACTCAGTCTCAGTGCTGTGCACTCCCAGGGAACAGGTGACTATCAGAAGCAGTCAGGCTTCAGGCAGCCTCACAAGTGCTAGGATGTGAACATGTGTGCAGGGCTGTGGTACTTAGGGAGAGAGGTCTGCACAAGTGGAGATGGTGAGGGCATCACAGAGTTTGCTAAGGAGATGACTTGAGGAAAAATAAGTTGTCTGTGGTGTGGAGTGAATTCAAAATGGTTGGAAAAGGGGCAACGGGAGTCTGGATGTGAACTAGAGGCACCAAAGAGCCACAGGCAGAGCCTTCTTCAGAAAGCTGGAGCCAGGCATGTTTGAGGGTGAGCAACAGTGGGAACCTATGTTGTGACTGAACTGGCTTTGAGGATATTCCCTAGTCCCCAGCTGGAGGGTATTGCAGGAGAGGTGAGTTGACCTGTTCCAAAGTGCCCAAGCTGGGCCCTCTTGTCCAGGGGTGCCACTGGAACCTGCTGGCTGCCCTCATTATGCCTCTCATGTGTTGGGGAGAGACAGGAGCATTGGCGGCTGCCTCCTGCTGGTGTGTGGAGCGCTGGGCAAACCACATGAGATCCCATCTCGAGCATAATGTGCAACCGAGGACAAAATTAGATTGAGAAGTAAATGGAGCCGAAAATTTCCAAAGCATTTTCTGTCGGGAAGCTGTGTGATTGCATGTTTTAATTCTCTGCGTTTTGGTGGGGATGGCTGGAGAGAAAGGGACTTGAGCGGGAGGAGACTTCTGGGTCCCGGGGGCCTGAAGACCAGAGGGGAGAAGAGATGCCTTTTGTGCTTGTGAATTCAGACTCCTTGCCGTTCCTTCTTACTTGTAAAAATGTACAAAATGGGTACTGTCTGCTCCATTTTGAAGCCAAAGAAAGCTACCTTGCCTGGAGCCATGTAAACAAAGTATAGCTCCCTGGACGGGTGAGCGTTCAAACTCAAGGTCAATGCTGTGGGCAGTGGCACACACTTATATTATAACCCAAGCCTTTGGGAGACTGAGGAAGTGGGATCTTGAGTTTGAGGTCATTGTGGACTACATAGCAAGGTCCTTGACTACATAGCAAGGCTCTGACCTTAAATCCTAACCCTACCAGAGCAAACCCAAACTCATGCTGACCCCATACTGAGGCACCCTCTTCTCTCTCTGCCCCAAACTTCTCCTTCCTCTAGTTCCAACCCAGGAAGCGAAGTGGAGACTTACACTTGCAGACATATGAAAGGAGGCTTAGAGGGCTGAGGGGATAGCTAGGGCAGGCAGAAAGTGTTTGCCCTGCAAGCGTGAAGGTCTGATTCTATCCCTAGCACATACATGAAAAGCTAGGAGTGGTGATGTGAACTTGTGATCCCAGCGTCAGGGAGGAAGAGACAAACCCACCTCTGATGCCCACTGGCAAGCAAGTCCCAAGACCCATTGAGCTACTTTGTTTCAAAAGGAAAAATAAAAGGTAAGGCCAATGAGACAGTGAGACCAGATCAACTGGTAAAAGTGCTTGTCACTGAGCTGGAGGATCGGAGTTCAGTCCTGATCCTGTAATGGGTGGGCGCCCCTAACTTTAGTGCCCCTAGACACCCCAAGACCACAGCTAATGACCACTGTTAACTTTAAAGAAAAAGAGAGTTTAATGAATGATATACCGGTACACACACATGTGTGGGCTTGAGGCACCATGGAAGCCAAGAGCCCCGAATGCTTTCAGAGTAGAATTCTTATACCGCACTCTGGGTAGGGGAGGGGATAGGAAAGTTACAACAGGGCGGGGCCAAAGGTCATCTTAGGACGGAGTTTAGGAATGCTGACAGGCAGGCAGGCATATTTCCTGTGAAACAATAGAGTCTTGGGCAAGCAGGGGACCAGCAAGCAGGGCCAGCAAGCAGAAGACCACCTGAGGATATTCATTTCCTGGAGCAATGGTCACAATGGGCACATTGTATAAGCTTCAGAAAGTTCTTGCCTTGGCAAAACAGCACATGGTTAACAGTTCTCATGGTAGGGCTTTCCTGGGTGGCCCCACCCAGGTTGCTACATCAGGAATGTGGTCCCAGGGCCTTATCTTGGGTGGTCCTGCTGGAGTGAAGTCCAGAAGGTCAAGCTGCTGACCAGGTGGGTCTCAGGAATTCAGGAAGTATCTAGGGTGGTTCCTTGCTCAGGCTGACCAGGTGTGTCCCAAGCAGCCATCAATCCTGCGAACAAAGCTTTTCTGAGAAACTGCCATCTAATTTAGTGATACAATGGAGCCGAAACTCTGTCAACCTTGGCTATTTTCAGGGACCTCAGGAAGGGGTCGAGGGGGAGAGAGTTACAGGATTTTTCCATCTTCACAATCCCTATATGATGGAAAGAAAGACTCAACTTCTGCAAGTTGGCCTGTGACCTCCATACATGTGCCGTGGAGCATAAACACGCACACACACACACATACACACACATGCACACATACACACACACTCATATATATATACACACACACACACACACACACACACACACACACACACACACACACACACACACACACACACACACACACACAATTAAGCAATTAGAAAATGAAGGTGGGTAGTTTCTCCTGGGAAACACTATCAGAGGTTGATCTCTGGCTTATGCACAAACAGGCACATTTATGTATACACACCCTCAGAAACACACGACACTAAATAAATAAATAAATAACTGGGGCTTAGCAGGATGCTATCATTTGTTGGCAACACAGAGGCAGGGGGCCATGGCAGATCTCTTCTATCAGGCTTCTCTGTGTGTCACCTGGCTCTTCCGGCCAAGTGGCTTTCAGAAAGCACCAGAGACCCTGCTTACTTCTTGGCCAAGCCCGAGAAGATACCAGAAATCTTGGGATTGCTACCAAAAACCAAAACAAAGCATTCTGTCTCATTTCATCTGGAACCCCAGGTCCCAGAGTAGCTTGGGGAATGGATGGTCTGTGAAGAGGGAGGAAGCAGAAGTGGGAGTGAGCTGGAGAAAGCAAAGGGAGGCCACCGGAGTAGCCACGTGCAGGGGGCTCTGGAGCCCAGGCCTGCCTATACTGGTTCTCTGCACAAGGCTATACCTTTGCTGTCTATTCACTACTCACAGAATAGGAACTTAAGCATCTCCAGAATTGCTAAAGCCTTTTCAGACTTTTTGGTAGATTTTATTATTAAGTGGGATCTCACTATGTTGTCTAGGCTGACCTTGAATTTCTTGGTTCAAAAGATCTCCTTCAATAGGAGGTCCTGGAGGGTCAAACCCAGAATTCTCTCTCTCCTCCCCCTCTTCTTTCTCTTCTCTCTCTTATTTTAAACCAAGTAAACTTGGTTCAGCTGTAATCTTCCTGGGGAATCTTAGATCAGCCAAATGATGTTGATAAGCCTGGTGATAAGCCTGTATTTAAGGACCTGATGTCCCTTGGAGGCTCAGAGAAGTAGACTGAACCCCTGGGCTTTACTGTCAATGTCCTCTGGGCCCTAGAACCCACTGATTTTTCGATGGTTCCAAGTCAAGATGAAGGCTACTCAGAGGACCTGGGCTCTCACGTTCTCTCCCAAGCCCCCCATCCTCCAGCCTCACATCTTACACTTACATATCTCACTACATCCTGCCACTGTCCCAGCTTCAGCTTCAAGCATATTGAACCCCACACACTAGAATCCCTTCAGCCAGGTTCAGTCATTGTGCAGTGAGAGGCAGCAGATCAAACAGGAGCCCACCTTCTGAAGGAGGCTGGCCATGAAGACTGGCTGCTATCTCCTTTTCCAGGAACTCTCCCCCAATATTTCTCTGTGTCTCTCTGTCTCTGTCTCTCTGTCTCTCTCTCTATGTGTATGTGTGTGTGTGTGTGTGTGTGTGTGTGTGTGTCTGTCTGTCTGTCTGTCTTTCTAGTCTGTATAGCCCAGGCTATGAAGCTAAGGTTGGGTTTAGAACTCCTAATCTTCTTACCTCTATATCCCAAGTGCTGAATTAGAATGTGTGCCACTTTGCCCAGCTGTTCTACTCTTGGTTATCGTGAGATCAGGATCATGACCTTCGCCTTAACTCACTAAGCCTAGCTTCCTTTGCTGTGGGCATTAAGTTGGTGAGTAGACAATAAATTGAATCCAGGCCAGCTGACTCCCATGTCCCTACCTCTATGATGTTCCCCTGCATTGCACAAGCTACCACCCTTCTGTGACACCCCTTGTGCCTCCTGATGACCCATGAGGGAAGCAAGTCAGTGCAGAGTGATTAGCTACATTCCACAAGAGAAATCAAGTTCTGAACTGGCAGGGACTTGCAAGCAGAAATCTGAGCAAAAACAGGGCTCCGAGAGCAGGCAGGAATACTGTGACAGTCAAGCCTCATACCTGCTTCCCTGGAAGGTGTGGGCCAGTGCTCTGGCAGCCTGCAGTGCCATCTGAGCAGTGTGATTTAATGGGTGTTCTCTGCAGCACATTCATTTACTATGCCCTCTAGGAAGTGCCCCAGAACGGCAGATGTGGTTTTCTTTGGCAAGCAGCACACTTGCCCATCCCTTCTCTTGCTTTTAGTGATTGGTTATTGGCCTTGCTAACTGTATTGGAGAAAGAGTTGAGGGTGAGAATAGGTATTGCCAGATATCAGCATTGTCCAGATGTGTCCCCCAGGCAGAACTCTGTGAAATTGACATCTAGACCTCAGGATATCATAAAGACAGGCTTTGGTGTTGGTCCAGGTGAATGGGTCCCTTGCAAGAGATGAGCGTATAACAATGGTATAGACACTTGCCTACTGGCTTTTCCTGAGTCCTTAGATATTCCTGTAGCATTGTTTGATTGCCTAGGTAAGCAGACTAGGGCTCCAGGTTCCAAGACAGGCTGTTCCAAGAGGAAAGGGGACATACCTGAGGTATAGTAAGGAAGTGATGGGCTTTCTCACTCTCGGGCCCAGGCTGGTTCTGCCTTAATGGGCTTTGCACATGATCCTCCAGCGCTGACCTCACCCCTTAACTTGAGTGGACCAACAGGCCCCTCCCACCATGCTTGATCTATGCCAGACTAGAGCAAAGGCCTTGGTGGCTAAGACAGGCTGTTGGGGTCCAAAATCCAATTTTCATCATTCCTTACCTAGTCCATTTTCCACCTATACAACCTTAGGCAAATTTCTAAACCTGTCTCTGAATCACTTGACACCTTCATTCATGAACTATGTGTAAAAAATAGCCTGAAAAATACTTACAGGCATTAGCACAGGCTTTATGTGTATGAAGTCTTGGATCCTTTTTACCAGTCTAAGTTTACATATGAGGGAACTGATGCATGCCCAAGGCTGCCAATGGCTGGAGCTCATCCTCCTAACTTCTAGGCTCAGCATCTCAATAACAGCACTGGTTACTCACTTCTAGTGAGCTGTGCGGTTGACTGAATGGGACAATGCACTCAAGTAAGAGTGTCTGATACATAGTGGGAGCTCCCCAGTGTCCCCACTGCTCTCCACATGCATTCACAGTGCATGTTCAGCACAGATCCTCCAGCCACGGTGCATGCACAGCAAGGCTCTCCAGCCATGGTGCATGCTCTGCACAGGCTTTCTAGCCACAGTGCATGCTCTGCACAGGCTGTCTAGCCACAGTGAATGCTTAGCACAGGCCCTCCAGCCACAGTGCATGCTCAGCATGGGCCCTCCAGCCACAGTGCATGTTCTACACAGGCTGCATCCTGTGGGACAGTGGTGAGTGGCTCCAAAGGCTCTGCACACTGGGAAAGGCAGTGGCTCCCTCTCCACTCACTGACCTCCAGTTCTACCATAACCCAGTACACACAGGTCTCAACCCAGCAGAAGCACAGCACAAAAGAGGTATGAGTCAGGAAGGGATGGTCCTGTGGAGAGTGGACCAGGGAAGGGAGGCTCCAGGCAAGCTCAAATCTGTCTTAGTAAATTAGTCCTAATTGTCCCAGCCAAGAGTAACTATAATAACCTCCCAATCTCCCAACTCACAGGCAGTAAGATCAAGAAGCAGTTACCTTTGCAATGGCTAGTAAGTGGCAGAGCTGTAGTTTGGGCCCTGGTAGTTGGAGCCTACCGGGAAAACTCTTTTAACTAATAGTGTTCACTTTGCCATATAAGTGGTATGGACCAATGGAGGATTTCCAACAATGACCTGCCATGAGCAGAACAACACTTCTGAGACCAACATGGACAGGTCAAGGGTCACTATAGTGCTAGGTGACAGCAGTGGCATTGTGAGTGAACGTGCTGAGTTGGGGACAGTGCTATGTGCACATTCGTTCATTTAATTCATGCTGTGAGGCAGGCGGAAGGTTCATCGTTTCATAGAGAAGCAGCTTGTTCAGGACCTCACGGACAGCAGACTTGGAGCCAGGAGCTGATGCGTAACACACTCCTAAGCCTTTGTTCCTAACCACCACACCATACCACCTAACTGATACAGGTGGGATGTTCTCAAATCTAGACATCTTCAGGAGAACTCTGTGCTTCCTGTACCTTCATTTTCTTTCACTTAGCAGTAAGGTATCAAATACGGATGCCATCTCCCAGAAAGGCAGCTGTCCTACACCTTTAGGTCTGGAGGGTGTGTTCCCCAGTAACCATAGCTACCAGGAGTAGACGGAATGATGCGAGGACTAGGTGACAGCGATGCTGCCTGCCCTGGGAAGGAGGCACTCAGCCACCATCACACTTCAGTCTAGGCTAGCAAGCATGGTGACTCTGTCTGGAATTCCAGCCCAAGGTAATCAAGAGTTCAAGGCTACCCTCCCAACATAGTAAGTTTACAGACACCTATGCCTAAGAGGCAAAGATGTGGTTTTGTTCTCCAGTGCCTTGGGGATGGCTTGGTCTAGACAGGAATGCACAGAAGGAGAGGTGTGGCTGGCAATCTAACCTCATAGGGGTTGTTCTGGTGCTACCCCCTAAACAAAGAGCTTTTCATCATCTATTAATGACAACTAAGGGGTGGGGGGAGGTTACCAGACACTTCTTTGTCTATATAAGTCTTGGTAAGAATTACACAGCCGGGCTGGGAGGCAAAATACCCCATTTCTGACAACCTCACCCAGGCTTATCCTGTGACTAGGCATTACTGATACACCCCACACACCACTAACCACCCTGACCCCTGAGGTTTCGGCTCTGTATCTGCTATCATTTTCCTGTCCCCATATGTGATGGTTGGTACTGATTGCCAGTTTGACCAGCCCTACCATCCCCTAGCAGACAAACCTCTGGACTGTGAGCAGTGTTCTAGATGGATGGTATTATCTGGGGTGGGATGACTCACCTTAAGCGTGGGGGGCACCATTCCATGGGCTGGGGCCCTCAACTGAATAAGAGCAGAGCAGAGCTGCGCACCAGTGTTCGTCTCTCTCTGCTTCCTGACTGTGGAAACAATGTGACAAGCTGCCACTGCAACTCCCTGCCAGGAGAGACTGCATTCTCAAACTGTGAGCCTTCCAGTTGCTTTGCCAGGCATTTTGTTACAGCAATAAGGAACATAATCAACACATTGTCCTTGCCGCTCACCTGCCACTTTTCCTAAAGGCAGCATGAACATATCAAATGTCTCCTTCCCCACCTTTTATCTGTTGTTTGTAATACTTTGGTGGAAGTTGGGAAACACCAGGTCTGTTGAAATGATGTGCCCCTCAAGACTAGGTTTTCCAGAGCTGGAGGCAGAAAGGACTCATAGCAGGTCTTGTGCCTTTCTTTTGGCTGTTCATAGCCACATAGGAAGAAGCTGACATTGTTGAGTGGGGTATTTCAGATGGGCAGGACAGGCCACCACTGAGCACTGGGTACTGGCACAGAGAGGCCTGGTGAGTTTTGGATGAATATTTGCTATCTGTATAAGTGACATGGCTAAGATGCTCCTGGCATTATAAAATTGTCCTGGAAAGCAAGACTTTCTCCTAAGACAGCCCAGCTCCAGAACAAGGGATAGCAACCTCATGTTTCTTAAATGTCATTCTCTTTCCAGATGGTGAGTGGGCCCCTTGGGCTATAGACACTGTCTGGCTCTTAAGAAAAAAAGTTAATTTTAAATCAAAATGTTAATTTTGAATAGAAGGTAATACATTCGTGTGATTAAATATTCAAGCTGTACAGAAAAAGTATAAAATGTAAAATAAGCCTCCCCCTTGCCAATCTCGTTTAGTATTGTGTAAACATATGTCACCATAACATTACTTTAACCATCTCTCAGCACATGGATCTTATCAATTTTTTTACTAGCAGAGACAAAACTACATATTACATAATCTCCTTGCATTTTGTTTTATACATTTAATAATATATACTGGAGATATTTTCATAATCCCTACATTCAAATTCCCCTCCCTCCTTCCTTTCCTTCTAATTAAATGCAAGTCTTGGTGTCTTTTGCTGTGTATCTCCATGGTAAAATCTTAGAATCAGAATTGCTAGTTAAAGGGAAAGAGCATTTTGTATTTTGCAGTTTGCAGATTGAAATGGAATATACAGGTACATGAAATAGGCAAGAGAGTCTAGGTCTGAAGCTAGAACCTCAATCAACATCCAACTCACCCTGTCTTAGTTTGGGGGCTTGCTTATTATGATCATGGTAGGGAGCATGGCGGTGTGCAGGGAGATATGGTACTGGGGTAGTAGCTGAGAGTCCTGTATCTTGCATGCAACAGGAAGTTGACCTTGACAATGGACATAGAAAACCTCAAAGCCTACCCCCACAGTGACACACTGTGGGCCATACCGACTCCAACAAAGCCACACCTCCTAATAGTACCACTCCCTATGAGATTATGGGGCTCAGTTACATTCTAACTACCACACACCCTTACTAGTTGAGTACCTTTATTTCAAATCAAAGTTTTCCATCTCCCAGCATGGCTGTGATGCTTACATAGACTATACACACAGAGCCCCTGTGCTTGGAACTCAGTAAGAGCAATGTGTATGGTGTTGTTGAGGTTGTTATGAGGACTGTTCTCCTGTCTGAGTCCTCTGGAGCATCCCTTAGTGGGTTTCAGATTATGTGAAATGGAGCAGCCGACCATTGCCTTGTGGTTCCTCCTGCTGCATACAGGACCCCCTGCTCTCCCTGAATCAGGACCCCTCTTAGCAGAAAGGCCCAGAGCCCATGTGTGGTGGGGCTGCTGTGGGCTTTGCTAACCAGAGCTCTGCCTTGTTCCTTTCACTGTGTTGGATCAACAGTTGCCAGTGAGACAAGAGTAATTACAGAGGTGCTCAAAAATATCGATGGAGCCCCAGCATCTGCTCTAAAAATCCAGGCAGATGAAAGTCACTCTTCCAAAACACAAGGGCTCAGTGCTACAGCTTGCCCAGCATGTGCAAGTTCTGGCTTTACTCCCAAGGACTTCCCAACCATGCACACTAACTAACCAGATATAGTAGTGCACACATATAGTCCCAGCATGAAGTAGAGGCAGGTGGATGTGGAGTTCAAGGTCAGCCTCAGCTACTTAGTGATGCTAGTCTTTGAGCTAAAGAGGACTATCTCAGAAACCCAAGCAAAATCAACAAACTAAACAAAGAAAAATCCTTAAAACACAGAAGTGGGGAAATGGCCTACTTCCCAGTGATTTCAGAGAAGTAGATGAGGTCTACCCAGATGAAGGGCTGGGCAGGCTGGAGATGGAAAGTAAATGGCACCCAATTACTTACTGACTGTTCATATTGTCTCTCTGGCTCTTTATATCCAGGTTGGCTAGTAAGAGATGGGCCAGTCAGAATTAGTTACATGCAAGGAATTAGTAATTTGGGAAAAAGAAATGTAGGCATATTGTTTCTAGATAAACACCACTCCCTAAACTAACGGCTAATACACCTGTCATTGGGAACTTGCCAGCCAGTGATGGCTAGCAGCCACTCATCTCAATTAGCTGGCCACTGCCTGAAGGCTGAGGTGGTCTGTGACCGCAGGGCCCCTGTGAGACCGCACATCCTTTAATAGGGACAGGTCCAAAATAACAGTGACATCTGAGCAGTCCACTTGTACACCTCGCTGCTCGTGGGCAGGCAGGAGAGGCTGTGTAAGAGGCCTCCTTCCCTCCCCAAAGCCTTGGAATCTCTTTCATCCCCTCACCCCCAAAATGACAGTTGTCCACCTTCAGCTCATGTCACTGTCTTAGGCATGGTTCCTACAACAGACACCAAGCACACTTTTAAAGAGTTAAAAACACGATTGTTTCAGTCATGATTGCTATAAAAGGATACTAAGGATAAATAACTTGCAGAGAGATGTGTATTCAGCCCATAATGGATCTGCAGCTTTGAGCCTCTAGTGGGGATGTTGGATCACAGTGCTGTGGAGTGTATATGGAGGGTACTTTACATAATGACCAGGAAGTAAAAACTAAAAAGGCTAGAGTCCCATAATCCCTTTTAAAGGCATGCCCCAAATGTCCCCTAGGTCTGACATCCTTACAGTCCCATCATTTCTCCAATGATGCCACATTGGCATCAGAGGCAGAGACCTTTGATAGACACTGATGTAAGCCATAGCATGACTATTACACCAATACAAAACTGACAATATATAAAATGATCTGATTCTATTTGTTGATTTGTTGATTCCAAGACTCCTTGAGAAACAGTGATTTATACCCGCTATCAGGAAAAGCCTTTCTAAAACTTCTTTGTGGGCTTGGAAGAAGGCTTTTCCCACAAAGTCTGATGACCTAGAACACACATGGTGGAAGGGAGAAGATTAACTTCCACAGTTGTCCTCTGCCCACCATACACATACTATGGCACACAACACTCGTGCACAAAAAATAAATGCAAGCTATTTTGTTTTGTATGTGGATGTTTTACCTGCATATGTATCTGCACACTGTGTGCATGACTGGTATCTACAGAGGCCATAAGAGAGCATTGGATTCCCCGGAACTGAAGTTGCAGGTGGTTGTGGGCCTCCATAGCTACATAGGCAGTGAGACTCAAACCCTGGTCCTCTAGAAGAGTAGCTAGCGCTCTTGACTCCTGAGCCATCTCTTGAGACCCTAAACTCTAATAATAATAAAAAATAAGCCAGGAATGGGTAGCACATGCCTTTAATGTCAGCACTTGGGAGGTAGAGGCAGGCAGATATCTGAGTTCCATGACAACCAGGCTACCCAGAGAAACCTTGTCTCAAAACCAAGCAAACAAACAAAATGAATAAATAATATTTGTGTGTCAGGAGATCTAGGGATTGAATCCAGGGCCTTCATGTGCTAGGAAATTACTGTGTCACTGAGCTATATTTCCAATTCCTCAAGAGAAGCACTTTAAAAAATATGTCAGCAAAAGAACCAGACTGAAAATAAAGCTGGTTAGTGTTTTATGAGGCTGGTTAGTGTTTTATGATCTTCCAAACCTGGGAGATCATCTCATCTCTGTTACCCAGAGGATATCTACATGTTAACCTGTGCCTCCACTGAGTCAGAGCTCAACTTACACACAGCTTTCCAAATGAGGTACATTCCCTTAGAGACACAACCTTTGGTCTGCCACTGAGGAATGCCCTGTGACACCGAGGGGTCCTGAGTGCCCACCTTTGCGACCCATTGTGTAAGTTGTGAAGGATGTGTCTCAACTCACAAGAGCAAGGTCTCTTACGGGTCTTTGTGAGAAGAAGCCTTCTGGGAAGACACCATGAATAGCCCCGAAGGAGGAAGGAGTATCTTCAGTTGTGGTGACAGAGTCAAAACAGGGCCAAGTGTGTTACCTCTGCACTCTTCATCTAGGCCAAAATGGACCTCGGCATGGGGTGGGGGTGGGAGGCCCGGAAAGCAGCTGCTAGAGTGGTGGGGAAAAGGGAAGACAGTGTGGTCTGGACAAGTCCATGTCGAGGAGCAGGGGACAGAAAGTCAGGAGAGCTCAGGGACTGGGTGTGGAGAAAAGTCTCATTTTTATAAGAAATTTTTTCACTTTGAAGCCAGAGTGACCAGCAATGAAAAGGCAGGGTAACCCCAGGAAGCTGACTGACTCCACCCGTCTTCCTGAGGGCTATCTGTGCTTCCTTTGGCCTTCTCCAGCATCAGGGATTTTCCTCTCTGGCAGGTACCTGGGCCCTGGGCAGTAGTCCTGACTCTAACCAGGCCTGGCAGTGGATGGAGCTGCTGCTGGTGCCATGGGTCAGATGGGATTCTAGAACCTCGAGCATGGGTGATGGTGGAAAACTAGAAGTCTGGGGGCTAAACATTTGAACAGATTTGCTTTGTTTTCAGGATACATATTTATTTTAATTTTGTTTTTAAATTTTTAAAATAAATTTTATTATACATGCTTGCAAAGACAATTATTTAAAAAATTTAAAGTCACATTAGTTTATTAGCATTGACATAATCAAAATGTTTCACATGAAATGGAGCTACATGCAAAGCAGAATACCAACTACTGTTAGGTCTCTGAGCAGGAGACCATGACAACGGCATGCAGGTCAGCAGCCCCATCCTTCAAGAGCTTTCTTTCCAGGACACATGGCAAAACTGGCCTTTAACCTCCTTACCCTGGGTATAGCTCAGAGGCTCTGGGGCAGCAGGAACTGTGTGCAGGTATCAGGCAGACACAGAGGAGCAATCTATCTTGGAAGCAGACAGAACCAGCCTCTCTGTGTGTCCCCATACCAGTAATGAGGCCACCAACTCATAGAGTATTGGCATGGGAAGAACCCTTTCTAGCAGGTTCCACTGTAGTCATTAATAGTTGGAGCAGAGGGAGAAACTGCATGCAGAGTCCTCCCTTCCATGGACAGGACCTCCTGTCTACCAGGGGCTGTCATGACCAAGGACAGTAGTCCTTCTCTTGGCCAAGGAGCCCCACTAACTTCCTGTCCAGTCACCCCACGCCAAACCCATTCGTAGCTAATGACCGCCTCTCGGTGAGAATGGATTGGTGTGTCCTTTCTCTCCCTCCCACTCACCACCATCAGGTAGGTGGGGGGAGGAGCCGAGTCTGTACCCAGTGGCATTCAAAGTGAAGGCTTTGCACACTGTCAGAGTAATGAATTCTGCAAGGGCTTTGAAGCAAGGGCTGGAGGATTTTTGTGTCATGTGTCTAAAAGTGACAACCCCCAGTGGTTAATTACTGCCACATGATGAGAACCGAGCTGGTAGCAAAATGAGATAAGTTCATTATGAGCTAAATTTGAAGTTAATTAGATTCATACCCCCCACCCATTAGTATACATGCAGACTACCTAGGAAGGGGCTGGGTGGAGAAAAAAAAAAAAAAAGATTGCATTTGAGCAGAAACAGGTAAGCCAGGCAGGTCTTGTCATTTTATGGAGGTAGCAAAGAAGAGCCTCTGAGGTGTGGGTAAGAGGGAATCATGGCTCTTTTGGCTGAGCAGAACTAAATCATTGGGCTAAGGTCATCTCAGCAGACACCTTCTGAGCACATACTGCATTCCAGGCCAGGGCAAGGGATGCAGGGGACAACCGTAGCACTTGATCTCTCGAAAGACAAGAGAACAAGAGTCAGAGTGTGGGGAAGAAATGTGGAGGGATCTGGTATCAGAAGGCCCAGGATTTGGGTGTGGCCCTTACCACTATGTAAACTTGGGTAAGTGCCTAAACATAGTGCTTCACCTCCATTCTTGTGTGTGTCAAAGGGCTGGTAACAGAACTTGTCTCCGAAGGTGTTGAGCATTAAGTGAAACACAGCGGTATTTAGAGCGCAGTCCATGCTAGCAGCATACCTGGTGTTGAGGGTTAGGCATGAGAAGTGCTTGCCCAAAGTGTGGCCCAAAGGAACTCCTAAGAAAGCTGTGGCTTTTTTGATTGGCCGGTGTCCAGGGCTGCCCAGAGTTAAGGGGAGAAAAATAGATAGCACTTCTTCATGAGAAGGGTTACAAACCCAGACTCATCTGAAGATGGTCATAAAGAGTGACACTGTTTCATTGTTTAAAGTACTGTTTTTTTTTTCCAATTATAGATTCAGATAATTTTGTTATTTTCCTAAAAAAATCACACAGGTAATAAGTAGTGAAGGTAATATTTGAACTCAGATCCACATGTCTCCCATACTTGGATCCTCCCTTTCACATTTTGAGGTCTAGATTTGGCGCTAGAGGTAACTGGGGAAGGTGTATGAAGGGGAAAGCAGTTATGCAGACTTCCTGGCTCTTCAGGCCTGACCCTCTCTCACAGCGCTAACCTAGCATCTTCTCCCTGGAGGTAAGGCTGCCCTCTGGCGGCCATGCTTCTCAGATCAGCTTTGCCCAACCCTGCTCTGTCCCCTAGAGGCATCCCAAAATGTCTGACATCTTCCTTTCATTTGCTCATCCATATTCACACCCCTTTCATTGTCCCTCCAAGACTTTCTGTGAGACTTTTGAAATCTAACCTGGGACTTTCTTCATTAATCAGCAGGTGGATACATGAGCAGTCTCCATTTTCTGCCTATCACAAATAGTGCTACTATGAGCCCTCACATACAGGGACAATTGGTCCCATCTCTCTTGGTGGTACCACTCAGCCTTCTGAGGAACTGCCAGGCTTTCTGAAGCGCACACACCATTTACATACCCTCCAGTGGGAGATGAGAATTCCAGTTTTCTTCATCTGGGAGGATTATACTGTCTTGTAATGCAGCCATCCCGATAGGGAGGAACACTGTGTCTCTGCACCTTCGCTCTGCATCTCCCTAACCGTGTGCTGAGCAGCGTACTCCATTTATCCTTTATCCTTTTTATTCACTTGTCTCTCTTTTTTATTAATTTCTGATTTTTTAATATAGTCTAGATGAAGCCTTTTATGGAAAACCTGATTTGCAAATATTTTATCCTATACTATGAGTCATCTTCATTTTCTTTTCATCTTAAAACATTTTTAATAAAAAAAAAAACTTTTGGACCGTTCTCACTATGTAGACCAGGCTGGCCTTGAGGTCACAGAGATCCTCCTGCCTCTGCCTCCCGAATACTGGTATTTAAGACACGCACCACTGCCTGATTCATCTTCATTTTCTTATTGGTGTTCTTTAAAGCACACGAAAAATTAAATTTTAAATTGCTCATCTTTTTAAATCATGTGTGATTTTTAAGAAAGCCCAGCCTAATCTAAGGTCATAGGTGTTCTCCCCCCCCCCAAGGGTCCTGTAGCTGGAGTGCATACGTTTAGGCCCTTATTCCATTTTGAGTTATGTTAAGGCAGGATGTACACATCTGGTTGCTTCCCCAGCTGTGAGCATCTCTGGTTTTGTTTGTCTCAGAAGCCTGTGGAGTTTTCTCTTCTGAGTGATGTGAGGAGCCTACTCAATCCCCCATGGGTTACCCAACAACACATATAAGGCCCCCTTTTGCCCCAGCAAACTGGGGCCCTTCTCTCACTCCCAGATAGAGCTGTGAGGACACTATGGTCTGTTTCTCATCTTCTGATCCCTCCCCTTGGTTTCCTGATCATGAACAGAGGTCACACTTTTAATTATAAAGACTTCCTAGAAAGTTTTAGCATCTAGGAAGCCATTTTCCTTGTGGGAGACACTGAATAATCCAGCTAGAGCTAAGTTTCACTAGACATCAGAACACCTGAGGTGAAGTCCCCACTATTCACATCCTCTGAGACTTTGAGCTAATGATAACTCTCCTCTGAGCTTTAGTCTACTCAGTGGTACATCAGGAGTGGGTACCAATTCTTTCCTGTTCCCCCAGGATTGAAAAGAGCAATGTTCTGTCTTCAGTTTCAAAATCCCTAGAAATCCTCGCTATTAGTAGGCCAGGCTGGCACTTAATTAGTCTCTAAGAGAAGGCTACCCAGAGTCAGACAATGTGTACTCACATGTGGGAGTCCTGTGTGTCAGGAAGCTGATCAATTCATTCGGTTCAGTTATCATCATCAGTACCATAGCTGTACAGCAAATGATGTGAATCATCCCCTCTTTGGTGAGAGGTGACATAAACATGAGCCTCCATGTCGTGCTGTGTTTAGAGATTGTTGATTCTGTTTGGCCTTCCAACCCAGAGATGAATCAGCTAAGCAAGAGCTGTAGTGCCTCATTAGCTGCTTTGTTCTGACTGAGGCCAGTGACAGAGAAGGGGGTAGGCAGGGGAAATGCCCACTGCTCTCAGGGTCACCCGATCCACAGCTCCAGGCCAGGAGAGTCCTCAGAGGCCAACATAGCAAAACAGAGCCTTGAATTCTTCCTATGTTCATCCCCAGGATGTGTCCAGCCTCTGCTTGGATTCATATTGGTGTCCTTGGGGGCCCCAGGAAGTGTGTTTGTAGTAAAAAATGTGAGTAAAGACAAAATAGTTCTCACATACAAATCTTGTATCAATCATCAGATGCTTAGTGGACCACACTGCAGGGTCAGCAATGTCTTCTTGTGCCTTTGGGGGTCAGCTGGAAACTGGCTGAACTAGGAGAGTACCTGCTGGTACCCTGCTGTCTAAGGCAAGGAACATGGAGTAGAAAAACTCTGTTCAATAAGGAGAGTGAAAACCAGTCCACTCTGTTTCATTAGTGTTTAAAGGTGATTATGTCCTCGTCACATTATGTTTTTGGGAGGGAGGGGGTGTCATGTCACTATTTCTTTTTCAAGATGGTGACAAAAAAAATCAAGTGTTACTTCTTGAGGACAGTAAGGTTCAGAGTCTCTCCCAAGGTCATGCAGGGGTGAGTAGGAAAGCAGGGCTGGCTGCACTGGAGTGGATGCTCTTCCTCACTCCTCTGCTGGCTGCTCTAATGTTTTAAGTTGGAGGCAGACCTCCGCCCTGCTACATACAGAATTTTGTCAGTAATGAAGATAAAATGGAAAGTGTCTGTGGTATGAGGCGTGTCCAGTCTGGATATTCTGGCCTAGCCTGTTGGCCCAGACCAGCAGACACAGTCCCATAGACCTACAGAAACACACAGACACTTATATTAACTGTACACTGATGGACCTGGGGCCCAGGCATATAACTTGCTAACTCTTTACCTTTAAACTAACCCATGACTCTTATCCTGTTCAGCCATGTAGCTCGGTACCTTTCTCAGAGCAGCATAGTTGTCCTCTGTTTCTTCTGGCTCGTCTGTGGCATTTCTGCTCTGTTCTGCCTGTTCTTAGAGTCTTCTTAGTCTGGTAGCCCCACCCACACTTCCTGTCTGCCTTTGGCCAATCAGTGCTTTTTATTAAACTCGTAGGTGGGACATTTATTTACAATGTAACATCATAAATCCACTTCAAGAGTCCATCATCAGCCTCCATCCTGACTGGTACTGGTACCGGTACCCAGCGGAAGTGCAGGAAGTTGAGGTGACACAAAAAAACTGTCAGTGTGACTTCCTCAGTTTGCCCAACAACAGGTTGCATGTTCTATGAAAGTTCTTGTATCCACAGGATGGAGCCTGTTTCTAGAGTGTTCTCTAATTAAAAATGGATCCACGCGTAACACAAAGGAGTCCCTAGGAACCAAGAGACTCCATGGCAGTTTTCCTTGTAGAACACACATCACCGTTTGCCAGTTTCTCACACAACACATTGTTGGAAAGAAAAGGAGTGAGCCCCAGTTCAATGGCTGCCCACTGAGGCTGCACTTGGGAAGAACTCACTGCCAGCGGCCCAGGCATACCTAAGCCCTCCAAGCAGTGGGGGACACACACCTGCAGGGAAATCAGGGCAATGAGCACTTACAGCTTCACACTCTCAGCCCTTTACATGTGTGCCCTTAGGCCAGCAAGAGCTTCAGGGGCTCTGAGAGGCTGAGCTGAGAAGTGTTTTTAAAGTTGGGGAAACTGAAGCTGGAGAGAAAGGTAGTCTGACTTGCCCAGGGTCCCACAGAGGCTTAGAAGCAGAGGTGAACCAGGACTTAAGGACCCCAGATGGTCTTTATGTCTTCCCACTCCAAAATGTTAGTAAGTACTGTGTATCCAGTGTCACACAACCCTGTCCTGGGGAGCTCGTGCCTTCTTTTCTGGAGACTGATGGGCCATCTCTGTTGTGGCTTCCAGTGGCCTGTCAAGGACTTCTCTCTCCTTGGTCACCTGTTCATCTGGCCTGGTTGATAACCCACCATCCCAGGTGCCAGCCATCCTTTCTCACTGTTCCCCACAGTCTCAGGACCTCTCATTATCAGCCCTGGGCTCAGAGCTGAGCTGTTTCCTGATGGCTGGGCCACTGTGGACAGGTTACTTATCCATTCCTTCCTTCATCTTCCTCTCACAGGGTCACTGGGGCAATGGTGGTGATGTGTTGAGTGTGTCCAGCAGCAAAGAAAGGACTACTTTGTCATCAAATCTCATCACCTCAGCTTTGTTCATTCCCCTCCAGGGTGTTTCTGTTGCTCTGGGATGGGGGACAGTAGGCTTCAGAAAGACTAGAAAAAGCTGTATGGAAGAGGAGGGCCCTGCAGGTGACTTGGGGCTGAACTGAACATCAAATGGATAGGAAACAGAGGAAGGCTGCTTGAGATGGGAGCCTGAGCAAAGGTGTGAGGGTGCAAACAGGTTTGGAGACTGGCAGGAGTTGATGAAGCTGGGGAAACACAGATTGAGAAGGCTAGAAAACTAAGCTGAAGACTTCTTAATGTTGAAGGCGGTGGGAGCTCGTCTTATATCTGATACCTATGGACATCTATCTATCCAACACTGACTGTCCCACCATCTTCTCCCACTGGCTCTAGCCCAGGTCAAGACAAATCCAGCTGACTAATTTTAGTTACCGTTTTCTCACGTCCTTTAGGGACTCCTCTTGTCTCATAGTGTTGGATGAAACTTTCAGAGTAAATTTCTGATGATGACATTGATAATAAATTTCCTTGTTACATTCTTAACTTTGATAGCAAATTCTCCAAGTATTTCAACAATGAAGTATAATCTAATATTGACTATTTTTAAAACAGTGAAAGATGTTATTTACTAACATGTAAGGAATGAATTTTGGATGGTAGCCAATGTCTTTTCCACCTTTCGTATAGTCTGACAATTTATTTTTTTTTTTTATAATGATAGGAAGTTCTAACCAATATTTTGATATTGAACCATCCTTACATACCTGAATAAAACTCATTTGGTCATAGCATATCATGGCCTCCCCGAGCTGCTCAATCAGTGTGATAGTGGGAATGTTCTGCCATTATTGATAGTAGCAAGAATGAAATAACTTGGTATCATATGACTGAGTCACGATACTAACCTTTAACTCTTAATTTTTCTGCTGTGTCTATTAAGTGCCTGCATCACAATTAGGACAGGTTGGTGGAATGAATAGACTCTCTTGGTTTATAGACTAGACCACTTAATAACATAACAATGTATCCCTTGAAGATTAAAAACAACTTGCCCCAAACAAGAGGTAATAAAAGCTTGCTCATGAAGCTAAGTGAACAAGGCCATTATTTTTTAATAAACACATTTGTTTTACTTATCCCAGAAAGGATACTGGTATTTTCTAGCTGCTCTTGAGTTAACTATGGTAATTTATGTTTGCCCAGAAAATTAAACCTCTTGTTGAGAGTTTCAGATTTATAAGTATACACTTTACATTCTTCTTTACAAAAATTATTTCTTTTATGATTTTAGCTGTATCTTTGTTCATTACTTACCTTTCTAAAATTTTAACCTTTTTATTGATTCTTTAGGAATTTTACATCATGTACCCTAATTCCACTTTACCCCCCCCCAGTCTCCCATGTCCTCTCCTAATCCTGCAGCACCTCCAACGAAAATTTTAAAAAGTCAAACAAAAACATAACAACAAACAAACAAAAAGCTAAAAACCCACCTCTTTGTTTCTCCATCTTTCCTGCCTCTCCAACACCTCTTCATCCACCCTGGCTGCACTGGGAGCAGTGTGTCACACGGTACACCCTTTTGTCCAATCAGCTTTGTTAGCAAATGTTCATTTGTCTGGTTCAGGGCCTCTGGCTTTTGGTACACCATCATCACTGGATCCTCACCGAAACTCCACTGGGATGTCCTAAGTCATGGAGCTCCTGCTGGTATTGTCCACAGGACCCTTCACGAGCTCCAGCAGGTCCTAGATGGGGTAGATGTTAGGGTGGACCAACCTAAGGCCCAGCTGTGGGCCTGGGTGGTAGCTGAGCTGGCCAATCAGGGCCACCAGGGTTGCCCATGTCAGATGAGAAGGTGGAGCCTGCTCCCCTATGCCCATGCCACCAGGGCTGGTTCTCCCTCACCCGCTGTGAGAAGAGGAACCAGCTCTCCCAAGGGCAGGGGATGGCTCCCCTCCTCTAGTGTCTATGAAAGGTGGGGCCAGCTTTCCCAGAGCCAGTTTAAGGGCGGGGCTGGCTCAGTGTGACCCTCTGATTTCATCACACATGGTTTCTGTGGCCCCCTGAGGCCACAGATAACAATACAACCCAGCTGGAGCTGGACCAAAGACCTGGCAGCAGCTGGAGTCCATTTGATAATTTTATGCGATTTGTTTTAAATCTTGACTTAGATCTGTCTATTGGTCTTTTCAGATGAGACTGGGCATGTTCAGGATGGCTACTTTATTTCCAAATACTGACTCTTGGTCATATTACGGTTGTGTCTGCCTTTTGTCTCCCCTTTATTTATTGATGTGTCTCCTCCTTTACCCAAGTTTCTTTTATTGCTTTTTGACAAGGTTCTGATTTTTCTGAACCTTTGCTTGAGGGATCAAGGTTTTAAAGCATGTGTTGGCCAAACATGACCCAAAGGGCCAAAGCTGCATCCCAGAAGGCAGGCACCAATTGTCCAGGCCAAGCCTCGCTCAGACTCACTCTGCCCAGTCTCCATTCCGGGAAGCTGGGAGTATGTGAGCAACTATACCAGGTGGGCTTCACCTACCACAGCACCCTCCATCTTCCAGGACATATGTGCAGCACCCATCTTTTGTCTTAACCCTCAGAAAAACATTTTCACTATAAAAATCTATGTAGTCAAATTTCCTTCTGGAGGATGGAGCCAATAAGTGATGGTGACGTGTCCTGATTGGGACCTTAGGAATTATGGCCAGTACAGACAGACCCATAGCAAGGTGAGGAGGAGTGAACAGACAGGCTAGCCATGTGGACTAGACACCAGCTCACCAGGGACATCTCATTTTCCTGTAGGAAAGGAACCATGTCAATACCTCACCTCCTTAGGTTGTTGAGGGCTAGTGGCATTAACCTTTTCAGAGTCCTTGACGAGAGCCTTGTGTTGTATAATTTCTTTGCAAGTATTCTTTGTTGGCAATTATCATCACGGGTGGGAACCTGGGGTCAGGGACAGGGTGGGATATACTGCCCAAATTGGTGGAGATGCTCCCACGATTGATATAGATGTCCCTCACCATAGTAGCCCCTGACTTTGGCTACCTCACAGACTGGCTACTGACATCTCAGCCCTGTGCTGAATAGCCTGACTGGTGCCCATTTTGCTTCCCGAGACACTGCCATAGCTCTCTGCCACCTCCACCCCTGGTCTGTGACTCTGTAAAGAAGACTGGAGATGAGAAGGCCTTGGGCTGGGATAAGCATTTGGCTGAGGTTTCTGCTCTGCCACAATCCCAGTGGACCCCAAGATGGTTACTCCCCTTCCTCCACCAGGTCTCAGTCTTTCATTTGATAAATGGCAAAAAGATCCTCCAGAGCCCCCTCTTGAGTCTCTTCCTGAACAGGCACGGAGGGAATTTCTCCAGCTCCCAAGACCCTTGCTTCTCCATCAAAGCCGCTTCTTTCACTAACGTGTTTTACCCTGAGCCCTTCTGAGCTTAGGATGCAAAGACTTGACCCTGAGCTCCGACTTTGCAGAGAGGCACAGGAAACCAAATGAGGCAAACCTCCTCAGTTCCCTCCAGTCCTGCAAGCTTGAATTTTCAGTCTCACTTTGGTCCTCATTGAGAGGATTGTCTGGATGCAATTCATGCCAAGGATGAAGGACTCCCAAAGTCCAACATCGCATGTAAAGACACCTAAGCCGGCGTGCACAGCCCAAAGCCAGGGAAGTGATGTGCAGGGGCAGGCAGGGTACTCCTTGGAGGGGCTGTCTGGGATTTTTAAAGTTCTGGAAGGTTGTCAGACTGTGAGGTGGGCTGCCTATGATATGGTCACTGATTGATGTTACTAGAAGGGATGTAGAATCATTCAGGGCATGCTCATGTTCTCACAATACATACTGGTTTGGGTTCTCTGGGGGGACACTGGTTAGTGATGGCCATCTGTTGCATGAATAAATGAAACTCAGGGATAGATCTCTGAGAAGGTCAGAGATATTAGAGAGAGTAAACACCACAGTCAGATCTTACCCAGCTGTCTTCCAGCTTCCTCAGCCTGGCTTCTCTTGGCTTCCTCTAACTTCTGTCTTTCTATGCCCACCTTAAATACTCTCTTGATAAGTTAAGGCGTGGCCCCACCACTGCCTGCCTGGGAGCCTGGAACTCCTTCTGTAAACTAAAATGACCTGAACTCAGTTTGGATTAAGGGTGTAGGTCATCACTCCCAGGATACTCTCTGTGCTGGGATTAAAGGTGTGATCCTCCTAGACTGACTGTGGGTAGATCCCTCTGATATCTCTGAAACTTCTGGAACTTTTGTTAAATCCCCACAGCCATCCTCTGGCCACTTATTGGTGGGGTTGGGCTCAGAGTCCCTACTTGTGTACTGCTGGGTTGTAGGAGACACTGACAAGTACTCTTGGACCAGCAGTCACTCATCCAGTCCATGGGTCCTTTCTGGCTCCCTGACCCCCTTCCCTGTCCTGAGTGTTCACACCCTAGTCCCAAATCTCTATCATCTCTTATCACTTCCCATGGTGGCATATAGTGGCCTCTTCCTTCTAGGGTAAGCTGTCAGCTGTCGTTCTCTCTCCTAGGACAGCGTCTTCCCTCAGGGTCCAGCAACCACAGAACACAGTGCTTTCTCAAGGTCTTGCTTCCACATCCTAACAGTGGTCTCCCTGTCATATATAGCCTGCAAGAGGGTTTGAGGGGCCACAGGCCTCATTCCTGCCTGAAGGAACACAGACAGGGACATGGTTATTTTTTCCCCTTGGTTACAGCATTCTGCTACCTTGATACTCCTTTCCATAAGCCTCTTTGATGTTTGATTACCCTGTAGACTTATTCATGAAGTGCCTACTATGTGCCACAAGGTACATTCTCTGCCAGGGGTCCCCATGAGACTTGAGCCACTTGCTCCCTTTCTTCTACTTAAGGTTTGTTTTGTCACCCCCAAAGTGTCAGCTTGGGCTGGCCAAGAAGAGTTCTCAGTGTTCTTGCAATGATTCTGGAGCAGAGTGAATTGATGGATTCCTGCTTCTCTAGCAGGGTCATGGTGATGGATATGAAGTCATCCCTGCCTTCAAAGAGCTGGGAGTCTCCCCTTAGGGGTCAGAGCCTCCACCTCCATGTGCCAGCCACAGGGCAGCATTGGTGTTGGGTGAATGTGCCTGGCATGTTCATTTAATGAAAGAACAGCTATGGGTCTTGGGTAGGAAAATGCAATTGAAGACCAGATATGGAGCTGGAAGATCTGAGGTGCTTCTACCACAGGCTGTTGGAAATGGAAAACTAAGATGTTTGAGCTTGTATTTGAAAGCAATGGCAGGAGACATATGTGACTGGAGGAGGGTAGACTGTATGCTGAGAACCAATCAAAATCAGCAGGGTGGAGGTGGAACAGTCTAAGTCACACTTGAAGAGAACTCAGCCTGGTATGTGGTATTGTCCCGCCTCCTGGAGGGTTCTAATTTCTCAGAGGTAGACCATAGTTCCAGCCTGGTCTTTGCCAAGCAGAGCCAGGATAGCTGGTGTGGAGTATGTGTGTGTGTGTAGTGTGTATGTGTGTGTGTGTGTGTGTGTGTGTGTGTGTGTGTGTGTGTGTGTGGAGTGTGTGTGTGTGGTATGTGTGTGTGTATGGTGTGTATGTGTGTATGGAGTGTGTGTGTGTGGTATGTATGTATGTGTGTGGAGTGTGTGTATGTGTATGGAGTGTGTGTGTGGTGTGTGCGTGTGTGTGTGGTGTGTGCATGTGTCAGTGACGTGAGGAGTAGGGCATGCTAGTGTTTAGCATCCAGAAGTGACAAATGTGTAGGATGTCCAGGTAGCTGTGGCTGAGCAGCAGGCTGCGGAGATGCTCACCCTGTGATCTGTTACTTTGCTTCTTCAGGCCGCGACTTGGCAAGCACCACCCTCCCCGGGTACCCTCCGCACGTCCCCCCCGCTGGACAGGGCAGCTACTCTGCACCAACGCTGACAGGAATGGTGCCTGGTAAGTGTGCACTGTCTGCGTCTCCACAGCAGGCAGCAGATGGGGTTGCTGTGGGAGGGCACTCTCTGCCCCAAAGCAGCCCAGGTGACCTCCATGCTTCTGAGGAACCAAGCTGAATAATTCAGCAGAGGTTGACTCAGCCTCTTCTGCAGGTGTGTCTACAGTGGGACCAGGCTAGCCGTGGCTGCACTGTGGAGGACATCCACAAGGGTGGATCCTTGTCTGATATTTAAAATGTCCTTGGTCAGCCACACTATGTGCCAGAACCCAGAGGGGTGCAGGGCCAGCCAGTGGGAGTATCCCCATAACATTTCTTCTCCTTCCCATAATCTCCTTTATTCCTGAATCTGTGTAGCATGAACCATACAGAAGCCCCCCAAGGTGCTCTTGGTAACCTTATCCCTTGAGCGTGCACATAGTGTGTTTTCAAGACAAATAGGCTTTGACTGCTGAGTTTACCACCTGATCTAGACTGAACACCATCAAAACCTTAAACCCTGTCCTTTCACTGGTAAAGTGTCTGATTGACACAGGGACAGAGACCATTTCTTAAAGAATGTCCTCTGTTTCTCCCTCCCCATCTATCCCATGGGCTAGGATGAGTCACAGAACCAAGGAGCTCCTTCTTCCATTCTGGAGGCCCACCTGGATGGAGCTGAGCTCCTTCTGGCTCTCTGCCTCAGGACTGTCTTCTCGAAAGTGCCCTAAAAGCCTGTTTGTGAACCCCTGATACTAAGCTCTTGATGGGGACTTGAATGAACTTCAGTGTAAGAGCTATAAGGCGTCACAGGAGTGTGTGTGTGTGTGTGTGTGTGTGTGTGTGTGTGTGTGTGTGTGTGTTCACATGGCAACAGGTGGAACAGGTTTGGGCACAGGCAAGTGGGGTTTCCCACACTCAGGCAAGTGGGGTTTCCCACACTGTACACCCTGGCAGAGAATATCAAGAGGCCCCAGAATTCAAAATTCCACCCTGGCCTAGTTGTATGCACAGTGTATTTAACAAGGTAGGAGGATGGAGCATATTTCATTTAACGGTTTGTTAGCTTGATTTATGCCTTTTAAATATGAGGCATATGGGCAATGGCCTCTGTGAGCACTCTTGTCCTGGGCCTTGCCAACACCTGGGAGGCCTGCCAGGTTGCACTGCAAAAGATACATGTTTCCTGCTGCAAGGTGGCCCTGTGGCAGATGCCAGAGAAATACAGTGCTCAAGCCAACAGGTGGAGCAGACACTGCCACCAGCACAGCCTTGGGCTCCTCATTTTCCAGCCTCTCGCAGTTGGGGTCACAGAACACATTTGAAAATGGCCCTTCACCTTTGTATAGCACATCCATATCAACAGGCAAATCCCTTCATGCTTACATAGAACAACCCTGTCAGATGGGCTGGCTGGAGGGTTTAACCCCACTTCTCTAAATGGCTGGGACTCAAAGACGTTAGTGGACTTCATGGAGCTGCTAATGATAGTGGCCCCCAGCAGATGGACTCTCTAAGTCCCCAACTCTGGCTTTTCAGAAGGAGATTGCTATTGTAACCCTGGATCCTGGACTCAAAAAACCTCCCCCTTCCCCCTGGAGACCAAGTTGAGAGAAGAAGCCAAACCTTTTCTGGTTTATTCAGAGTAGCCATTGAATCCCGCCATTCCTCCAGCCTCAGTTACCAGGCTCCACATACAAATGGCTATGGGCCTGGCTGAAGCCCCAGCGGAGTGGTGGTAGCTTCTCATTCAATAGGGATGGGAACAGGAATCACAGGACCATGCAAGGACACAATGTCCCATCTGTTGCAATGGGAACACAGAACTTCAGGGACTCAGTCCTCTGTCACAGAATGAAAACGCACAGAAATTGAGGGAGGAGAGTAAGAATTATGGCTGGGGAACCTGCTGCTCAAGAACCATAAATTCTTCCTTCTTCATGTCTCTCCCGCTGCTTCCTGCCCCTTTTACCACTTATTCCTCCCTTCCGGCTCAGAGCTTTCTCTTTTCTCATAGTCACAGCACTTAATGCCAGATCAAGACAGCTTAGTCTTTGCTCCTCAGGGTCCCAACCACTGCCACACCCTATTTCTTGTCTGCAAATCTGTCTCTTCGATGGCCTGTGTCTGCAGCACAGAGAACCTCACCTTTCAGCAGAGCAGTGGTTTAGCCCTCCCCAGACCCCCTGCATTGCCAAGGTCTGGCCCTAGCTAGTTTTGTGGGTCCCTCTTCCAGCCTTCCCTGCCCCCAGTCACTCATTTTCTTTATTCCATATCCTTGGCTGGACTATTTCCCACCTTGGTCTTTTGCAATCCAGCCTCACTCTTCAGGACTGAGCACACACGTCACTGTCCACAAGCTTCCAGGGTGGCCCAGCTGGGGCTGGTGTTTGGTGTTCTGTCTGCTGCACGGTGCACACTGCTCTCACTGGAACCTCTTAGCCTTGGGCACCGGCATAGCATGGTACTTTCTGTGAGGGTTGGCTAGGGGACAGAGGCAGGGCAAAGCAAATAAACCTGTGTTTTAATTTCCTGTGACAAGTAGAAGAAGTTCCCAAATGCAGTACTCGGGATTATGGGAGCATTCTCTCACAGCTCTGTCACACGTCTGAATTCAGGATCACGGGGCCAAAATGCTGGGGCTGACATAGCCCCACTCCTTGGGAAGCCCTGAGGAGTGGCTGTTCCTCAGCTCATCAGCTTCATCCTTGCTGGAGATGTATCACTCCAAGGCCAAGTCACCACCTCACCCTTCTTTTCTCCCACATAAGGGTGCTCATGGCCCGTGTGAGCAATCAAGACACACATAGCTCAAGTTCCCAGCTTCTTCACATCTGCCAACTTGTCTTGACACTTGGACGTTTCACATAAGGAGCCTCACACTTCAGGTTCTAGGGACCTGGATGTGACTATCCTGGGATCTGTTCGAGGGCTCTGATCTTACATTTGTTCAGATTTCTGCTGCTTAGCCTCTAGGTTTCTAAGTCCATGAGGTATCTATTTGACGGGATCCAGTTATCACAACCACAGAGGGCCCGTTGGCCTGTTCTGAGAAAACAGTTGACATGACTCCAGGGGAGCTGTTATGAGGTGGCCACACTGGGATGGACGGTTTCGCTATGTGCATCAGTCTCCTATACTTGGTGTTGGCCCGCAGTGCAGTCTGCAGGGAAACTGGAAATCCCACAGCTCTCTGCCTCCGTGGGCTTTAGGAAACGCTTGACTATCATTTAAGTGGAGCCTTCCATTTACAACATTTGCTTTCAAGACACACAGAAGGGCCTCCAGGGTACACTCAGGCAGTTGAACTGTGGGTTGTGAAAAAAATCAGGCCTAGTGTGTTCTGTGTGAGTGGCAGTTTGTTGGCATGCCCTGCTTCCTGGCCCTCCTGCTCTAAGATATTCTCATGGTGGCAGAGCATGGCATCCATCTCCTGTGAGGTGTTTGCAGATTCCCTTCCTGCAGCTTTGCAGATCAGTTACATCAAAGAAAGCAAAGCCCGCATATTATATCAGCTTAAGGGGCAGAGACTTTTCAGTTTTCATTTTCATCAAGTCTCAGCAAATGCCAAAAGTTTTGCACCAAAGATTCCATAGAGTCTTGATCGGTGAGTAAGTACTAGATGCCTGCCTAGAGATATTTGTGCAACCTAACAGCTATTGACATGACATTTGGAACTCTTAAATACCCTGGGTTTCAGGGAAGGGAGTTCTCTGCCTTTGGCTTCAGGGAGTCAGAAAACAAGGTAAGCATCTTTGAGAATCACTCAAGGGATCAGGGACTCCCTCTCCAGCCCCTTGCTTTGCTCCTGATTTGGAGCTTTCGGCAAAAGTACCAGCAGGACTGATTGTTCCCATCTTCTCCAGGCTGCAGCAGACATGGGAGCTGATAGTCAGGAGGCCAGTCAGAGCCATGTACACAAAGGAGCATCAGTCCCCGTGGTCCCTGTGGTCCCCGTGGTCCCTACAGTCCCTGTGGTCCCCATGGTCCCTGTGGTCCCTATAGTTCCTGTTGTCCCTGTGGTCCTCATGGTCCCTATAGTCCCTGTGGTCCCTGTGGTCTCTATAGCCCCTGTGGTCCCCGTGGTCCCTACAGTCCCTGTGGTCCCCGTGGTCCCTATAATCCCTGTGGTCCCTGTGGTTCCCATGGTCCCTATAGTCCCTGTGGTCCCTATGGTCCCCATGGTCCCTATAGTCCCTATAGTCCCTGTAGTCCCTATAGTCTCTGTGGTCCCCATGGTCCCTGTGGTCCCCGTGGTCCCTGTGGTCCCTATAGTCCCTGTGGTCCCCGTGGTCTCTATGGCCCCAGAGACTCTAGTAGTCAAGGATTGGGAGACATTACTTCTAGAAGACTTGCAATTAAGTTTCACACTGAAATGACAGTTTGGTATCCTGAGTAGGCGGTAGTGATTATGAGGGACAGGAGGAGCGTCTTGATCCGGAAGGGAAGTCTGGAGCCAACTATGCAAGAGAGGGGCCAACTATGCTCTGTCCTGATGGTGAGGGACCTGCTCCCTTGGCCAAAGTACCTGTGACTTTCTCAGCTCCCTGCCTGGCTCATTCACACCTTTCTGTCCCCTACACAGACAAGCCTCCTCCATTAACTTAAGTGTATTAACTTCCTGTTGCACTCATAACAAATGACCCAGTGACCTAAAACAATGGAAATGTTCTCTCTTCCAATCCTTGAAGTCAGAAGCCCAGACAGTCTAATCGGGCTAATTTCAAGGTGCTGAGTTCCTTCTGGACACCCAAAGGAGAGCTGTTTTCTTTTGTTCCCTAGCTTGTGGATGCTTCCTGCATCCTTTAGCTTGTGGCCCCATAGTTTCATATTTAAAGGTGGCAGTGTTGAGCATCACGTGTGCCGCCAGCCTTCTATTTCCTGTTAGGAGGGGTCCTGTGTTTACCTCAAGTTTATCGCTGAACCCAGGCTAATTCCTTTTAAAAAAAAAAATCAGGACACTCCATCAGCAATCTTAATTCTCTCTGTTACCTTTGATTCTCTCTACTATGCATATGCTCTTACATCTTCACAGGCTCTGGAGATTAGGGTGCCAGGGAAGGAAGGATTTTTCTGTCTATGATGAGACCCCTGATTCTGAATTCTGCTAGTCAGGCTTAAGGGTGGGAACTAGAACCTGGCAGAATGTAGCCAAGTTTAGCAGAGACTCCTGTGTACTCTGCCAATTTTTACTCACGGGAGTAATATTTGTCCTGCACAGATGGTAGATACAGTTGGGACATTTTATCCTACCCTGTGTAGACACCCTTCCCACAATTAGAATGAAACCCACTGAGCTGGACAAGTCTTAAAAAGGCCCACAGAGGCTAGCCAGCAAAGACTCGGTAGAGACTCCAGCACTAATGGAGGTTGAACCATTGCCCTCTGGGTGTTGAGAGAGAGACAGAGAGAGAGAGACAGAGAGAGAGAGAGTCCATGTCCACTTTCTCCCAGATGTGCAGCCCCAGAGCGCACACCTGTTGCTTGTTTCTGACTCTTTGCTGCCCTCCTGTGGCCCCCAGTCATTTTGCCATGCTAGGAACGGAGGACAGAATGCACACAAACAGGATGAACCCACAGGTGGTCCATTCTCTAGTCTACTGTTCACTCTTCAGGCATTTGCTACGAAACACTAAGTGCTGGTTCTGTATCCAGTGTGCCATTTCAGACCCAGTTGCTGCCCTCAGGGAGCTCACAGTCTAATTTGGGAGAAAGATAAAAAAATCATTGCATATACTGTGTTAAAAGTTATGGCATAGAGTTATGGCATGAGGGCCTGAGTTCAATCCTCTGAATGCACATTTTAAAAAGTCCAGGCATAATGGCACACTTTTGTCATTCTGATTCTTAGAAGATGGAGACAGAGGATCCCTGGAGCCTGCTTATTTGGGTGAGCTTTAGACCAGTGGACGACTGTCAACACAACAGTTGCCTCCTAGGGAGGCTGAGGGTGTGCTGTGGCCTCTGCATGCATCCACATGAGTGTGCTCACTCAGATATATAGGTAGATGCATGGATAGATAGAGACATAGATATATAGAAAGATGATAAATATCTAGATAGATAGATAGATAGATAGATAGATAGATAGATAGATAGATGGATGGATGATAGGCAAATAAAAAATAAACTTCAGGGGTGTATACAGTGCACAGGAAGGGAAATGCTTGACCTCACTATGGGAACCTGGAGCCCAGAGTGCTGTGGATCCCAGTCAATGGCTGCCAGGTCTCCAGCTCTTCTGATGATATGCAAGGCTGTGCTGAGATTCTGACCAAGTTTCCGCCAAAGACCCTTGTTTACTTTTCTATTGTCGTGACAAGATACCATGACCAAGGCAGCTTATAAAACAGAAGCATTTAATTGGGGCCTGCTTACAGTTTTAGAGGATTAGTCTGCTACCATCATGGTGGGGAGCATGGTGACCGGCAGCAGGTAGGCATGGTGCTAGAGAAGTACCTGAGAGCTCAGACTTGATGCACCAATTTCAGAGAGACTGAGCCACACCTCCCATCTTCCTATTAACTGGGGACCTAATGTTTAAATACAAGAGCCGATGGGAGCCATTCTTGTTCAAACCACCACAGACCCTCTACTGATGGTATTCCTCGAAAACAATGCAGTGACTGGCTTGTAGTGGCCTTGTAGATAAAGGGGCACCTGTGCGGGTCCTGCACACTGAATACATAAGGCACAGGCTGGGCTTGCTGCCTGCAAGGCCCTTCCCTGCTGAGAGGTTGGAGTGCTTGGTTGCTACAGACAGAAGCATGGAAGAAACAGTTTTCTAAAGAGGATCAATGGCTTCACTGAGCCTTGGGCCACCGCTTCTAGGTCCCGAAGATCAAGCCAGATTCTGATGAGAGAGATTATATGTGAATCCAGTGCTGAGAAAGGACTGCCATCCACAGGCGTTGGCCCCACAATCAGTTCAAAATGGCTAGACTCCAGGCCTAGGGCTCAAGGCTGTCCATCTGTGGATGCCTCCAGTACCACTGCTTGCCAAAAGGCCAGGCAAGAGGGCCTGTGGCAGTTCTCTCCAGCTACCTATCTGAGTCTTGCCTGGGGGCAAATGAGACTGGATACAGGCCTGGCTTAGCAGGGGTGGGGTTGGGGTGGGGCACATATGTGTGATATGACAGGAAGGCAGAGCAGCAGCAGTCAGGAGGAGTCAGGCCAGACAGCACCCCAAGGCCACTCACCTGCCCTTGCCTGCTCATGCTGGAGAGCCCAGAGCTCACACCAGCCTTTGCCCACTGGACATCAGCGGTCCAACCACTTAAGGCTGAGGACCCCCACTCACTCCTGCCCAGCCTTCCCTCTGCTTTTCTCACATTATTGTATCAGCCCCTGCCAGACTGGAGATCCTGCAGGTGACCCACCCTGGATGTCTCTCAAGATGGTAAAGAGGAGTAGAGGATCCAGACAGGCTCTGTGCAAAAGGCTTATCCCCTTTTTAGGACTTTACAACAGTTTGATGCCTGGGTGAGGGGAGGGGAGTGTACTTTGCCTCTGAAATTCAAAAAGGCAACTGGCAGGCAAGCATTAATAAATGTTATGTGAAATGTCTGCAAACTTCAACATTAACTTTTATTAACTATTCCATTTAATGCTCATAAAAATTTCATCACACTTGAAAACAATTTTAGGTTAGATTGTCTCACTTTGTAAAAGTTCCCAAGTCTACACCATGGTTGCTAAGAAATCACAGCTAATAATCATTCACGTTACTCATGGTCAAGTGTTTTCAAAATCAAGAATATAGGCACAAGCCTTTTTGTGATTTTAGAGCAGAAATTAATAGTGTGCTATATAGTCATTGTGCCTTCACAGGATGGGACTTGGTGCCTGGGAAAGAGAGGCTGGGGACAGACCCAGCTTCCTGTTAATTCCCATTGACCACAATGAGCAAAGCAAGCCCATCAGATGATGACCCTCAATTCCTTCCTTCCTTCAGTTTATCGACCATCTACATATGAGCCTAAGGACACTTTGGCAGGCAAGTCATTTATGATCTAGAGAGAAACAACTGTGATTCACAAAAGCCCAGGATTTAGGCTGGCCAGGGGGTGCCCAGCTCAGAGGAGGGGGGTCCTTCTCCGTGCTTCTACAAAGAGCTGTGTAAAGATGGGAAATACACCATGGCTCATACTCAAAAGTGGTTAAGTAAGAAGCCAGATAAAGCCTCTATAGGTGTCTGAGTGCTGTCCCTACACATGGAAGGGACCTAGAAAGACGGTTCTCACCTGAAGAAACATGTACTAGTCAGTGAGGAGAGGAGAATGAGCAAGCAATGAGCCAGAACATGATGATACACAGAAGGGCCTGAGCCATGTGCTGTCCTGTGTGCACAGGGCCCTTGTGAACCAGCTCTGGCCTATATTTTGCCACTTTGGCTTGCTGGAATCCACAACTTACTGTTCCCAAGACTTTGTCATCTGTTAGCACTCAGATGGACCCGCCACCACCTCTAGCTCACTGTACCTAAGACACTTCTCTCCAGAACCTATAGAAGCATTGGGAGTCAGTAAGGTGAGGTTCTTACCCTCCAAGGAAAGTGTCCTCAAATGATATCATATCTCCATGCTTCTGCTCTACCCTCTAACCTTCATGGTGCTGACCGTCCAGAGAGGCGGCACATACTGGTTAACCAAGTTGCCACTGAAAGCACCTTGGTGGTGATGCACCTAGTTTGAATCGGTGCTATAGGCTATCCGGAAGCAACCAGGCTGAGTGAGGTCTCTAACACCTATCTCAAGTTCAGCCAACCTTGATGCCCCTGGAGACTAAGAGAGCATGGAGCCTATCAATAGGCATTGAGACCAGGATAAGAATATGGCTACCCTGGTGCTCCCCTGAGGCACCAGAGAGTGTTCCTGACTCACAGTTCCTTCCTGGCCCAGAAGAAACCCTCAGCAGAAGCCCTTCCTTCTAAGATACTGGGATGCTGGGATAATATGCTGATATACTGGAGTGCCGGGGTGCTGGGATGCTGGGATTCTAGAAAACTGCACTTCAGATTCTGGGATACTCCTTTCTCCCTCCCTATCCATCTGTCAATGCTGAGTCTGAAGTAGGCTAACCAACACTTACTCTTCCAGGGTACCTATTTATCATTAAAGGCCTTAATTCCCCTGTGTGCACCCCAGGGCCTTGCTCATGGTCAGCTCGATCCTAAGCCATCAACTATCTGCCTGCTTGGAGTTGTTGTGATTATGTGCTGCTGACTCCTGATGGCTTCTGGGGTTAGAGCCAGCCCGGAGCTCCTCTTGGAGGAGGAACTATGCCCAGTCTCAACACACAGGAGATGTCTGAGATATGCAGGTGGAACTTACTTAAATCTCACACTCACTGCTTCCTCCTTAGCTGGCCTGAGTGGAGTTCAGGCTCAGGGTCCAGGGTGTAATTATAAACAGGGCTGTGCTCACTTAAATGCTGCCCCGATCCTTCGGTAGATGCTCTGGCTGCTCTCTGGAAGACACTGAGACAATGGCCCTTGTTACCCTCTGTTTGAGCTTTTTTTTTTTTCCGCTTTTTCCTCCTTCCCCTCCCAGGGGACTCGCCTCTCGCCCTCATCCCTCATGCTTCCCCTCCACTTGGCTGTCACTCTCATTGTCCTCCTGGGGCCTGGAAGGCAGGGTGACAAGCAAGAGGAGCCCAACCAGGCCAGGGAGGCTGGAAATATAGTCATTAATGGGAGCCGGGAAGCCCAGATGTCCTCCCTGAATGCGGGTAATTTGTTTTTAATGAAAAACCATGCGGTGACCCTGAACAAATGAAGTTTCTTTATAAGGAGTCTATGTGGGGAGGCACACATAAAGGACTTAGGGGAGACTTAGAGCCAGGCCGTGAAGGAAGGAAGGGGGGGGGCTAGAGAGAAATGAAAGATTTTAAAATGACAAGTGTCTCCTCGTATTCTTTTGTCTGAAGAACATCCTGGCTCAGAAATGCTTTGGGAACTGTCCTGCCAGACAAGGGTACAGGACAGTTGGGACATCTTGAGGCATTTTTCATCTGGCTACTAAGAACACGACCTCTCATTTGCATGGAATTTCATAGCTTCCAAGTCCCTCAGCGTGGCCCCAATTTACAGAGATGAAAACGGAGACCCAGGAGAAAGGATTACTTCAGAGTCACACAGCATGTGGAGATTCTGGAGGGCAGGGGAAGGATTTCATCCACTTGAAATTTGACTCTTCAGCATTCTGTATTTGTATCTCTAAGTGGCATTCTTTGTGAGGAGTCAGAGAAGGCTTGTCTTTTCCAAGAACACATTGGGTAAGGACTCATACAGAGAACACCCAGGCATGAGACTCGGGTGGGAGCGGGGGTGGGGGCGGGGCAAAACTATCGACAACAAAAACTAATTGACACAAAAAATTCCGTGTCTGACTTCACAACTCGGGAACCAAGACCGCAGGTTCACAACTCACCTCCCAGACTCTTTTATGAGGGTATAGAGCAGTCATGGGAGGGTCAGCCACATGGGGTACTATCTCAAAAGAGGCTGCAGCTAGGCACTTGTCCATGGTGGCCAAGTCCACCCTCTGGGAGAAACATGACAGGTGGCTGAAGCAGGCCTAGGCTGGGGAGTGCAGATGGGGTCCATGCTAACACATGCCTCTAAGGGTCTCTCAGAGAGGCTTTCACATATTCTGCAGCAACTTCTCCCTCTATTCTGGATAGAGGCCTGGAGTCCCGAGCTAAGAACAGGAGATGCTGTGGAAAGAGTCACAGGGTAGGCTAAAGGAAGAGCCGGCCTGCCTCCATGCCCTCCTTGCCTTCACACAGATTTGGCGTTTCCAAAATGGTCCCAGGCACCAGAGCTTCTAAAAAATGTTTTAAAAGCCCTTGTCTTGCCTCCATCATCTTTCTGCTGGGGCAGGTGGAACTGCCCAGCTCTGAGGGTCTTCTTGCCCTGACCCAGTGGATATAGATGGTATCCTTCCTAGGAGAGCAGAGTAGGGCCTGGAACCTGAGGCATTGTGTGTGTTTGGGGGTGAGGTGAGGGAAGTTCTGCTCCTTCCAGCCTTGCCTTTCACCCTAGTCAGGTAGCTGGACAAAATGCAATGACTGTGTCCTTTTGGGGTTAGTCCTTCTGGAAGTGGTAACCCAACCGGAAAATGAGACAAGCAGAGAACTCCCACCACAACCCATGACCTGTAGTCGCTAAGTCTCCATTCTGGGTTAGGCCTTTACCGCTCAGTGCTAGGCCCTTGGTTCCTTAGTCATCAGAAGCAGACTTTCCTCACAGCAGGCTTCCTGTGTTCTTCACCAGCTTCCAAGGATGGACTTCAGCCACTTTGGGCTGTGTAGAAATCCTGATCTCAGAACAGGGGGGCAACCAACATTCCTTGTAGTGATGAGCACATGACCACCCTCCCTTTGTGAGGGGACTTCATTGCCTTGGCACACAACCCTGCTTCTGGAGTGACCACACTCCTCCCCATCAGCTGGGAACTGAGATCATCCCAGGAAACCACATCCTCTCTGGATGCATTCCAGAGCCTCTTTCTAGAAACATACTTCCAACCAAAACTATCTCTAGAAACATGGGCTGTTTCTACAGTAGACAATGACAGACAGCAGGCAAGGCTGCCAATTGGCAAGTAAATTCCGGAAATGGCTTGGCTAGGTGATGGGGTCCTTTATGAGCGAGGTCCTGGCTGTCTCCACTCAGACTCCACTCAGTCAGCCTCAGGTAATCATAGGCTCTTCTGTGCTGCTGAGCCCCGTTCACAGTGTGGACACAGACATGACCACATGATTCTGAAGCCTTATGAGTGTCTATGAGAAATGGCCATTTTTCATGTTCAGAATGGAGAGAAGCCAACTTGAACATGGTGTTTGGGAGTGGTTTTGCTGGAACGATGGGCCCAGGAGGCAAGGCAGATACAAAGAGGGCAAAGCTTGAAGGATACAACAACTGGAGGCTGGCCTGCCCAACAGCTGGGTATATGCCTGGCTGGTGACCAACTCCAGTCCCATCCATGATGGAAGGGCTTCTGAGAGAAGGCTGGTTCCTGCAAATCTCAGTTCCGAAGCAGAGGCCAACCTATGTGTACAAACAGGAGGTTCCATATTTAGGAGTAGGGAGGAGCAAAGCAGGTACCCTGAATGGCTGCCTGCTTTGGAAATTTCTATGCATTTGTAATAACAAAATTACCATAATTTGCTCGTTAACGCAGCTAGATCAGTCAAGCATTGTTCCTTCCCAGGCGGGCTGGGAGGTGTGCGCCTCTCTGCACACTCCACACACCCCAACCAGCCTGCCAGCCCGTTGGAGCACAAGAAATTAGCATGCAAATGGTCCTAATTCGGTGGGCGAGCTGTCAGGCAGGCCTCTCTGGCCTCATCTCTGTGAAGGCCCTGACAGCCCAGCTCAGGAGCTGGCCCACCCTCCTTGCTCCAGCCAGGAGAAGCTCTGAGGGGCACCTCCAGACTGACAGCTTGGCGGCCTCCCTCCCTCTGCTAGCGCCATCAGGCCTGGCGGCAGACTCCCTAGGGAGCAAGCAGGGCCTGCCACCATGCTGGCCTGAGGCAGGCTAGCGGGTGGGCTGTGGGGGAGGCTGCCCCATGCTCAGGCCCACCAGCCTTGGCTGGCTTGGGCATATGGGGCAGTGTGAGAATGGAAAGGTGTCCCCTGAGTCAGGGTCCAGTCCTAGCCAGTGGGCTCCAAGTGGCCCCACGGGATTCTGGGAGCACCTTCCTCTAACTGCACGTATGTAGGATAGTGGTTCAACTTCAGATTCCAGGATTATTGAGCTCTGAGGGAACTCTGCATCTATCTAGGCTTGCAGTCAACACCTTGTCAGTGGCATCATCTTTTAGTTTAGCTCTCCTTGTGAGAGGTGAAGGCCTTAACTGAGGCCTCCCACCCACCCCTCAGCCCCTGGCCTTTCACTGTCCATCTGGAGGTGAGGTGGTTGCTACCCCATTTCATGGAGGATAGAGCTGGGTCATGCAAGCCCTTGTGACTTCAAGTTCCAGGATAGAGCCCTGTAGCCTCCCCCCACCCCACCCCAGATAGAGGCTGATTCTGTTGCCCAGGCCAGCCTTAAACTACTAAACATTTCTTTTTTTTTTTTTTTTTTTTTTTTTTTTTTTTTTTTTTTTTTTTTTTTTTGTGATGCTGAGGGTGGAGCCTAAGGTGAACACTCAATCATAGAACCTCCCTCAGAGCTCTTTGAAGAGAAAGAGAAAGTTCAGATCACTTCTATCTGGCATGTGACCCATGGCTTGTTCCAGTTTCCAAGGGTTGCTCTCAGACTGTGTCTTAGGCCTTCATTCTTTCTCCTGAGCAGACAGAGCCTCTTGTCAGGACCCAGAGTCTGGTGAGTAGAAAGCAGGCTAGATCTTAGACCCCAAACCTGTCATCTGGCTGTTCTTGTTCAGTAAGCAACACCATCACTCCTAGGCTAGAGATAGCACCAGATCCCTTGGAACTGGAGTTACAGTTGTGAGATGTTGTGTGGGTGATGAGGACCAAACCTGGTCCTCTGGAAACTCAGTCAGTGCTCTTAGAGCTTGAGCAGTCTCTCCTGTCCTCATTGGGCCCTTAAATCTCATTGAGATTTAATAAGAGACCCCTAAGAAATTCAAATTCCTGGCTTCTTCTGGCTCTCTGGGAGACAGGTAGCAGGCCATGAGCCTGAACTCATACGGCATCATCAAGCTCAGACAGAGCCTCACACACAGTGCCTGGGTGCACAATGTTTAACTCATTTTAAATCCATCCGGGAGGCATGCAGACCATTGTGGCCACCAGTATGCTCCCTTCAGTGCCTAGGGTAGCAATTCTTCTTCCTACAGCTTTCCTTCCCTACTTATTCTGATTGGATTTTAGGAGATCATGGGAAGAAACTGATGGAACCTTGGGTTCTGTATAACAACCTCTCATACGACAATCACAGAATTCCTGGCACTATGGCAGCATCTTTCAGGAGCATATCTGTTTTCACCCCGAGAGCTTCTGGGAACTTCTGAAATTCACTGCATGAGTTGGGAAAGAGGTTTGCCAAATTTAATTTCTGTTGGAGAAAGGGTTGCAGGGCTCCCCCTAGTGGACAAGTGAAATGCCTCACTCCAGGGTCTGGTGGGATCTCTCTCTCTCTCTCTCTCTCTCTCTCTCTCTCTCTCTCTCTCTCTCTCTCTCTCTCTCTCTCTCACACACACACACACACACACACACACACACACAAAACCTTGATTTACTCAGTTTCTACATCTGTTCTCTCTGCTGGAATCCTTACCACGTCCTTGAAGTCACATCTTATGCTGCTCTTCTGATAGGCTCAACAAGAGGGTGGGACTGGCCAAGCACAGCCAGGATCACCTGTCTACCCAGCAGCCTGCCACCCTGCTTGGTCTTAGATTTGTCCAGTGACCATCTGCTTGCATGGTATGTGGTCTGGTCCTCTTCTGCCTTGTGGTATAAGGCCCCAAGGACCAGAGGTTTCCAGCCTTTGGAAAGAACAGTCTTCCAGTGACTATGATGCCTTCCCCATGTCTCCTCACTGCCACCAGTGTCCCTACAGACCTTTATTTTATTTTATTTCATTAAGACAGGATGTAATGAATTGAATGAAATGGCCCCCATAGGATCATAGGGAGTGGCACTATTTGAACTGATTGGGATGTGTGGTCTTCTTGGAGTAGGCGTAAGCTTATAGGAGGAAGTGTGCCATTAGGGCGGGTTTTGAGGTTTCAGAAGCTCAAGCCAGACCAGTTCTCTCTGACTGTTCCTGCTGCCTGTCAGTCCTGATGTACAGCTCTCAGATTCTCCTAGCACCATGGCCTGCATGCTACCTCAATTCCTGCCACAACAACAATGGACTAAGCCTCTAAACTGTAAGCTAGACCCATTAAATGTTTTTCTTTATAAGACTTGCGATGGTTATGGTGTCTTCACAGCAACTAAGACACCAGTTACTGGGCTACTAAAACTTTCTATGTACACCTGACTGGCCTCAAATCCACAGAGACCCGCCCGTTTCTTCCTCGTGAGCACTGGGTGTAAAGGTACCCACTGCCACTTCCAGCTTTCGGGCCACGCCTAATGCAGCTCCAGTCATGGCAAGCCAGGTGACATTCTCCTTTGAAGTATGGGTGCCAGAGTCCTACCAGGACCCTTGGCTACTTCTCCTATCTTCTCTTCCTCTCTCTTGCTCCTCCGCCCACACCTCCCATCTCAGGGTCTTTGCACGTTCTGCTTCTTCTTCCCACATGTTCAGGTAGCTAGCTCTCATTTTCTTTTTAGTCACAGGGAAGACTTCCCTGGCCACACTGTCTACAATCCCATTTCCTCCTTGGCACTTTCTAATCCATGCTGTTCCTGCTGCCTGCCAGTCCTGATGTGCATACAGCTCTCAGATCCTCCCCAGCACCATGGCCTGCATGCCACCTCAATTCCTGCCACAATGACAATGAACTAAACCTCTAAACTGTAAGCCAGACCCAATTAAATGTTTTCCTTTATAGGAGTTGCCTTGGTCATGGCGTCTCTCCACAGCAATGGAAACCCTCCTTTATTTCTTCCTGGCACAGCTCTGTCTAACACACAGTGGGTTTGATTTTTATGCTCTGGCTTCACTGTGTGTTTGCTTCCCGGGAGTGCTTTCTCCAAAGGGGTAGGACTGCTGTCTGATCTTCTCAGGCCCATGGTCCATGTTAGCTCAGGCATCCTCTCTGTGCCTGGAATAAAATGGTGTAAAATGGTGACTGTGTTTAATGCCTGGCCTCAAGGTGGCCACCTATCAGATCTCCTCAACACACCTGGGGCCTTCTCCATCTGCTCTACATTTTTTTCTCCTAGGGAACATCTCCATTCTTCTCCCATTAGTCACCAAGATATCTCTCCTTTCCTCTGCTCCCTTCCTTCCCCAAAAGCTGTCTCAGGCAAGTGTGTGGGGTGGTCCCAGAGGACACATAGGTGAAATGTCAGTAGTAAGGGGAAGGAAGGAAGTATAAAGAATAGATCTGAAGTAAGTAAGATGGTTGCATGTGTCCTGGTGCCTGCTACCAAGGCTGACCCCTGGAACCCACATGGCAGAAGGAGAGAACCGACTTCTGGAAGTTGTCCTCCAACTTCAATATGTACACAAATACACACACACACGGATCAATGTCTTCTAAAAGTATTTAAAAGAATAAAACTTTCCATCAGCCAACTTCAAGGTGGACCTGCTCACTATGTTCCCGAGGGAAACTGATGCCCAGGCTGGGGAAGGGCTTTGATTTAATGAGTTTTGAAGTGGAGACAGGACCATGCCAGGTACCTACTTGTGTTCTAGCCAGGGCATAGTACAAATTCAGCTGCTTTCACAGTGCCTGTATCTTACCAAACTCTCTGAAAAATGGAACCCCAAAGTATAACTGGAGGCTTCCGACACCACAAGTCCTTCTTGGTGGTTAGCCTGCTGGGGACAGTCTTCTTAGCGATTGACCTCTGAGGAGCCCATTTCAGAGGCCTGGACTCTTGTGCCTCAGAGGATGCTGGGAAACTCTACATTGTTGACCAGTGTGCCTCCAGCTCCATTGCACAGAGCTAAGGGGACATCCCAACTCTGCAGCTTGCTAATTCAGGAATCTATGTTTCCAACAACTCTCTGCTGGAGGTTAGCTCTGCCCCTCTGAGGACCAGTCTTCTCTCCCCAGCTTTCAAATGCACCAGATACATCCTGACAGGGGGCTCCACTCAGTTCAAGTAAGCTAGACTGATGGGGCTTTGCGGTTTTATTTTCTTTGGATTTTTTTTTTTTTTGTTGTTGTTGTTTTGTTTTTGTTTTTTGAGATAGTGTTAGCTATGTAGCTCTAGCTGATCTGGGACTCAAAGATCCACCTGCATCTGCCCCCTGAGTGCTGGGTTATCGGCCTTGACAACTCAGTCTGGGTTGTATACTATAATCTAAAGGTTTAGCTCTGGAGAATGAATGACTACACAGCCTATACTAAGTATCCAGACTTGTATCCATCATCACTGACCATTGCTCATGCCCTGTGGCAGCTCTGCAGGGGGATCTGGGTAGAATCTAAGAATGGAATTGTTGCAGGTAGGTGGTGGTGGTACATGCCTTTAATCCCAGCATACAGGAGGCAGAGGCAGGCAGGCAGGTCGGGACTAGCACTCACTCTGTGAGTTCGAGGCTAGCCTGGTCTACAAATCAACAGTCTGGAGGGGGGGAGACAATGGAATTGTTGACACAGTGAGGAAGGGTGAACAGCAAGAAGTGGGTGCATCCTATTACTTCTTTAAGAAAAGAAAGTCCAAAGCATTGTGCAAAGATGTAGCACTGTAGAAAAGGGGCTTGTGACTCCATGAAGCCAGCGTGGGATGGGTGGGAGCCTTGAAGCCTTCTCTTGCCAGGAAGGAACCAGGAGAGCCAGAGCATCTAAAGACTCTGATCTCTGTCTTCCTTTTTAAACCCTGACTCTGAGGAAAAAATAAGCCTCCCCTCCCCTCCCCCTGACCCAGCTTGTTTCTAGTACCTGTCTCAGCACACTGGTCCCCAGCCACCTCAGAGGAAGGTAATTTATGTGTGTACAGCCCCCTCCTGCAGACTGCCTGCTCTCCGTGGGCAGGAACCGTATCCGATTCATCTCTGCTTCCCAGTCTTACCCCTGCATGCTGGGGGCTGGAAAGGTGTGCAAAATTGAGTGTGTTCCTTGGGGTGCGGTGGGGCGCTGGGCTTTGGAGTTCCCAGCCCACAGTGAAGCCACACATCGCAGTAGTAATTGCAGAGGTAAATCTTGTCTGGTCTCCTCGCAAACACTTGAGGAGGCATTCCATAAATATGTCAGCAGCAGCATTAAAATTTGATGGCAGGCAGTGCAGGTCGGGACTAGCACTGTGACTTCTCAGCAAGGTATGACACCTCCACCTCCATCTCATTAGTCAGCCCAGGATGCTCAGGGAAAGCCCAGCCTCTCTAGCAGAGGAAACTGCTGGCTTCCAGACCTGTGGCTGCTTTGAGGGACAGGCCAGGTCAAGGGAGGTACATTTGCTTCGGGCTGGCACTGAGTTGGCACCAGGCTGAATGAAATCCCTTTAGACCCTGAGAATGTGCTGGGACATTAGAGGGTCTCTGTCTGGGGGTGACCTGAGACAATATTTTGAGACTGGGAAGCTGGTGATAGGGATCTTGGTAATAGGGACAGGAACAAAGTCCTTTATAGTTAGTCTGGAGAAAATTGTCTATTTTCAAAACACATTAAAAGGATGGGGATTGGAATGTCATTAAGCAAAGAGCACTGGCCCAGAGTCCATCCCAGAATAGTCCCCAGGGGCAGAAAGCCCAGACACCAATCTCATCTTTTGTCTACCTTACTATTGCCCACTGTGGGAAAAAACTGAGGCTAAAATAATCTGAAAGGGGCAAGCCATTAAGAAACACATGATCAAGAGCCCTGATTCCCAGTTTGAGGCTTTCCTTAAAATCAAGAATTTAGACACTTCCTGAAATGTGAAAGAAACCTATGAAATGTATTTTAATATTATATTTTGTCAATTCCTTAAGAATTTAATACTTACATATAAAGTATTTTGATCATATGTCTCCCCTCTTTCCTTCTAACCCCTCCCAGATCCACCCTCTACTCCTCACCCTTCACCAAATTCATATCCATCTTTTTTTTTTATAACCCACCAAATAGGTTATAAAATAGGTTAACCCACCTACCCAAGTAGGGCAGACCCACCAGAGGCCACACCCTTAAAGAAAACTGACTCTTCTCCCAGAAGTGGTCAGCTGTCTACAGCTCCTTAGTCAGGGTGGGAGCTGCATACCTCTGCCCACTTCACACTAGAATGCCGACTGGTTTGGTCTTGTGCGGGTCTTATGCAGGCAGCCACACCTGGTGTGAGCTCGCTGTGCAGTGTCCTGTCCTGTCCAGAAGATGCTATTTTGCCCCAGTTCTTCCTGGACTCTGGCTCTTAGAATCTTTCTGTCTCTTCTCTTGAGATGGTCCCTCAGCCTCGGAGGGAGGGCATGTAGTATAGACATATCATTTGTGGCTGAATACACTCCACAGACACTCATTTTCTGTACTTTGACATTTGTGGGGGTTTTGTTAACTATCTGAAATATGTCTTTTAATACAAAGAATAAAAATCGCCAACATGTTCATTTTTCAATTAATCATACAAGGCATTGAGTTTAATATCAAATATCCCCTTACAATTGTGCACACTTCTTAATTCACAAAGAACGTTCAAGTGTGCCACTATTATTTGGCCCCCTGAGTGCTGGGGTAGCAACAGTGCACCCCTCAGATTCAGTTACACTGACTTTCCCAGGCCTGGTGGTGACCTGCTAACTATTAACAGAGAGGCACCCAGTGTGCTCTTAGGATGTGTAGAAAACTGCACACACCTTTCCATAATTCATTGTGAGCCCATGCTGCAGCTCAGAGTTGCCTTTGTTCCCAGGTTTGTCAGCCAGGGACTAATCCTGCAGCTAAAGAAGGGTACCCAATGTTTACCAAGTGTGTACACTCCTTGGATTCCCTTTAGAAACAAACAAATGCCTGAGGCAGGCTGAGTTCAGTAGTTATGGATATTCAAGTTCAAGATGGGTCAGTCTCACTTGTCTTAGCCTGCGGCAGGGGGTAGCATATGCATTGCAGTAAACAGTGACATGGGGACAAGGGAGCATAAAGAGAGGAGCACTGACACCCACCCTCAGAGCATTAACCACTATGTTTTGTTAATACTTTGAGAATTTAATACTTACATACAAAGTATTTTGATCTTACCCCCCCTAATTCTTTCCAAATCCCCACCTCTACTCCTCACACTGAAAGACCCTCTCAGGAACACCTCTCGGGAACGCCACCCTGAGCACTGAGGGTCTCTCAGGAGCACCACCCTGAGCACTGAGTTTTTACTACATGGGCTTTTAGGGGATGCATCCAAAATCCTACTAACTGCCCCCTTGACTGGGAGGAGATGGGGCTCCCTCCAAGCCTTTTAATGCTTCAGAATGTTGTGTGGGCTGGCATGAGGACAGGGATGAATTTTGGAAGCAAGTAAATGGTCCCAATGTCCTCTGAGACACAGACATCTGCCACTTCCTGACTTTCTTAGACTTTCAGTTTCCATATTGCTCCTGAATCTCCTTTGCCCTCTGCTGACATCCGTGTGCCTTTGATACAGAAGTTCTCACAAGTCTGGGACCTGGGTTCATTCTACCAAGGGTATTGACCTCTGGGAGAAAGGTCACTGTGCATGCTCAATGAGATGGATTTGCCAAAATGAATCACAGAAGGCAGGTGAGTGTCTCAGGAGGGGTCTCGGGACTTTAAGGGTCAGGTGAGCTATTTGACTTTCTTTCTAATTCTTAAGCTTCCCTGAGTGTGTTCTCACAAATGAGCCCAGCATGGACCTTGTGAGGTCATTAGACACCTTCGTGAATGTGTGGGTGGGTTTTCTTGGCAACCACTGTAGTTTAGATCTGGAAGGATCCCTAAGACCCTTGTGTTAAAGTCCCCAGCCTGGTGCTATTGACAGGAAGTAGAGCCTGTAAGAGCCAGGCCTATTCTTTAAGTCACTGGGACATTGCAGGGGACTCTAGGCACAGGTCCTTCCTCTTCTTTCCATTCCCTGGCTGTGAGGTGAGTCACTTAGCTGTCATGTCTTCCACCATTACAAACTTCAAACCAATGGGCTTTGAAGCCTCAAAACTGTGAGCTAAAATAAACCTGTTTCTTCTTTAAGTTGATTACCTCAGATCTTTGTCACAGTGAGTGACAGGCCACACCTCAGTGTCATTTCCTCTGAGCTGTGGAACCTGGGGCCGGAAGATTAAACCCAGCATAGCGCTTCTAGGAATATTTTGTGACCATTGTAGGCCACTCTCAGTGCTCACAGTCAGCACTGATGACATGGCCAGGCCAGGGCCCTGTGTTGGGGCTATAGGGGTCTGTTGATTGCCAGAATCAGCCTGGAGGAGCCACAGACTCTGTGGCAGGAAGGACCAAAGCAGTTCACAGTGGCCCTGAGTCTGGCCAGAAAGTACAGTGATGGACCCAGGGGTGGGGATTCGGGGGACAGAGGCAGAACTCTCTCACTAGGGAGGTTTTCCAGAAGGGGTTCCTGGGAAAGGGGACATCTAACTGAAAAGAAGGCAGAGCGTGGGTTGAAGAAAATGGCACATTCAAATGGTGGTGAAACGTGTGTGGGAAATGGCTGTAGGGAGGGAACGCAGAGCATGGAGCAAAGAGTGGCTGCAAGGTCCATTGTAAGCAGATCCTGAAGGGCCTTGACTTGGGAGTTCATCCTGTGGGCACATCCTACCCTACCGAGGCACGCTGGGGCTCCAGGCTCCCTTGCCCCACATTCATACCCATAAAAATCTGGTCTTATCAGGCATAGGAAGTAGAAGGGAGACATGTGTGTTGTCTTGTCCATTGTTTGCTTAATTTGGGGCATAATGGACCAGAATTTTATAATGAAACTACAATAAGAAAACAGATTTATACTGGATCAGAACTGTTGAAAGTATGTTACAGCATAACCAATAGTCTCAAATGGAAGTGCCTGGGATAAGCATGTCAAAGAAAAGAGAAATAAGCCCCAGGGCATAAGACAATAGACCTACATTGTTTGCTCTATGGCTAATGCACATTCATGCCTTTAAAACTTAGAGTTATTCATCAGTCTATGTCAATGCTAATAGGACTGTGCAGCTCAAGGCTCCATTCCTGCACCTGATGGACCATCATGGGATAGCGTCTGGGTATGCCACAACCTAAGGCACAATAACACAGCCATGAGTCTCTGAAGAATGATCTGCAGGTTTTTAAGTGTAGACATAGAAGCAGAGCAAAAAAAAAGGGGGGGGGGGACAGGAAAGTCACATGACTGCCTTTGGCTGGACAGGAGCAGAATCAATGCTCAGGCCTGTTCTCACCCAGGTCTCTGTAGCTCTCCAGCACTGCCGTAGCTCACTGAAAAGAATCCATTGTACATTCATTCTCTCCTCAGACCATCCTCTCTCTTGATTTTTCTCTTCCCCTGGCATTCTGAAGGAAAGCCTGGGCTGGTAAGAGAAGAGGTTTTTCCCAGTGGTGGATCGATGCACACCATGCAGGGCTGTCCAGGTTGACAGGCTGACCTTTCCCAAGCTTGGGTTTTTGCCTCCCTGTTGGGAGCCCAGGAAGGTCTTGTGGAGAGGGAGGGCAAGCATCCTTTGGCCTGTGAAGGGCCAGGCTAGAGGCTGGATTCAGAAAAGACAGGGGAGAGAAGCCTGTTGGAGCCTGTTTGCCTATGTGCCACCTTCACAGATGAGAAAACTGAGACTTAGTAAGGAATAAGTTGTTTATTGGTCACTCAGAGAGACTTTGATAGAGCTGTCAAATGCACACCTATGTATATGTTGTGCATATTGGTGTATATGTATACATATGTATGCATATATGTACATCTCCTACCTATATGATATGTATATTAAATGACATAATGCGTAGGTGACTATGTCTATGTCATGTCCTCCTTTTGATCACTGTGGTCACAGACAGTTTTGAATGGTATCTACTGATTCCTGATCCGCCACTTGTCATGTGGTTCTACAAGACCACTGGAAGGGGCTAAGGTAACCTTAGCTCCTTTCACTCTCTTCTCCTTCCTCCTCCTCCTCCTCCTCCTCCTCCTCCTCCTCCTCCTCCTCCTCCTCCTCCTCCTCCACAAAGATTTTCTCTCCCAGCCCAGTTTGACTCCTTCAGAAACAGAAGTTGACTGTGAAGTCACTTTGAAAGACTTTCCATATGTTAATTGCAGCCGGCCAAGGTCTGGAGCAGAGGTTGGAGCCCACCATCTGCAGACAGGTCGGCCCCCAGTGAGCTCGCAAATCCCCATCATCTGGCAGGTGTCCTTTTGGGTTAATTAAGAGCCTGTTTGCCTGTCACTTCTGAGAATTTTAGGAAACTTTGACTTTCTTGCCATCCCTGGGTTTTGAGCGAAGGGGAAAATGAAAACATCTATGATGTGGAGCCCCAGCTTTTCCAGGGAGCCGCATCAGCACATTTTATCACACACACCCTCAAACTTAATTGTTGTGACAGTTCCTTTTTCATTTGATGAGTCTGTATTTGGAAAGCTGTAATGTTTGAGGGATCTACTCTAAATGTTTTGTTTTGTTTATTTTCTTTGGGGTTTGGTATTTGTTTGTCTTTGCACATGTCAGATTAGCACCCCAGCCCTCCCACCTTACCCTCTTACTTTATATTTTGAGACAGACTCTTAAGATGTTGCACAGACTGGCCTTCAACCCTCTCTGTGATGCAGACCCCGAACTTACTGTCCTGTAGTTTCTCAACCTCCAGAGTGGCTGGGATGACAGACCTGTACCAGCAGGCTCAACTTGTCGCTAGAGCCCTTCTCAACTTAATTTGCTTAGTGACTTGGGTGGGGGTTCTAGTGGCCATCAGGAGCCTCCTTCAATGACCAGAGCCCAGGTCATCCCTGTAACCTGGGAGCATATGATGTTATATCCACCTAGCTGGATTCCCAACATTCTCTGTAGGCTAATGCTAACATTCTAGAACTTGGCAGACCTGAGCTTGGGAAACATGGTCCATGCATTTGTCAAATGAAAACATTACACAAAATCTTTCTATCCAAAGGGAAACCGTGTTCATTACATCAATTATGAGCTTTAGTTCATGATATGCATGTTGAAATACTTAAGAGAAAAATGTACCAATGTTGGTAACTTAAAAATGCAAAAAATAAAAATAAAAAATAAAAGGTAAGTGAGGCTAGAGTGCTGGAGAGACACAGCACAGACAGGCCTGAGGCAGCTGAGGGCAGAAAAGAGGGTGGCCAGAGCACTGTCCTCTGAAGATCTGTGGACTGCTATGCTGGGGAAGGGGTCTAGGATGGGCTCCCTTCTCTTCTGCCTAGAGTTTTCTCTATTGGTCATGAAAAGATGGTTCATATCCAGCCCCAACCCCTCCAACTGGGGTCTGCAAAAGTCATTTGTAACTGTGATGCCACTTGACCTCCACAATCTTAGGAAGCTGAGATTTCCCTCCCACTTAGGAAGAAACTGAGCCTCAAGGGTGTAAATCCATATGCCCATGGCCATAAAGCCTGCACCACATGGGACAGCCTGGTCTGCAGCCCAGGTCTGATGGCACAGGTCATTTTTTTTTTTTTTTAAAGAAAAGATTTAGTTTCCATTTATGTATATGCCTGTGTGTCTGTACAGGTGAATTCTGCCTGTGTGGGTGCTCTTGGAAGCTAGATGAAGAGCTGTGGTTACAGGCAGTTGTAACTGTAATTATGCTGGGAACTGAACTCTGCTCCTCTGGAAGAGCAATTACTCTTTCCAGTTGAATCATCTCTCCAGCTCCCTAGGAGTCATTTTCTACATTCTTCTCCAGGGCAGGCGTCTCTAGGCAAGAGCAGGATGCACCATTCCCCAGGGCATGGTTGGTGCTGCTGGTCTCTGACCTGTTGCCATAGCTAGAATCCCATCCTGAGTCACCACTAGCCAATTCCTCTCAGCCTCTGTTCACACAGTGCCTCCTTGGAGCAAACCTCAAATGATCACAGAAACCCCCCCTCCCCCCGTTCAGGTTTCTTTGTAAAACCACAAATGATCACAGAGCCCCCCCCCCCCCCCAGTTCAGGTTTCTTTGCTTGTAAAGCCACAGGTCCAGTGTTGATGCCCCTCCCCCCATGACCTCGGAGCTCTTCCCTAAAGCCCCGCCTTCAAAAGTCAGATCAGGCTTTCACCCTCATAAAGCTTCTTAATGGAGATGATCATCAATTTGACTCTTGGGTGGGCACATTCAAACCATAAACAATACTTTCATTAGTCTGTATTGGAGATGAGTGGACTGCTCAGAGAGGTTCTGTCACTTGCCCAAGGTCACAGACATTGAGAAGTGCTGATGGCTGAGCAAGCTCCTTGGCCTTCCTCAGGAGTACTGCAGACAGAGTCCCCTCCCTTGCACCCCCAGCACACCATGTGGGGCCTAGCTTGCATGTTTGTCCACATAGTTTTCCTCTCCAGGACCACTCCCCTGGGCAAGATGGAGAAGACTATGGCACTGGCCTCTTTTGGAGCATTCTTAGGTGGTTCTATTCATCCAACTCTAGGCAACATCCGGACTTGCCTTGAAGGAAAGCCAATGTGTGTTAATCCTGGGATTCACAGGAGAAAACCTAGTTCCACCTTTTGGGGCCAAATTTGAAGCAAACTTTAATAAAATATTAAATACTGACAAAAATGAAATTTTGTCAGGACCACTCCAGAGTGGTGCCCAAGACACAGGTTGTTTGGGACTAATGAGGACATTAGGCCACCTGTATCCTCCCCCCCCATGAGGCCTTGTGTTACTTTAAAAGAACTACAACTCCCAGTATTTCAGAAAGTTGCCTGGTCCTTGAGCAGGCGGGGCTTACAGGTTAATTTTGGGTCTCACATGTGCTTGGTGCCTCCTGGATGGAGGTCCCGCAGACTGAATGACAGCTATCAGGACACAAATTCACCTCCTACTTGGACCTTACAGAACCTTATTTGTTAAAAAATAAATAAATAAAAGCTATGACTTAGAGAGTCACAGCTTTAAGAGGTGTCCAGAGTATGAATCAGTAGAAAGAGACAAGGTGTCCCAAGGTAGGTCAGTCTTTTTAGCTGGGCAAATTCACCTTGGGCCTGTTGGCTTCACCTCTGGAAGCCCCAACAAAAGCTTGAAGCAGGGACATGGGTTTCCTACTCCCTGAAAGCCTGTTCTAGAGGAGAATTGTATACCTTTGGGTGGCCAGTTCCCTCTGCTGTGGGCCACCACTGCTGCTATTACCAGCTTCCAGAGCCAGGGACATGCTAAGGAAAACCCTTCCATCCTGACCCTTACATACCCTGACCTGCAGCTGCCTCTGCTCACCATTCTTAGAAGGCCTCACCATCACACTGACTGGCCTCAAGCCCAAGCCCCAGCTTTCAGCTTGGCCCCAAGCAAGTCTCTGCCCTCTTCTGGTGTTGGAATTCTACCCATCCTCAAGATTAGGCTCAGAATCCCTTTAGTGGACTCAGAAGGTGCCCCAGGACTCTAAGCTAAATATACCTGGCTTTCACAAACTCCTTTTGTGAAGTTTCAAAAAAAAAAAAAATAAGTTGGCCCCTCAGTGTCAGAATGGTGGTAAGGAGGTTGGAGCCTCAGGCCTAAATGACACAGAAGCATAGCTGTTCAGTGGATCCAGGAAGGGTCTACAGCAATGGCCCCCACCTCTTTAGGGGCTTCATATATACATGAATATATAAGTATATATCAGATATATACATTACAGTTCATAACACTGAAATCACAGTTATGAATTAGCAACAAGATAATTTTATGGTTTAAAGGGCTACAGCATTAGGAAGGTTGAAAACATTTGGTCTGTTCTGTTCTTTGAAAAATGAGGAAACAGAGTTCCAAGGTGGGAGAACAATGTCTTAAAGACAAGCAAGGTCAGGGCTAGGAGACAGGAACCTGGCCTTAGAGTTGTGTTCTGGCCTGTGAGAACATTTCACATCTGAAATGCAGTTTTATCAATATGGTAAGCATCGCAGGGTTCCTGGGAGGTTCAGTGACATTCCAGACATGGAGGGGGCTTGTTCTCTGCTTGTTCTCTGATGGAGGTGCATGTCACCATGGCTGACATGTGCTGAGCCTTCTGAAATTGCCCCATCTTTTCAGAGAAGGAGCTAAGGCACAGAGAAGTTGAATGGCCCATTGAGAGTTCCAGAACTTTGAAGAAGCAAGCTCAGGATTTGAACTCATGAAGCCTGGCCCCACATCCTCACCCTTGTCCCTAACTGATCGGAGACTGTGGCATCTGCCTGGTCAATCTGCTGTCCCACAACCAGCTTTGGTACTTCAGATCTGTGGATGGCTTCCCTGGTACTAAGACCCTGCCTTCTCCACTTGGTACATTGTGCTAGCTTACTGTATAGTACTTTGGATAACCAGACACTGTTGCAGAGCCCTCAACAGGTGGCTGGACAGCCTCTAGGTCAGCCTTATTTGCCTAAGATGGCCATGCTCCCCTTACCGAGAATGTTCTAGTCTAACAGGGCATGTCACCGAAGAAGAACCCAGGGGCCCAATTCACCATGACTCTGAGCATACCAGGTGGGGACCTAGTGGGTTTGTTTCCTTCTGGGCACAGGATGCTGTGATAGACAATGAATCAGAAATTGCTTTTAAATCTTAGCCCACAGCGGATGCCACAGCATATCTCTGGCTGTGGAAGCTAAGAATGGATGTAGTGGTGGCCATTGTCCAAGTTAGAGGTCCACTGGGTAATGTGTCCCTGCTTGACCTAGGCGTTTCATTCATTAATTCACTCACTCACTTAACAATTAGTCATCCATGCATGCTAGACGGATGCCAAGACTGGTGATGAAGCTTGGGATCGAGACATAAACAGACAAAACTCTGTCCCCAAGGAGTTTTCAGCCTCGTGGAAGAGACAGATAATTAACAAGATGAGCATGGTGAACAAGACAGGTTGGGATGTGATAAGCTCTGTGGGATAAACCATGGCAGGACAGAAGAATGGGATGACCAGGGAAAGCATCCCAGGGAGGGCTGCTTCTGTATGGGGCCCAGAAAAGGGGTAGGAGAGAGCCTCGGAGGCTTTTGCCGTGGGGATACCAATGAACTATTGGGTACCTTTGTCTGCTGGAAACGATGTTATATGGGGAGAGGCACAGACCTGCAGGACAAGACTGTCCCATGCTATGGGAACTCCACCTAACGCAAGGCCAATGAGACATTAGAGAATCATGCAGGAGACTCTTTGTGTCAGGGAGGGGCAGGAAAGGGTGCCTCATGGAAGCCACAGAAGCAGAAGAACATGGTAGTGCTGACTTAGGCTCACTTTCTAGCAAATTTGGAAGTTGCTTGTGCACCATTGAAGGCCTCCAGGGATCCGTGCCAACTCACTCCAGCTGAGTAGCCCTGGAATGCAGAGAGGCTTCCTAGAAGAGGTGGCCAGGCAGTAGGAGCAATGGGAATATTCAGACATGAACCAGGCATAACACTATCAGGACGTGTCTCTGATGAGACAGTTTACGGTGCCTGCAGCTTGGGGACAGCACCTCTCCAGGCTTCCCTATCTCTACATTCCCCCTACCTGCTTCTCAAAGAGGAGGAGGAAGAGGAGGGAGAAGAGAGGCATTGTAGTGCTGATGGATATGCCTGCCGAGGCTGGGCTGTGCAGCCCGGTACTGTCACCACTCTCTGTATGCCGGAGCCTGACACCCTGACCACTGAGGCATAAAAAACAGAGAATTGGAAGGCTCAGCCTGTCAGGCTGGGAGTGGCCCCAGGAGAGGCCTGAGCAGGAGTGTGTGTGTGTGTGTGTGTGTGTGTGTGTGTGTGTGTGTGTGTGTGTGTGTGTGTGTGTGTGTGTGTGCTCTGCCTGTGCTTGCTTATGAGGTGGGAGGAGAACTGGTCTCCTCCAAAGCCTCTTGCCCTTTGGCCTTTGTGTGTTCCCTTTAGGGGGATCATGGAGTCATGCTTGGCCGCAGGCTGTCTCTCAGGACCATGTAACTTCTGTCATCTCCAGGAGGGGAGGGCCTTACCTGGGGTTTAAGAAAGCCATTCAATGCCCCACTGGCTTTCCATGCCCTGCTCCAAAGCTTCTGCGAGACACACCAGGCTCTCAGATACTCAGTGTGGAGGCCTGAGAACCCCGTCAGCCTCTGGGTTCTCAGGGAAAAGGGAGGAGAGAATGGCAGAGTCTGTTGCTAAGAGTTTGGGGACAGGATTTGAAGCTGCTCCCTGGCCTACCTGTCAGAAAAGAGAGCCCCTTGGGGCTACTGCAAACCCAGAGAACAGCCAGGGGTGGGTGCTCAGCTCTTCAGGTTGCTGGATCTGAGGAAATTGTCTTCTGGGCCCATCCCACCACCTCTTCACCCATGTGATCTCATAGTGCCTGCCTGAGCATGCCCACAACCATGAACAACTGTCTGTCCCCCCAGTGCCTAGAAGACCCCAATCCACTCCTTCTTTTGTATTTCATAAGCATTTAGCCTGTCCCTTCATGTCAACAGAGTAATGTCTGCACTTTCCTGATATATGAGGTGGCCCTGTGTCTCATGTGCCTGTTCAGCTGGCTGTCCTTGGCACAGCATGGAGGGGCCACACTAGAGCTGAGGTCATGAAAAATGGAACCAAGCCACACTAGGGTTCCTTAGGAGCCTCAGCCAGTGTCAATAGCCCAGCAGGCTAGGATTGATCTTAGGCAGGTGTACCAAGTGAGACCCCACCCTGAACATGATGACTTTAGACTTCCATTCCCATCGATCCAAAGTGCTTCAGGTGAAATGGACAGCTCACTGCATGAGGGTATAGCCCTGATGTGCTATGGTCACCAAAAGCACATGGAGCTCACAGAGGAGAGAAGTACCTTTGATATTCAGTATTGAAGCCACAGCTTTATCTGAACTCGATTTAACTTTTGCCTCCTGTCTGTCTCTCTTCCCACCTCCTACAGGGAGTGACTTTTCTGGGAGTCCTTACAGCCATCCTCAGTATACCTCCTACAATGATTCATGGAGGTTCCCCAACCCAGGACTTCTTGGTGAGTACTGTCCTATGGGGATGGGGTGGGGGAGAGTGTCCTTGGATGCCCTACTCGGCCTCCTCATTGGGTGAAGATCCCTCTTGAGATCTGGTCACTGGGATGAGATGAGTATTTTTGCCCCATAAATGTGGAATATAGGGGCTGTTATGGTGGCCTTAGGGCAATTCTGGCTACTGCAGCCCAAAAATGTAGGGATGTGAGAAAGAGAAGAAGGTAAGAAAAGTGCTTGCCCATGGCTAACAAGAACTATTAAATATAGTGCAAATTCCCTAAATAAAAGGCACTGAAAATACAAACTTTGGATTTATTGGTGCTGGCTGCCTGGAAAACTGTCTTGCTAAGGGCTCTGAAGCCCAGTGATTGATTAATGATGTCTGCTATGGCACAACTGGTGCCAGCTCTATTAGGAACCAGCTGCCCTGTGGCTTGCCAAGGCATGCTGTGTAGGGCTCAGCTGGTGCCTAACTTTTATCCAAGACTCAAATTGGCAGAATGTCCATGGCTGGAACAAGTTGGTCTGTGAATATCACCAGTATATTTGTATATAGATACACACACACACACACACACACACACACACACACACACACACACACAGGACTAATTTTGCCCTCCAAGGTTCAGGAGGAGCCCTTTGTTTTGTTAATTTAAACCTACATGAGGCCAGCAGATGAGTATCCACCAAAGGGGAAGTAACTTGAAACAGAGGTCCTAGATGCACATGTCACCCCTTAGCAGGTAGAATCAGCCAATCAGCTTTCATGTTACAATACTGATCTTACCCCTATATTCAGCTAAAGATGTTCTGCTTGGAGCAGCTAAAGGAGACTGCTCTGGTCTTTCTGTCTGCATCAGCATGGTCTCCTTCAGAGAGTCTGCTAATCCCTCGGATCCTTAATTATTGCCAAACCCTAGGCCTGTGGAGTCCTAGCCTTGATTCCTTCCCCAGTCTGGTTTGGTACGAATGCCACATTTCTCACCAGAGCTGGCCATGGGATATGTTCTTGGGACCCCAGACTACTCCAGGCATTCTGGTGTGTCATGCACTGGCAATTGATGTTCCAGGTGAGGGAGAGTTCCTGGAAAGCCTGCCTTACAAAAGAGTCCAAGACTCTTGCTAGCTCTGGTTTCCCTCCAACTGGGCCCTGGTCCCAGTCCCAGATCTACAGGGAGACTCACAGGAGGGTGTCTCAGAGGAATTCTAGAGCCTGTGGGAATGGCTTTCTAAGGCCACACTGACCCAGGGCTTCTACACAGACTTCGTGGCCTAGGGAGCACAAACAGGCAGAAATCTAAAAACAACAACAGCAAAAAACCATTTTGTGTTTTTCTCAAGACACCCTAGAGATTAGCAGTGACACTTCTGGAGACTTATAGGGCACAACAGTTAGGATGAAACTGCCCAGGGGTGGTAGAGACATTGGAGTGGTTAGGAATATGTATGAACGAGGGACTTTGGACCGGGTTGAGAAGTTGGGAACAGATTACAGGACAGTGGCATGTCCAAAGGGGTGGAGGTGGGGACCTGGGGCTTTTCTGCTCAAGTCTGAGTAAAAGCCACATCACGACTCATAACATCAGGCTTTGTCCAGGGATCTCATGGGCTGGGGGGGGGGTGGGAGTAGCCTCGAGCAGGTGTACCTGTGCTAGGTGCTGAGCGCTTTCAGGAGGACTAGTGAAGGGGAAGAAGCATAATCAAAACTCTGATTATCTATAACTCTACCAGGCATTGGGGGATGCTTCACAGGGGCCATGCTCTCACTTCATCCTTTCAAAAGCCCGGTGGGAACCATCCTACTATCTCTGAGACCCAGAGAGGCAGACTTATTCACCTCAGGTCACACACTGGCAGGTGTCAGATGAGGTGTTACCTTGACTCCAGAACTTGTATCCCTAAGCAGTGTGTGATGAGGTCGTCTCAAGCTTCCTAACTAGCTCAGGCTGGACAGGAAGGAGACTTTGGGCCTCTGTAGAAACATGTGAGAGCCCTATACACTAAAGCCTTGTGTGTGATAAGGACAGCAGGTTGCTTTTGAGAGACAGGCTAATGACTTATAATTGCAAACAACAGCATTCACTCTGGCTAATTTAAGTAGAAACATACTTAATAAAGGACATCAGAGGTTCCCAGAATCTCCAGGCAGACTCAATAGATGGGCATGGGACAAGAGCCCGGGACACAGTTGCACAGCAAGTCTGCTTTACTGTGAGGTCCTCTGTTGATGCCAGGTGTCACTCACCAATTACGCCATAATCCAGCTTTCCCTAGGTGCTCAACAGCATGGGAAGCTGTTCCCTACCACCATTCAGACATGGAGGTCTTTTGACACTTGTTCCTAGTAAATGGAGTGCTCCAGCCCGCTTCCTTAAGTTGCTTCCTTCCCCTTTCAATATCCAACACAGAAGAGTCTACCAGGCAGCACTCAGGTACAATGTCTGGGCCCTGGAAAGGGAAACTGAGAGGGTAAGTCAGAGGCAGGCCTGTGCCACAGTAAGAGTGCCAACACAAGAGAACTATAAATCATGTGGGGCCTGCAAATATGAGATATGGCTCAAGTCTATAACCTGGATTCATCAGGCTACCCACCAGCCTCAGTTGACTCAGGACAAAATGAGGATGGTTACCATGGTAGCCTCTCACACAGATACTCAACATGAAGTTCTTGAGACATGGTGCTCTGCATCCTTAGGGATCCTGCTTGCATATAGATGAAGACACGTGGCTCACCTGACCACAAGCCTTGCAAATAGCTCCCGTCTGCTCCCACGTTCCTTCCCATCATGTGACTCTGCCACAGACTTTTCAGTGGTTTTACCAAACAGATCTCATGGCTCAGCCTAGAAAGACTCAGTCTGATGGTTTCTCTGATTTGGGGTGAAGGAGGCCAGGAATTTGGTGACCTGTCCTGTGTTTTCGCAGGCTCAGGTGAACCCCTGAAGACACACATCACAGCTCTCCCTTCCGACTCAGACAGAGCCTTGCACAGGCCCCTCAGTTACCCCAGCTGGCCTGGCCGAGGTCTTCTTTACCAACACAGTCAGAGTGAGGGCTGACAGCTACTCTCAGAGCCTGTCTTGTATGTTCCCCATCCTGTGGGATCCTCCAGGCTGGTGAGGGAACAGCAGAAGCAAGCAGAGCTGGCAGGGTTGGCAGCAGAGAAGCAGGCCATGGTCAATTAGGATTAGAATTAGAATGGGGGGTGCCTGTGGCCGCTGTAAAGGGATTATGGTGGGACCCAGCTCTGTGCCAGCCTGGGATGACTGTGTCAAGAGGGAAATTGATGATAATGTGAATTAGAGAGAGAGAAAAAATGACAGAAAGGACAAGTTTATTCTAGACAGAGGCCTAATAGGCACCAAGAAGATGGAGTGCTTTGTGAGGTGATGTTTTCATTTTCTGTGGTAAATCAAACCCTCAGCCAAGGCTGCCACCCAGGCTGGCTAAGCCCTGAGGAGTGAAGAGAGCTGTGGAAGGGAGCTGGAAACCTCAACACAGGGCTTCCTGCCCCTTGTGGAGCCTTTGTGAGGACAGTCCCTGTGATTTTCATATTCTCCAGACCCCCATCCTGCTGCTGTCCCATCCCACAGAGGAAAGAGTCAGGGCAGGAGTGGGGAGGTAACCTTGGAGGCAGCAGGAGAATGTCTTTGGGGATTCTTGGGTGTGGGATGATTGTCTGAGCCTCCTGGAACAGCAAGGAGAGGGGCCACACTATCAGTGCCTGAGCCTATGCCATCTTCCTGAGTCAGGGTAAGAGTAGATCAGCCTATGAGTCTGAGTGTAGAAGGGAGTCCAGATGCTAAAGTGTCCTCCTGCCCTATTTCATGCCAGCCATGTGGCGAAGGCTAGTGTCCTCCTCCATAAATCAAGGGCAATCATAGTTCCTACCTGATAAGCGTGAGTCCTTAGAAGAAAGTGATCATTTCTACAGTACCATCATACCCATTTCAAAGTACTCTCACATTTGTTCCACTCTTGGGACCCCTCTTTAAATATGAAAACAACTGAGGGTCAGTGGAGCAAAGCCACCTAGTCGAGGCTTTTCACCAAGATATGATTGGGCCCATGAAGAAAACCCCACAGCTTAGCCCCCAGTCAGGGTATTTGGGAAACTGGTCAGGGTTGGTTTGGATTTGAGTGAGACTTTGGAACAAATCCAAGTCCATTCATCTGGGAATTCAGCTCATTGGGCCCACCCTACAAGACTGGGGAATAGGGCCTCAACTTCTGTCTGCTCAGTTAGCTCATCCCTCTGGTGTTGACCTTGAACTGTGTTATGGTGGATAAACTCGTTGCCTAGGACACACATCCTGGGTTCAAAGCCAGGATCCAGCACTGGGGGACTTTGTGACATGTGTATCTTTTTATTTTACTATGTACCTGTCTCCTCACTGTGAAGGATTTGAAACTCTGGCTTCTGTGTTTCTGAGAACCCAGCCTGGCCCCTGAGTGCCCAGCTTTCTGGGGAAGTATTTTAGTATAGACATTGCTTCTGGTAGCTACCTTAGAGGACATGTCCAAAAAGCAGAAAACCCAGAGACACAGAGAGGGGCCCAGGAACCACTCTGTACTGAGGTCATAAGAAAGGGCCTTTCCACATATACACTGCCACCACTGTTCCATGCCCATGTTTATTCCCGAGCCCAGACCAATCCCACTTTCTGTTAGTAGTCACCAGAGCTTGTCTGAAAGCCTAGCTTCCCAGGGCACAAACTTCTTTTTAACTTTGTTCCCCAAGACAAGGTCTCAGTATGTAGGCAACTCTTGGCAATCTTCTTCCCTCGGGTCTCCAAGCCCTGGATTATACATGTGAGCCAACATGCCTGGGCTAGATTCCCCTTAACTCTGAGCATCTGGCCATGCTGAATTAGTGGCTGCCAATGAGGTCAGGAAGTGAGAATGTGAACTAGCAGATGCTTATGCAGTGTGGCCAAGGGGTTTCTCCCTGTGTGCTTGTTCACTCCAGACTGTTTTCCCTTCATACCAGAATCCTCACTGAGGAGGCACATGCCAAGAAGGCCAGAGCCCAGCCCTTGCCTATGTAGGGTTCTCTGTCCTGGGATAGGGGAAATGTACAAAGGAGAGATGCAATCACACCATGTGGCATAACCTGTGAAGGAAAGTGAGCTCCTGGGAGAGTCTTCTCAGAGGAGGGAGGCAGGGCCCTAAGACTTGAAGGAGAGGCTTAGGTGGGCAAGACTGTAAAGTGCACATGCCCAGAACTCCAGGCAGGAATCCTGAGTCTGATAAAATAGGGTCACTGGCCCTGCCCTGTACATTTGAATGAGATGACCCATGTAAATGACAGCATCAGGTACAGACTTTGGGTGTGGTATGGAATATGGCTGGGAATAATGGGCAGATGGCCAGCGAACCCAGAGAGGTTAGCCAAGGCTTGTTAATCAGACAAAACCTGAACACTTTTACCCTTGTAGATAAGGACTCAAAGACATTTTTATACAAGACCAGACACTAGATATTTTAGACTTCGTGGTTCATAGGGGCAACTACCTAGTTCTTCTCAGTGTCACAGAAGCAGACAGAAGCCACACAAAAAGAAGAGGGACCATGCACTGCAGCCAGGATAGAAACCAGGGGCTTCAGTCTGCCTGCAGCTCTGGGTGGTGCTGATCACCCTGGCAGGTTGGGAAAAGATTAGGAGAGTGGACAGTGGCCTGAACTTAGGGAGAAGACAGAGATGGGAGAACTGTGGACGGGGACCCCAGGTTTGACCTCAGTGTCCTCTGATCTCTTCCAGGCTCCCCATACTATTACAGTGCTGCAGCCCGAGGAACCGCCCCACCTGCCGCAGCCACTGCCTATGACCGCCACTGACCCTCAGAGCCATTTGGGCATCAATTCTTACAATGCATATCATTGAGGTAGACAGCTTCCCAATCCCCAAGACAGACAGAGGGGCCCAACAATTCTGTCTCCCATCCCATCCTACACACACTTGAAGCATCCTCCCCTCCATTTTTCCCTGCCTATGATTCAGGTGGGGCTGTTGGACTTTTGGATTCTTATCCATTTTAAGGGTCAATTGATGAGCTTCTCTCAGTGGTGACAGGGTCTCTGCTGTTCTGAAGACCATCGCAACCAAGCCCAGCCTGCCAGTCCTCCTGACTGTCTGACCATCTGTGGGCTTTAGCCATGGCAGGCCTGGAAAGGAGAGCTGGCTTCATAGCACCCATGTAAATACCTTCTTGCTTTTCTGTGGACCTGAGGGTCTAACAGAGCAGATAACCCACAATACATTACAAGATATCTCCCACCTCTGCACAGAACACCCCCCTCTGCCCCAGTGCCCTGACAGGTTTCTCAAAGTTGTCTTTGAAACTGGCAGTGGCCGCTTTGAGGATGTCTGGTCTCCAGTTCACTCCACTTTCCTAATATTACAAGGCTCACTGGCGGTCACGGCGCAAGCTTCCCCTGAGGTCCCCCAAGAGGAAGATACTTCGGGGAGACACCTTGGCCTTTTGCCTTCATTTCCACGGAGCCAAGACAGTGTCAACAGTCTGTTTCTTAATCAAGGGACTCCAAGAGAACTGTCTGGGACAGCTGCTTGGGATCATCCAAGTGCTGATGGCATCATGATTCTGAATGGCTATCTGGATTAAAAGATCATCGGACCCAGGCCAGGGACAGGCCTGAGACTTCCCTGAAACCACCAAACTGAATAAGTTTTCCAAGACATGCCCAAGTTCAAATCACTTTGGACATCAACTATGGGCCCTTCATAACTGTCCTTTGGGACCCACAACAGGATTCTGGGCAAGTGGCTGACAGAAAGAACTAATGCCCACACTAAGGACCAGCACACTCCACAGGCATCAGCTAAGACTAAGCTTCCTCTCAAGCAGCCCTACCACCCTTGGAGAGCACAGAGTTTAGCTGGGCATGGAGGTGCTGAGGATGGTGGTGGGTGCCCAGCTTACACCTGCAGGCCAACTTGTTCACACAAGGTATCAAGATGGAACTTGCTGTGGGAAAGGCAAAGGCATAGGTGGGACGGAGGGAGGGTTTGGGGAGGGGCAGGGCAAGCAATGAGGAACTGGTGATCGACTTGAGGGTAAGTTTTAGTCTGGGGTGTCTGGTGATAAAATTTATTCATCTGGAACCTCTATTCTCTGCACAGTCCCTCTTGCCGGCTCAGAATAGCAGAGAAGAACCCCTGTCTAAACTGCGGCTGGATGTAAGAATGACAGCAAAGGACCATTTCACACAACAGGGTCCCTAGTGTCTGCTGTCTTGTGGGACCTCAGACCCTTTACTCTGAGCCTCTGCCAGGCTGACAGCTGGCACACTTGGCTGTTTTTCCTTCTCTCCCCTCCTCCCAGGGAGCTGAGGCAGTGACAGTGTCACCCGGGTCAGGCCCTCACTTTTGAGCAAGCATATGGGATCTTGCTATGTTTCCAGTCAAGTGTAAAACAGACTGGAAGCTGAAAGCCTTTCTGAGAGGAAACTGAGGCCCAGCTTAGGGAAACCCAGACCCAGACAAGGATACTAAACAGGGACTCCCCCCCCCCAAGAAGTGTTTGTGCCTCAATAACTCCCACAGGGTGGAAATTGAGGAAGAAGAAAAGAAGAAATTGAGGCTCAGTAAAGCAGAGTCCCCACTGACTCGCAGAGGTAGGGCAGGGACTTGGGCTCCTTCTAACACATGGTGATTGCCATCACATCCATATGAGCATCTCCTGTACCTGAAGGTGACAGTGAGGATGGCCGCCGTACCATTTGTCCAAGTACTCCAGATCAGGCTTTTGAACTTCTAGAACTGCCAAGGATCCCTGTCACTAGGCCAGGGGCAAAGTGACATGAACTTGAAGCAGCAGGCTTACACCTGGGGGACTTCCCTGGCAAAGGAAGGTAGCTGGAGCCCCAGACCATCTCCAGGAGCTGAGTGACCTGCATTCAGCCTCCACTTGTCAACTGAGGTAGAAGAAGACTCCATGTTCCTTCTTTGTCTGGTACCACTGCTCTTTTATAGCAATGCCCACCCTGTGCCCCTCAAAGCACCAAGCTGCAAGAAGGCAGCCTCCCTGTCTACCCGTACCAGCCTTCAATGTGCACATCTTCCTTCCTTTCTCAGCAGAGCCTGCCCAGCCTCACTGTGGCCCCCACCCCCACCTGATCATGCCCGTATAAGGATTTCCATCTGTGGTTCTTTCCTCTCTCAACCGAGGTGCTGCTGGGCCTCAGATTGGAGTCTGTATTTGTTAGACAACCCATGGTTTCTGGGCTACCAGGTAGAAGCACAGGCATGCAGAGGCACATGACTCACGCACACACTGCTCTAACCAGCTCTTGAGATGCAGATGAGCATGAATGTTCTCACATTCCCATACCTGCTCTTTCCAGCTAGCACCCACACACTGCAGGTGTACATTCCAGAGAACTCCAAACAGTCTGAGGCTTCACCAGTGTCATGGCAGAAGTCCTGGCTGTTCCTCCACAGGCCTTCAAATCCTGTTTGAACTTTGTGAAAAAAAATATATTTTCACACCATTTGTTCAGCCTGAAAACTTGTGATGATATAGCAAGCCTGCCATCCCTTTGCTAAGGCACCTGCTTAGAGACTGTGCCTTCATCACTGACATTGGACAGATGCTCCACTATCCTGTGGGGCAAAGATCCTGACATCCAAGGATCACTGTGAAGATGAGGCTGAAGAGATCTAAGATCTCTGGTCCCATTCTTTGCCCACAGAGTTGAGCTCCCATTATGAAGTATCTGACTTGAAGACTCCACATCCCTTAGTCTCCAGAAGTCCCCAGACCTACCACAAAGAAAGAAAGACAGAGCCCAAAAGCTGGTCCAGGAAAAGGAAGGGCCTGGTGACTAATGGCCTTGCTGGTCCCATTAACACTGACACTTTAAGTCTTTATTGAAATTCACAGGAATCCTTCTGAATGTTCACATGGAGCCTTCCCCTGCTGAACCCTGAGGCTCCTAGGACAGTGTGTCCAAGCCCATGCCACAGTCCCTGGCAGGGCCTAGACACCAGTCTGCTCTGGTAATAGTTCCGTGAGCCACCTCCTTTCTCTTTTCTATGTCCTTTCTGCTTTGGAACAAACTGTGACAATATGCAGGAATGCCTGGGATAGAGTCTGGGCTATCCAGATCACAATATTTGAGTCCAGCCAGGTAGTTTGAACCTCCCCGGCCCTGGCCAGGGTACATAGCAGTAGGGTATTGTGCATTCCTAAATGTCTACAGCATGATTAACCCATGGACTGGTGGCATCTCAATAGTGAAAAATTTAAAAACACTCTCTCTGTTGGTCAAAAGAAAAAGATACCTATGGGCTGAATGGAGCCCATTAGCCCCCAACTTGTGAGCCACAGTCTCTCAAAAGCCTTCCATTCTCCCTCATTCTTTCATGGACACTGGAGAAGTTTGGAGGAAGCTGAGAAGTGTACAAACCATTGGAATTTTGGAAGTGGTGGTAAGGCAAAAGGCACACATGGTGGGCATGAGGAGACAGTTAGTTTTCTATGTATAGAGCCCCAGATGCAGCCACAGGGCATTGAGGGGTGAAATCCCTTTATGAGGAGTCAGTCAGAGTGACTGCTGTGCCTTTGGCAGCCTTAGCTACATCCACCCCCTTGTAGGCGACATTTCAGCTAGAATTTAACTCCAAGCCGTGGGGAGCAAATCTGAAAAACAAACCAAGCACTCTCAAACAAATACTAGAAACAAGTGGTGTGGGAAACGCAGTCTCCCAGGAGACCCCTGCACAGGCCAGGTCAGGCTAGAGTAGATTGACCCCATAAGTCTCTGAGTTAGACCAGCTCCATGGTGGCCCTGGCCTTGTCACCCATCTGGAGTCTGCCTGTGATGGTTTCCAGGCACACAGTGGTGCACCTGGGTAAATTTATTCCTTTAGCGCTTTTGCCTCCAAGAGGTCCAAGGCATGTGCATTTCTTAAAAGGAAACAAAATACATAACTGGAGACTTGGACAGTCAGGCCATGACTTCCCCGTGGCCCCTTCAGCTCCTTAGCCCTTGTTGTCCTTTGGACCTCAAGATTCCTTTTTGCATATTCATGAGGGAGCCACAGAGTTGATCTACACTTCCCTGCTGTCAGCTAAGGCTGTTCCTCTAGTGGCAGCCAGGTCCCCAAAGGCCGGCTCCAGAGCACAGTGAGTCCCTAGACCAGGCGCTGTTCTCTAAAGTGCACTCTGTGCTGGGAGCAGCAGGCACCCATTTTTCTTTCTGTCTTTGGTAATTCCTCAGCACTGAGGCCCTGTTCCTGGACACTTCCAGAACCAATGGGAAACTCATATCTGATCACTGCCATGCCTGGGTATCAACCCAGAGGTTCCTCTTAGTTTTCCAGATGAGGTTGAACATAGCCACACTTTAGTTCTTCTAGATTCTTCTGCCCGCAGCCTAGTCTCCTGAGCAGCAGCAAGTTACTGTTTCTATCCTCACTGTAAAATGTTGGTGACCTGTCAGTGGGATCAGGCTCAGTCTGGACAACTTTGAGCATGAATCAGAGAGGGAAGCAAAGGGAAGGCCAGGGACTTGGCAGACCTGACTTCAGGAGACCAAGCTGTTAGTCTCGTTGCCCCGACCTGGTTCACTCACCTGCTAAGTTGCACATGGGGAGATAGTCCCCTAAATCACCATGCAGATGGCACATCCCTCCTCTTCTCAAGAAGCTCCATTAAGAACATGGACGGTGGGTTTTTGATTTACAAATGGTGCAGTTCACTTAGAGTGAGCAGAAAGGAAACCATTTAATGACCCCCTTGTTTCTAAGGATGAATACGTTTTAATGAAACTATTTTATTGTATTTAAGGAAATGGAAAGTTGAACATTCCAACCAATCAATAGCCAATTAATTGCTATAAACTTAAAAAGAAAATAAATCTCAAGTCTATTTTAAACATCCTGCAAAACTTAGAGCCTCATAGTCAGGCCTTCCTGTCCATGCCGTGTGCGCAAGTGCATGGACAGGTGAGTTCACACCACCCACCCACCCACCCACACACACACACACACACACACACACACACACACACACACACACACACACACACACACACACACATTCTTTCTCTCTAATACTGGGACATGAAACTCAGAACTGCTGTGTCTCCCGATGCTAGTTCTTGTTGACTCTCCCTACCTTTGGTCACAGAAGGTAAGCAGACCCAGCAGCAGCCTATCCTGGGGCTCAGAAAGGAACAGTGCTGGCCCCTAGGCCCAAGCCACCAGCACAGTGTGGGTAGTGGGCAGTGAGGGCCTGTTTTTGCCAGCACACGTCTCTGCCTGGCTACAGGGTCACCCCCACAGTAGGAAGGGGGTAGAATTTTGACTGGAGTGTGGCCCTGGCTCCTGCTGGATGGTGCCTGTGCCATTCTGGTTTGTCACCCTCTAGTGGCCTCCAGACATTGAATATTTGTAGGAATGCAGATGACATTCCAATGGAACTCTGCCAGGAGAACATGTGGGTTTTGCTTCTCATTCTTTTTGATGGCTAACACTGTCCTAGGGACTGGTCCAGCATCAAAGAAATACATATCTACTGTATCCGCCAAAGTTTGTGATGCCTGCATAGACGCTTGTTAAAAAAAAATATACAAAAAAGCAACAAAAAAAAAAAAAATAAAACCACACAATTGAATTGCCTTTGAAAGTGGGAGACAATCTGTCTCTAACAGATTGAGAAACAAAAGCTTCTTAAAAGTGTGTATGTTTTATATTCTTTTTTTTCTAGTAGAACTGACTTGAAATATTGGTGGTTTTTTTTTTCTTAGTGATGTGTGTTGCTTTTGTGTGTGATAATATTTGAATGTAATTACAGCAGTGCCAATTTGCCAAAGATGTTGGACATATTTTCCTTTTGTTGGGGAAGGGCGGGGCTTTGGGTGGGATTTGGGAGGACGCTGGGGATGGGATACTGGTTTAATTTTTTTTAACTTTTTTTCTCGTCAAACATGGGATTTGTGGTTTTCTTTTAAGTTAAATGGTTGACTGCAACACCCTTATTCTAAATTAGCTGGAGAAACATGCAATAAGGTTGGCGTAGTTTCAATGTCTGTGTCCTTTCATGAGTGAGTGTTTCTTGTGAAGAACTGATTTTATGTAACCTTTATGTGAGATAATTATTTGTAAATATTTGCCATAATTTTATTGGTTCCTAAAATAAAAGTAATTTTTTTAAGTTCAGAAAAAGGATTTGACCATATTTGTTTTTACTAATCCATACACGATCTTTGGCAAATTTGACTAAGTCACCTGGAGTGCTGAAGGACTTGATGACTCTTGGTTAAATCTAGGCACCCGGTGAATACAGCTGTGTATGTGACAGGAAGGGGAAACTCTGCCCTTGAGGAGACGCAGGCCAGTCAACTAGGTGAGAAATGGGTGATGCCCCCATCACACACAAACACACTCACACACACACTCTTACACATACTCCCTCTCACATATACTCACTGTGTCACTCACTGGCATGGGAATCTTCACTAAGCTCTTTAATCTCAACTTCAGGACTACCCACATGTACCCACATCATTCATTCTCTCTGTTCATTCATTCATCAGTTGACTGAACATCTGTTCTACCCTATTATATCAGTAAATAGAGCAATCAAGAACTCTACTCACATCAGACTCATAACCTACCAGCTTGGGAGCATTGACAGCTAAATCACTAAGTGAGTGACATGTGCCTGCACCTGTGCTTTTAACCTAAACCCAGACAAGTCTGCTTGAACCTTAAGTATCTGGGTTCTGACAGCTCAGAAGCCATTCACACCAGAACACCTCACCCCTAGTCTCCAAAGCATAGCTCTGTCTGACTAGAGCTTGGTGACCAGGCTTTGCAGTCCTGAGAGAGAAACCCTGTTCTGGAGCCTTTAGAACTGAGCAGCTGGACTGCATGGCAGCCAGAGGTGGCTTTTTTTTCATCAGGGGGCAGGACAGCTGTAGACCTAAGCCATGCCCCTGCCGGGTTGTGTCAGTCTGCAAGGGCAGGCAGAGACCGCTGTGCCCCTTGGCACAGTGTGTGCAACTCAGTAATTGCCAGAGATGGAGTGGGTGAGTGACCACGTGGGGCTATGGACTGCGACTCATTCATATTTAATAAAGCCTGCTGCATGGCCTCCATTCATTCTTGCAATGGATGGTGACGAGGAAGATGATTCCTCAGGGAGGGAGGGGGTAAGTCCTTCTTCCTTCCCAAGCCTCCGGCTTAGAGTATCAACTTTAGAGAGAAGCCTTTGTGTTTGGGGTAGATGGTGCAGGGAGGGGCCACCCAGAATCATGCTTCTGCTTCCCTGGGGACATAAGCCTTGCACCTCTGTCTGTCTCAGAAGCAGGGCAATGGTGTCTGTGATAGCCAGGGCAGGTGCAGCCCCGCATGGCAGCTGAATGGAGGTGAGGGACAAAGCCCCCAGGAGAGAAGGGTGATTATAAGGGAATTGGAACTGTTTCTCACAAGTTAGTGTTTTGGTCGCCCATGATGCACTATTTTGTGTGGTTGTGGTGTCTTCAGGAGGTGGAGCCCAGCCGGAGGAAATGGGTGGGTCTTTGACAGCATATTATCACTAGCCATTTCCCCTTCACTTTTCTCTGCATATCCTGGACCACATGTGGACATCTGTCCTGCCACAGGCTCCTACCACCATGATGTCCTGCCCAAGCACATGGGACCAAATACATATGTGCTGACCTCTCTGAAACAGTGAGCCAAAATAAATCTTTCTTTTAATGAATAAGTTCTTTCTGCTGGGTTTTTTTTTTTTTTTCACAGCAAAAGAAAAGGAATAAATCTAAAGGTGGAAGTGTCAGGCAGCCTGCAGCTTTCTCCACTTGAAGCAACTACAGAGGGGGAATGAGGGAGGCCTGGGTCAGAAGTGCAAGGTGAAGCCTCAGATTTAATGATTCCCAGCACACAGCAGCCACCTGGTAAACCCAACATGGTGCCAACAGAACACAGCCGTACAGAGGGCACGCCTGCTCTCATAAAAGGAGACATCACGTGAAAGCCTCTCTCTTTCTCTTCTGCTTCTTTCCCTCATACAAAACCAACATCAGGTCCGTTCATTCCTAGACTCTCTCCAAGCTTGGCCCTGGCAGATGATTCATGCAGGGCTACCCAGAGTGGGGAATGAAGCCTCTAGGAGACAAGGCACAGTCTCTTAAGGGGTTTGGCAGGAAGCCATTTGTTGGTGCAATCATTCTGTTAGCTTACAGTAGTCCTCAATCCTTCATCTGTACAATGAGTATGCTCCTTGTCACACTTACTCAGTATTGTGAGAGGTAAGTGTTGTATAGTGTATGAAAAGGTTTTCTAAATGATGAATGTGACATTTGCCAAGATGTCTTCTCTGTGGTAATGAAGTCAAAATGTGGGTTAGGAGGATAGGTTTGTGGCTAAAGCACTTTTTGCACAAGCATAAAAGCCTGAGTTCAAATCCTCCGGATCTCATGTGAAAGCCAGGCATCGTGTCGTGTGCCTTTAACCCTAGTGCTGGGGAGAAGGGAAGAAGCAGAAATGGGCTTGCTTAAGCAGCCAGGCTAACCTGAGCTCCAGTTCCCTGGGAGCCTTGAAAGAAAAGGTAGGAAGCAATAGAAAGGGTAAGTGATGTGCATATTTTAATTCTAGGCACCACATGAGCAGAGTCATCTATATTTGAGCAGACAGGGATGTGTATCCTCGAAGGAAATTTTTCATTCAGTTTTCAGAGAGTTGGTTAGGGAAGGCTTCCTGGAAGAGGTGCCTTTTGAGCTCAGCCAGGAATAATGTACAGGATTTCAACAGTGATTTTAGAGAAGCATGAAGGAGAGGACTCCCAGACCAACATAACCACATTCCCAGAAAGGAGTGTTCGGTGGAGACCCCAGACTGCTTACCCCTGAGCACTATAGTCCTGCTCTCTGAGGCTCTGTAAGTCAGAGAGCTAATCTGTGTATGGACCCAAAGAGTTGGTTACCTGGGCCCATGTTATTTCCTAGCAGATAGGGCTGCCTAAGGAATAGAAGGAAGTGGAAGGGTTAGGCAGGGGTTGAAGGCCCTTCTCAGGGGGCTGAGTGTATCCAGCATATGGTTGTGTCAGGAGCGGACCTCCATGACTACTTGCCACAGCTGACATCAGGAGAGGAAATAGAGGTAGCCAGCACCCGGAAGCTCCTCACATCCATTGTGGTCTTAGACTGCTGAGTGATCGTATTTGCTTTTGGTTTGCTTTTTGTTATGCTCTGATTCTTTTTTCTTCAGGGAGTATGCTTTGCACACGATCTTTAAATAATTTTTTTTTTAATTAACAAAGCTATTCTTGGGTTGGTCTCCCCAGGATCTGGTGATAGGAGCCCTGCTTCAGGCCAACCCTGAGGGCACTTAGTATATAAAGTGCCTTCCTGTGTTTGTTTTCAAGGCTGAATAAGTCAGCACACAGCAGCACACAGCACCACACACAGCACCACACAGCAGCACACAACACTGCACACAGCATCACACACAGCACCGCACACAGCACCACACACAGCACCACACAGCACCACACAGCACCACACAGTGAGGCTTCACTGAGTTATTTTCTTTCAGTTCTGGAAGCTCCAGGTCCAAGATCAAGGCGTGCACAGGCTGGAGCCCTCTGATGCCCCCTCATCATCCCACTGGCGGAAATGTCTTCCCCCCAAGGGTCATGTCAGAAGGGCACCAGCCTGCCTGGATTAGGGCCCATCCTAATCACCACTTTCCCCTTAGTCACCTCCCCAGCGCCTCTCAAAATGGTCACGTTCTGCTGTCCTGAGGGATAGGACTTCAGTGCAGACATTTGGGGATCTGTTCACAGCTCCACTCAAGACTACAGAGACTTGCAGATCCAAATCCAGCCTAGACTGGCTCTTCACAGTTTCTACTCAGAATGCTGTGTCCTGTCTGTGCTGGATACTTTTGCCCCACCACCCACTTCTACTTCTCAGCTTTCCAGTATAACCCCCCCCCCCCCCAGAAAGATCTTTCCTCAAATTTTAGCTTTAATCCAGTTTCTGCCAGACTAAATAAGGAATTACTTTACAGTTTTTTATGAAACTAGTAGAGTTTTAGGTACTGCATGGAACATGACTTGAATATAAAGTCTCAAAAAAAAGAGTGATGCATTTGGATTATATATATATATATATATATATATATATATATGCATGTGTGTATATATATGTATATTTATATAATATAGATAAAATTTTATGTGTGATTAAAAAATTTTAACAAAATGCAAAGACAAGTATCTCAGTAAAATAAATCTAAGAAATGTGAAGACACAATGCCCTTACTATATAAAAATTTTGCATGTGAAATATGTAGACAGTCTCCTCAACAGAAGAAAAATGGGTAAAAGACATGCATGGCTCATTTGCAAAAGGACATATACTACTTACCAGTACAAATTCAACCAGCGATTAGAAGCATAATTCAAATTTCTGGAGATATTTATTGTTTTTGTTTTGTTGAAAATAGGATTTCATTCTAGCTCAGGCTGACCTTGAACTCACAATGATGGTCTTACCACAGCCTCCCAGGCATTACAGGTGAGCCCCAGCTCAGACAGTTTTTAAGACAGTGGCGCTGTCAAGACTGGAGACGACACAGAGAAATAGATCCTACCAGGCTGCCACTAAGCTTTCTGAGAGTGTGACACCAAAGCTGTCCTTCCATTTCTAGGCCTGATGTTGGTCCCTCAGTCACCTGAAAGTGACAAGGGGTGTGTGTGTGTGTGTGTGTGTGTGTGTGTGTGTGTTGGGGGGGACACATGTCTTGAAAGGGGCCAAGTAGAGACGCTGATGCTGAGTTTAGCCTGACCATCTCTGGGTGTGTGACTTTTCCAAGAGGCTGCAGCCTACAGTCTTAGAGGACATGTACAGCCCAGGTTGGGAGGGAGAATAGGGCTGTTCCAGATCAGTGGTGTCATCTGGAAGGGCGCACGGCAGCGGAGGTTCCCTCATCATCCACAAACATGTGTAAATATCGCAACAGCGCTAATGTAACCAAGAAAATCACTTCCTGTTGTTTCCCCTTCAGTGATATTTTCTGCTTGGCTGAGTTTGCTCAGCACACTGGAAAAGCCAGCTCATCAGTTCTTGTTAATCAAGAGCAGTAATTGTCCGAGTGCAGAGCCTCCTCACTTGGACTCTGCTGAATAGCATAACAAAGTCCCAAAAATGCTAAGTAGTAGTTTCTATAAACAACCTCTTTTAATAGGGAAGGCCCCGGAAGAGGATGCATAAAGAAAGCCCTTCTGTGAGGTAGAATTAAAACATTGTGTGTATTTTACAGAGCATGGCAAGTTGAAAATTTCTAGAAATTCTTAAACCATGGGCTCCATAGATGTTCTCTGACTGGTAAACTTGTGAATTGGTAAAGGCGATGGTAGCCTGTACAATAAAATAAGCATAACCCATAACTTCAGTGGCAACTGGATAGAAATCTGTTTGGAGTCCACATAACTGCCACTCCTAGAAGGCAGACAGACTTCTACAAGGTGACCCAAGGACCCAGGCTTCTTTCTTTGGCTTTGCCATTTTCAAGTTTGCCTTATTTGAGAGCATTAGGCCTAGAGAGAATGAAAGAACCTGGGGATCTCGCCGTGAATGTTTCCATCAGCGGGCCTGAAAGGTATGCCTTCACAATTAGCCAGAACCTAGCTTTACGGCCACACACCATTGCAAATGAGACAGGGGTGCAGCTTAGCTGTGCAATGAGGGAGGAGAGAAGACAGGTTTGGGGAAGAATTGCAACTGTGGCTTCACTCAGAGTGTCCTGAACATACCCTGGCCTGCCCTCAGCTGAACCCAAACTGACACCATGGAGGCTCGCATACTTCTGTCCTTGGAGAATGGAAGGCATTTCATGGTACATCCTCTGCAAACCTGCTTCAGACCCTCTCTGACCTGCTGCCCCCCCTTCTGAACAGAACTCTGGGTTGGGCAGTGAAGAAGAATGTCTGTTAGCATTTACTGAGTACTAACCACTTACCATTACACTAATGGGAAATTTTTCCTGTTGCTCCAGAATTACATAACCAAGGACCATAATTGAAGGCAAACATTGAAGTCACTTCTTGCGTAATAATGTACTACAGAGACACAACCTGACACTCAGTAACAGCCTCCATTCACCATCCAGGATCACAGTCATTGACCACAAATACATTGAAACAGAAAGTGATGGACAAAGAAGAGGAACAAACAAGCTCATCAGAGAGATCAGACACCTTCTCCTTCCTCCTCAAAACGAGCAGCAACCTAGAAGGGAGGACCCCTCGCAAGGTAACATCTAGAGGATGCTGGAATTTAGTTTCTGTTTGAGCTTCTTCTCGGCTAGCCAAGGTTCCGGCCTGCCCTTCTGCTTACTGGAGCAAGAGCAAGGATATGCCAACTATATGCCAGTACTTTGTAGGCAACGGGATGCCACCAGCGAGAGCTGAGACCTACAGATTGCCCTGTTGGAACCCCAGAGAACCTCTCCCTGGCAAAGGGCCTTGTAAATGCTGCAGG